>CM059795.1:12417006-13017006 GCA_030435695.1 Brachymystax lenok tsinlingensis
AAGCACACTGACCTAGCACACTGTCCTAGCTGTCCTAGCACACTGACCTAGCACACTACCCTAGCACACTGACCTAGCACACTGACCTAGCACACTGTCATAGCTGCCCTAGCTTACTGCAAAAGCACACTGCCCTAGCACACTGACATAGCACACTGCCCTAGCTTACTGCCCTAGCACACTGACCTAGCACACTGACCTAGCAGACTGACATAGCAGACTGTCCTAGTTGTACTAGCACACTGACCTAGCACACTATCCTAGCACACTGTCTGAGCTGTCCTAGCACGCTGTCCTAGCACACTGTCCTAGCACAATGACCTAGCACACTGACCTAGCACACTGTCCTAGCACACTGACCTAGCACACTGACCTAGCACACTGACCTAGCTGTCCTAGCACACTGTCCTAGCACACTGACCTAGCACACAGACCTAGCACACTGACCTAGCACACTGCCCTAGCTTAGTGCCATAGCACACTGACCTAGAGAACTGACCTAGCAGACTGTCCTAGTTGTCCTAGCACACTGACCTAGCACACTGCCCTAGCACACTGACCTAGCACACTGACCTAGCTGTCCTAGCACACTGACCTAGCAAAATTTGATTTGATTTGATTTGACCTAGAGAACTGACCTAGCAGACTGACCTAGCAGAAATTTGATTTGATTTGACCTAGAGAACTGACCTAGCAGACTGTCCTAGTTGTCTCAGCACACTGTCCTAGCACATTGACCTAGCACACTGACCTAGCACACAGACCAAGCACACTGTCCGGGCACACTGTCCTAGCTGTCCTAGCACGCTGTCCTAGAACACTGACCAAGCACACTGACCTAGCACACTGTCCTAGCTGTCCCAGCACACTGACCTAGTACACTGACACAGCACACTGCCCTAGCTTACTTCCCCAGCACACCGCCCCAGCACACTGACCTAGCAGACTGACCTAGCAGACTGTCCTAGTTGTACCAGCACACTGACCCAGCACAATGACCCAGCACACTGTCCCAGCTGTCCCAGCACACTGACCCAGAACACTGAAATAGCACACTGACCCAGGACACTGTCCCAGCTGTCCCAGCACACTGTCCCAGCACACTGTCCCAGCTGTCCCAGCACACTGACCCAGAACACTGAAATAGCACACTGACCCAGGACACTGTCCTAACTGTCCCTAGCACACTGTCCCAGCACACTGTCCCAGCTGTCCCAGCACACTATCCTAGCACACTGAACCAGGACACTATCCCAGCACACTGACCTAGCACACCATCCCAGCACACCGTCCGAGCACACTGTCCTAGCTGTACTAGCATGCTGTCCTAGCACACTGTCCTAGCTGTCCTAGCACACTGACCTAGCACACTGAACTAGGACACTATCCTAGCACACTGACCTAGCACACCATCCCAGCACACCGTCCTGAGCACACTGACCCAGCACACTGTCCTAGCACACTGACCTAGCACATTGACCTAGCACACAGACCAAGCACACTGACTTACCTGTCTGAGCACACTGTCCTAGCACACTGTCCTAGAACACTATCCTAGCACACTGACCTAGCACACTATCCTACCACACTGTCCTACCTGTCCTAGCACACTGACTTAGCACACTATCCTAGCACACTGTCCTAGCACACTGACCTAGCACACTATCCTAGCTGCCCTAGCTTACTGCCCCAGCACAAAGACCTAGCACACTGACCTAGCAGACTGTCCTAGTTGTCCTAGCACACTGACCTAGCACACTGACCTAGCACACTGCCCTAGCTTACTGCCCTAGCACACTGACCTAGCACACTGACCTAGCAGACTGACATAGCAGACTGTCCTAGTTGTACCAGCACACTGACCCAGCACACTATCCCAGCACACTGTCTGAGCTGTCCTAGCACGCTGTCCCAGCACACTGTCCCAGCACAATGACCCAGCACACTGACCCAGCACACTGTCCCAGCACACTGACCCAGCACACTGACCTAGCACACTGACCTAGCTGTCCTAGCACACTGTCCTAGCACACTGACCAAGCACACTGACCTAGCACACTGACCTAGCTGTCCTAGCACACTGACCTAGCACACTGACCTAGCTCTCCTAGCACACTGACCTAGCACACTGCCCTAGCTTACTGCCCTAGCACACTGATCTAGCACACTGACCTAGAGAACTGACCTAGCAGACTGTCCTAGTTGTCCTAGCACACTGTCCTAGCACACTGACCTAGCACACAGACCAAGCACACAGACCAAGCACACTGTCCGAGCACACTGTCCTAGCTGTCCTAGCACGCTGTCCTAGCACACTGACCAAGCACACTGACCTAGCACACTGTCCTAGCTGTCCTAGCACACTGACCTAGCACACTGCCCTAGCACACTGACCTAGCACACTGACCTAGCACACTGTCATAGCTGCCCTAGCTTACTGCAAAAGCACACTGCCCTAGCACACTGACATAGCACACTGCCCTAGCTTACTGCCCCAGCACACCGACCCAGCACACTGACCCAGCAGACTGACATAGCAGACTGTCCCAGTTGTACCAGCACACTGACCCAGCACACCATCCCAGCACACTGTCTGAGCTGTCCCAGCACGCTGTCCCAGCACACTGTCCTAGTACACTGACCCAGCACACTGACCCAGCACACTGACCCAGCACACTGACCTAGCACACTGACCTAGCTGTCCTAGCACACTGTCCTAGCACACTGACCTAGCACACTGACCTAGCACACTGACCTAGCACACTGCCCTAGCTTACTGCCCTAGCACACTGATCTAGCACACTGACCTAGAGAACTGACCTAGCAGACTGTCCTAGTTGTCCTAGCACACTGACCTAGCACACTGCCCTAGCACACTGACCTAGCACACTGACCTAGCTGTCCTAGCACACTGACCTAGCAAAATTTGATTTGATTTGATTTGACCTAGAGAACTGACCTAGCAGACTGACCTAGCAGAAATTTGATTTGATTTGACCTAGAGAACTGACCTAGCAGACTGTCCTAGTTGTCCTAGCACACCGTCCTAGCACATTGACCCAGCACACTGACCCAGCACACAGACCAAGCACACTGTCCGGGCACACTGTCCTAGCTGTCCTAGCACGCTGTCCTAGAACACTGACCAAGCACACTGACCTAGCACACTGTCCTAGCTGTCCTAGCACACTGACCTAGTACACTGACATAGCACACTGCCCTAGCTTACTTCCCTAGCACACTGCCCTAGCACACTGACCTAGCAGACTGACCTAGCAGACTGTCCTAGTTGTACCTAGTACACTGACATAGCACACTGCCCTAGCTTACTTCCCTAGCACACTGACCTAGCACACTGACCTAGCACACTGTCCTAGCACACTGACCTAGCACACCGACCCAGCACACTGACCTAGCTGTCCTAGCACACTGTCCTAGCACACTGACCTAGCACACTGACCTAGCACACTGACCTAGCACACTGACCTAGCTGTCCTAGCACACTGACCTAGCACACTGACCTAGCTCTCCTAGCACACTGACCTAGCACACTGCCCTAGCTTACTGCCCTAGCACACTGATCTAGCACACTGACCTAGAGAACTGACCTAGCAGACTGTCCTAGTTGTCCTAGCACACTGTCCTAGCACACTGACCTAGCACACTGACCTAGCACACAGACCAAGCACACTGTCCGAGCACACTGTCCTAGCTGTCCTAGCACGCTGTCCTAGCACACTGACCAAGCACACTGACCTAGCACACTGTCCTAGCTGTCCTAGCACACTGACCTAGCACACTACCCTAGCACACTGACCTAGCACACTGACCTAGCACACCGTCACAGCTGCCCCAGCTTACTGCAAAAGCACACTGCCCCAGCACACTGACATAGCACACTGCCCTAGCTTACTGCCCTAGCACACTGACCTAGCACACTGACCTAGCAGACTGACATAGCAGACTGTCCTAGTTGTACTAGCACACTGACCTAGCACACTATCCTAGCACACTGTCTGAGCTGTCCTAGCACGCTGTCCTAGCACACTGTCCTAGCACAATGACCTAGCACACTGACTCCAGCACACTGTCCCAGCACACTGACCCAGCACACTGACCCAGCACACTGACCTAGCTGTCCCAGCACACTGTCCTAGCACACTGACCTAGCACACAGACCTAGCACACTGACCTAGCACACTGCCCTAGCTTACTGCCCTAGCACACTGACCTAGAGAACTGACCTAGCAGACTGTCCTAGTTGTCCTATCACACTGACCTAGCACACTGCCCTAGCACACTGACCTAGCACACTGACCTAGCTGTCCTAGCACACTGACCTAGCAAAATTTGATTTGATTTGATTTGACCTAGAGAACTGACCTAGCAGACTGACCTAGCAGAAATTTGATTTGATTTGACCTAGAGAACTGACCTAGCAGACTGTCCTAGTTGTCCTAGCACACTGTCCTAGCACATTGACCTAGCACACTGACCTAGCACACAGACCAAGCACACTGTCCGGGCACACTGTCCTAGCTGTCCTAGCACGCTGTCCTAGAACACTGACCAAGCACACTGACCTAGCACACTGTCCTAGCTGTCCTAGCACACTGACCTAGTACACTGACATAGCACACTGCCCTAGCTTACTTCCCTAGCACACTGCCCTAGCACACTGACCTAGCAGACTGACCTAGCAGACTGTCCTAGTTGTACTAGCACACTGACCTAGCACAATGACCTAGCACACTGTCCTAGCTGTCCTAGCACACTGACCTAGAACACTGAAATAGCACACTGACCTAGGACACTGTCCTAGCTGTCCTAGCACACTGTCCTAGCACACTGTCCTAGCTGTCCTAGCACACTGACCTAGAACACTGAAATAGCACACTGACCTAGGACACTGTCCTAACTGTCCTAGCACACTGTCCTAGCACACTGTCCTAGCTGTCCTAGCACACTATCCTAGCACACTGAACTAGGACACTATCCTAGCACACTGACCTAGCACACTATCCTAGCACACTGTCCGAGCACACTGTCCTAGCTGTACTAGCATGCTGTCCTAGCACACTGTCCTAGCTGTCCTAGCACACTGACCTAGCACACTGAACTAGGACACTATCCTAGCACACTGACCTAGCACACTATCCTAGCACACTGTCCGAGCACACTGACCTAGCACACTGTCCTAGCACACTGACCTAGCACATTGACCTAGCACACAGACCAAGCACACTGACTTACCTGTCTGAGCACACTGTCCTAGCACACTGTCCTAGAACACTATCCTAGCACACTGACCTAGCACACTATCCTACCACACTGTCCTACCTGTCCTAGCACACTGACTTAGCACACTATCCTAGCACACTGTCCTAGCACACTGACCTAGCACACTATCCTAGCTGCCCTAGCTTACTGCCCCAGCACAAAGACCTAGCACACTGACCTAGCAGACTGTCCTAGTTGTCCTAGCACACTGACCTAGCACACTGACCTAGCACACTGCCCTAGCTTACTGCCCTAGCACACTGACCTAGCACACTGACCTAGCAGACTGACATAGCAGACTGTCCTAGTTGTACTAGCACACTGACCTAGCACACTATCCTAGCACACTGTCTGAGCTGTCCTAGCACGCTGTCCTAGCACACTGTCCTAGCACAATGACCTAGCACACTGACCTAGCACACTGTCCTAGCACACTGACCTAGCACACTGACCTAGCACACTGACCTAGCTGTCCTAGCACACTGTCCTAGCACACTGACCAAGCACACTGACCTAGCACACTGACCTAGCTGTCCTAGCACACTGACCTAGCACACTGACCTAGCTCTCCTAGCACACTGACCTAGCACACTGCCCTAGCTTACTGCCCTAGCACACTGATCTAGCACACTGACCTAGAGAACTGACCTAGCAGACTGTCCTAGTTGTCCTAGCACACTGTCCTAGCACACTGACCTAGCACACAGACCAAGCACACAGACCAAGCACACTGTCCGAGCACACTGTCCTAGCTGTCCTAGCACGCTGTCCTAGCACACTGACCAAGCACACTGACCTAGCACACTGTCCTAGCTGTCCTAGCACACTGACCTAGCACACTGCCCTAGCACACTGACCTAGCACACTGACCTAGCACACTGTCATAGCTGCCCTAGCTTACTGCAAAAGCACACTGCCCTAGCACACTGACATAGCACACTGCCCTAGCTTACTGCCCTAGCACACTGACCTAGCACACTGACCTAGCAGACTGACATAGCAGACTGTCCTAGTTGTACTAGCACACTGACCTAGCACACTATCCTAGCACACTGTCTGAGCTGTCCTAGCACGCTGTCCTAGCACACTGTCCTAGCACAATGACCTAGCACACTGACCTAGCACACTGACCTAGCACACTGACCTAGCACACTGACCTAGCTGTCCTAGCACACTGTCCTAGCACACTGACCTAGCACACTGACCTAGCACACTGACCTAGCACACTGCCCTAGCTTACTGCCCTAGCACACTGATCTAGCACACTGACCTAGAGAACTGACCTAGCAGACTGTCCTAGTTGTCCTAGCACACTGACCTAGCACACTGCCCTAGCACACTGACCTAGCACACTGACCTAGCTGTCCTAGCACACTGACCTAGCAAAATTTGATTTGATTTGATTTGATTTGACCTAGAGAACTGACCTAGCAGACTGACCTAGCAGAAATTTGATTTGATTTGACCTAGAGAACTGACCTAGCAGACTGTCCTAGTTGTCCTAGCACACTGTCCTAGCACATTGACCTAGCACACTGACCTAGCACACAGACCAAGCACACTGTCCGGGCACACTGTCCTAGCTGTCCTAGCACGCTGTCCTAGAACACTGACCAAGCACACTGACCTAGCACACTGTCCTAGCTGTCCTAGCACACTGACCTAGTACACTGACATAGCACACTGCCCTAGCTTACTTCCCTAGCACACTGCCCTAGCACACTGACCTAGCAGACTGACCTAGCAGACTGTCCTAGTTGTACTAGCACACTGACCTAGCACAATGACCTAGCACACTGTCCTAGCTGTCCTAGCACACTGACCTAGAACACTGAAATAGCACACTGACCTAGGACACTGTCCTAGCTGTCCTAGCACACTGTCCTAGCACACTGTCCTAGCTGTCCTAGCACACTGACCTAGAACACTGAAATAGCACACTGACCTAGGACACTGTCCTAGCTGTCCTAGCACACTGTCCTAGCACACTGTCCTAGCTGTCCTAGCACACTATCCTAGCACACTGAACTAGGACACTGAAATAGCACACTGACCTAGCACACTATCCTAGCACACTGTCCGAGCACACTGTCCTAGCTGTACTAGCATGCTGTCCTAGCACACTGACCTAGCACACTGAACTAGGACACTATCCTAGCACACTGACCTAGCACACTATCCTAGCACACTGTCCGAGCACACTGACCTAGCACACTGTCCTAGCACACTGACCTAGCACATTGACCTAGCACACAGACCAAGCACACTGACTTACCTGTCTGAGCACACTGTCCTAGCACACTGTCCTAGCACACTATCCTAGCACACTGACCTAGCACACTATCCTAGCACACTGTCCTACCTGTCCTAGCACACTGACTTAGCACACTATCCTAGCACACTGTCCTAGCACACTGACCTAGCACACTATCCTAGCTGCCCTAGCTTACTGCCCCAGCACAAAGACCTAGCACACTGACCTAGCAGACTGTCCTAGTTGTCCTAGCACACTGACCTAGCACACTGACCTAGCACACTGTCCTAGCACACTGTCCTAGCACACTGTCCTAGCTGTCCTTGCACACTGTCCAAGCACACTGACCTAGCAAACTGTCCTAGCTGTCCTAGCACACTGACCTAGCACATTGACCTAGCACACTGTCCTAGCTGTCCTAGCACACTGACCTAGCACACTGACCTAGCACACTGTCCTAGCACACTGTCCTAGCACACTGACCTAGCACATTGTCCTAGCTGTCCTAGCACACTGTCCTAGTACACTGACCTAGCACCCTGACCTAGCCCTTGCCATGAGTGAGAGGAGTCTAATGGTGCCATGCCGCCTGTGAGTGATCACTCACCTACAGTAACCCAGGTTAAGCTCACTCACCTCACACCTATAGTAACCCAGGTTACGATCACACACCTCACATGTACAGTAACCCAGGTTAAGATCACTGACCTCACGTCTACAGTAATCCAGGTTAAGTAACGTAGGCATCTAGGCACAATCTCTCTCTCTTTCTCTCTCTCGTTCTCTCTCTCTCTCTCTATGATTTTAAGTGGTGGCTGTTACTAACATTGAGTGGCTGCTGCCAACATACTGACTTAAATCTCTAGCCACTTTAAATAATAGGAATTGGATGTAACAAATGTATCACTATCCACTTTAAACAATTTTGTATATAATGTTTACATATCCGACATTACTCATATCAAATGTATACACTGTACTCTAAACTGTACTCCATACCATCTACTGCATCTTGCCTACGCCGGTCAGCCATCGCTCATCCATATATTTACATGTACATACTCGTATTCATTCCTTTACTCTTCTGTGGATAAGGTAGTTGTTGTGAATTTGTTAGATTACTTGTTAGATACTACTGCATGGTCGGAACTAGAAGCACAAGCATTTCGCTACACTCACATTAACATCTGCTAACCATGTGTATGTGACAAATAAAATTAGATTTGATTTGATACGGGAGGTTTGTGTAAATTATCAGCCCAACCAAGGCTCTGCTCCAATATCAACACATACTACTAGCATATGTCTTAAAATGACATATGGTATGGTATGGTATGTTAGTATGTATAGTATTTGTGCAATAGAATGTAACTGGAACTATCAGGTCTTGCTTTAACATGACCTTAGGGTGAAATTCCAAGTGTAAAAATGCTTTCAAGTGGTTTGCAAGTGTGGATATTGGAACAAACACATAACTAGCCCTCGTCACTCTGATACAGTGGTATCTATCTGTGTACAAGTGAGAGTAACTGGAGTCATCAGGGCATTCTCTACATGAACTCTGTAAGAGGAGAAAGCTGTGGGATCGTTCATCGTTCCTCATCACAGCTGCTCCTGCTGATTGAGAAGGACCGTAACTGGTTCCATATGAGCTTATAAAGCCCACTCCAGCTGAATGTATGGGGATAGTTAGCTAGTTAGAGGTTGAGTCCCAAATTGCCCCCTATTCCCTATTTAGGTAGTAGTGTACTGTGTAGGGAATAGGGTGCCATTTAGGACACATCCAGAGGCTCACACTGTCAGGGCCTCCGTTGGAGAACTATAGGGGTCGACTGTCTCTCTCTCTCCGTCTGAGGGGACAGTACCTTTCTCTAAAGGGGGGCAGACGTAGTTTACTAGCATGTAAATATGTGCTCCTTGACCAATTAAGAGAGGGATCATGGTTTCACGGTGTCTTTACTGGCGGGCTGAGTGGATACTCTGGTGTGTTGTGTTCACTTAACAGGCGGAGGGAGGGACTCTTATATGAGTCAGACAGTGTTAGGCTGCAGGCCTAACTGATACAAGTGGAGGGATGGAAGGAGGGAGTCTTGATTTGAGTCAGTGTCTAAGACCGCATGCCTAACTGATACAGGTGGAGGGATGGAAGGAGGGAGTTGGTTCCCCCTTTGCTGCTATAACAGTCTCCACTATTCTGGGAAGGCTTTCCACTAGATGTTGGAACATTGCTGCGGGGACTTAATTCCATTCAGCCACAAGAGCATTAGTGAGGTCGAGCACTGATGTTGGGCTATGAGGCCTGGCTCGCAGTTGGCGTTTCAAATCATCTCAAAGGTGTTCGATGGTCAGGGCTCTGTGCAGGCCAGTCAAGTTCTTCCACGCCGATCTGGACAAACCATTTTTGTATGGGTTCTCCTGGCATCTGGCAAACTTAGATTTGTCCGTCTGATGGTGGTGAAGCATGATTTTCAGAATGGAATGGGATGGGAAGCTGCGGGGTTGGGGCTGGGGGAATGGGATGGGAGGCTGCGGGGTGGGGGCTGGGGAATGGGATGGGAAGCTGCGGGGTGGGGGCTGGGGAATGGGATGGGAAGCTGCGGGGTGGGGGCTGGGGGAATGGGATGGGAAGCTGCGGGGTGGGGGCTGGGGGAATGGGATAGGAAGCTGTGGGGAGGGGGATGGGATGGGAAGCTGTGGGGAGGGGGAGCTGTGGGGAGGGGGTGGGGTGTTGTGCTGGGGAATGGGATGGGGAGTTGGGGGTGTAGAACAACCTCTTTTTGTTTCTATTTTCTTTACATACCAATTTGATTGGAATTTAAATGGAATTGACCCCAACCCTGACTACCAGTACTGAGTGATTTCAACCACAAGGCAAGAGAGATACATGTAAAAAGACAGTGACCTTGTCCGAAATCTGTCTTGCCTACTACTTACTAAAACTACATACTGTGTACTAATTTTTTACATAATTTATTTGAAAGCAGTGTTTAGTCAAAAACGAATACAGTAAGCAACAAATAACGCACTAGGCTCACCCATTATGAGACTGCGTCATCCAATGTGCACACTATTCGTAAAATATATTAAAGCGCGTCCTCTTATCTCATTATCAGCTGATGATAAGCTGTTGTCAAACACAGGTGAGTCTGGAAAGCCCATTCCCTTCCTCAAAAGTGTGCAGTGAATTCTACTCGATGAAAAGCCGAAATCATCAAATTAGTATAATATCCTGGAATTTAAAGCATACTCGATTATCGAGATGTCACATACCCAACGTTCTATTTTCACATACCTAAAATGCTACTACTTAGAACGCAAGTATGGGTATTCAGACATGGCCAGTGACAAGTGTTAGAGTTGGTTCAAATCGACCTGGGTTCAAATAGTATTTGTTTTCTCTTTAAATACTTTCAGTGTTTTATTAAGCCTGTCTGGAGTGCCAGTTGGGCTGGGTTTGCTGTTTAAACTTTAAACTAGTGTGCTATGACTATTTCATTGATTCCATGGAACCAGGCAAGCTTAATCAAGTGCAGCTAAAGTATTTGAAAGAAAACGGACACTATGTAAACCCAGGTCTTGTGGATGATAACATGAATGGACTCACCACTTCCCCTCACTGTTCTCGAACTGCTGGACAGTGTATCCAAACATGTCCTCCAGCGGACCATTGAAACTCTCCCCATTCTTGTCATCCACGTTAAACGACAACACACACGGTAGCAACACTGCAAGAAAAGAGAACTGGTGTTACTACAGAGCAAACAAACACCTTATTAGAGAAAAGATCAAAAACGGGATTTTCATGTGTTTTATATATATTGTGAAAATGATGATAATGTCATTTTAGTGTAAGAGCTATTTGAAAAGAAATGAAATTTCTGAAATTCAAGCCTGTTTTGGTGGGATGGAGTTTTGGCATTCCATGGTGACATCACCAGGAGGTAAATTAGTTAGTAGACCAATAAGAAAGAGATTTCCAAACCCCTCTGCCAATAACAGCTAATTTTCAGTTTTCCCCTCCCCACTTAGACCACTCCCAGACAGTCCCGCTATTATTGTTCATTTTTGACCATTGAAAACAATCACAGTAAGGTACTTAATTATTACCCCAAAAGGATATGATAATGAGATAAAAATTTAATTTTGGTAAAAATATTACAGTGTCAATGATCTTCCCTGATATTTACAGAGAAGTTATTGGCAAGCAGGAAAAATCTAAAACATAAATATTTACACAATATGTTACACAAACAAGAAGCAGTGAAAAGTCAGCTGCAGAGGATGAAAAACTGGTAACCTTTCCCACTTTTAGCACCATTTTGCACCAAGTTCCATGGGTGGTATCTTAAATGTTCCTAAATAGGGTTTTTACTTGTGTATTGTTGCTTTGGCAATACAAATGTAATGTTCGTCATGCCAATAAAGCATTTTGAATTGACCTGTATAGAATACAAAAGGCAGTGGGATGGAAGTACAATAAGGAAATCAGAACCATATCCACTGTACAGAGCGAGAGAGAGAGTGGAGGGAGAGTGGAGGGAGAGGGGGGAGGGAGAGGGGGAGGGAGAGTGGAGGGAGAGGAAAGGGACAGCGAGAGAGAGAGAGAATTCGAAAACAAACCCGATTTTGATTAACTCCCACATCTACTGGGTGAAATACCACAGTGTGCCATCACAGCAGCAGGATTTGTGACCTGTTGCCACAAGAAAAGGTCAACCAGTGAAGAACAAACACCATTGTAAATATAACCCATATTTATGCTTATTATTTTATTTTGTACTTTAACCATTTGTACATCGTTACAACACTGTATATATACATAATATGACATTTGTAATGTCTTTATTCTTTTGGAACTTCTGTGAGAGTAATGTTTACTGTTCATTTGTATTGTTTATTTCACTTTTGTATATTATCTACCTCACTTGCTTTGGCAATGTTAACATATGTTTCCCATGCCAATAAATCCCCTTGAATTGAATTGAATTGAGAGCGAAAGAGAGCGAGAGAGAGAGAAAGAAAGAGAGAAAGAGAGAGAGAGAAAGTGAGAGAGAGAGAAAGAGAGAGCCCTTCCAGTGTTCATAGAAGACAGAGGAATGTCATCATAGAATGCTAAGAGAGTTCTGTCTATCAGAGACCCCTCTGCCTCCTCTGACCTCTAACATCTGACCCCTTCAAGACAATGCCATCTTCACCAGACCTCCCCAGTCTGCTATTTAGCTACTGTGAACTATAGACCCACTAAATATCTAAATATAGACCTTGAACGTCTCATTGTGCTTACGCCAACAATGACACTTTTCATTTTTAGTGTGCCATGGAATTCCTCTGAGCAATTTATTCAATTCCTGGATTTGTGAGGGGGATGTGAGGATTAGCAGAGCACTGCAACATGGGCCAAGAGACAGAGTAGTAGAGGAGAGAGACAAAACACGAAGACCACCAAACACACAGAGGGTGAATACTGGACACAACACAGACTTGTCTTCTAGTGATGAGGGTTGAGCATCCCACAGCCAAATATCACAAAAACATACTGTACTGATGCCTACAGTATGGAGATCAGACAAACACAAGCAGACAGAAGAACCAGTGTACTGTACTGTACTGCACTCTACTGTAATGAGTGTCAGAGAGCAGAGCAGACATGGTTAATATGAATGGCCCACGTGCAGCCAGTTAGCCACAGGCCTTCCATACAAAGCTCACTGTAAGATTTCCAAGCCACTTTCAATTTCCAGTGCTTCATCTACTTTGTCTGCAGCATATTCTGTAGGTCTTTTACAGAGGCCTCTTATTAAAACGTATTACGCTGTCTGTACACTGCAACCACTTGGAAACCACTGCCCTTTCTCCAAATGAGTCATTCTGTTTGCACCAACTCTGACCTGTCCTGAGTTTTAGACAGCAGTACGAGAGCAAGACCAGAGAGACCCGAGACCAGACGTGCATGTTTTCTTTTGTACCTTCTCTGTGTTGTCATACAGGGAACTGCCAAAATAAAGGAAACACTTGAGTAAGTAAGGGATACAAAGTATATTGAAAGCAGGTGCCTCCACACCTGTGTTAATTAAGCAATTAATATCCCATCATACTTAAGTGTCATGTATAAAAATGCCCAGTTGCCTATTATTTTGGAAGAGATCTCAGTGACTTTGAAAGAGGGGGTCTTAAAAAAAGCATAGAGGGTTTAAAGGGTGTGTGTGTGTGTGTGTGTCACAGTCACCAGATCTCACACCAATTGAACACTTATGGGGGATTCTGGAGCGTTTTTTCACCACCATCAACCAAACACCAAATTATGGAATTTCTTGTGGAAGAATGGTGTCGCATCTCTCCAATAGAGTTCCAGACACGTGTAGAATCTATGCCAAGGTGTATTGAAGCTGTTCTGGCTCGTGGTGGCCAAAGACCCTATTAAGACACATTATGTTGGTGTTTCCTTCCTTTTGTCAGTTACCAGTAGGTTTAAATGCCCCTATGTGGTCATGGCCATCAGGTCCTGTTTTCTATGCACCACCTCCATGAATGCCCCTACAGTACAGAACATTCCAAAGACCAGACTGGACTTGGTTAGTCATAATCAGGTCCTGTTTTCTATGCACCACCTCCTGTCCTAGTCTAGTGAGCCAGAGACTTCCTCCCCAACAATTCTTTCGTAAACAACTAGCCTGGGGACGAGGTTACTTCTGTCCAGTCCTGAGTTTGAATACCCTAACCAGTATGTGCCTGGGGCCAGAGTATGAATGCCTCTATGTCCCCGAGACCAGACTGGATGGACGTGCTCCCAAGTGGCGCAGCGGTTTAAGGCACTGCATCTCAGTACAAGAGGTGACACTATGGTCACTGGTTTGAATCCAAGCTGAATCCATTCCGGCAGTGATTGGGAGTCCCATAGGGCGGCACACAATTGGTCCAGCATTGTCCGGGTTTGGCCGAGTTAGGCCGTCATAAAAGTTTAAATAGTTCATTACCCTTTGTTTTCTTAGGGAGCAACTGTTTTTCTAGGGAGCTGTTCATTGCATCATCTCTGTCCTGTCCTGACTTTGAATGTGTCCTTGAGCATCAGCACGGATATCATGGCT
The DNA here is from genome assembly GCA_030435695.1 of Brachymystax lenok tsinlingensis. Lineage (NCBI taxonomy): Eukaryota > Metazoa > Chordata > Actinopteri > Salmoniformes > Salmonidae > Brachymystax > Brachymystax lenok. The sequence goes on from CM059795.1 coordinate 12,431,626, forward strand.
TTTAATTATCAGCCTCTGTTGTCTTTGGGAGCAACTATTTCGTTTTGGGGTGCTAGATAAACATGATGAGCTTCCACTGCAATCTCCTTTGTGGCTTGTAAACAGGAGCCATAGCTGTGTCCCGAACGGCACCCTACTCCCTATGTAGTGCACTATACATAGTCCATAAAGATCTGGTCAAACGTAGTGCACTAAGTAGGGAATAGAGTGCCATATGGGACGCAGGCACAGACACGGCCAGAGACAAAGATATACCCTGAGGTGCCTCCCAGAACAGTCAATCTCAGATCCATCGTCTGGACACTGAGAACAGGATGGAGAAGCAAGTCATTACACATCCCATAATGAAATAATACACTAATGCATGTTACAGGGTGATAGGGCCAAACGGTGGTAATGCATGTTACAGGGTGATAGGGCCACACAGGGGTAATGCATGTTACAGGGTGATAGGGCCAAACGCTGGTAATGCATGTTACAGGGTGATAGGGCCACACGGTGGTAATGCATGTTACAGGGTGATAGGGCCAATCGCTGGTAATGCATGTTACAGGGTGATAGGGCCACACGGTGGTAATGCATGTTACAGGGTGATAGGGCCAAACGCTGGTAATGCATGTTACAGGGTGATAGGGCCACACGGTGGTAATGCATGTTACAGGGTGATAGGGCCTAACAGCCTAGTGCTACCCCCAGGCACACAAGCACATCTGAACCAAATGAAAGACACACACGCGTGTGGTAGAGGATAACCATGGTCCTGATGGAGTAATGGGTTAAAGAAAGGCCATCCTCAGGGCCCAAGCCAATTCAAGAAACATACTGGAGTTTTTTTTTTATATGATATTGCTGCTGATGCAGTATCATATAAAATGTTCCTCTCCATTCCACCTTCCATTCTGCCTGTATAAAATAAAGTCACCATCCCTGTTATATCTATTTGATTAATGATGAGTGCAGTTCATTGTCGAGAGAGAGAGAGAGAGAGAGAGAGAGAGAGAGAGAGAGAGAGAGAGAGAGAGAGAGAGAGAGAGAGAGAGAGGCCAGATAACCCTAACCCTCCTCCTTTCCTCCTCTCCTCCTCGCAGACAAGGTCAATCTCCTCTTCCCTCAATCCATCCGTTAATCCAAAATGCACACACACTCAATCCCCTCTCCCACGTCCCCGACAGAAAACACTGCTCATTTAGCTGATTCAAGATGGCCTCAAGCCAGTGAGGCCTTTTCCACTGATCACATACAGGTCTGGAGGATGTAGAGCAGTGGTTCCCAAACTTTTTATAGTCCCGTACCCCTTCAAACATTCAACCTCCAGCTGCGTCCCCTCTAGCACCAGGGTCAGCACACTCTCAAATGTTGTTTTTTGCCATCATTGTAAGCCTGCCACGCACACCCTATACGATACATTTATTAAACATAAGAATGAGGGTGTTTTTGTCACCACCCGGCTCGTGGGAAGTGACAAAGAGCTCTTATAGGACCAGGGCACAAATAATAATATAATAATAATCAATAATTTTGCTCTTTATTTAGTCATCTTACATATAAAATCTTGTTTGTTCATAAAAAATTGTGAATAACTCACCACAGGTTAATGAGAAGAGTGAGCTTGAAAGGATGCACATAACTCTGCAATGTTGGGTTGTATTGGAGAAAGTCTGTCTTAAATAATTTTCCACACACAGTCTGTGCCTGTATTTAGTTTTCATGCTAGTGATGGCCGAGAATCCACTCTCACATAGGTACGTGGTTGCAAAGGGCATCAGTGTCTTAACAGCGTGATTTGTCAAGGCAAGAAACTATGAGTGCAGCCCTATCCAGAAATCTGCCAATTGCTTCTGATTAAATTCAATTTTCACAGAATCGCTTGTTGCAAATTCGATGAGGCTCTCTTGTTCAGATATCGGTAAGTGGACTGGAGGCAGGGCATGAAAGGGATAACGAATCCAGTTGTTTGTGTTGTCCGTTTCTGGAAAGTACCTGCGTAATTGCGCACCAAGCTCACTCAGGTGCTTCGCTACATCACATTTGACATTGTCCGTAAGCTTGAGTTCATTTGCACACAAAAAAATCATACAATGATGGAAAGACATGTGTGTTGTCCTTGTTAATGCAGACAGAAAAGAGCTCCAACTTCTTAATCATAGCCTCAATTTTGTCCCGCACATTGAATATAGTAGCGGAGAGTCCCTGTAATCCTAGATTCAGATCATTCAGGTGGAAAAACATCACCCAGATAGGCCAGTCATGTGAGAAACTCGTCATCATGCAAGCGGTCAGACAAGTGAAAATGATGGTCAGTAAAGAAAACTTTAAGCTCATCGCTCAATTCATAAAAATATGTCAATACGTTGCCCCTTGATAACCAGCACACTTATGTATGTTGTAAAAGCGTTACATGGTCGCTTTATCATTGCATAATGCAGCAAATACACAAGAGTTCAGGGGCCTGGCTTCCAAAAAGTATGTCAAGCTGTCAGGCATTCCCTTGGCAGCAAGAGTCTCTCGTGGATGCTGTGGTGTACCCAAGTGGCGTCGGGAGCAACTGCTTGCATGCGAGTTACCACTCCATTATGTCTCCCTGTCATGGCTTTTGTGCTATCAGTACAGATACCAACACATCTTGACCACCAAAGTCCATTTGATGTCACAAAGCTGTCCAGTACTTAAAAAAATATCCTCTCATGTTGTCCTGGTTTGCAGAAGAGGAAGTATTCCTTAATTGACCCCCCATACACATAATGGACATATACCAGGAGCTGTGCCAGGCCCGCCACGTCTGTTGACTCATCCAGCTGTAACACAGAATTCACTAGCTTGTTTGCGAAGCAGTAACTGTTTCAAAACATCTCCTGCCATGTCACTGATGCGTCGTGAAACAGTGATGTTTGATGAGGGCATTGTCTATATAGTTTTTGGGGGCTTTTTCCCCCAGCATTGTCCCAGCCATATCCGCGGCAGCGGGAAGAATTAAGTCCTCCACAATAGTATGGGGCTTGCCTGTCCTAGCAATTCAGTAGCTCACCATATAAGACACTTACATTTTTTTTTATGTGAATCACATTTTCGTTTGGCGTACCCCTGACGGCATTGTGCATACCCCAGTTTGAGAATAACTGATGTATAGGAAAAGTGCTGCACTGAGGGAGACAGAAGAGGAACGTTTTCCTTCAACTGGACAGCCCCGCCTCCCACTAAGAATATCTTGCATGTGTGTCGCGTGTTTACACACACGCACAGACATACACACACCACACACACACACACAGTGTAGAAGTGATTCTTTCAGCACGTCTCAGATGAAATCCAGTCCTCCTCTGATGTGGGGTGATATATACACCAACCAGACCGACACCCTTTCTGCGTCATGTCTGTGGTCGCCCCCAACCTGTCAGCCATGCTTAGCCACAATAAAGCCCACCTTCACAGGCCTGTTAGCCAGACTGAACTGTAAAACTGCTCCCCAATCAGTGTTAGAAGTGTGATCAGCCACACTTGACGAAAGTAAAACTAACTGACCCTGTGAAAAATATCAAACTTCAGGTCTGGGAGCCATTAAGTGGAGCAACCTGACATGGATCTTACATATCAGTTCAGGTTAGGTGGTGAGGTGAGCCGTGGTTAAACTGATTCTAAGTCAGCGTCTGGTGTTTGACCCTCCAAGCCAGATGTGATCACTAACTCAGTTCAGGCTAGTGGTGAGCCGTGATAAAAAACTGTTCGCTAGAATCTGATCATTCCGGGAAGCAGTGGTCACTAACTAATTTCAGGCTGTGGTAAAACTGATCCTAAATCAGTTGGCAGGCAGTGGTAGTCAGGGAAAGGATTAAGAGACATCAGCCTCACAGTGCTCTGCTCTCTAATGAGAAGGATAGTCTGACTCTGCTTCTCTGAGACATATGTTGGCATGGACCAGGAGCACATTCCCACACTCTCTATCCATTCCCACACTCTCTATGGGTTCTATAGGGTTCTGACATTGGTTCTCTCTTGGGCTCCATTGGGTTCTGATATTGGTTCTCTCTTGGGTTCTATTGAGTTCTGAAATTGGTTCTATCTTGGGTTCTGAAATTGGTTCTCTCTTGGGTTTCATTGGGTTCTGACATTGGTTCTCTCTTGGGTTCTATTGGGTTCTGAAATTGGTTCTCTCTTGGGTTCTATTGGGTTCTGAAATTGGTTCTCTCTTGGGTTTCATTGGGTACTGACATTGGTTCTCTCTTGGGTTCTATTGGGTTCTGACATTGGTTCTCTCTTGGGTTCTATTGGGTTCTGAAGTTGGTTCTCTCTTGGGTTTCATTGGGTTCTGACATTGGTTCTCTCTTGGGTTCTATTGGGTTCTGATATTGGTTCTATCTTGGGTTCTATTGGGTTCTGAAATTGGTTTTATCTTGGGTTCTATTGGGTTCTGAAATTGGTTCTCTCTTGGGTTTCATTGGGTTCTGACATTGGTTCTCTCTTGGGTTCTATTGGGTTCTGACATTGGTTCTCTCTTGGGTTCTATTGGGTTCTGAAATTGGTTCTCTCTTGGGCTCTATTGGGTTCTGACATTGGTTCTCTCTTGGGTTATATTGGGTTCTGAAGTTGGTTCTCTCTTGGGTTTCATTGGGTTCTGACATTGGTTCTCTCTTGGGTTCTATTGGGTTCTGATATTGGTTCTATCTTGGGTTCTGAAATTGGTTCTATCTTGGGTTCTATTGGGTTCTGAAATTGGTTCTCTCTTGGGTTCTATTGGGTTCTGAAATTGGTTCTCTCTTGGGTTTCATTGGGTTCTGACATTGGTTCTCTCTTGGGTTCTATTGTGTTCTGAAATTGGTTCTCCCTTGGCCTCTATTGGGTTCTGACATTGGTTATCTCTTGGGTTCTATTCGGTTCTGAAATGACTTTTTACTCCAACTGGAGAGACATCAACTTCTGCTGCTACCACTTCAATATGTTCACTGTAGAATTAATTGATTTGCTTAGTCACTGTTTTATGCGCCGCTTAGTCACTGTTTTATGCTTCACCGTTGCACCAATCGGCTCTGAGTGGCGCAGTAGTCTAAGGCACTTCATCTCAGTGCAAGAGGCGTCACTGCAGTCCCTGGTTTGTATAGTCCTGGAACAAGGAATAGGAATACAAGCCACCACCCACAGAATTACATAATTCTCCCTGCTGGTTGTCAAGGCTTTCATGCCAGAATCTTCCCCATCCCCAATCGCGCTGTATCACACACCCACACACTCATCCAAACCCTCATCCAAATATTACTAACAACCAACGCATGTTCAAAAGTGCTGATCACAAAGCTTTTTATCAGCAGAGCTAACTTGCAACACAAAGCTGGGATAGGAGTTAAGGGAGGTGCTGCGCCCGATTAAAAATACACCCTGTGATGAGGTCACAGGGTTCACTTCTTCTATCTCCCTGTAGACAACCTTCCTCTCCCTCTAGGCAACCTTCATCTCCCCTTAGGCAACATTCATCTCCCCTTAGGCAACATTCATCTCCCCTTAGGCAACATTCATCTCCCCATAGGCAACCTTCCTCTCCCTGTAGGCAACATTCATCTCCCCTTAGGCAACCTTCCTCTCCCTGTAGGCAACCTTCATCTCCCCTTAGGCAAACTTCATCTCCCCTTAGGCAACCTTCCTCTCCCCTTAGGCAACCTTCCTCTCCCTGTAAGCCACCTTCATCTCCCCTTAGGCAACCTTCATCTCCCCTTAGGCAACCTTCATCTCCCCTAAGGCAACCCAAAGCAAATAATCAGCAGTGTAATTTTATAGAGAGTCAAATACTTTTTTCCCTCACTGTAGTTGAGAACAAGTTCTCATATACAACTGCGACCTGGCCAAGATAAAGCAAAGCAGGGCGACACAAACAACAACACAGAGTTACACATGGAATAAACAAGCGTACAGTCAATAACACAATAGAAAGAAACTGGTGTGCAAAAGAGCAGAAAAGTAAATAAAAACAATATGGGGATGAGGTAGGTAGATTGGGTGGGCTATTTACAGATGGGTTATGTACAGCTGCAGCGATCGGTTAGCTGCTCAGATAGCTGATGTTTAAAGTTAGTGAGGAAGATATAAGTCTCCAGCTTCAGAGATTTTTGCAATTCGTTCCAGTCATTGGCAGCAGAGAACTGGAAGGAAAGGCGGCCAAAGGAGGAGTTGGCTTTGGGGATGACCAGTGAGATATACCTGCTGGAGCGCGTGCTACGGGTGGGTGTTGTTATTGTGACCAGTGAGCTGAGATAAGGCAGAGCTTTACCTAGCATAGACTTATAGATTACCTGGGAGTCAGTGGGTCTGGCGACGAATATGTAGCGAGGGCCAGCCGACTAGAGCATACAAGTCGCAGTGGTGTATGGTATAAGGGGCTTTGGTAGCAAAACAGATGGCACTGTGATAGACTGCATTCAGTTTGCTGAGTAGAGTGTTGGAAGCTATTTTGTAGACGACATCGAGGATCGGTAGGATAGTCAGTTTAACTAGGATATGTTTGGCGGCGTGAGTAAAGCCTTTGTTGCGAAAAAGGAAACCGATTCTAGATGTAATTTTGGATTGGAGATGTTTAATATGAATCTGGAATCTAGCCAAACCTGTAACTCAACAGAGACAAAACTGTAGAAATGGTGGTTGACTTCAGAAAACGTCCCCCACCATCTCTCCCCCCTCGAGATTGATGGCTCAGCTGTCAGCACAGCTGAATTATTCAAATTACTGGGGACAATCATCTCCCAAAACCTCAAGTGGGTGGATAACTTCACAGCTGTCACAAAGAAGGCACACCAGCATATGTATTACTTGCGGCAGCTGAAAAAATCTCCATGCCAATCCTGATCAGGTTTTACGGATCAGTCCATTCTCACCTCCTCCATCACCATCTGGTTTGGGTCTGCGTCTGCCCACTACACTATGCATTGTGGCAGGTAGTATTCTCCTGATATCCGCAAACCCCAGACTCGTCCGTCGGACTGCCAGATGGTGAAACGTGATTCATCATTCCAGAGAACACGTTTCCACTGCTCCAGAGTCCAATGGCAGTGAGCTTTACACCACTCCAGCCGACATTTGGCATTGCGCATGGTGATCTTAGGCTTGTGTACAGCTGCTCGGCCATGGAAACCCATTTCATGAAGCTCCCGACAAACAATTGTTTTGCTGTTGCTTCCAGAGGCAGTTTGGAACTCGGTAGTTAGTGTTGCAACCGACAGACAATTTTTACGCGCTACGCTCTTAAGTACTTGTTGGTCCTGTTCTGTGAGCTTGTGTGGCCTACTACTTCGCGGCTGAGCCGTTGTTGTTCCTAGACACTTCCACTTCACAATAACAGCACTTACAGTTGACCGGGGCAGCTCTAGCAGGGTAGAAATTTTATGAACTGGAAAGGTGGCATCCTATGACGGTGCCTAGTTGAAAGTCACTGAGCTCTTCAGTAATGCCATTCTACTGCCAATGTTTGTCTATGGAGATTGCATGGCGGTGTGCTCGATTTTATATACCTGTCAGCAACGGGTGTGTCTGAAATAGCTGAATTTGAAGGAGTGTTCACATACTTTTGAATACATACTGTATGAGCCGTCCTCCCCTCAGCAGCCTCCACTGGTATACCCACTGTACATGTGTGTATCCACTCTTATAGCTCTATGCTCACTCTACCTAGTTGTATATAATGTGTGCAAACTTTGTGTCAACTCCGCTGTCTCTATTCTGTCTCCAAATGTTGTCTATCACTAGCAGCACCATATCACCAGATAACATTCTGAGTATGGTGTATATCACTAGCAGCACCATATCACCAGATAACATTCTGAGTATGGTGTATATCACTAGCAGCACCATATCACCAGGTAACATTCTGAGTATGGTGTATATCACTTGCAGGACCATATCACCAGGTAACATTCTGAGTATGGTGTATATCACTAGCAGCACCATATCACCAGGTAACATTCTGAGTATGGTGTATATCACTAGCAGCACCATATCACCAGATAACATTCTGAGTATGGTGTATATCACTAGCAGCACCATATCACCAGGTAACATTCTGAGTATGGTGTATATCACTAGCAGCACCATATCTCCAGATAACATTCTGAGTATGGTGTATATCACTAGCAGCACCATATCACCAGATAACATTCTGAGTATGGTGTATATCACTAGCAGCACCATATCACCAGATAACATTCTGAGTATGGTGTATATCACTAGCAGCACCATATCACCAGATAACATTCTGAGTATGGTGTATATCACTTGCAGGACCATATCACCAGGTAACATTCTGAGTATGGTGTATATCACTAGCAGCACCATATCACCAGATAACATTCTGTGTATGGTGTATATCACTAGCAGCACCATATCACCAGATAACATTCTGTGTATGGTGTATATCACGAGCAGCACCATATCACCAGGTAACATTCTGAGTATGGTGTATATCACTAGCAGCACCATATCACCAGGTAACATTCTGAGTATGGTGTATATCACTTGCAGGACCATATCACCAGATAACATTCTGAGTATGATGTATATCACTTGCAGGACCATATCACCAGGTAACATTCTGAGTATGGTGTATATCACTTGCAGGACCATATCACCAGGTAACATTCTGAGTATGGTGTATATCACTAGCAGCACCATATCACCAGGTAACATTCTGAGTATGGTGTATATCACTAGCAGCACCATATCACCAGATAACATTCTGAGTATGGTGTATATCACTTGCAGGACCATATCACCAGGTAACATTCTGAGTATGGTGTATATCACGAGCAGCACCATATCACCAGATAACATTCTGTGTATGGTGTATATCACGAGCAGCACCATATCACCAGGTAACATTCTGAGTATGGTGTATATCACTAGCAGCACCATATCACCAGATAACATTCTGAGTATGGTGTATATCACTAGCAGCACCATATCACCAGATAACATTCTGAGTATGGTGTATATCACTAGCAGCACCATATCACCAGGTAACATTCTGAGTATGGTGTATATCACTAGCAGCACCATATCACCAGGTAACATTCTGAGTATGGTGTATATCACTAGCAGCACCATATCACCAGGTAACATTCTGAGTATGGTGTATATCACTAGCAGCACCATATCACCAGGTAACATTCTGAGTATGGTGTATATCACTAGCAGCACCATATCACCAGGTAACATTCTGAGTATGGTGTATATCACTAGCAGCACCATATCACCAGGTAACATTCTGAGTATGGTGTATATCACTAGCAGCACCATATCACCAGGTAACATTCTGAGTATGGTGTATATCACTAGCAGCACCATATCACCAGGTAACATTATGAGTATGGTGTATATCACTAGCAGCACCATATCACCAGGTAACATTCTGAGTATGGTGTATATCACTAGCAGCACCATATCACCAGATAACATTCTGAGTATGGTGTATATCACTAGCAGCACCATATCACCAGATAACATTCTGAGTATGGTGTATATCACTAGCAGCACCATATCACCAGGTAACATTATGAGTATGGTGTATATCACTAGCAGCACCATATCACCAGGTAACATTATGAGTATGGTGTATATCACTAGCAGCACCATATCACCAGGTAACATTCTGAGTATGGTGTATATCACTAGCAGCACCATATCACCAGGTAACATTCTGAGTATGGTGTATATCACTAGCAGCACCATATCACCAGGTAACATTATGACTGTGTAAATGTAATTAGTGAATATCGGTGATTCTGAAACTATCAACAATGGGTTTCGGCGCCAAACCATATGCCGACGCTCCAAACTCAAACTCTAATACATGTTGCTCATATTTTACAGGTGATCAGCAACAATCAAGAGGACATTTCTAACCCACATCATTATCAATAAATAGATGTGCTGCTCATCAACCGTAAATCATCTGTAACTATACAGTAATATCTGAGTGTAGGAACAGTGTGAACTTGAACTAGCTAACTTTTCCGGGGTTCCATGGGTCAAAGTTCAGGGGCATATACATAAGCCAAGTTGATCCATCATGAAGAATGTCTAAATGCTTTGCAAGTAGGTTCCCCTGTCACGAAAGTGAAACACTTTAGAAAAAAACCACTTATCTTGAAGAAAAAACTGAGTGTGTGTTGCATTGTTGCCCTCCTGGCCTAGATCAGAAGAGAAAATCAGAAGAAGAAAAAACGTTTGTTTTGTAGAAGAACAACATGGCGATGCAGTGCATTGTGTGTTGCCCTGCAGTAGCTGAGGACTGTGGATAACGTGAACGAGGTGCCCCGTGCAGCCTGTACATCATCTCAGTGTGATGCCATGGTGATGGATGGGTCTGGCCTCTTGCTGCTGGAGGTGAGAGGAAGGAGAGGGGGGTTGGGAGTTGGGGGGCTGGTCTGATCACTGCTCTGAGGCCTGGTGCACAGATGATGCAGGGCTGAAGCACACACAGACGCACACACAGATACAGATGCACGCACTCACGCACGCAGACATTTATGCACACACACATGAACACACCCCTCAGGGGCCTTGTGTATCTGCTGACAGCCTCTGATCCTGTTTGTGTGTGTGTATGTGTGTGTGTGTGTGTGTGTGTGTGTGTGTGTGTGTGTGTGTGTGTGTGTGTGTGTGTGTGTGTGTGTGTGTGTGTGTGTGTGTGTGTGTGTGTGCTTCTTTTGGTGGGGGTGTTGAGAACACCAGAACACCAGAGTACCATGGACAGAGTTGTCTGTTTTCAAAGCATTGAAGCATTGTGTAAAACAGGATTACTCTTGACACAATCAAGACATACCAGAACAACAATTTTCCATTGCCAGATTATTACATTTCATCAGAAAACAAAGCAAAATGACACCTATCCTATATCTTTACATTTGAAGAGCTTGACTTTCCTTCCCCTCAGAGCTTTGTGGAGCTTCTTATCTTTTCTCAGAGCTGGTGTTTGTTTGTGAACCTAACGACCCTGGTTGCTGTAGATGGTGCCTGGCATCTATCTAGTGTCTCTCTAGCCTCTCTCCCACTGTTGTTGTTCATACTGTTGTGCTAAAGTGAAGATAATGTAATATCCCCCTTCACCCTCCCAACCTCCCTCACCTCCTCCACCTCCCACAGTCCTCTTCCCCTCCTCCCCCTTCTCACCCATCCTCCCCACTGCTCCTTCCCAGTTTTATGAGAGGTGGGTCTCTTGAGGCCCCTGACCCATTGGAGGTTACGACCTTGGGGTTGCTAGATGACTGGACTTTAAATGCAATTTTGTTTTTTAAATGAAGGGAGAAACTTGGCTTTTTTTCCCTAATATGTTTCATTACATGGGGATTACTCAAACACATGGTGGAATCCTACACGAGGAGCCCAAAAGCACTGCTTTTTGACATATTGCTCGCTTAACCCGGAAGCCAACCACACCAATGTTTTGGAGGAAACCATGTCCAACTGGCGAACGAAGTCAGCTTGCAGGTGCCCGGCCCACCACAAGGAGTCGGACAAGGAAATCCCTTCCGGGCAAACCCTCCCCTAACCTGGACGAGGCTGGGACAATTGTGCGCTGCCTCATGGGTCTCCGGGTCGCGGCCGCGCTTTCAGTTTTGCACGAATGCTGCCATCTATCCACAGTTTTTGGTTTGTTACGTTTTAATCATCACAGTAGGAACAACATCCTCTATGCACTATCTAATGAGCCCAGTGACAGAGTCAGTGTATTTGTCAATGTTATTTCCAGAGGTGACACATAACATTTCCCAGTCCACTTGGTCAAGAAACAGCTCTGTAGCATGAATTCTGATTGGTCAGACCAGCGCTGAACAGTCCTTATCACGGGTGCTTCTTGTTTAAATTTCTGCATATATGCGGGGAAGAGCAGAATGGAGGAGTGATCTGATTTGCCAAAGGGGGAGGGTCTTGTAGCTGTCATGGAAGGGAGAATAACAATGGTCAAGCGTCCTCTCTCCATGTGTAACACAGGAGATGTGTTGGTGGAATTTCTGAGGTTTCCTGACAGCAAGATTGTCATATTTTATATTCAGCACAAAGATTTTGATAGTTCCAAACCAATTATTTGTCCGGTTAAATAATTGCAAGTGAATAGACATGAAACACCTACAAATAATTTTAGGTGGCTGCTTTCCAAGCCAGTAATTGTGTCTACTGGCATACAGTAACAATGATGCCCCTTCGTGGGACTGGCCTTGAGCACTGGATGCTCGTTACGGTCAGTAGATACTAGACACAAGATACTATTCCCTGGACAAACATGGTCTTGTTTATTTTACCTGATGTCTTGTTACAATATTTACATGTTGACTGTTTGTGGAGTCTCATTAAGTAATATTTAGTCATATTTTTCATTTCTCGTATTTCATTTCTGGGACTGCCATGCCATATTGATGTAACCTCTCAAAGAAAACCTTCCTGATATCTATACTCTTAGAAAATAGGTGCTATCTAGAACCAAAAAGGGTTCTTTGGCTGTCCCCACAGGAGAACCCATTGAAGAACCATCTTTGGTTCCAGGTAGAACCCTTTTGGGTTACATGTAGAACCCTCTCCACAGAGGGTTCTACATGGAACCTACAATGGTTCTACCTGGAACCAAAAACGGTTCTACCTGGAACCAAAAAGGGTTCTCCTATGGGGACAACCGAAGAACACTTCTGGAACCCTTTTTTTAAGAGTGTAGTTTCTAGTTCTCAGTAACAAACAACAAGCTGTTTGCTTCCAGTGTTTCATGTGAGTCGATAAAAGAGAAGACAGTAGACAGTGGGTCAGCCCGTCAGACAGCCAGTAAAGGAATGTGTTTTTTTAGGCTCCAAGTATGGAGGGAGACGTTCAGAGTGAGATCTTCTGGGAGAAATAGGGCTTCTGCCAGGGGAGACTCTGGATTTACGACCGACCAAGCAGAGGGGGAGAAGAGACCCTCAATGCCAGGGTTAAGGGGACGGAGTGGCAGGCTGTCTGTTGGACAAAGCTTGACCATCACTCCTTCTCTCACTCCACTGGTATTTAAAAAAATGTTTTACCCTTATTTAACTAGGCAAGTCAGTTAAGAACAAATTCTTATTTTCAATGACAGCCTAGGAACAGTGGGTTAACTGCCTTGTTCAGGGGCAGAACAACAGATTTCTACCTTGTCAGCTCGGGGATTTGATCTTGCAACCTTTCGGATACTAGTCTAACGCTCTAACCATTAAGCTACCTGCCGCCCCTGACCTGGGTTAAAAATTGTTTCAAATACTTTTATTGAACTTGCCCGAAGAGCCAGATGGGCAGGTTTGCACTTTTGGGACTATTCCATTGGTTCCATTGAATGAGGCAAGCTGGAGTTCACTGAATGAAAATAAATGATGATGTTTTATTTTGGGAATATACAGTGCATATTAAATTAGCAGCGGTTGCTAACATCTACTGTATCTGCATAGAAAACTACTTATAGAGGATGATGCTGCTATGGGAGTGATTCAGACTGTCGGTCTGTGGGTTCAGTTTAGACTGTCTCCTCTTCTCCAGACTCATAAATACAGCCAGACCACTAATGTCTTCAGACAAACTGCCCGGCCTCCACCCCTCCACTCGTCTTCAAACAGCCAATGAATTAGCGCTTTAATCAAATCAGCTGCAGCAGCATTCCATACATAAAGGAGCCTTCAGACAGTGAAAGAAATTAAGAGTTTATTTCCAATGCTATATTCATACTTTTTTTTCACCAGAAATGATTGCTTATGGGTATTTTCATGTGTGTAAAATGTATCTGTTCTCATATTTTTTATTCATCGATTTTAAAATACTTTTTTCCCTCAGCTAGGTGAGACAATCACATACAGTATCTTAAGATGAATGTACTTACTGTAAGCTAATCTGGATAATAGCATCTGCTAAATGACTAAAACGTCAAATGAAAAAAGTTTACATTGATGTCACAAATGTATAATTTTTACATCTCTTTATAAAAAATTAACTTATTTGTTACATTTGACTGTGTAAAACCTAGCATTATTTGTCTCTGAAATGAAAACCAGTGAATCTAATATTTTAAACAAATACATGTCTGTCATTGAACAACCCCATAAACTGTGGGGAGGGAGATACACTGTGGGGAGGAAGATACACTGTGGGGAGGGAGATACACTGTGGGGAGGGAGATACACTGTGGGGAGGGAGATACACTGTGGGGAGGAAGATACACTGTGGGGAGGGAGATACACTGTGGGGAGGAAGATACACTGTGGGGAGGGAGATACACTGTGGGGAGGGAGATACACTGTGGGGAGGGAGATACACTGTGGGGAGGAAGATACACTGTGGGGAGGGAGATACACTGTGGGGAGGAAGATACACTGTGGGGAGGGAGATACACTGTGGGGAGGGAGATACACTGTGGGGAGGGAGATACACTGTGGGGAGGGAGATACACTGTGGGGAGGGAGATACACTGTGGGGAGGGAGATACACTGTGGGGAGGAAGATACACTGTGGGGAGGGAGATACACTGTGGGGAGGGAGATACACTGTGGGGAGGGAGATACACTGTGGTCCTATTTACACCTGCTGATATACGGCGATGGGAATAATCTCACTTATCTAAAGAATGCTGAGGATTCGCTTCTCTGGGTATTTTTAAGAGCGTTCCCTCAAATTTCAGTTGAAAGGCATAGTTCAGTTGAAAGACATAAAACATTACTCCTCGATTGCGTATGTGAACAGATGTACAGATGTTCAATGAACACCCTTTGTAAGTGTCATACCACACACATCTGTGAGTAACATAAATACTTGAATGTACACAATGTGTTATTACGAGTTGGCTACATAAGCCCTACTGTACATCCCATAAGTTGATTAGAGACATTCAGACTGACAAAAAAACATAATGACATAATCTGAAATATAAGAAACAATCTACAGTACACGAATACACACTCTTGTGCACCATGTTCTGCCTGATGTGTTACAACCACCGTGGCTAAAGGTTATGAGCAACAAGACCACCTCCATCCTCAAGAACAAACATCACTGTAATCTGCATGTCCAAGAGCTTTCTGTGTCCATTCTGTATAAGTGTTAGAACATCAGTGTGTGTGGTTTGATTGTGTGGGTGTGCGTGTGTTCTTACATTCATATGGCTAAGCATATCCAAAGTCAAAGTCAAAGTCAAAGTCACCATTATTAGTCAGTTGTACAACCGAATGCCTTCAACCGAAATGTGTCTTCCGCATTTAACCCAACCCCTCTGAATCAGAGAGGTGCGGGGCTGCCTTTAATCGACATCCACGTCTTGGCGCCGGGGAACAGTGGGTTAACTGCCTTGTTCAGGGGCAGAACGACAGATTTTTACCTTGTCAGCTCGGGGATTTGAACTTGCAGCCCTCCGGTTACAAGTCCAACGCTCTAACCACTAGGCTACCTGCCGCGTGTTTTCAAGTGTCCAGAGTAAGTTCACTTGTCCCAGTCCCACACACCCCTGATTGAAGCCAGATGAGCTCTCCTTGAGGTCCCAAACCAAAAACACCTGTACTCCTACCTCCGTTAGGAATTTATAAGGTTCAAATGTCGCCACTACAATGACCACATGGGGGCCCCTGGGCCACGCTGGAGCGGCACTCATAGCATAACATGGGATTTCTCAGTATGGTCCCAACCAGTAGGTTCCAGCCAAGCCCTACCTCATTCATAAACAATCAGGCAGGGCCATAGATTGGTTCAATACTCAGGACGAGTAGCTAGGACAATAACCACTAAACAAAGCTCCTCACAAATTCCTTATTCCAAGGAGGGGAGGGGTGAGGGTGGGGGCATGGGACTGATGAGATGTTATCCCACTACTGTAAATGTGTTTCATCTGAACTAAAGAAGTATAGGGTCAGAAT
The DNA here is from genome assembly GCA_030435695.1 of Brachymystax lenok tsinlingensis. NCBI lineage: Eukaryota > Metazoa > Chordata > Actinopteri > Salmoniformes > Salmonidae > Brachymystax > Brachymystax lenok. Next base: position 12,447,489 of record CM059795.1, read on the forward strand.
CATTAGGGCATGGAACGGAAAGCGTTTTGCAGCAGAAAATGTAAAAGTAGTCTCTCCCTGTTTCATTCTGTTTACTTCCGTTTGGTGTTTAATGAACACTACCCAGACTGTCTGAGGCTGTCTGGGTGTGCAGTCAGTGGTCTGTGGGGAGAGGACCCAGAGCCTAAGTAGGGAGACTCTTGGTCTTTGCACCAAATGGCACCCTATTCCCTATTTACGGGCCCTTGTCAAAAGTAATCCACTAACTGAGGAATAGGATACCATTTGGGACGCAAACTTGGTGGGATGTGATAGCGGCTAATGTGAGCCTCTATCTCCAGCTGCATCTCTAACTCAATTCTCTAATGACGGTCACGAGCCGGTGACGAGCCGATGTCACATGTGAGCGTAGGAATCTGAGAATCAGAGGGATGCTCACACTGTTGACTTTACAGTAACAGAGGAGCGTTTTAAGGTTTCAGACGCAGTCCCAGTCTGCGCCCCAAATGGCAACCTATTCCCTATATATTGCACTACTTTTGACCAAGGGTGCCATTTTGGAAGCAGACCCAGTCTCCAATACATTGTTGGTACTTTCCCCCCTTTTAGAACTATAGGAACATGACCTGAGAAGTTAATTCAGTACTGCTGGACTTATAACTGAGTGTTCAGTCACAAGTCACTGCGGGACTTCCCACACCAGCAACAGGCATATCTGTTTTCAAATACACACCGGTACAAAAGAGGCTTTAAGTGTCTGAAAATGAAATTAGTTTAAATTAAAAAGCCCAAAGTTACAAATGTGCAAACTTTCAATAATTAGCCTTTGGAATATTTAAAATCTAATTATGTTGATAATTTATTACATCACTGGCAGTGTCAGAAATCCCACACCTGGTTGCGTGACATGAGGTCTGGCTTTGGACTAACACCACACAGGAACTCACAATTCACTTCAGATGACTTATTATTACTGTAGGTACTTACCCATGTTATCCCAGTACTGATTGCATTCCAAAATACAAGACATCAGAATTTAGACAAAAACCTAAATTGTTGCTAATAATATTCCTACATAGTGTCTTCAAAAGGTATTCACACCCCATTGACTTTTTCCACATTTTGTTGTGTACCAGCCTGAATTTTAAATTGATAAAATTCGGATTTTTTTTGTCACAGGCCCCACAAAACATCATAATGTCAGAGAGGAATTATGTTTTTCAAAATGTTGACAAATTACTTAAAAGCTTAAATGTATTGAGTCAATAAGTATTCAACCCGTTCGTTACGGTAAGCCTAAATAAGTTCAGGAGTAAAAATTACGAAGTCACATAATAAGTTGTATAGACTCACTCTGTGTGCAATAATAGTGTTTAACATAATTTTTTCATGACTACCTCATCTCTGTACCGCACTTATATACAATTATCTGTAAGGTCCGTCAGTCGAGCAGGGAATTTCAAACACATATTCAACCACAAAGACCAGGGAGTTTTTTCAATGCCTCGCAAAGAAGAGCACCTATTGGTAGATGGGTAAGAAGAAAAAAATAAGATATTTTTTACATTGAATATCCTTTTGAGCATGGTGAAGTTATTAATTACACTTTGGATGGTGTATCAATGCACTCGGTCACTACAACGATACAGGCATCCTTCCTAACTCAGTTGCTGGAGAGGAAGGGAACTGCTCAGGGATTTCACCAATGGTGACTTTAAAACAGTTACAGAATTGAATGGCTGTGATAGGAGAAAACTGAGGATGGATCAACAACATTGTAGTTACCCAACATTACTAACCTAATTGACAGAGTGAAAATAAGGAAGCCTGTACACAATAAAAATATTCCAAAACATGCATCCTGTTTGCAATAAGTCAGTTAAGTAATGCTGCAAAACATTTGGCAAAGCATTTAACTTTTGCCCTGAATACAAAGTGTTATGTTTAGGGCAAATCCAATACAACACATTACTGAGTACCACTCTCCATATTTTCAAGAATAGTGGTGGCTGCATCATCTTTTGGGTATGCTTGTAATGTTTAAGGACTGGGGAGTTTTCAGGATAAAAAATACATGGAATGACGCTAAGCACAGGTAAAATCCTAGAGGAAAACGTGATTCAGTCTTCTTTCCACCAGAAACTGGAGGATGAATTCACCATTCAGCAGGACAATAACCTAAAACATAAGGACAAATCTACACTGGAGTTGCTTACCAAGAAGATGTTCCTGAGTGGTCGAGTTACTGTTATGACTTAAATCTACTTGAAAATCTATGGCAAGACCTGAAAATGGTTGTCTAGCAACGATCAACAAACAATTTGATCGAGCTTGAATAATTGCTTTAATAATGATGGACAAATGTTGCAAAATCCAGGTGTGGAAAGCTCTTAGAGACTACCCAGCTGCAATCGCTGCTCAAAGTGCTTCTACACTTCTAAGTATTGACTCAGCGGTGTGAATATTATGTAAATTAGATTTTTAATTTTCAAAAAACATATTTTCACTTTGTCATTATGGGGTATTGTGTGTAGATGGGTGATATTTTTATTTATCCATTTGAGTTCAGGCTGTAACACAACAACATTTTAAATAAGTTAAAAGGGGTCTGAATACTTTTTGAAGGCACAGCAAAAAATAATCCAAGCCATTATAACTGTCTCAGTTAATAGGAACCAGGACAGTTCTAGAGGCTTGTTCAATATTTCTCACAGGAAGTTGCACCACTCAGTCAAGTGTCCAAATTAGGCTCCACATCATAATTCATGCTGACTTCCACTGTTGTACAACACCCCACTCCGCCGTACCACACACCCCCGCCGCAAGCCACTGATGACTTTATGTACGACTGCGGAGTTATAGGTGGCGTGGATCTCTTAAATGTTCCTAAACACAGCTGAAACAATTATCTGTAATTGCAATGGGTTCCAATAGTAACATATGCGTATGGGTAAATAACTGTATGTGCGTCGTGCCCCCATTGTATCACATTGACCAATTTCACACATCTAAATACCAGCCGGCGAGGATCATTTCAAAACCCTTCAGATTCTTAGGTTCGTTCAAATAAGCCACGATGAACTTGCTTACTTGAGGAAAAAAAAAATAAAAAAAAAATATTCAATGTAAAAGCAATTTACACCTAATGGATGCTTTTATGAGTCACGATGACTCATTAATAATTGAGTACCCCGCTAATGTCTGTGTGCCTGTGTGACGCGCACTGGAACCTGGATAGTGGACACACACAAGTTAAAACATGCGCGCGCGACAGATTGTTCGCTTGTAGGTTCATAAACTGGTGATAACATACATATTCAGAGAAAATATCACCTACCGAGTGCTGTCGTTAATTTAAAATATTGCATTTGCCGGAGCATCTTGGAATAATCAGTTTCCACGGCGGCTGGAGCTCGTATTCTTCGACCCTTCCCGTCCGACGCGCAATATTCAACTGAAGACAGAACTCTCTAGAGGCGTGAGGGGTGATTGAACTACTCGGAGAATTAGTCTGGCATTTCCTGTATGCTAGCATCTGCGTTTAAAGTATTTTAAACTTACAAGAGGAACCCTGTAAGTGCCACTTAAAGACTGGCATTTATTCCGTTTTTAAAAAGAAGTGTTATTATTCTCCTGGTCTCCCGGCATATTTGCTGCATGTCCTCTTCTGCTGCGTAGGCTACTGTGTGGAGTGGACTGGGCCGGGAGAAGAAGTCAGGACCCAAGACTTCAGTTCACCCTGATGACATGGGCACTGAGTGTGTGGGAGTTGACTTGCCAAGTCGACCCATGGGAAAATCTTACCATGCAAATAAAACCAGTGACAGAGACGTCTGACTCTGTTAGTTATTTTGGATTGGGGAATCGCCACCAAACCAATTTGTCTTGGAAATGTCAACCTTTTTTGCCAGTACTCCACCACCACCACCACCACCACCAGTTTTATGTTCCATAGCCTATTTCAAAAGATATTCCTTTGCTACAACTTGTGGAGTTAGGGGAAAATAGCAGGTGCCCCCAGACCTATACTTCACATTTAAATAGGCAACTGGCAACATCTTTTCTTTAACCCTTATTTGACCAGGTAGGTTGACTGAGAACACATTCTCATTTACAGCAACAACCTGGGGAATAGTTACAGGGGAGAGGAGGGGGATGAATGAGTCAATTGTAAATTGGGGATGATTAGGTGACCATGATGGTATGAGGGCCAGATTGGGAATTTAGCCAGACAACAGGGGTTAACACCCCTACTCTTACGATAAGTGCCATGGGATATTTAGTGACCACAGAGAGTCAGGACACTCATTTAACATCCCATCCAAAAGACAGCCCCCTACACAGGCCAATGTCCCCAATCATTGGGATATTTATCTTAGACCAGAGGAAAGGGTGTCTCATACTGGACCTCCAACACCACTTCCAGCAGGATCTGGTCTCCCATCCAGGGACTGACCAGGACCAACACTGCTTAGCATCAGAAGCAAGCCAGCAGTGGGATGACTGACAACTACCTGATAATGTCAAAGAAAACCAATTTACAATAAAAGCAACTGAGGTCACACAAAATGTTGATGGAACTATTTCAGTAAAAAAAAATATGTGCCACATATAATGATCATTCAGTTAGGTTTAAAAAAAAATTGCTCTATCATTATCGTGTAAAGAATATAACCTTTACCATCTCCTTATCGATAATATAATCTGTACAAATTACATTTGATTTAATTTCTGGGCTGTAATAACAGGATAACATTAGTTTAAGATTTAGAGGTATGGGGGTGTGCTCCTGGATTAGCCTGGAAACCAAATTGATTTGTTCTGTTTATTAAGAGCATATCCGTTTTGATTACAGGCAAGATTGTGACACCTCCCATTGTTAAAATATCCTAATACGTAAGAGAACATTCATCCACAGAAACCGAGAAGTGGGGTTGATTATTACGGCTAGTTTTTCATAACAATCCTCAGATTAAGACTATGCCCTGAGCCTCACGGCGCTGTGGTTGTGGTGTGTGTGTGTGTGTGTGGTTTTGGATGCTGGTTACATGAGATGTATTCCTATTTACCTTGACAACATTTTCCATTTGGGAGGTAATGCCATAGTAGATACCTGCCTGTCTGTTTCTACAATTCCTCAGTGGCTTGAACATTGTGTGTCTGTTTCATTACTGTATAATACATGTTAAAATGGCCAGCTTCAGTCAGCTAATTCTAGCCATCACTTCTGGTTAGTTCTAGTCGGGCAGCTTAGTCTCTCATTCAGAGAACCCACACTTTTGTTAGTGTCTTATTGGTCAAGGTTACACCTAATACTTATCACCACATATCCTTCAGCCTATCAGTGGCCTTGATTCCCGGGACTTCCGTTTCAGTTAGTCTATGACACCAGCATGCTGTGTGGTCAGAAACGTGCTTTCCCCATCCTGATGAGCACTTCCACAGTTTCCCTCCTGTTTCCTCCTGTGGACTGAATCCCTGTATGTCTGATGTTTAATTGTGCGTGCATCTAAACGACCACATAATTAATGTCAGTTCTCACTGGACATGACTCTCAGTTATCTGAACCATGAGTGGTCAGATGTGTGTGTGATGCCCCCGCACAGTGACACAGTGACACATTGACCTTGAACCGGTACCCCCTGTATATAGCCCTGCTATTGTTGTTTACTGCTGCTCTTTAAATATTGTTACTCTTATCTCTTACTTTTCTTTTAAAGGTATTTTCTTAAAACTGCATTGTTGGTTAAGAGCTTGTAAGTAAGCATTTCACTGTAAGGTCTACACCTGTTGTATTCAGCGCATGTGACAAATAACATTTGATTTGATGTGTGTGTGTGTGAATGTGGACATCTTCTTCCATTAAACTCCCCCCTAACCTGGACATCCGCCTCGTCCTTGTTCTGACCATACATTCTGTGGTGGTTGCTACCGGCCTTAAGCCAGCACCTAAGATTTCTTATTACATTCATGGTCCTTCGATTCTCTACAACCCTACCCCTATTTTTCAAGACATATTTCTAGACGTTTCATACACACAGAAGGTAAATGCTGTGGTTCACTGCATCTGTTAGTTAACACATTGCAGATGACTGTGATTTACTCTTGGCTCCTGTAACACACACTGTTAGAATTAGATAGTTCACAAAAGTCTTGCCTGTGTCTTCCACCTATCAGATATACATTTTAGTCATTTAGCAGACACTCTTATCCCGAGCAATTTACAGTAGTGAGAGCATACATATATATTTTTTTTATCATACTGGTCCCCCTGTGGGAGTCAAACCCACAACCCTGGTTTTGCAAGTGCCAAGCTCTACCAACTGAGCCACATAGGACACACAACTATAAACCAGGAAGACACTGATTAGTGGTCATATTTTACCCTCCCTCTCTACAACACCCCACCTATGTCCGTTCCCACTGTCACTGCCTGTTATGGGAGATGTATCGTATTATAGGAAAAATACATACTACAGGCAGCTTATGAAGATGCTTATCCTGATCAAATCCTTTTTAAATGAAGGAAATTAGTTTAGATTCTGTATCATATCAGGAAGATATTTGCCTTCTGGACTACCGGTCACCGAATTAGCCTAAAGCCACAGTAAAGTAAATCCTTGCTTATTTCATATTCCCTATGAAACAACTAAGAGTCTGTAAACCTGTAATATACATAAGAAGAACAACTAGGAGTCTGTTACATACAAGGAACCTGTAATATACATAAGAAGCTGGAGCTTGTATTTTATGTGTGTTATGTTTGCTTTTATGTATTCTGGATGGGTGACATCTCACTGCTTAAATAACCACTAAACACTGAACTCTGTGGTGTTTTCATATTCTCAAAATACTCATCTCAGAACCCAGATCCAAATCTCCCGGATGTTGGAAGAGGTCAATCAGAAACTATAAAACAATAAACTGTTAGTTAATGTGAATGACTAAAGATGGAAGATAGATAGAGCGAAGGAAGTTCCCCTCTCTGAATCAAATAATCAAATTAGTCATGACAGAAATAAGAAAAGACAGTAAGAAGTTTGCTTTCTCATATTTCATTTATTCACTGCTTACATGTCTCTCCCTCCCTCGCTCTCTGACCATTTCTAAAACCCTGAATCCACTCCCTGTTAAAGATGAATATAGCAGGCTAGGGAAACCCTGTTTAGCTCAATGTGGATGTTGAGTCAGTGACCTTTTCCTACACAGGGGACATGGATTGGAAAGGCTTCAAACCATTTTCTGACAGCACAGCATGAAATAAAGCAGAGTGATTCCTACTGATTTTATTCTCAGAACTATGACGGAGAAGAAAGGCAATGTAAACATGAAACAGACATGGGAGGGGTGATGAGTCATCTTGTTCTCAAAGAGAAACGAGACTTTTCCCATTTTTACTTCCTTGTTTCATCAGATTTTAGGAACGGTTTTTAGACAGTTAGTTTAAAACACGTTGTACATACCCAATAAACAGGAAATGCCTTTTAGGGAATGGCAGCTGTGATTTCCAAGGTGATACAATGAATCACCAACATCAGTGCTTTACTTTCTGGGTTTGATGAGACACAACTTATCTTAGCCAATTAGAGCCATGTAAACACTCTGGCCCCGCCCCATGTACTCTCCTCAGGCCCCTGGAGGCCCTATCTGCTCCTCTGTCCTAATGGCCATGCCTAGGCCATCAGGGTGCTATGGCATTTTGTTTTTTTCAACAATGGCTCAAACATAGCCTCTCGTCTCTCTCTCTTAATAATATCCCCCTAAAGTCGATTGACGCACAGTGACATAATTTTTTATCTTGAATAGCACCCTGTGTAGAACTGTTTGGCCATAATGACCATTGTTATGTTTGGAGGAAAAAGGGGGAGGCTTGCAAGCCAAAGAACACCATCCCAACCATGAAGCACCGGGGTGGCAGCATCATGGTCGCAAATGGGTCTTCCAAATGGACAATGAAACCGAAGCATACTTCCAAAGTTGTGGCAAAATGGTTTAAGGACAACAAAGTCAAGGTATTGGAGTGGCCATCACAAAGCCCTGACCTCAATCCTACAGAACATTTGTGGGCAGAACTGAAAAAGCGTGTGCAAGCAAGGAGGCCTACACATCTGACTCAGCTACACCAGCTCTGTCAGGAGGAATGGGCCAAAATTCACCCAACATATTATGGGAAGCTTGTGGAAGGCTACCCGAAACGTTTGACCTAAGTTAAACAATTTAAAGGCAATGCTACCAAATACTAATTGAGTGCATGTAAACTTCTGACCCACTGAGAATGTGATGAAAGAAATAAAAGATGAAATAAATCATTCTCTCTACTATTATTCTGACATTTCACATTCTTAAAAGTTTTACTAGGATTAAATGTCAGGAATTGTGAAAAACTGAGTTTAAATGTATTTGGCTAAGGTGTATGTAAACTTCCGACTTCAACTGTATATATATATATTTTTTTTTATACCTGAAGGGGTCCTAAAATTCAAAATCATATGGCTAAATTAAACATTTTATGATCCCATTAAAACAATTCCATATGTTAGCTTAGTAGATATTTTGCGATCTGAAGGCTTAGACATACAAGGGTATTAATCGCTCAATCATCGTCTCTCTCTCTCTCTCTCTGTTACTTTTGGTGTTGTGAAACATGTTATCTCTCTGAATAATTTACAGTTGACAGATTTAATGGGGATAAATTGGATTGTTGTGAAGGAGAGTTCCAAAGTTGGAAGCCAAGCCATAATGAAAATCAATGCATTTTGCCGTTGATCCTAAGTTATTCCTTTGATGTGAATAACAAAGTGAACTCTCTTTGTTTTTACGAAAGCTACTTCTACCGGCGCCTATAAAAAATTATTTGTTGTAAGTGGTGTGAACAGTAAAGGATGCCAAGCTACACCGCAACAGAACGTTTCCCCTCAACGTTCAGTTTCACATCAATTGTATTCGCAGGGTTGCAGCATGCAAGCAGTGGTTCTGTGAGGTATTGTCATAGGAATTCAGAGGCTATCAGTCTACTACACAGTTGTTTGCAACGTGACATTACATTCAGTGCATTTCCATCACTCATTGCAATTGGAGGATATCGGATTCTGCTTGGGCAGCAGTTCTGAACAGGAGAAGCCCCAAGCGTGACATATGACATGAGTAGAGACGTGGCCAGGGGATCAGACTTGTGACCGCAAGGTCAATCCCCAGAAATGATATGGCTTCTAGAATTTGGACCCCTTGAGCAAGGCATTTAAACTATTTATGTTGAGTACATGGGTGGCCCTTTGTAAAGCACAACATTAACAACATAGGCAATGGCATGAACAACAACTGGACCATCACACTGTACAGTGATGCTGCTTACTGTTGCGCTGCATTTTATACTTTGACTAATTTAATTGACAAACATCTGATCCACTCAGGATCAGTGACAGTCTGACTGGATCTTCTAGTTTTGAGTTCCTTCTGGTTTGACAGCTTTCCTTTGGTCATGGTGAATTCAATCTGCCCAGGGCTGTGTGTCATTAAAATTGATACACTTCAGGGGAGTCAAATCTCCTCAAGTGTCTGCAGCGTTGCTTTCCGGTGTTGGGGAATTGACCCATGTTGTAGAGTATAGATCTGACCCATGCTAAATTGCCTCGACTCGAGTAACGAGACATGATTGAGATCATAAGGTCTCCATGCTTCCTTGTGGTGCTCAAATTAAGATGACTTTTACCCCCTCTAACTCCTTCATTTTGGATTGAAACACATATTAGCCTTTGATACTTTGACAGAGATAGAGAGCAGCCTGAGGGAAGGGTTATCCGTAGATAGTGAGCCTATGGGCTGGAGGGCAGGGTCATCCTGGGTTGAAAGCGGACCAAAACAGGGTCATCCTGGTAGAGATGAAACAGTAGAGAAACATTTCCTCCCTCCAACTGATGGATTTAGCCATGCTGGTAACTCCCTCCAGCCAATGTTTACACCAATACAATGCTTTTACTGTAAATCCATGACAGGGAGAAGACTATACTTCAGGAGAAGACCATACATCAGTAGAAAATTATACATCAGTAGAATACCATACTTCAGGAGAATACCATTCTTCAGTAGAATACCATACTTCAGTAGAATGCCATACTTCAGTAGAAGACCATACCTCAGTAGAAAACCCTACTTCAGGAGAATACCATACTTCAGTAGAATACCATACTTCAGTAGAAGATCATACTTCAGTAGAAGATCATACTTCAGTAGAAGAACATACTTCAGCAGAAAACCACACTTCAGTAGAAGACCATACTTCAGTAGAATAACCTACTTCCGGAGAATACCATACTTCAGTAGAATACCATACGTCAGTAGAAACCATACTTCAGTAGAAGACCGTACTTCAGTAGAATACCATACTTCATTAGGATACCATACTTCAGGAGAAACCATTCTTCAGCAGAAGACCATACTTCAGGAGAATACCATACTTCAGGAGAAACCATTCTTCAGCAGAAGACCATACTTCAGGAGAAACCATACTTCAGGAGAATACCATACTTCAGTAGAAGACTATATTTCAGTAGAAACCATACTTCAGTAGAAGACTATACTTCAGGAGAATACCATACTTCAGTAGAATACCATACTTCAGTAGAAGTTCATACTTCAGAAGAAGATCATACTTCAAAAGATCATACTTCAGTAGAAGCCCATACTTCAGCAGAAAACCATACTTCAGTAGAAGACCATACTTCAGTAGAATAACCAACTTCCGGAGAATACCATACTTCAGTAGAATACCATACGTCAGTAGAAACCATACTTCAGTAGAAAACCCTACTTCAGTAGAATACCATACTTCATTAGGATACCATACTTTAGAAGAAGACCATACTTCAGTAAAAGACAATACTTCAGTAGAATACCATACTTCAGTAGAAACCATACTTCAGGAAAATACCATAATTCAGTAGAAGACTATACTTCAGTAGAAACCATACTTCAGTAGAAGAATATACTTCAGGAGAAGACCATAGTTCAGTAGAATACCACACTTCATTAGGATACCATACTTCAGTAGAAGTCCATACTTCAGGAGAATACCATACTTCAGTAGAAGACTATATTTCAGTAGAAACCATACTTCAGTAGAAGACTATATTTCAGTAGAAACCATACTTCAGTAGAAGACCATACTTCAGGAGAAGACCATACTTCAGTAGAAGAACATACTTCAGCAGAAAACCATACTTCAGTAGAAGACCATACTTCAGTAGAATAACCTACTTCCGGAGAATACCATACTTCAGTAGAATACCATACTTCAGGAGAATACCATACTTCAGTAGAAGACTATATTTCAGTAGAAACCATACTTCAGTAGAAGACTATACTTCAGGAGAATACCATACTTCAGTAGAATACCATACTTCAGAAGAAGATCATACTTCAGAAGAAGATCATACTTCAAAAGAAGATCATACTTCAGTAGAAGACCATACTTCAGCAGAAAACCATACTTCAGTAGAAGACCATACATCAGTAGAATAACCAACTTCCGGAGAATACCATACTTCAGTAGAATACCATACGTCAGTAGAAACCATACTTCAGTAGAAAACCGTACTTCAGTAGAATACCATACTTCATTAGGATACCATACTTTAGAAGAAGACCATACTTCAGTAAAAGACAATACTTCAGTAGAATACCATACTTCAGTAGAAACCATACTTCAGGAGAATACCATACTTCAGTAGAAGACTATACTTCAGTAGAAACCATACTTCAGTAGAAGACTATACTTCAGGAGAAGACCATAGTTCAGTAGAATACCAAACTTCATTAGGATACCATACTTCAGTAGAAGTCCATACTTCAGGAGAATACCATACTTCAGTAGAAGACTATATTTCAGTAGAAACCATACTTCAGTAGAAGACTATACTTCAGGAGAAGACCATACTTCAGTAGAATACCATACTTCAGTAGAAGACCATACTTCAGTAGAAGACCATACTTCAGTACAATACCATACTTCAGTAGAAGACCATACTTCTGTAGAAGACCGTACTTCAGTAGAAGACCATACTTCATTAGGATACCATACTTCAGGAGAAACCATTCTTCAGCAGAAGACCATACTTCAGGAGAATACCATACTTCAGGAGAAACCATTCTTCAGTAGAAGACCATACTTCAGTAGAATACCATACTTCATTAGGGTACCATACTTTAGTAGAAGACCATACTTCAGTGAAAGACTATACTTCAGTAGAAGACCATACTTCAGTAGAAACCATACTTCAGGAGAATACCATACTTCAGTAGAAGACTATACTTCAGTAGAAACCATACTTCAGCAGAAGACCATACTTCAGGAGAATACCATACTTCAGGAGAAGACCATACTTCAGTAGAATACCATACTTCATTAGGATACCATACTTCAGGAGAAACCATTCTTCAGTAGAAGACCATACTTCAGGAGAATACCATACTTCAGGAGAAGACCATACTTCAGTAGAAAACCATACTTCAGTAGAAGACCATACTTCTGTAGAAGACCATACTTCAGTATGAACCATACTTCAGTAGAAAACAATACTTCAGGAGAATACCATACTTCAGAAGAATACCACACTTCAGTAGAAGACTATACTTCATTAGGATACCATAATTCAGTAGAATACCATACTTCAGGAGAATACCATACTTCAGGAGAAGACCATACTTCAGTAGAATACTATACTTCAGTAGAAACCATACTTCAGTAGAAGACTATAGTTCAGTATAATACCATACTTCATTAGGATACCAAACTTCAGTAGAAGACCATACTTCAGTAGAAGACCATACTTCAGTGAAGACCATACTTCAGGAGAATACCATACTTCAGTAGAAGACTATACTTCAGTAGAAACCATACTTCAGCAGAAGACCATACTTCAGGAGAATACCATACTTCAGGAGAAGACCATACTTCAGTAGAATACCATACTTCATTAGGATACCATACTTCAGGAGAAACCATTCTTCAGTAGAAGACCATACTTCAGGAGAATACCATACTTCAGGAGAAGACCATAATTCAGTAGAATACCATACTTCATTAGGGTACCATACTTTAGTAGAAGACCATACTTCAGTAAAAGACTATGCTTCAGTAGAAGACCATACTTCAGTAGAAACCATACTTCAGGAGAATACAATACTTCAGTAGAAGACTATACTTCAGTAGAAACCATACTTCAGCAGAAGACCATACTTCAGGAGAATACCATACTTCAGGAGAAGACCATACTTCAGTAGAATACCATACTTCATTAGGGATACCATACTTCAGGAGAAACCATTCTTCAGTAGAAGACCATACTTCAGGAGAATACCATACTTCAGGAGAAGACCATACTTCAGTAGAATACCATACTTCATTAGGGTACCATACTTTAGTAGAAGACCATACTTCAGTAAAAGACCATACTTCAGGAGAATACCATACTTCAGGAGAATACCATACTTCAGTAGAAGACTATATTTCAGTAGAAACCATACTTCAGTAGAAGACTATACTTCAGGAGAATACCATACTTCAGTAGAATACCATACTTCAGAAGAAGATCATACTTCAGAAGAAGATCATACTTCAAAAGAAGATCATACTTCAGTAGAAGACCATACTTCAGCAGAAAACCATACTTCAGTAGAAGACCATACATCAGTAGAATAACCAACTTCCGGAGAATACCATACTTCAGTAGAATACCATACGTCAGTAGAAACCATACTTCAGTAGAAAACCGTACTTCAGTAGAATACCATACTTCATTAGGATACCATACTTTAGAAGAAGACCATACTTCAGTAAAAGACAATACTTCAGTAGAATACCATACTTCAGTAGAAACCATACTTCAGGAGAATACCATACTTCAGTAGAAGACTATACTTCAGTAGAAACCATACTTCAGTAGAAGACTATACTTCAGGAGAAGACCATAGTTCAGTAGAATACCAAACTTCATTAGGATACCATACTTCAGTAGAAGTCCATACTTCAGGAGAATACCATACTTCAGTAGAAGACTATATTTCAGTAGAAACCATACTTCAGTAGAAGACTATACTTCAGGAGAAGACCATACTTCAGTAGAATACCATACTTCAGTAGAAGACCATACTTCAGTAGAAGACCATACTTCAGTACAATACCATACTTCAGTAGAAGACCATACTTCTGTAGAAGACCGTACTTCAGTAGAAGACCATACTTCATTAGGATACCATACTTCAGGAGAAACCATTCTTCAGCAGAAGACCATACTTCAGGAGAATACCATACTTCAGGAGAAACCATTCTTCAGTAGAAGACCATACTTCAGTAGAATACCATACTTCATTAGGGTACCATACTTTAGTAGAAGACCATACTTCAGTGAAAGACTATACTTCAGTAGAAGACCATACTTCAGTAGAAACCATACTTCAGGAGAATACCATACTTCAGTAGAAGACTATACTTCAGTAGAAACCATACTTCAGCAGAAGACCATACTTCAGGAGAATACCATACTTCAGGAGAAGACCATACTTCAGTAGAATACCATACTTCATTAGGATACCATACTTCAGGAGAAAACATTCTTCAGTAGAAGACCATACTTCAGGAGAATACCATACTTCAGAAGAAGATCATACTTCAGAAGAAGATCATACTTCAAAAGAAGATCATACTTCAGTAGAAGACCATACTTCAGCAGAAAACCATACTTCAGTAGAAGACCATACATCAGTAGAATAACCAACTTCCGGAGAATACCATACTTCAGTAGAATACCATACGTCAGTAGAAACCATACTTCAGTAGAAAACCGTACTTCAGTAGAATACCATACTTCATTAGGATACCATACTTTAGAAGAAGACCATACTTCAGTAAAAGACAATACTTCAGTAGAATACCATACTTCAGTAGAAACCATACTTCAGGAGAATACCATACTTCAGTAGAAGACTATACTTCAGTAGAAACCATACTTCAGTAGAAGACTATACTTCAGGAGAAGACCATAGTTCAGTAGAATACCAAACTTCATTAGGGATACCATACTTCAGTAGAAGTCCATACTTCAGGAGAATACCATACTTCAGTAGAAGACTATATTTCAGTAGAAACCATACTTCAGTAGAAGACTATACTTCAGGAGAAGACCATACTTCAGTAGAATACCATACTTCAGTAGAAGACCATACTTCAGTAGAAGACCATACTTCAGTACAATACCATACTTCAGTAGAAGACCATACTTCTGTAGAAGACCGTACTTCAGTAGAAGACCATACTTCATTAGGATACCATACTTCAGGAGAAACCATTCTTCAGCAGAAGACCATACTTCAGGAGAATACCATACTTCAGGAGAAACCATTCTTCAGTAGAAGACCATACTTCAGTAGAATACCATACTTCATTAGGGTACCATACTTTAGTAGAAGACCATACTTCAGTGAAAGACTATACTTCAGTAGAAGACCATACTTCAGTAGAAACCATACTTCAGGAGAATACCATACTTCAGTAGAAGACTATACTTCAGTAGAAACCATACTTCAGCAGAAGACCATACTTCAGGAGAATACCATACTTCAGGAGAAGACCATACTTCAGTAGAATACCATACTTCATTAGGATACCATACTTCAGGAGAAAACATTCTTCAGTAGAAGACCATACTTCAGGAGAATACCATACTTCAGGAGAAGACCATACTTCAGTAGAATACCATACTTCATTAGGGTACCATACTTTAGTAGAAGACCATACTTCAGTAAAAGACTATACTTCAGTAGAAGACCATACTTCAGTAGAAACCATACTTCAGGAGAATACCATACTTCAGTAGAAGACTATACTTAAGTAGAAACCATACTTCAGCAGAACACTATACTTCAGGAGAAGACCATACTTCAGTAGAAGACTATACTTCAGTAGAAGACCATACTTCAGTAGAAAACCATACTTCAGTAGAAAACCATACTTCAGTAGAAGACCATACTTCTGTAGAAGACCATACTTCAGTATGAACCATACTTCAGTAGAAAACAATACTTCAGGAGAATACCATACTTCAGAAGAATACCACACTTCAGTAGAAGACTATACTTCATTAGGATACCATAATTCAGTAGAATACCATACTTCAGGAGAATACCATACTTCAGGAGAAGACCATACTTCAGTAGAATACTATACTTCAGTAGAAACCATACTTCAGTAGAAGACTATAGTTCAGTAGAATACCATACTTCATTAGGATACCAAACTTCAGTAGAAGACCATACTTCAGTAGAAGACCATACTTCAGTAGAAGACCATACTTCAGGAGAATACCATACTTCAGTAGAAGACTATACTTCAGTAGAAACCATACTTCAGCAGAAGACCATACTTCAGGAGAATACCATACTTCAGGAGAAGACCATACTTCAGTAGAATACCATACTTCATTAGGATACCATACTTCAGGAGAAACCATTCTTCAGTAGAAGACCATACTTCAGGAGAATACCATACTTCAGGAGAAGACCATACTTCAGTAGAATACCATACTTCATTAGGGTACCATACTTTAGTAGAAGACCATACTTCAGTAAAAGACTATACTTCAGTAGAAGACCATACTTCAGTAGAAACCATACTTCAGGAGAATACAATACTTCAGTAGAAGACTATACTTCAGTAGAAACCATACTTCAGCAGAAGACCATACTTCAGGAGAATACCATACTTCAGGAGAAGACCATACTTCAGTAGAATACCATACTTCATTAGGATACCATACTTCAGGAGAAACCATTCTTCAGTAGAAGACCATACTTCAGGAGAATACCATACTTCAGGAGAAGACCATACTTCAGTAGAATACCATACTTCAGCAGAAGACCATACTTCAGGAGAATACCATACTTCAGGAGAAGACCATACTTCAGTAGAATACCATACTTCATTAGGATACCATACTTCAGGAGAAAACATTCTTCAGTAGAAGACCATACTTCAGGAGAATACCATACTTCAGGAGAAGACCATACTTCAGTAGAATACCATACTTCATTAGGGTACCATACTTTAGTAGAAGACCATACTTCAGTGAAAGACTATACTTCAGTAGAAGACCATACTTCAGTAGAAACCATACTTCAGGAGAATACCATACTTCAGTAGAAGACTATACTTCAGTAGAAACCATACTTCAGCAGAAGACCATACTTCAGGAGAATACCATACTTCAGGAGAAGACCATACTTCAGTAGAATACCATACTTCATTAGGATACCATACTTCAGGAGAAAACATTCTTCAGTAGAAGACCATACTTCAGGAGAATACCATACTTCAGGAGAAGACCATACTTCAGTAGAATACCATACTTCATTAGGGTACCATACTTTAGTAGAAGACCATACTTCAGTAAAAGACTATACTTCAGTAGAAGACCATACTTCAGTAGAAACCATACTTCAGGAGAATACCATACTTCAGTAGAAGACTATACTTAAGTAGAAACCATACTTCAGCAGAACACTATACTTCAGGAGAAGACCATACTTCAGTAGAAGACTATACTTCAGTAGAAGACCATACTTCAGTAGAAAACCATACTTCAGTAGAAAACCATACTTCAGTAGAAGACCATACTTCTGTAGAAGACCATACTTCAGTATGAACCATACTTCAGTAGAAAACAATACTTCAGGAGAATACCATACTTCAGAAGAATACCACACTTCAGTAGAAGACTATACTTCATTAGGATACCATAATTCAGTAGAATACCATACTTCAGGAGAATACCATACTTCAGGAGAAGACCATACTTCAGTAGAATACTATACTTCAGTAGAAACCATACTTCAGTAGAAGACTATAGTTCAGTAGAATACCATACTTCATTAGGATACCAAACTTCAGTAGAAGACCATACTTCAGTAGAAGACCATACTTCAGTAGAAGACCATACTTCAGGAGAATACCATACTTCAGTAGAAGACTATACTTCAGTAGAAACCATACTTCAGCAGAAGACCATACTTCAGGAGAATACCATACTTCAGGAGAAGACCATACTTCAGTAGAATACCATACTTCATTAGGATACCATACTTCAGGAGAAACCATTCTTCAGTAGAAGACCATACTTCAGGAGAATACCATACTTCAGGAGAAGACCATACTTCAGTAGAATACCATACTTCATTAGGGTACCATACTTTAGTAGAAGACCATACTTCAGTAAAAGACTATACTTCAGTAGAAGACCATACTTCAGTAGAAACCATACTTCAGGAGAATACAATACTTCAGTAGAAGACTATACTTCAGTAGAAACCATACTTCAGCAGAAGACCATACTTCAGGAGAATACCATACTTCAGGAGAAGACCATACTTCAGTAGAATACCATACTTCATTAGGATACCATACTTCAGGAGAAACCATTCTTCAGTAGAAGACCATACTTCAGGAGAATACCATACTTCAGGAGAAGACCATACTTCAGTAGAATACCATACTTCATTAGGGTACCATACTTTAGTAGAAGACCATACTTCAGTAAAAGACTCAACTTCAGTAGAAGACCATACTTCAGTAGAAACCATACTTCAGGAGAATACCATACTTCAGTAGAAGACTATACTTCAGTAGAAGACCATACTTCTGTGAAGACCATACTTCAGTATGAACCATACTTCAGTAGAAAACAATACTTCAGGAGAATACCATACTTCAGAAGAATACCACACTTCAGTAGAAGACTATACTTCATTAGGATACCATAATTCAGTAGAATACCATACTTCAGGAGAAGACCATACTTCAGAGAAGACCATACTTCAGTAGAATACTATACTTCAGTAGAAACCATACTTCAGTAGAAGACTATAGTTCAGTAGAATACCATACTTCATTAGGATACCAAACTTCAGTAGAAGACCATACTTCAGTAGAAGACCATACTTCAGGAGAATACCATACTTCAGTAGAAGACTATACTTCAGTAGAAACCATACTTCAGTAGAAGACTAAAGTTCATTAGGATACCATAATTCAGTAGAAGACCATACTTCAGTAGAAGACCATACTTCTGTAGAAGACCATACTTCAGTATGAACCATACTTCAGTAGAAAACAATACTTCAGGAGAATACCATACTTCAGAAGAATACCACACTTCAGTAGAAGACTATACTTCATTAGGATACCATAATTCAGTAGAATACCATACTTCAGGAGAAGACCATACTTCAGGAGAAGACCATACTTCAGTAGAATACTATACTTCAGTAGAAACCATACTTCCAGTAGAAGACTATAGTTCATTAGGATACCATAATTCAGTAGAATACCATACTTCAGGAGAAGACCATACTTCAGTAGAAGACCATACTTCAGTAGAAACCATACTTCAGTAGAATACTATTGTTCATTAGGATACCATAATTCAGTAGAATACCATACTTCAGGAGAAGACCATACTTCAGTAGAAGACCATTCTTCAGTAGAAACCATACTTCAGTAGAAGACCATACTTCAGTAGAATACCATACTTCAGTAGAATACCATACTTCAGTATGAACCATACTTCAGTAGAATACCATACTTCAGTAGAATAACATACTTCAGTAGAAGTCCATACTTCAGTAGAAGACTATAGTTCATTAGGATACCATACTTCAGGAGAATACCATACTTCAGGAGAAGACCATACTTCAGTAAAAGACCATACTTCAGTAGAAGACTATACTTCAGTAAAACACCATACTTCAGTAGAACACCATACTTCAGGAGAAGACCATACTTCAGTAGAAGACTATACTTCAGCAGAAACCATACTTCAGTAGAACACTATACTTCAGGAGAAGACCATACTTCAGTAGAATACCATACTTCAGTAGAATACCATACTTCAGTAGAAGATCATACTTCAGAAGAAGATCATACTTCAAAAGAAGATCATACTTCAGTAGAAGACCATACTTCAGCAGAAAACCATACTTCTGTAGAAGTCCATACTTCAGTAGAATAACCAACTTCCGGAGAATACCATACTTCAGTAGAATACCAGACGTCAGTAGAAACCATACTTCAGTAGAAAACCGTACTTCAGTAGAATACCATACTTAATTAGGATACCATACTTTAGAAGAAGACCATACTTCAGTAAAAGACAATACTTCAGTAGAATACCATACTTCAGTAGAAACCATACTTCAGGAAAATACCATACTTCAGTAGAAGACTATACTTAAGTAGAAACCATACTTCAGTAGAAGACTATACTTCAGAGAAGACCATAGTTCAGTAGAATACCACACTTCATTAGGGATACCATACTTCCAGTAGAAGTCCATACTTCAGGAGAATACCATACTTCAGTAGAAGACTATATTTCAGTAGAAACCACACTTCAGTAGAAGAACATACTTCAGCAGAAAACCATACTTCAGTAGAAGACCATACTTCAGTAGAATAACCTACTTCCGGAGAATACCATACGGCCAGTAGAAACCATACTTCAGTAGAAGACCGTACTTCAGTAGAATACCATACTTCATTAGGATACCATACTTCATTAGAAAACATTCTTCAGCAGAAGACCATACTTCAGGAGAATACCATACTTCAGGAGAATACCATACTTCAGTAGAAGACTATATTTCAGTAGAAACCATACTTCAGTAGAAGACTATACTTCAGGAGAATACCATACTTCAGTAGAATACCATACTTCAGTAGAAGATCATACTTCAGAAGAAGATCATACTTCAGTAGAAGACTATATTTCAGTAGAAACCATACTTCAGTAGAAGACTATACTTCAGGAGAATACCATACTTCAGTAGAATACCATACTTCAGTAGAAGATCATACTTCAGAAGAAGATCATATTTCAAAAAGAATATCATACTTCAGTAGAAGACCATTCTTCAGCAGAAAACCATACTTCAGTAGAAGACCATACTTCAGTAGAATAACCAACTTCCTGGAGAATACCATACTTCAGTAGAATACCATACGTCAGTAGAAACCATACTTCAGTGAAAACCGTACTTCAGTAGAATACCATACTTCATTGGGATACCATACTTCAGTAGAAGTCCATACTTCAGGAGAATACCATACTTCAGTAGAAGACTATATTTCAGTAGAAACCATACTTCAGTAGAAGACTATACTTCAGGAGAGAAGACCATACTTCAGTAGAATACCATACTTCAGTAGAAGACCATACTTCAGTAGAAGACCATACTTCAGTAGAAGACCATACTTCAGTAGAAGACCATACTTCTGTAGAAGGCCGTGCTTCAGTAGAAGACCATACTTCATTAGGATACCATACTTCAGGAGAAACCATTCTTCAGCAGAAGACCATACTTCAGGAGAATACCATACTTCAGGAGAAGACCATACTTCAGTAGAATACCATACTTCATTAGGATACCATACTTCAGGAGAAACCATTCTTCAGTAGAAGACCATACTTCAGGAGAATACCATACTTCAGGAGAAGACCATACTTCAGTAGAATACCATACTTCATTAGGGGTACCATACTTTAGTAGAAGACCATACTTCAGTAAAAGACTATACTTCAGTAGAAGACCATACTTCAGTAGAAACCATACTTCAGGAGAATACCATACTTCAGTAGAAGACTATACTTCAGTAGAAACCATACTTCAGTAGAAGACTATACTTCAAGAGAAGACCATAGTTAGGTAGAATACCATACTTCATTAGGATACCAAACTTCAGTAGAAGACCATACTTCAGTAGAAGACCATACTTCAGGAGAATACCATACTTCAGTAGAAGACTATACTTCAGTAGAAACCATACTTCAGTAGAAGACTAAAGTTCATTAGGATACCATAATTCAGTAGAAGACCATACTTCAGTAGAAGACCATACTTCTGTAGAAGACCATACTTCAGTATGAACCATACTTCAGTAGAAAACAATACTTCAGGAGAATACCATACTTCAGAAGAATACCACACTTCAGTAGAAGACTATACTTCATTAGGATACCATAATTCAGTAGAATACCATACTTCAGGAGAAGACCATACTTCAGGAGAAGACCATACTTCAGTAGAATACTATACTTCAGTAGAAACCATACTTCAGTAGAAGACTATAGTTCATTAGGATACCATAATTCAGTAGAATACCATACTTCAGGAGAAGACCATACTTCAGTAGAAGACCATACTTCAGTAGAAACCATACTTCAGTAGAATACTATTGTTCATTAGGATACCATAATTCAGTAGAATACCATACTTCAGGAGAAGACCATACTTCAGTAGAAGACCATTCTTCAGTAGAAACCATACTTCAGTAGAAGACCATACTTCAGTAGAATACCATACTTCAGTAGAATACCATACTAGTATGAACCATACTTCAGTAGAATACCATACTTCAGTAGAATAACATACTTCAGTAGAAGTCCATACTTCAGTAGAAGACTATAGTTCATTAGGATACCATACTTCAGGAGAATACCATACTTCAGGAGAAGACCATACTTCAGTAAAAGACCATACTTCAGTAGAAGACTATACTTCAGTAAAACACCATACTTCAGTAGAACACCATACTTCAGGAGAAGACCATACTTCAGTAGAAGACTATACTTCAGCAGAAACCATACTTCAGTAGAACACTATACTTCAGGAGAAGACCATACTTCAGTAGAATACCATACTTCAGTAGAATACCATACTTCAGTAGAAGATCATACTTCAGAAGAAGATCATACTTCAAAAGAAGATCATACTTCAGTAGAAGACCATACTTCAGCAGAAAACCATACTTCTGTAGAAGTCCATACTTCAGTAGAATAACCAACTTCCGGAGAATACCATACTTCAGTAGAATACCAGACGTCAGTAGAAACCATACTTCAGTAGAAAACCGTACTTCAGTAGAATACCATACTTAATTAGGGATACCATACTTTAGAAGAAGACCATACTTCAGTAAAAGACAATACTTCAGTAGAATACCATACTTCAGTAGAAACCATACTTCAGGAAAATACCATACTTCAGTAGAAGACTATACTTAAGTAGAAACCATACTTCAGTAGAAGACTATACTTCAGGAGAAGACCATAGTTCAGTAGAATACCACACTTCATTAGGATACCATACTCAGTAGAAGTCCATACTTCAGGAGAATACCATACTTCAGTAGAAGACTATATTTCAGTAGAAACCACACTTCAGTAGAAGAACATACTTCAGCAGAAAACCATACTTCAGTAGAAGACCATACTTCAGTAGAATAACCTACTTGGAGAATACCATACGTCAGTAGAAACCATACTTCAGTAGAAGACCGTGCTTCAGTAGAATACCATACTTCATTAGGATACCATACTTCATTAGAAAACATTCTTCAGCAGAAGACCATACTTCAGGAGAATACCATACTTCAGGAGAATACCATACTTCAGTAGAAGACTATATTTCAGTAGAAACCATACTTCAGTAGAAGACTATACTTCAGGAGAATACCATACTTCAGTAGAATACCATACTTCAGTAGAAGATCATACTTCAGAAGAAGATCATACTTCAGTAGAAGACTATATTTCAGTAGAAACCATACTTCAGTAGAAGACTATACTTCAGGAGAATACCATACTTCAGTAGAATACCATACTTCAGTAGAAGATCATACTTCAGAAGAAGATCATATTTCAAAAGAATATCATACTTCAGTAGAAGACCATTCTTCAGCAGAAAACCATACTTCAGTAGAAGACCATACTTCAGTAGAATAACCAACTTCCGGAGAATACCATACTTCAGTAGAATACCATACGTCAGTAGAAACCATACTTCAGTAGAAAACCGTACTTCAGTAGAATACCATACTTCATTAGGATACCATACTTCAGTAGAAGTCCATACTTCAGGAGAATACCATACTTCAGTAGAAGACTATATTTCAGTAGAAACCATACTTCAGTAGAAGACTATACTTCAGGAGAAGACCATACTTCAGTAGAATACCATACTTCAGTAGAAGACCATACTTCAGTAGAAGACCATACTTCAGTAGAAGACCATACTAGTAGAAGACCATACTTCTGTAGAAGGCCGACATTTCAGTAGAAGACCATACTTCATTAGGGATACCATACTTCAGGAGAAACCATTCTTCAGCAGAAGACCATACTTCAGGAGAATACCATACTCAGGAGAAGACCATACTTCAGTAGAATACCATACTTCAATAGGATACCATACTTCAGGAGAAACCATTCTTCAGTAGAAGACCATACTTCAGGAGAATACTATACTTCAGGAGAAGACCATACTTCAGTAGAATACCATACTTCATTAGGGTACCATACTTTAGTAGAAGACCATACTTCAGTAAAAGACTATACTTCAGTAGAAGACCATACTTCAGTAGAAACCATACTTCAGGAGAATACCATACTTCAGTAGAAGACTATACTTCAGTAGAAACCATACTTCAGTAGAAGACTATACTTCAAGAGAAGACCATAGTCTGCAGAATACCATACTTCATTAGGATACCAAACTTCAGTAGAAGACCATACTTCCAGTAGAAGACCATACTTAGAGAATACCATACTAGTAGAAGACTATACTCAGTAGAAGACTATACTCAGCAGAAGACCATACTTCAGTAGAAGACCATACTTGTAGAAGACCGTGACTTCAGTAGAAGACCATACTTCATTAGGATACCATACTTCAGGAGAAACCATTCTTCAGCAGAAGACCATACTTCAGGAGAATACCATACTTCAGGAGAATACCATACTTCAGGAGAAGACCATACTTCAATAGAATGTACCATATTTCAATTAGGATACCATACTTCAGGAGAAACCATTCTTCAGTAGAAGACCATACTTCAGGAGAGAATACCATACTTCAGGAGAAGACCATACTAGTAGAATACTATACTTCATTAGGTACCATACTTTAGTAGAAGACCATACTTCAGTAAAAGACTATACTAGTAGAAGACCATACTCAGTAGAAACCATACTTCAGAGAATACCATACTTCAGTAGAAGACTATACTTCAGTAGAAACCATACTTCAGTAGAAGACTATACTTCAAGAGAAGACCATAGTTCGGTAGAATACCATACTTCATTAGGATACCAAACTTCAGTAGAAGACCATACTTCAGTAGAAGACCATACTTCAGAGAATACCATACTTCAGTAGAAGACTATACTTCAGTAGAAACCATACTTCCAGTAGAAGACTATAGTTCATTAGATACCATAATTCAGTAGAAGACCATACTTCAGGAGTAAAGACCATACTTCAGTAGTAGAAGACCATACTAGTAGAAGATTATACTCAGTAAAAGACCATACTTCAGTAGAAGACCATACTCAGGAGAATACCAAACTTCAGTAGAAGACTATACTTAAGTAGAAACCATATACTTCAGCAGAACACTATACTTCAGGAGAAGACCATACTAGAAGACTATACTTCAGTAGAAGACCATACTTCAGTAGAAACCATACTTCAGTAGAATACCATACTTCTGTAGAAGACCATACTTGTAGAAGACCATACTTCAGTATGAACCATACTAGTCAGAAAACAATACTTCAGGAGAATACCTATACTAGAAGAATACCACACTTCAGTAGAAGACTATACTTCATTAGGATACCATAATTCAGTAGAATACCATACTTCAGGAGAAGACCATACTTCAGGAGAAGACCATACTAGTAGAGAATACTATACTTCAGTAGAAACCATACTTCAGTAGAAGACTATAGTTCATTAGGATACCTAATCCAGTAGAATACCATACTCAGTAGAATACTATTGTTCATTAGGATACCATAATTCAGTAGAATACCATACTTCAGGAGAAGACCATACTCAGTGCAGGTGAGACCATACTCAGGAGAATACCACAACTCAGCAGGAAGACTATACTCAGTAGAAACCATACTTCAGTGCAGAACACTATACTTCAGGAGAAGACCATACTAGTAGAAGACTATACTTCAGTAGAAGACCATACTT
This sequence comes from Brachymystax lenok tsinlingensis, assembly GCA_030435695.1. Lineage (NCBI taxonomy): Eukaryota > Metazoa > Chordata > Actinopteri > Salmoniformes > Salmonidae > Brachymystax > Brachymystax lenok. The sequence goes on from CM059795.1 coordinate 12,473,553, forward strand.
CAGTAGAATACCATACTTCATTAGGGATACCATACTTTAGAAGAAGACCATACTAGTAAAAGACAATACTTCAGTAGAATACCATACTAGCAGAAACCATACTTCAGGAGAATACCATACTAGTAGAAGACTATACTCAGTAGAAACCATACTTCAGTAGAAGACTATACTTCAGGAGAAGACCATAGTTCTAGTAGAATACCAAACTTCATTAGGATACCATACTCAGTAGAAGTCCATACTTCAGAGAATACCATACTTCAGTAGAAGACTATATTTCAGCAGAAACCATACTTCAGTAGAAGACTATACTTCAGAGAAGACCATACTTCAGTAGAATACCATACTTCAGTAGAAGACCATACTTCAGTAGAAGACCATACTTCAGTACAATACCATACTTCAGTAGAAGACCATACTTCTGTAGAAGACTCAGACTTCAGTAGAAGACCATACTACATTAGGATACCATACTTCAGGAGAAACCATTCTTCAGCAGAAGACCATACTTCAGGAGAATACCATACTTCAGGAGAAACTATTCTTCAGTAGAAGACCATATCAGTAGAATATACATTTCATTAGGGTACCATACTTTAGTAGAAGACCATACTTCAGTGAAAGACTATACTTCAGTAGAAGACCATACTTCAGTAGAAACCATACTTCAGGAGAATACCATACTATCAGTAGAAGACTATACTTCAGTAGAAACCATACTTCAGCAGAAGACCATACTTCAGGAGAATACTATACTAGGAGAAGACCATACTTCAGTAGAATACCATACTTCATTAGGATACCATACTTCAGGAGAAACCATTCTTCAGTAGAAGACCATACTTCAGGAGAATACCATACTTCAGGAGAAGACCATACTTCAGTAGAATACTATACTTCATTAGGTACCATACTTTAGTAGAAGACCATACTAGTAAAGACTATACTTCAGTAGAAGACCATACTCAGTAGAAACCATACTCAGGAGAATACCATACTTCAGTAGAAGACTATACTTAAGTAGAAACCATACTTCAGCAGAACACTATACTCAGGAGAAGACCATACTCAGTAGAAGACTATACTTCTCAGTAGAAGACCATACTTCAGTAGAAAAAACCATACTTCAGTAGAAAACCATACTTCAGTAGAAGACCATTCTTCTTCTGTAGAAGACCATACTCAGTATGAACCATACTAGTAGAAAACAATACTTCAGGAGAATACCATACTTCAGAAGAATACCACACTTCAGTAGAAGACTATACTTCATTAGATACCATAATTCAGTAGAATACCATACTTCAGGAGAATACACTATACTTCAGAGAAGACCATACTAGTAGAATACTATACTTCAGTAGAAACCATACTTCCAGTAGAAGACTATAGTTCAGTAGAATACCATACTTCATTAGGATACCAAACTTCAGTAGAAGACCATACTTCAGTAGAAGACCATACTTCAGTAGAAGACCATACTTCAGGAGAATACCATACTAGTAGAAGACTATACTTCAGTAGAAACCATACTCAGCAGAAGACCATACTTCAGGAGAATACCATACTTTCAGGAGAAGACCATACTTCAGTAGAATACCATACTATTAGGATACTATACTTCAGGAGAAACCATTCTTCAGTAGAAGACCATACTTCAGGAGAATACCATACTTCAGGAGAAGACCATACTTCAGTAGAATACCATACTTCATTAGGGTACCATACTTTAGTAGAAGACCATACTTCAGTAAAAGACTATACTTCAGTAGAAGACCATACTTCAGTAGAAACCATACTTCAGGAGAATACAATACTTCAGTAGAAGACTATACTTCAGTAGAAACCATACTTCAGCAGAAGACCATACTTCAGGAGAATACCATACTTCAGGAGAAGACCATACTTCAGTAGAATACCATACTTCATTGGGATACCATACTTCAGGAGAAACCATTCTTCAGTAGAAGACCATACTTCAGGAGAATACCATACTTCAGGAGAAGACCATACTTCAGTAGAATACCATACTTCATTAGGGTACCATACTTTAGTAGAAGACCATACTTCAGTAAAAGACTCAACTTCAGTAGAAGACCATACTTCAGTAGAAACCATACTTCAGGAGAATACCATACTTCAGTAGAAGACTATACTTCAGTAGAAGACCATACTTCTGTGAAGACCATACTTCAGTATGAACCATACTTCAGTAGAAAACAATACTTCAGGAGAATACCATACTTCAGAAGAATACCACACTTCAGTAGAAGACTATACTTCATTAGGATACCATAATTCAGTAGAATACCATACTTCAGGAGAAGACCATACTTCAGGAGAAGACCATGCTTCAGTAGAATACTATACTTCAGTAGAAACCATACTTCAGTAGAAGACTATAGTTCAGTAGAATACCATACTTCATTAGGATACCAAACTTCAGTAGAAGACCATACTTCAGTAGAAGACCATACTTCAGGAGAATACCATACTTCAGTAGAAGACTATACTTCAGTAGAAACCATACTTCAGTAGAAGACTAAAGTTCATTAGGATACCATAATTCAGTAGAAGACCATACTTCAGTAGAAGACCATACTTCTGTAGAAGACCATACTTCAGTATGAACCATACTTCAGTAGAAAACAATACTTCAGGAGAATACCATACTTCAGAAGAATACCACACTTCAGTAGAAGACTATACTTCATTAGGATACCATAATTCAGTAGAATACCATACTTCAGGAGAAGACCATACTTCAGGAGAAGACCATACTTCAGTAGAATACTATACTTCAGTAGAAACCATACTTCAGTAGAAGACTATAGTTCATTAGGATACCATAATTCAGTAGAATACCATACTTCAGGAGAAGACCATACTTCAGTAGAAGACCATACTTCAGTAGAAACCATACTTCAGTAGAATACTATTGTTCATTAGGATACCATAATTCAGTAGAATACCATACTTCAGGAGAAGACCATACTTCAGTAGAAGACCATTCTTCAGTAGAAACCATACTTCAGTAGAAGACCATACTTCAGTAGAATACCATACTTCAGTAGAATACCATACTTCAGTATGAACCATACTTCAGTAGAATACCATACTTCAGTAGAATAACATACTTCAGTAGAAGTCCATACTTCAGTAGAAGACTATAGTTCATTAGGATACCATACTTCAGGAGAATACCATACTTCAGGAGAAGACCATACTTCAGTAAAAGACCATACTTCAGTAGAAGACTATACTTCAGTAAAACACCATACTTCAGTAGAACACCATACTTCAGGAGAAGACCATACTTCAGTAGAAGACTATACTTCAGCAGAAACCATACTTCAGTAGAACACTATACTTCAGGAGAAGACCATACTTCAGTAGAATACCATACTTCAGTAGAATACCATACTTCAGTAGAAGATCATACTTCAGAAGAAGATCATACTTCAAAAGAAGATCATACTTCAGTAGAAGACCATACTTCAGCAGAAAACCATACTTCTGTAGAAGTCCATACTTCAGTAGAATAACCAACTTCCGGAGAATACCATACTTCAGTAGAATACCAGGCGTCAGTAGAAACCATACTTCAGTAGAAAACCGTACTTCAGTAGAATACCATACTTAATTAGGATACCATACTTTAGAAGAAGACCATACTTCAGTAAAAGACAATACTTCAGTAGAATACCATACTTCAGTAGAAACCATACTTCAGGAAAATACCATACTTCAGTGAAGACTATACTTAAGTAGAAACCATACTTCAGTAGAAGACTATACTTCAGGAGAAGACCATAGTTCAGTAGAATACCACACTTCATTAGGATACCATACTTCAGTGAAGTCCATACTTCAGGAGAATACCATACTTCAGTAGAAGACTATATTTCAGTAGAAACCACACTTCAGTAGAAGAACATACTTCAGCAGAAAACCATACTTCAGTAGAAGACCATACTTCAGTAGAATAACCTGCTTCCGGAGAATACCATCGTCAGTAGAAACCATACTTCAGTAGAAGACCGTACTTCAGTAGAATACCATACTTCATTAGGATACCATACTTCATTAGAAAACATTCTTCAGCAGAAGACCATACTTCAGGAGAATACCATACTTCAGGAGAATACCATACTTCAGTAGAAGACTATATTTCAGTAGAAACCATACTTCAGTAGAAGACTATACTTCAGGAGAATACCATACTTCAGTAGAATACCATACTTCAGTAGAAGATCATACTTCAGAAGAAGATCATACTTCAGTAGAAGACTATATTTCAGTAGAAACCATACTTCAGTAGAAGACTATACTTCAGGAGAATACCATACTTCAGTAGAATACCATACTTCAGTAGAAGATCATACTTCAGAAGAAGATCATATTTCAAAAGAATATCATACTTCAGTAGAAGACCATTCTTCAGCAGAAAACCATACTTCAGTAGAAGACCATACTTCAGTAGAATAACCAACTTCGGAGAATACCATACTTCAGTAGAATACCATCGTCAGTAGAAACCATACTTCAGTAGAAAACCGTACTTCAGTAGAATACCATACTTCATTAGGATACCATACTTCAGTAGAAGTCCATACTTCAGGAGAATACCATACTTCAGTAGAAGACTATATTTCAGTAGAAACCATACTTCAGTAGAAGACTATACTTCAGGAGAAGACCATACTTCAGTAGAATACCATACTTCAGTAGAAGACCATACTTCAGTAGAAGACCATACTTCAGTAGAAGACCATACTTCAGTAGAAGACCATACTTCTGTAGAAGGCCGTACTTCAGTAGAAGACCATACTTCATTAGGATACCATACTTCAGGAGAAACCATTCTTCAGCAGAAGACCATACTTCAGGAGAATACCATACTTCAGGAGAAGACCATACTTCAGTAGAATACCATACTTCATTAGGATACCATACTTCAGGAGAAACCATTCTTCAGTAGAAGACCATACTTCAGGAGAATACCATACTTCAGGAGAAGACCATACTTCAGTAGAATACCATACTTCATTAGGGTACCATACTTTAGTAGAAGACCATACTTCAGTAAAGACTATACTTCAGTAGAAGACCATACTTCAGTAGAAACCATACTTCAGGAGAATACCATACTTCAGTAGAAGACTATACTTCAGTAGAAACCATACTTCAGTAGAAGACTATACTTCAAGAGAAGACCATAGTTAGGTAGAATACCATACTTCATTAGGATACCAAACTTCAGTAGAAGACCATACTTCAGTAGAAGACCATACTTCAGGAGAATACCATACTTCAGTAGAAGACTATACTTCAGTAGAAACCATACTTCAGTAGAAGACTAAAGTTCATTAGGATACCATAATTCAGTAGAAGACCATACTTCAGTAGAAGACCATACTTCTGTAGAAGACCATACTTCAGTATGAACCATACTTCAGTAGAAAACAATACTTCAGGAGAATACCATACTTCAGAAGAATACCACACTTCAGTAGAAGACTATACTTCATTAGGATACCATAATTCAGTAGAATACCATACTTCAGGAGAAGACCATACTTCAGGAAGACCATACTTCAGTAGAATACTATACTTCAGTAGAAACCATACTTCAGTAGAAGACTATAGTTCATTAGGATACCATAATTCAGTAGAATACCATACTTCAGGAGAAGACCATACTTCAGTAGAAGACCATACTTCAGTAGAAACCATACTTCAGTAGAATACTATTGTTCATTAGGATACCATAATTCAGTAGAATACCATACTTCAGGAGAAGACCATACTTCAGTAGAAGACCATTCTTCAGTAGAAACCATACTTCAGTAGAAGACCATACTTCAGTAGAATACCATACTTCAGTAGAATACCATACTTCAGTATGAACCATACTTCAGTAGAATACCATACTTCAGTAGAATAACATACTTCAGTAGAAGTCCATACTTCAGTAGAAGACTATAGTTCATTAGGATACCATACTTCAGGAGAATACCATACTTCAGGAGAAGACCATACTTCAGTAAAGACCATACTTCAGTAGAAGACTATACTTCAGTAAAACACCATACTTCAGTAGAACACCATACTTCAGGAGAAGACCATACTTCAGTAGAAGACTATGCTTCAGCAGAAACCATACTTCAGTAGAACACTATACTTCAGGAGAAGACCATACTTCAGTAGAATACCATACTTCAGTAGAATACCATACTTCAGTAGAAGATCATGCTTCAGAAGAAGATCATACTTCAAAGAAGATCATACTTCAGTAGAAGACCATACTTCAGCAGAAAACCATACTTCTGTGAAGTCCATACTTCAGTAGAATAACCAACTTCCGGAGAATACCATACTTCAGTAGAATACCAGACGTCAGTAGAAACCATACTTCAGTAGAAAACCGTACTTCAGTAGAATACCATACTTAATTAGGATACCATACTTTAGAAGAAGACCATACTTCAGTAAAGACAATACTTCAGTAGAATACCATACTTCAGTAGAAACCATACTTCAGGAAAATACCATACTTCAGTAGAAGACTATACTTAAGTAGAAACCATACTTCAGTAGAAGACTATACTTCAGGAGAAGACCATAGTTCAGTAGAATACCACACTTCATTAGGATACCATACTTCAGTAGAAGTCCATACTTCAGGAGAATACCATACTTCAGTAGAAGACTATATTTCAGTAGAAACCACACTTCAGTAGAAGAACATACTTCAGCAGAAAACCATACTTCAGTAGAAGACCATACTTCAGTAGAATAACCTACTTCGGAGAATACCATACGTCAGTAGAAACCATACTTCAGTAGAAGACCGTGCTTCAGTAGAATACCATACTTCATTGGGATACCATACTTCATTAGAAAACATTCTTCAGCAGAAGACCATACTTCAGGAGAATACCATACTTCAGGAGAATACCATACTTCAGTAGAAGACTATATTTCAGTAGAAACCATACTTCAGTAGAAGACTATACTTCAGGAGAATACCATACTTCAGTAGAATACCATACTTCAGTAGAAGATCATACTTCAGAAGAAGATCATACTTCAGTAGAAGACTATATTTCAGTAGAAACCATACTTCAGTAGAAGACTATACTTCAGGAGAATACCATACTTCAGTAGAATACCATACTTCAGTAGAAGATCATACTTCAGAAGAAGATCATATTTCAAAAGAATATCATACTTCAGTAGAAGACCATTCTTCAGCAGAAAACCATACTTCAGTAGAATACCATACTTCAGTAGAATAACCAACTTCCGGAGAATACCATACTTCAGTAGAATACCATACGTCAGTAGAAACCATACTTCAGTAGAAAACCGTACTTCAGTAGAATACCATACTTCATTGGGATACCATACTTCAGTAGAAGTCCATACTTCAGGAGAATACCATACTTCAGTAGAAGACTATATTTCAGTAGAAACCATACTTCAGTAGAAGACTATACTTCAGGAGAAGACCATACTTCAGTAGAATACCATACTTCAGTAGAAGACCATACTTCAGTAGAAGACCATACTTCAGTAGAAGACCATACTTCAGTAGAAGACCATACTTCTGTAGAAGGCCGTACTTCAGTAGAAGACCATACTTCATTAGGATACCATACTTCAGGAGAAACCATTCTTCAGCAGAAGACCATACTTCAGGAGAATACCATACTTCAGGAGAAGACCATACTTCAGTAGAATACCATACTTCATTAGGATACCATACTTCAGGAGAAACCATTCTTCAGTAGAAGACCATACTTCAGGAGAATACCATACTTCAGGAGAAGACCATACTTCAGTAGAATACCATACTTCATTAGGGTACCATACTTTAGTAGAAGACCATACTTCAGTAAAAGACTATACTTCAGTAGAAGACCATACTTCAGTAGAAACCATACTTCAGGAGAATACCATACTTCAGTAGAAGACTATACTTCAGTAGAAACCATACTTCAGTAGAAGACTATACTTCAAGAGAAGACCATAGTTCGGTAGAATACCATACTTCATTAGGATACCAAACTTCAGTAGAAGACCATACTTCAGTAGAAGACCATACTTCAGGAGAATACCATACTTCAGTAGAAGACTATACTTCAGTAGAAGACCATACTTCAGCAGAAGACCATACTTCAGTAGAAGACCATACTTCTGTAGAAGACCGTACTTCAGTAGAAGACCATACTTCATTAGGATACCATACTTCAGGAGAAACCATTCTTCAGCAGAAGACCATACTTCAGGAGAATACCATACTTCAGGAGAATACCATACTTCAGGAGAAGACCATACTTCAATAGAATACCATATTTCATTAGGATACCATACTTCAGGAGAAACCATTCTTCAGTAGAAGACCATACTTCAGGAGAATACCATACTTCAGGAGAAGACCATACTTCAGTAGAATACCATACTTCATTAGGGTACCATACTTTAGTAGAAGACCATACTTCAGTAAAAGACTATACTTCAGTAGAAGACCATACTTCAGTAGAAACCATACTTCAGGAGAATACCATACTTCAGTAGAAGACTATACTTCAGTAGAAACCATACTTCAGTAGAAGACTATACTTCAAGAGAAGACCATAGTTCGGTAGAATACCATACTTCATTAGGATACCAAACTTCAGTAGAAGACCATACTTCAGTAGAAGACCATACTTCAGGAGAATACCATACTTCAGTAGAAGACTATACTTCAGTAGAAACCATACTTCAGTAGAAGACTATAGTTCATTAGGATACCATAATTCAGTAGAAGACCATACTTCAGGAGAAGACCATACTTCAGTAGAAGACCATACTTCAGTAGAAGATTATACTTCAGTAAAAGACCATACTTCAGTAGAAGACCATACTTCAGGAGAATACCAAACTTCAGTAGAAGACTATACTTAAGTAGAAACCATACTTCAGCAGAACACTATACTTCAGGAGAAGACCATACTTCAGTAGAAGACTATACTTCAGTAGAAGACCATACTTCAGTAGAAAACCATACTTCAGTAGAATACCATACTTCTGTAGAAGACCATACTTCTGTAGAAGACCATACTTCAGTATGAACCATACTTCAGTAGAAAACAATACTTCAGGAGAATACCATACTTCAGAAGAATACCACACTTCAGTAGAAGACTATACTTCATTAGGATACCATAATTCAGTAGAATACCATACTTCAGGAGAAGACCATACTTCAGGAGAAGACCATACTTCAGTAGAATACTATACTTCAGTAGAAACCATACTTCAGTAGAAGACTATAGTTCATTAGGATACCATAATTCAGTAGAATACCATACTTCAGTAGAATACTATTGTTCATTAGGATACCATAATTCAGTAGAATACCATACTTCAGGAGAAGACCATACTTCAGTAGGAGACCATACTTCAGGAGAATACCATAATTCAGTAGAAGACTATACTTCAGTAGAAACCATACTTCAGTAGAACACTATACTTCAGGAGAAGACCATACTTCAGTAGAAGACTATACTTCAGTAGAAGACCATACTTCAGTAGAATACCATACTTCATTAGGATACCATACTTTAGAAGAAGACCATACTTCAGTAAAAGACAATACTTCAGTAGAATACCATACTTCAGTAGAAACCATACTTCAGGAGAATACCATACTTCAGTAGAAGACTATACTTCAGTAGAAACCATACTTCAGTAGAAGACTATACTTCAGGAGAAGACCATAGTTCAGTAGAATACCAAACTTCATTAGGATACCATACTTCAGTAGAAGTCCATACTTCAGGAGAATACCATACTTCAGTAGAAGACTATATTTCAGTAGAAACCATACTTCAGTAGAAGACTATACTTCAGGAGAAGACCATACTTCAGTAGAATACCATACTTCAGTAGAAGACCATACTTCAGTAGAAGACCATACTTCAGTACAATACCATACTTCAGTAGAAGACCATACTTCTGTAGAAGACCGTACTTCAGTAGAAGACCATACTTCATTAGGATACCATACTTCCAGGAGAAACCATTCTTCAGCAGAAGACCATACTTCAGGAGAATACCATACTTCAGGAGAAACCATTCTTCAGTAGAAGACCATACTTCAGTAGAATACCATACTTCATTAGGGTACCATACTTTAGTAGAAGACCATACTTCAGTGAAAGACTATACTTCAGTAGAAGACCATACTTCAGTAGAAACCATACTTCAGGAGAATACCATACTTCAGTAGAAGACTATACTTCAGTAGAAACCATACTTCAGCAGAAGACCATACTTCAGGAGAATACCATACTTCAGGAGAAGACCATACTTCAGTAGAATACCATACTTCATTAGGATACCATACTTCAGGAGAAACCATTCTTCAGTAGAAGACCATACTTCAGGAGAATACCATACTTCAGGAGAAGACCATACTTCAGTAGAATACCATACTTCATTAGGGTACCATACTTTAGTAGAAGACCATACTTCAGTAAAAGACTATACTTCAGTAGAAGACCATACTTCAGTAGAAACCATACTTCAGGAGAATACCATACTTCAGTAGAAGACTATACTTAAGTAGAAACCATACTTCAGCAGAACACTATACTTCAGGAGAAGACCATACTTCAGTAGAAGACTATACTTCAGTAGAAGACCATACTTCAGTAGAAAACCATACTTCAGTAGAAAACCATACTTCAGTAGAAGACCATTCTTCTGTAGAAGACCATAATTCAGTATGAACCATACTTCAGTAGAAAACAATACTTCAGGAGAATACCATACTTCAGAAGAATACCACACTTCAGTAGAAGACTATACTTCATTAGGATACCATAATTCAGTAGAATACCATACTTCAGGAGAATACCATACTTCAGGAGAAGACCATACTTCAGTAGAATACTATACTTCAGTAGAAACCATACTTCAGTAGAAGACTATAGTTCAGTAGAATACCATACTTCATTAGGATACCAAACTTCAGTAGAAGACCATACTTCAGTAGAAGACCATACTTCAGTAGAAGACCATACTTCAGGAGAATACCATACTTCAGTAGAAGACTATACTTCAGTAGAAACCATACTTCAGCAGAAGACCATACTTCAGGAGAATACCATACTTCAGGAGAAGACCATACTTCAGTAGAATACCATACTTCATTAGGATACCATACTTCAGGAGAAACCATTCTTCAGTAGAAGACCATACTTCAGGAGAATACCATACTTCAGGAGAAGACCATACTTCAGTAGAATACCATACTTCATTAGGGTACCATACTTTAGTAGAAGACCATACTTCAGTAAAAGACTATACTTCAGTAGAAGACCATACTTCAGTAGAAACCATACTTCAGGAGAATACAATACTTCAGTAGAAGACTATACTTCAGTAGAAACCATACTTCAGCAGAAGACCATACTTCAGGAGAATACCATACTTCAGGAGAAGACCATACTTCAGTAGAATACCATACTTCATTAGGATACCATACTTCAGGAGAAACCATTCTTCAGTAGAAGACCATACTTCAGGAGAATACCATACTTCAGGAGAAGACCATACTTCAGTAGAATACCATACTTCATTAGGGTACCATACTTTAGTAGAAGACCATACTTCAGTAAAAGACTCAACTTCAGTAGAAGACCATACTTCAGTAGAAACCATACTTCAGGAGAATACCATACTTCAGTAGAAGACTATACTTCAGTAGAAGACCATACTTCTGTAGAAGACCATACTTCAGTATGAACCATACTTCAGTAGAAAACAATACTTCAGGAGAATACCATACTTCAGAAGAATACCACACTTCAGTAGAAGACTATACTTCATTAGGATACCATAATTCAGTAGAATACCATACTTCAGGAGAAGACCATACTTCAGGAGAAGACCATACTTCAGTAGAATACTATACTTCAGTAGAAACCATACTTCAGTAGAAGACTATAGTTCAGTAGAATACCATACTTCATTAGGATACCAAACTTCAGTAGAAGACCATACTTCAGTAGAAGACCATACTTCAGGAGAATACCATACTTCAGTAGAAGACTATACTTCAGTAGAAACCATACTTCAGTAGAAGACTAAAGTTCATTAGGATACCATAATTCAGTAGAAGACCATACTTCAGTAGAAGACCATACTTCTGTAGAAGACCATACTTCAGTATGAACCATACTTCAGTAGAAAACAATACTTCAGGAGAATACCATACTTCAGAAGAATACCACACTTCAGTAGAAGACTATACTTCATTAGGATACCATAATTCAGTAGAATACCATACTTCAGGAGAAGACCATACTTCAGGAGAAGACCATACTTCAGTAGAATACTATACTTCAGTAGAAACCATACTTCAGTAGAAGACTATAGTTCATTAGGATACCATAATTCAGTAGAATACCATACTTCAGGAGAAGACCATACTTCAGTAGAAGACCATACTTCAGTAGAAACCATACTTCAGTAGAATACTATTGTTCATTAGGATACCATAATTCAGTAGAATACCATACTTCAGGAGAAGACCATACTTCAGTAGAAGACCATTCTTCAGTAGAAACCATACTTCAGTAGAAGACCATACTTCAGTAGAATACCATACTTCAGTAGAATACCATACTTCAGTATGAACCATACTTCAGTAGAATACCATACTTCAGTAGAATAACATACTTCAGTAGAAGTCCATACTTCAGTAGAAGACTATACTTCAGTAGAGACCATACTTCAGTAGAAGACTATAGTTCATTAGGATACCATACTTCAGGAGAATACCATACTTCAGGAGAAGACCATACTTCAGTAAAAGACCATACTTCAGTAGAAGACTATACTTCAGTAAAACACCATACTTCAGTAGAACACCATACTTCAGGAGAAGACCATACTTCAGTAGAAGACTATACTTCAGCAGAAACCATACTTCAGTAGAACACTATACTTCAGGAGAAGACCATACTTCAGTAGAATACCATACTTCAGTAGAATACCATACTTCAGTAGAAGATCATACTTCAGAAGAAGATCATACTTCAAAAGAAGATCATACTTCAGTAGAAGACCATACTTCAGCAGAAAACCATACTTCTGTAGAAGTCCATACTTCAGTAGAATAACCAACTTCCGGAGAATACCATACTTCAGTAGAATACCAGACGTCAGTAGAAACCATACTTCAGTAGAAAACCGTACTTCAGTAGAATACCATACTTAATTAGGATACCATACTTTAGAAGAAGACCATACTTCAGTAAAAGACAATACTTCAGTAGAATACCATACTTCAGTAGAAACCATACTTCAGGAAAATACCATACTTCAGTAGAAGACTATACTTAAGTAGAAACCATACTTCAGTAGAAGACTATACTTCAGGAGAAGACCATAGTTCAGTAGAATACCACACTTCATTAGGATACCATACTTCAGTAGAAGTCCATACTTCAGGAGAATACCATACTTCAGTAGAAGACTATATTTCAGTAGAAACCATACTTCAGTAGAAGAACATACTTCAGCAGAAAACCATACTTCAGTAGAAGACCATACTTCAGTAGAATAACCTACTTCCGGAGAATACCATACGTCAGTAGAAACCATACTTCAGTAGAAGACCGTACTTCAGTAGAATACCATACTTCATTAGGATACCATACTTCATTAGAAAACATTCTTCAGCAGAAGACCATACTTCAGGAGAATACCATACTTCAGGAGAATACCATACTTCAGTAGAAGACTATATTTCAGTAGAAACCATACTTCAGTAGAAGACTATACTTCAGGAGAATACCATACTTCAGTAGAATACCATACTTCAGTAGAAGATCATACTTCAGAAGAAGATCATACTTCAGTAGAAGACTATATTTCAGTAGAAACCATACTTCAGTAGAAGACTATACTTCAGGAGAATACCATACTTCAGTAGAATACCATACTTCAGTAGAAGATCATACTTCAGAAGAAGATCATATTTCAAAAGAATATCATACTTCAGTAGAAGACCATTCTTCAGCAGAAAACCATACTTCAGTAGAAGACCATACTTCAGTAGAATAACCAACTTCCGGAGAATACCATACTTCAGTAGAATACCATACGTCAGTAGAAACCATACTTCAGTAGAAAACCGTACTTCAGTAGAATACCATACTTCATTAGGATACCATACTTCAGTAGAAGTCCATACTTCAGGAGAATACCATACTTCAGTAGAAGACTATATTTCAGTAGAAACCATACTTCAGTAGAAGACTATACTTCAGGAGAAGACCATACTTCAGTAGAATACCATACTTCAGTAGAAGACCATACTTCAGTAGAAGACCATACTTCAGTAGAAGACCATACTTCTGTAGAAGGCCGTACTTCAGTAGAAGACCATACTTCATTAGGATACCATACTTCAGGAGAAACCATTCTTCAGCAGAAGACCATACTTCAGGAGAATACCATACTTCAGGAGAAGACCATACTTCAGTAGAATACCATACTTCATTAGGATACCATACTTCAGGAGAAACCATTCTTCAGTAGAAGACCATACTTCAGGAGAATACCATACTTCAGGAGAAGACCATACTTCAGTAGAATACCATACTTCATTAGGGTACCATACTTTAGTAGAAGACCATACTTCAGTAAAAGACTATACTTCAGTAGAAGACCATAGTTCAGTAGAAACCATACTTCAGGAGAATACCATACTTCAGTAGAAGACTATACTTCAGTAGAAACCATACTTCAGTAGAAGACTATACTTCAAGAGAAGACCATAGTTCAGTAGAATACCACACTTCATTAGGATACCATACTTCAGTAGAAGTCCATACTTCAGGAGAATACCATACTTCAGTGGAAGACTATATTTCAGTAGAAACCATACTTCAGTAGAAGAACATACTTCAGCAGAAAACCATACTTCAGTAGAAGACCATACTTCAGTAGAATAACCTACTTCCGGAGAATACCATACGTCAGTAGAAACCATACTTCAGTAGAAGACCGTACTTCAGTAGAATACCATACTTCATTAGGATACCATACTTCATTAGAAAACATTCTTCAGCAGAAGACCATACTTCAGGAGAATACCATACTTCAGGAGAATACCATACTTCAGTAGAAGACTATATTTCAGTAGAAACCATACTTCAGTAGAAGACTATACTTCAGGAGAATACCATACTTCAGTAGAATACCATACTTCAGTAGAAGATCATACTTCAGAAGAAGATCATACTTCAGTAGAAGACTATATTTCAGTAGAAACCATACTTCAGTAGAAGACTATACTTCAGGAGAATACCATACTTCAGTAGAATACCATACTTCAGTAGAAGATCATACTTCAGAAGAAGATCATATTTCAAAAGAATATCATACTTCAGTAGAAGACCATTCTTCAGCAGAAAACCATACTTCAGTAGAAGACCATACTTCAGTAGAATAACCAACTTCCGGAGAATACCATACTTCAGTAGAATACCATACGTCAGTAGAAACCATACTTCAGTAGAAAACCGTACTTCAGTAGAATACCATACTTCATTAGGATACCATACTTCAGTAGAAGTCCATACTTCAGGAGAATACCATACTTCAGTAGAAGACTATATTTCAGTAGAAACCATACTTCAGTAGAAGACTATACTTCAGGAGAAGACCATACTTCAGTAGAATACCATACTTCAGTAGAAGACCATACTTCAGTAGAAGACCATACTTCAGTAGAAGACCATACTTCTGTAGAAGGCCGTACTTCAGTAGAAGACCATACTTCATTAGGATACCATACTTCAGGAGAAACCATTCTTCAGCAGAAGACCATACTTCAGGAGAATACCATACTTCAGGAGAAGACCATACTTCAGTAGAATACCATACTTCATTAGGATACCATACTTCAGGAGAAACCATTCTTCAGTAGAAGACCATACTTCAGGAGAATACCATACTTCAGGAGAAGACCATACTTCAGTAGAATACCATACTTCATTAGGGTACCATACTTTAGTAGAAGACCATACTTCAGTAAAAGACTATACTTCAGTAGAAGACCATAGTTCAGTAGAAACCATACTTCAGGAGAATACCATACTTCAGTAGAAGACTATACTTCAGTAGAAACCATACTTCAGTAGAAGACTATACTTCAAGAGAAGACCATAGTTCGGTAGAATACCATACTTCATTAGGATACCAAACTTCAGTAGAAGACCATACTTCAGTAGAAGACCATACTTCAGGAGAATACCATACTTCAGTAGAAGACTATACTTCAGTAGAAGACCATACTTCAGCAGAAGACCATACTTCAGTAGAAGACCATACTTCAGTAGAAGACCATACTTCTGTAGAAGACCGTACTTCAGTAGAAGACCATACTTCATTAGGATACCATACTTCAGGAGAAACCATTCTTCAGCAGAAGACCATACTTCAGGAGAATACCATACTTCAGGAGAATACCATACTTCAGGAGAACACCATACTTCAGTAGAATACCATATTTCATTAGGATACCATACTTCAGGAGAAACCATTCTTCAGTAGAAGACCATACTTCAGGAGAATACCATACTTCAGGAGAAGACCATACTTCAGTAGAATACCATACTTCATTAGGGTACCATACTTTAGTAGAAGACCATACTTCAGTAAAAGACTATACTTCAGTAGAAGACCATACTTCAGTAGAAACCATACTTCAGGAGAATACCATACTTCAGTAGAAGACTATACTTCAGTAGAAACCATACTTCAGTAGAAGACTATACTTCAAGAGAAGACCATAGTTCGGTAGAATACCATACTTCATTAGGATACCAAACTTCAGTAGAAGACCATACTTCAGTAGAAGACCATACTTCAGGAGAATACCATACTTCAGTAGAAGACTATACTTCAGTAGAAACCATACTTCAGTAGAAGACTATAGTTCATTAGGATACCATAATTCAGTAGAAGACCATACTTCAGGAGAAGACCATACTTCAGTAGAAGACCATACTTCAGTAGAAGATTATACTTCAGTAAAAGACCATACTTCAGTAGAAGACCATACTTCAGGAGAATACCAAACTTCAGTAGAAGACTATACTTAAGTAGAAACCATACTTCAGCAGAACACTATACTTCAGGAGAAGACCATACTTCAGTAGAAGACTATACTTCAGTAGAAGACCATACTTCAGTAGAAAACCATACTTCAGTAGAATACCATACTTCTGTAGAAGACCATACTTCTGTAGAAGACCATACTTCAGTACGAACCATACTTCAGTAGAATACCACACTTCAGTAGAAGACTATACTTCATTAGGATACCATAATTCAGTAGAATACCATACTTCAGGAGAAGACCATACTTCAGGAGAAGACCATACTTCAGTAGAATACTATACTTCAGTAGAAACCATACTTCAGTAGAAGACTATAGTTCATTAGGATACCATAATTCAGTAGAATACCATACTTCAGTAGAATACTATTGTTCATTAGGATACCATAATTCAGTAGAATACCATACTTCAGGAGAAGACCATACTTCAGTAGGAGACCATACTTCAGGAGAATACCATAATTCAGTAGAAGACTATACTTCAGTAGAAACCATACTTCAGTAGAACACTATACTTCAGGAGAAGACCATACTTCAGTAGAAGACTATACTTCAGTAGAAGACCATACTTCAGTAGAATACCATACTTCAGTAGAAGACCATACTTCTGTAGAAGACCAAACTTCAGTATGAACCATACTTCAGTAGAAAACCATACTTCAGGAGAATACCATATTTCAGAAGAATACCACACTTCAGTAGAAGACTATACTTCATTAGGATACCATAATTCAGTAGAATACCATACTTCAGGAGAAGACCATACTTCAGGAGAATACCATACTTCAGTAGAATACCATACTTCAGCAAAAGACTATACTTCAGTAGAAACCATACTTCAGTAGAAGACTATACTTCAGGAGAAGACCATATTTCAGTAGAAACCATACTTCAGTAGAAGACTATACTTCAGGAGAATACCATACTTGAGTAGACTACCATACTTCAGTAGTAGAAAATACTTCAGAAGAAGATCATACTTCAGTAGAAGACCATACTTCAGCAGAAAACCATACTTCGGTAGAAGACCATACTTCAGTAGAATAACCAACTTCCGGAGAATACCATACTTCAGTAGAATACCATACGTCAGTAGAAACCATACTTCAGTAGAAAACCGTACTTCAGTAGAATACCATACTTCATTAGGATACCATACTTTAGAAGAAGACCATATTTCAGTAGAATACCATACTTCAGTAGAAGACTATACTTCAGTAGAAACCATACTTCAGTAGAAGACTATACTTCAGGAGAATACCATACTTCAGGAGAAGACCATACTTCAGTAGAATAACATACTTCATTAGGGTACCATACTTTAGTAGAAGACCATACTTCAGTAAAAGACTATACTTCAGTAGAAGACCATACTTCAGTAGAAACCACACTTCAGGAGAATACCATACTTCAGTAGAAGACTATACTTCAGTAGAAACCATACTTCAGTAGAAGACTATACTTCAGGAGAAGACCATAGTTCCGTAGAATACCATACTTCATTAGGATACCAAACTTCAGTAGAAGACCATACTTCAGGAGAATACCATACTTCAGGAGTATACCATACTTCAGTAGAAGACTATACTTCAGTAGAAGACTATACTTCAGTAGAAACCATACTTCAGTAGAAGACTATAGTTCATTAGGATACCATAATTCAGTAGAATACCATACTTCAGGAGAAGACCATACTTCAGTAGAAGACCATACTTCAGTAGAAGACTATACTTCAGTAAAAGACCATACTTCAGTAGAAGACCATACTTCAGGAGAAGACCATACTTCAGTAGAAGACTATACTTCAGTAGAAACCATACTTCAGTAGAACACTATACTTCAGGAGAAGACCATACTTCAGTAGAAGACTATACTTCAGTAGAAGACCATACTTCAGTAGAAGACCATACTTCAGTAGAAAACCATGCTTCAGTAGAAGACCATACTTCAGTAGAATACCATACTTCAGTAGAAAACCATACTTCTGTAGAAGACCATACTTCAGTATGAACCATACTTCAGTAGAAAACAATACTTCAGGAGAATACCATACTTCAGTAGAATACTATACTTCATTAGGATACCATAATTCAGTAGAATACCATACTTCAGGAGAAGACCATACTTCAGGAGAAGACCATACTTCAGTAGAATACTATACTTCAGTAGAATCCATACTTAAGTAGAAGACTATAGTTCATTAGGATACCATAATTCAGTAGAATAACATACTTCAGGAGATGACCATACTTCAGTAGAAGACCATACTTCAGTAGAAACCATACTTCAGTAGAAGACTATTGTTCATTAGGATACCATAATTCAGTAGAATACCATACTTCAGGAGAAGACCATACTTCAGTAGAAGACCATACTTCAGGAGAATACCATACTTCAGTAGAAGACTATACTTCAGTAGAAACCATACTTCAGTAGAACACTATACTTCAGGAGAAGACCATACTTCAGTAGAAGACTATACTTCAGTAGAAGACCATACTTCAGTAGAAGACCATGCTTCAGTAGAAAACCATACTTCAGTAGAAGACCATACTTCAGTAGAAGACCATACTTCAGTAGCAGACCATACTTCTGTAGAAGACCAAACTTCAGTATGAACCATTCTTCAGTAGAAAACCATACTTCAGGAGAATACCATACTTCAGGAGAAGACCATACTTCAGTAGAAGACCATACTTCAGGAGAAGACCATACTTCAGTAGAATACCATACTTCAGTAGAATACCATACTTCAGTAAAAGACTATACTTCAGTAGATACCATACTTCAGTAGAAGACTATACTTCAGGAGAATAACATACTTCAGTAGAAGTCCATATTTCAAGAGAAACCATACTTCAGTAGAAGACCATAATTCAGTAGAAGACCATACTTCAGTAGAAACCATTCTTCAGTAGATACCATACTTCAGTAGAAGACCATACTTCAGTAGAATACCATACTTCAGTAGAATACCATACATCAGTATGAACCATACTTCAGTAGAATACCATACTTCAGTAGAATAACATACTTCAGTAGAAGTCCATATTTCAAGAGAAACCATACTTCAGTAGAAACCATACTTCAGTAGAAGACAATTCTTCAGTAGAAGACCATACTTCAGGAGAATACCATACTTCAGGAGAAGACCATACTTCAGTAGAATACCATACTTCATTAGGTTACCATACTTCAGTAGAAGACCATACTTCAGCAGAAGACCATACTTCAGGAGAATACCATACTTCAGTAGAAGACTATACTTCAGTAGAAACCATACTTCAGTAGAAGACAATAGTTCATTAGGATACCATACTTCAGGAGAATACCATACTTCAGGAGAAGACCATACTTCAGTAAAAGACCATACTTCAGTAGAAGACTATACTTCAGTAAAACACCATACTTCAGTAGAACACCATACTTCAGGAGAAGACCATACTTCAGTAGAAGACTATACTTCAGTAGAAACCATACTTCAGTAGAACACTATACTTCAGGAGAAGACCATACTTCAGTAGAAGACTATACTTCAGTAGAAGACCATACTTCAGGAGAAGACCATACTTCAGTAGAAAACCATACTTCAGTAGAAGACCATACTTCAGTAGAATACCATACTTCAGTAGAAAACCATACTTCTGTAGAAGACCATACTTCAGTATGAACCATACTTCAGTAGAAAACAATACTTCAGGAGAATACCATACTTCAGAAGAATACCACACTTAAGTAGAAGACTATATTTCATTAGGAACCATAATTCAGTAGAATACCATACTTCAGGAGAAGACCATACTTCAGGAGAAGACCATACTTCAGTAGAATACTATACATCAGTAGAAACCATACTTCAGTAGAAGACCATACTTCAGTAGAAGACTATACTTCAGTAGAAGACCATACTTCAGTAGAAGACCATGCTTCAGTAGAAAACCATACTTCAGTAGAAGACCATACTTCAGTAGAAGACCATACTTCAGTAGCAGACCATACTTCTGTAGAAGACCAAACTTCAGTATGAACCATTCTTCAGTAGAAAACCATACTTCAGGAGAATACCATACTTCAGGAGAAGACCATACTTCAGTAGAAGACCATACTTCAGGAGAAGACCATACTTCAGTAGAATACCATACTTCAGTAGAATACCATACTTCAGTAAAAGACTATACTTCAGTAGATACCATACTTCAGTAGAAGACTATACTTCAGGAGAATAACATACTTCAGTAGAAGTCCATATTTCAAGAGAAACCATACTTCAGTAGAAGACCATAATTCAGTAGAAGACCATACTTCAGTAGAAACCATTCTTCAGTAGAAACCATACTTCAGTAGAAGACCATACTTCAGTAGAATACCATACTTCAGTAGAATACCATACATCAGTATGA
Source organism: Brachymystax lenok tsinlingensis (assembly GCA_030435695.1). Taxonomy (NCBI): domain Eukaryota; kingdom Metazoa; phylum Chordata; class Actinopteri; order Salmoniformes; family Salmonidae; genus Brachymystax; species Brachymystax lenok. The sequence goes on from CM059795.1 coordinate 12,495,144, forward strand.
ACCATACTTCAGTAGAATACCATACTTCAGTAGAATAACATACTTCAGTAGAAGTCCATATTTCAAGAGAAACCATACTTCAGTAGAAACCATACTTCAGTAGAAGACAATTCTTCAGTAGAAGACCATACTTCAGGAGAATACCATACTTCAGGAGAAGACCATACTTCAGTAGAATACCATACTTCATTAGGATACCATACTTCAGTAGAAGACCATACTTCAGCAGAAGACCATACTTCAGGAGAATACCATACTTCAGTAGAAGACTATACTTCAGTAGAAACCATACTTCAGTAGAAGACAATAGTTCATTAGGATACCATACTTCAGGAGAATACCATACTTCAGGAGAAGACCATACTTCAGTAAAAGACCATACTTCAGTAGAAGACTATACTTCAGTAAAACACCATACTTCAGTAGAACACCATACTTCAGGAGAAGACCATACTTCAGTAGAAGACTATACTTCAGTAGAAACCATACTTCAGTAGAACACTATACTTCAGGAGAAGACCATACTTCAGTAGAAGACTATACTTCAGTAGAAGACCATACTTCAGGAGAAGACCATACTTCAGTAGAAAACCATACTTCAGTAGAAGACCATACTTCAGTAGAATACCATACTTCAGTAGAAAACCATACTTCTGTAGAAGACCATACTTCAGTATGAACCATACTTCAGTAGAAAACAATACTTCAGGAGAATACCATACTTCAGAAGAATACCACACTTAAGTAGAAGACTATACTTCATTAGGAACCATAATTCAGTAGAATACCATACTTCAGGAGAAGACCATACTTCAGGAGAAGACCATACTTCAGTAGAATACTATACATCAGTAGAAACCATACTTCAGTAGAAGACCATACTTCAGTAGAATACCATACTTCAGGAGAATACCATACTTCAGTAGAAGACCATACTTCAGTAGAAACCATACTTCAGTAGAAGACTATTGTTCATTAGGATACCATAATTCAGTAGAATACCATACTTCAGGAGAAGACCATACTTCAGTAGAAGACCATACTTCAGGAGAATACCATACTTCATTAGGATACCATAATTCAGTAGAATACCATACATCAGGAGAAGACCATACTTCAGTAGAAGACCATACTTCAGGAGAATACCATACTTCAGTAGAAGACTATACTTCAGTAGAAACCATACTTCAGTAGAACACTATACTTCAGGAGAAGACCATACTTCAGTAGAAGACTATACTTCAGTAGAAGACCATACTTCAGTAGAAGACCATGCTTCAGTAGAAAACCATACTTCAGTAGAAGACCATACTTCAGTAGAATACCATACTTCAGTAGAAGACCATACTTCTGTAGAAGACCAAACTTCAGTATGAACCATTCTTCAGTAGAAAACCATACTTCAGGAGAATACCATACTTCAGAAGAATACCACACTTCAGTAGAAGACTATACTTCATTAGGATACCATAATTCAGTAGAAAACCATACTTCAGGAGAAGACCATACTTCAGGAGAAGACCATACTTCAGTAGAATACTATACTTCAGTAGAAACCATACTTCAGTAGAAGACTATAGTTCATTAGGATAACATAATTCAGTAGAATACCATACTTCAGGAGAAGACCATACTTCAGTAGAAGACCATACTTCAGTAGAACACTATACTTCAGTAGAAGACTATTGTTCATTAGGATACCATAATTCAGTAGAATACCATACTTCAGGAGAAGACCATACTTCAGGAGAAGACCATACTTCAGTAGAATACTATACTTCAGTAGAAACCATACTTCAGTAGAAGACTATAGTTCATTAGGATACCATAATTCAGTAGAATACCATACTTCAGGAGAAGACCATACTTCAGTAGAATACCATACTTCAGTAGAAACCATACTTCAGTAGAAGACTATTGTTCATTAGGATACCATAATTCAGTAGAATACCATACTTCAGGAGAAGACCATACTTCAGGAGAATACCATACTTCAGGAGAAGACCATACTTCAGTAGAATACCATACTTCATTAGGATACCATACTTCAGTAGAAGACCATACTTCAGCAGAAGACCATACTTCAGGAGAATACCATACTTCAGTAGAAGACTATACTTCAGTAGAAACCATACTTCAGTAGAAGACAATAGTTCATTAGGATACCATACTTCAGGAGAATACCATACTTCAGGAGAAGACCATACTTCAGTAAAAGACCATACTTCAGTAGAAGACTATACTTCAGTAAAACACCATACTTCAGTAGAACACCATACTTCAGGAGAAGACCATACTTCAGTAGAAGACTATACTTCAGTAGAAACCATACTTCAGTAGAACACTATACTTCAGGAGAAGACCATACTTCAGTAGAAGACTATACTTCAGTAGAAGACCATACTTCAGTAGAAGACTATACTTCAGTAGAAGACCATACTTCAGTAGAAGACCATACTTCAGTAGAAAACCATACTTCAGTAGAAGACCATACTTCAGTAGAATACCATACTTCAGTAGAAAACCATACTTCTGTAGAAGACCATACTTCAGTATGAACCATACTTCAGTAGAAAAAAATACTTCAGGAGAATACCATACTTCAGAAGAATACCACACTTCAGTAGAAGACTATACTTCATTAGGATACCATAATTCAGTAGAATACCATACTTCAGGAGAAGACCATACTTCAGGAGAAGACCATACTTCAGTAGAAGACCATACTTCAGTAGAATACTATACATCAGTAGAAACCATACTTCAGTAGAAGACCATACTTCAGTAGAATACCATACTTCAGGAGAATACCATACTTCAGTAGAAGACCATACTTCAGTAGAAACCATACTTCAGTAGAAGACTATTGTTCATTAGGATACCATAATTCAGTAGAATACCATACTTCAGGAGAAGACCATACTTCAGTAGAAGACCATACTTCAGGAGAATACCATACTTCATTAGGATACCATAATTCAGTAGAATACCATACATCAGGAGAAGACCATACTTCAGTAGAAGACCATACTTCAGGAGAATACCATACTTCAGTAGAAGACTATACTTCAGTAGAAACCATACTTCAGTAGAACACTATACTTCAGGAGAAGACCATACTTCAGTAGAAGACTATACTTCAGTAGAAGACCATACTTCAGTAGAAGACCATGCTTCAGTAGAAAACCATACTTCAGTAGAAGACCATACTTCAGTAGAATACCATACTTCAGTAGAAGACCATACTTCTGTAGAAGACCAAACTTCAGTATGAACCATTCTTCAGTAGAAAACCATACTTCAGGAGAATACCATACTTCAGAAGAATACCACACTTCAGTAGAAGACTATACTTCATTAGGATACCATAATTCAGTAGAAAACCATACTTCAGGAGAAGACCATACTTCAGGAGAAGACCATACTTCAGTAGAATACTATACTTCAGTAGAAACCATACTTCAGTAGAAGACTATAGTTCATTAGGATACCATAATTCAGTAGAATACCATACTTCAGGAGAAGACCATACTTCAGTAGAATACCATACTTCAGTAGAAACCATACTTCAGTAGAAGACTATTGTTCATTAGGATACCATAATTCAGTAGAATACCATACTTCAGGAGAAGACCATACTTCAGTAGAAGACCATACTTCAGTAGAACACTATACTTCAGTAGAAGACTATTGTTCATTAGGATACCATAATTCAGTAGAATACCATACTTCAGGAGAAGACCATACTTCAGGAGAAGACCATACTTCAGTAGAATACTATACTTCAGTAGAAACCATACTTCAGTAGAAGACTATAGTTCATTAGGATACCATAATTCAGTAGAATACCATACTTCAGGAGAAGACCATACTTCAGTAGAATACCATACTTCAGTAGAAACCATACTTCAGTAGAAGACTATTGTTCATTAGGATACCATAATTCAGTAGAATACCATACTTCAGGAGAAGACCATACTTCAGTAGAAGACCATGCTTCAGTAGAAAACCATACTTCAGTAGAAGACCATACTTCAGTAGAAAACCATACTTCAGTAGAAGACCATACTTCTGTAGAAGACCAAACTTCAGTATGAACCATTCTTCAGTAGAAAACCATACTTCAGGAGAATACCATACTTCAGAAGAATACCACACTTCAGTAGAAGACTATACTTCATTAGGATACCATAATTCAGTAGAATACCATACTTCAGGAGAAGACCGTACTTCAGGAGAAGACCATACTTCAGTAAAAGACTATACTTCAGTAGATACCATACTTCAGTAGAAGACTATACTTCAGGAGAATAACATACTTCAGAAGAAGTCCATATTTCAAGAGAAACCATACTTCAGTAGCAGACCATAATTCAGAAGAAGACCATACTTCAGTAGAAACCATTCTTCAGTAGAAACCATACTTCAGTATGAACCATACTTCAGTAGAAGACCATCCTTCAGTAGAATAACATACTTCAGTAGAAGTCCATATTTCAAGAGAAACCATACTTCAGTAGAAACCATACTTGAGTAGAAACCATACTTCAGTAGAAGACTATTCTTCAGTAGAAGACCATACTTCAGGAGAATACCATACTTCAGGAGAAGACCATACTTCAGTAGAATACCATACTTCATTAGGATACCATACTTCAGTAGAAGACCATACTTCAGGAGAATACCATACTTTGGTAGAAGACTATACTTCAGTAGAAACCATACTTCAGTAGAAGACTATAGTTCATTAGGATACCATACTTCAGGAGAATACCATACTTCAGGAGAAGACCATACTTCAGTAGTAGACCATACTTCAGTAGAAGACTATACTTCAGTAAAACACCATAATTCAGTAGAAGACCATACTTCAGGAGAAGGCCATACTTCAGTAGAAGACTATACTTCAGTAGAAACCATACTTCAGTAGAACACTATACTTCAGGAGAAGACCATACTTCAGTAGAAGACTATACTTCAGTAGAAGACCATACTTCAGTAGAAGACCATGCTTCAGTAGAAAACCATACTTCAGTAGAAGACCATACTTCAGTAGAATACCATACTTCAGTAGAAGACCATACTTCTGTAGAAGACCAAACTTCAGTATGAACCATTCTTCAGTAGAAAACCATACTTCAGGAGAATACCATACTTCAAAAGAATACCACACTTCCGTAGAAGACTATACTTCATTAGGATACCATAATTCAGTAGAATACCATACTTCAGGAGAAGACCATACTTCAGGAGAAGACCATACTTCAGTAGAATACTATACTTCAGTAGAAACCATACTTCAGTAGAAGACTATAGTTCATTAGGATACCATAATTCAGTAGAATGCAATACTTCAGGAGAACACCATACTTCAGTAGAAGACCACACTTCAGTAGAAACCATACTTCAGTAGAAGACTATTGTTCATTAGGATACCATAATTCAGTAGAATACCATACTTCAGGAGAAGACCATACTTCAGTAGAAGACCATACTTCAGGAGAAACCATACTTCAGTAGAACACTATACTTCAGGAGAAGACCATACTTCAGTAGAAGACTATACTTCAGTAGAAGACCATACTTCAGTAGAAGACCATGCTTCAGTAGAAAACCATACTTCAGTAGAAGACCATACTTCAGTAGAATACCATACTTCAGTAGAAGACCATACTTCTGTAGAAGACCAAACTTCAGTATGAACCATTCTTCAGTAGAAAACCATACTTCAGGAGAATACCATACTTCAGAAGAATACCACACTTCCGTAGAAGACAATACTTCATTAGGATACCATAATTCAGTAGAATACCATACTTCAGGAGAAGACCATACTTCAGGAGAAGACCATACTTCAGTAGAATTCTATACTTCAGTAGAAACCATACTTCAGTAGAAGACTATAGTTCATTAGGATACCATAATTCAGTAGAATACAATACTTCAGGAGAAGACCATACCTCAGTAGAAGACCACACTTCAGTAGAAACCATACTTCAGTAGAAGACTATTGTTCATTAGGATACCATAATTCAGTAGAATACCATACTTCAGGAGAAGACCATACTTCAGTAGAAGACCATACTTCAGGAGAATACCATACTTCAGTAGAAGACTATACTTCAGTAGAAACCATAATTCAGTAGAACACTATACTTCAGGAGAAGACCATACTTCAGTAGAAGACTATACTTCAGTAGAAGACCATGCTTCAGTAGAAAACCATACTTCAGTAGAAGACCATACTTCAGTAGAATACCATACTTCAGTAGAAGACCATACTTCTGTAGAAGACCAAACTTCAGTATGAACCATTCTTCAGTAGAAAACCATACTTCAGTAGAAGACCATACTTCAGAAGAATACCACACTTCAGTAGAAGACTATACTTCATTAGGATACCATAATTCAGTAGAATACCATACTTCAGGAGAAGACCATACTTCAGGAGAAGACCATACTTCAGTAGAATACCATACTTCAGGAAAAGACTATACTTCAGTAGAATACCATACTTCAGTAGAAGACTATACTTCAGGAGAATAACATACTTCAGTAGAAGTCCATATTTCAAGAGAAACCATACTTCATTAGGATACCATACTTCAGTAGAAGACCATACTTCAGTAGAAGACTGTACTTCAGCAGAAAACCATACTTCAGTAGAAGACCATACTTCAGGAGAATACCATACTTCAGTAGAAGACTATACTTCAGGAGAAGACCATACTTCAGTAGAATACCATACTTCATAAGGATACCATACTTCAGTAGAAGACCATACATCAGTAGAAGACTATACTTCAGTAGAAACCATACTTCAGTAGAAAACTATACTTCGTGAGAAGACCATACTTCAGTAGAAGACTATACGTCAGTAGAATACCATACTTCAGTAGAATACCATACTTCAGTCGAATACCATATTTCAGTAGAATAACATACTTCAGGAGAATACCATACTTCAGAAGAATACCACACTTCAGTAAAAGACTATACTTCATAAGGATACCATAATTCAGTAGAATACCATACTTCAGTATGAACCATTCTTCAGTAGAAGACTATACTTCAGTAGAAACCATACTTCAGTAGAAGACTAAACTTCAGGAGAAGACCATACTTCAGGAGAATACCATACTTCAGTAGAAGACTATACTTCATAAGGATACCATAATTCAGTAGAATACCATACTTCAGGCGAAGACCATACTTCAGGAGAATACCATACTTCAGGAGAATACCATACTTCAGGAGAAGACCATACTTCAGTAGAATACCATACTTCATTAGGATACCATACTTCAGTAGAAGACCATACTTCAGTAGAAGACTATACTTCAGCAGAAAACCATACTTCAGTAGACGACCATACTTCAGGAGAATACCATACTTCAGTAGAAGACTATACTTCAGTAGAAGACCATACTTCAGCAGAAGACCATACTTCAGTAGAATACCATACTTCAGTAGAATACCATACTTCAGTCGAATACCATATTTCAGTAGAATAACATACTTCAGAAGAAACCATACTTCAGAAGAATACCACACTTCAGTAGAAGACTATACTTCATAAGGATACCATACTTCAGTAGAATACCATACTTCAGTAGAAGACCATACTTCAGTAGAAACCATACTTCAGTAGAAGCCATACTTCAGTATGAACCATACTTCAGTAGAATACCATACTTCAGTAGAAGACTATACTTCAGTAGAATACCATACTTCAGTAGAAGACTATACTTCAGTAGAAACCATACTTCAAGAGAAACCATACTTCAGTAGAAGACCATACTTCAGTAGAAGACCATACTTCAGTAGAAACCATACTTCAGTAGAAACCATACTTCAGTAGAAGACCATACTTCAGTAGAACACCATACTTCAGAAAAAAACATACTTCAGTATGAACCATACTTCAGGAGAAGACTATACTTCAGTAGGATACCATACTTCAGGAGAAGACTATACTTCAGTAGAAGACCATACCTCAGTAGATACCCTACTTCAGTAGAAGACTATAGTTCATTAGGATACCATAATTCAGTAGAATACCATACTTCAGGAGAAGACCATACTTCAGTAGAAGACCATACTTCAGTAGAAGACCGTACTTCAGGAGAAGACCATACTTCAGTAGAATACCATACTTCAGTAGAATACCATACTTCAGGAGGAGACCATACTTCTATAGAAGACCGTACTTCAGGAGAAGACTATACTTCAGGAGAAGGGAAGAGAATCCGGAAGCAGTCTTAGTCAAGGGAAAGAGATTAGGACACTTGATTAGACTTCCTATACAATATGTTCTCTACCCTTCTATACAATATGTTCTCTACACTTCTATACGATATGTTCTCTACCCTTCTATAGTATGGTAATCGCTTTTCCTTCCAGTTTTCTGCTGCCAATGACTGGAACAAACTACAAAAATCACTGAAACTGGAGACACTTATTTCCCTCACTTGCTTTAAGCACCAGCTGTCAGAGCAGCTCACAGATCACTGCACCTGTACATAGCCCATCTGTAAATAGCCCAACCATTCTACCTCATCCCCTACCGTATTTATTTATTTATCTTGCTCCTTTGCACCCCAGTTTTTCTATTTTGCACATTCATCTACTGCACATCTACCATTCCAGTGTTTAAGTACTATATTGTAATTACTTCGCCACCATGGCCTATTTATTGCCTTACCTTCCTTATCTTACCTCATTTGCACACATTGTATATAGATTTGTTTTTCTACTGTATTATTGACTGTATGTTTGTTTACTCCATGTGTAACTCTGTGTTGTTGTAAGAGTCGAACTGCTTTGCTTTATCTTGGCCAGGTCGCAGTTGTAAATGAGAACTTGTTCTCAACTTGCCTACCTGGTTAAAGAAACATGAAATAAATAAATAAAATAAAAAATACGATATGTTCTCTACCCTTCTATACGATATGTTCTCTACCCTTCTATACGATATGTTCTCTACCTTTCTATACGATATGTTCTCTACCTTTCTATACGCTATGTTTTCTACCTTTCTATACGATATGTTCTCTACCTTTCTATACAATATGTTCTCTATGCTTCTATACAATATGTTCTCTACCTTTCTATACGATATGTTTTCTACCTTTCTATACAATATGTTCTCTATGCTTCTATACGATATGTTTTCTACCTTTCTATACGATATGTTCTCTACCTTTCTATACGATATGTTCTCTACCTTTCTATACGATATGTTTTCTACCTTTCTATACAATATGTTCTCTATGCTTCTATACGATATGTTTTCTACCTTTCTATACGATATGTTCTCTACCTTTCTATACAATATGTTCTCTATGCTTCTATACGATATGTTTTCTACCTTTCTATACGATATGTTCTCTACCTTTCTATACAATATGTTCTCTACCTTTCTATACAATATGTTCTCTACCTTTCTATACAATATGTTCTCTATGCTTCTATACAATATGTTCTCTACCTTTCTATACGATATGTTCTCTATCTTTTTATACGATATGTTCTCTACCCTTCTATACGATATGTTCTCTACCCTTCAACTGAAGTGTGTTTACACACTACTTCTCATGGATTTAGCAATGGTGTAAACCCCTCCCCTCCAGCGAATGCTTACGCAAAACTTGGGGTGAAGTGTAGAAAACCGGGAAGCAACCCTTGTCTCTCTGTGTGTGTGTGTGTGTGTGTGTGTGTGTGTGTGTGTGTGTGTGTGTGTGTGTGTGTGTGTGTGTGTGTGTGTGTGTGTGTGTGTGTGTGTGTGTGTGTGTGTGTGTGTGTGTGTGTGTGTGTGTGTGTGTGTGTGTGTGTGCGTGCGTGTGTGGCAGTAGGGTTCTATTGTTAAGTGTTTCCTGAGCTGATCCACTGGGGCTGAAGAGGAAAGTGAGCATGTAGTCCATTGTTTGGATGCAAAACACATTTTGGATTGGATGGATAAATGTAATACACCATTTGCAAAATGAGAGTACCCACTTAAGAATAAAACCAAAACAAACAGTGTAGGGTAATTAAATTATCTTTATAGTGCTGGAGATATTTCAAGGTGTAGCATACATTTGTTTGCCTTGAGGATTTGTTCCAGTCCTTAGAATTCTTATGAGCTACATACCATTAAAGACGTGAATGCTATGGAGAACACCATGCTCTTGCTAAGCATGTGAGATGATGAAAATCATATTTTTTGATCATTATGAAAAGTTACAATGACATTCCAACAAACACTTACTGCGTGACCCTTACTTACACACATTGCACACATTGTGTTAATGTTGTCTCTCCCTCCCAATTCACCATAACATTATTGTTATGGTACAGTCCACTCTCCTGATAGGAGGCTACAGAACACCACTTCCTACCATTGTCAAGTCTAAGAGCAGATGTTGAAACATGACATCGCTTTCTCTCGCTCCTTGTTCTTCTCCTGTAGCTCTCTCTCTCGCTCTCTGTCTCTCCCTCCCCCTCTCTCTCTTAATTCAATTTCAATTTCAATTTAAGGGCTTTATTGGCATGGGAAACATATGTTTACATTTCCAAAGCAAGTGAAATAGATAATAAACAAAAGTGAGTTGTATTTATAATGACTGGTTGCCCTTTTCTTGTGGCAACAGGTCACAAATCTTGCTGCTGTGATTGCACACTGTGGTATTTCACCCAATAGATATGGGAGTTTATCTGAATTATTTGTGTGTCTGTGTAATCTGAGAGAAATATGTGTCTCTAATATGGTCATACATTTGGCAGGAGGTTAGGACAAGCAGCTCAGTTTCCACCTCATTTTGTGGGCATCTTCTCTTGAGAGCCAGGTCTGCCTACGGCGGCCTTTCTCAATAGCAAGGCTATGCTCACAGAGTCTGTACATAGTCAAAGATTTCCTTAATTTTGGGTCAGTTACAGTGGTCAGGTATTCTGCCACTGTGTACTCTCTGTTTAGGGCCAAATAGCATTCTAGTTTGCTCAGATTTTTTTGTAAATTCTTTCCAATGTGTCAACTAATTATATTTTTCTGTCTCTCTCTTGCTGTCTCTCTCTCTCCCCCCTCTCTCTCTCTCTCCCCCTCTCTCTCCCTCCCTCCCCCTCTCTCTCTCCCCCCTCTCTCTCTCCCTCTACATCTCTCTCATTCTCTCAATTAAATTACATTTACTCTCTCTTTCGCCCCTCTCCCTCTCTCTCATTCACCTGTTTTTCTCCTTTGTCTAGTGTTTTAGTGCTACTGTAGTATAGTGAGGTTAGGTCCTTATTTAGGCCATCTGGCGCATGGACTCATAGTAATGATAATGCATCCTTGACTCTTACCATAATAGGACCATGCTTGGCGCACAGCAGCAGCAAACTAACAGCCTTCTGTTTTACTGTACGTGTCAAGCTCACACCCTAGTTTTGTAGCACCTGGACTACTGTTCAGTCGTGTGGTCAGGTGCCACAAAGAGGGACTTAGGAAAATTACAATTGGCTCAGAACAGGGCAGCACGGCTGGCCCTTAAAGGTACACAGAGAGCTAACATTAATGATATGCATGTAAATCTGTCATGGCTCAAAGTGGAGGAGAGATTGACTTCATCCCTACTTGTTTTTGTAAGAAGTGTTGACAAGCTGAATGCACCGAGCTGTCTGTTTAAACTAATAGCACACAGCTCAGACATCCATGCATACCCCACAAGACATGCCACAAGAGTTCTCTTCACAATCACACAGTACTACATTGGGCCATGGCTACATGGAACTCTATTCCACATCAGGTAACTGATGCAAGCAGTAGAATCAGATTTAAAAAACAGATAAAAATACATCTTATGAACAACGGGCACTGGGAAGAGACACACACAGACACACGCATACGCAAACAAACACTAGCACACGCACTCTACACACGTACACTGTAATATTGTTGTATATTGGTATTATACATTTTGTATTGTAGATATGTAGTGGTGTAATTATATTATATGATTTAGTTTTGAAGTACAGTTTTATCTTTTGTTTTGTGTAATGTAAGGGCCTTAATGTGTTTGGACCCCAGGAAGAGCAGCTGCTGCCTTGGCAGTAGCTAATGGGGATCCATAATAAATACAAATACAAATACCAGACCAACTTCCTTCAGACCACAGGAGGCTGCTGATGGGAGGACGGCTCATAATAATGGCGGGATGGAGCGAATGGAATGGCACCAAACACATGAAAACCATGTGTTTGATGTATTTAATAATATTCCACTTATTCTGCTCCAGCCATTACCACGAATCCATCCTCTCCAAGTAAGGTCACCAACCTCCTGTGCCCTAGACAGAGCCAAGTAACTGAATCATGTAAACTAGAGAAACCAACTCCTGGATATGGTCAGATTTGGCATTTCTTCTCTCATCTCACAGATGTTTCCATGCACCTTTATTAGAGAATAGCCTACATCTCTATTACTGTAACAGGCAGCAAGACAATTGAAAATACATTCCAGTCCTCTTGAGTCTTTGTGAAGTTCCACAGACTACAGTCCATAAACTGCGATTCTGCTTATTCTCAGATCTCACTGGGATTTTTTAAATTGAGAAATATAATGACCTTTTACAGATGATTGTACTCTTCTCACACCCATTCATTATCTGTAAGACAAGACACATCCTGTGACCTCACTGATGTGAACTATTCAGATCTTTCCTTTCTGACATTGGTGTTCTGTTCCTGTGTTCTGGAAAATGACTCCCCTTTCTCAGTGTGAGGATGTTGACTTAAAGAGTGGTGCACTGCTTGCCCTGAGCCCTGGGCTCGGCTGGGGTGGGGGTTTGGGGGTCCAGGTGCCCCTCTCACCCACTCCAGACAGGAAATGGCTCCAATATGGGCTGCAGTGTGGCCCTCTTAAAACCCCAGGGAGTGATTTAAGGCCCTTCTCAGGCTCTGGAACTCTGGAGCTTAGGTTCAGCGAGCAAAAATGTGCAAAGTGAAAAATACACTCTTTTTTTTTGTCGATTTCATGCACAAAAAAAGGCTCCTAGTTCTTTGCTATTATTGAGTCCTAAACACAAGCATATTTTTGGAGGAGAGCACTTGGAACTTTGTATTATCGAATTAAAAAATAGATTTTAAAAACAATATACATTTTCAGAGATGGTTTGTTTTGGCGAATAGATCTCAAATTTAAGTTTATTATGATATTTTCTTGTAAATATTTGAAGGGAAGTTATTAGTTTACTTAGGGGGTATTTTGTTTCACAAACTATCCAATGTCACCATCCATTCAGAAAATATAATGATGGAAATAAATAATGCAAAATGTTAACATTTGAGATTCAATGCTCTAAATATAATAAACTGTCAACAATTTCAGTTTACAACAGTTGTCTTTCGCTTTTTGCATTTATCAAGACACAGCCAGGACTCAGAGACTCTTGTATATAACAGACTCTCTCCAGAGAGCGTTGCTTGTGTATTTTGTCATCTTGGATTGTGTGCAAATATATTACCTAAATGGTCGGAGAGACGGGCTACGTGCGCTTGGCTGGGATTGTCTACAAGAGGCAGTTTGTTTACACTGGACATAGTTCCGTACCTTTTGGGGATTATTTCTCTGAAGGCTTCCGGAGATCCTTAGCCGGAGGGCCTCACCCTTTACTTCACAGCTAAGCTCTGATCTTCTCTGCCTGAGGTGTGGGTGAAACAGCCTACAAGGTGTAATGATAGGATCTTAGAAGTATTTTCTTTAAATAAACAGAAGGAAATCTAAATGTTTTAGGCCTACACTTTCTCACAAAAACATTGATTCTTATCCTCCTCCTCCTCATCATCATTATCCTAAAACACAGTTTCATTCCCAGAATTTTTTTCTAAATCTGAACACTGGGAATTGAGATGGTATTTTTATACTGGAACGAAGCTTCTCCACTCTTTTCTCACAGGATTGCTGAAGCTATCCCATTTAACTGTGAGCAGAGAGGGCAAAAGGGCAGCTTTTCACTCTGGGAATTAAGGGCCATGTGTGATATATTTACTACTTGTTTATTCTCCCTAAGCAAATTTGAGATTTCAGATCACAGAGAGAGGGGGGAAAGACAGACAGAGAGAGAAAAAAAAGAGAGAATGAAAGAGAGTAAGAAAGAAAGAGAGAGATGGAGGAGAGAGTGAGAGTAAGAGAGAAAGAGAGAGACAAAAATAGAGCGATAGAGACAAAGAGAGAGAGAGAGAGAGAGAGAGAGAGAGAGAGAGAGAAGTGATCTGGCTAAAAATACTTGAATCAGTTATAGAACCCATTGCCCTTTATGGTTGTGAGGTCTGAGGTCTGCTCACCAACCAAGAATTCATAAAATGGGACAAACACCAAATTGAGACTCTGCATGTAGAATCTTCTGTGTACAACGTAAAACACCAAATAATGCATGCAGAGCAGAACTAGGTCGATACCCGCTAACTATAAAAAATCCAGAAAGAGCCATTAACTTCTACAACCACCTAAAAGGAAGCGATTCCCAAACCTTCCATAACAAATCCATCACTTACAGAGAGGTGAACCTGGAGAAGAGTCCCCTAAGCAAGCTGGTCCTGGGGCTCTGTTCACAAACACAAACAGAGCCCCAGGACAGCAACACAATTAGACCCAACCAAATCATGAAGAAAAAAAAAAGATAATTACTTGACACCTTGGAAAGAATTAACAAAAAAACTGAGCAAACTAGAATGCTATTTGTCCCTAAACAGAGAGTACACAGTGGCAGAACACCTGACCACTGTGACTGACCCAAAATGAAGGACAACTTTGACTATGTACAGACTCAGTGAGCAAAGCCTTGCTATTGAGAAAGGCCGCTGTAGGCAACCTGGCTCTCAGGAGAAGATAGGCTATATGCACACTGCACACAAAATGAGGTGGAAACTGAGCTGCACTTCCTAACCACCTGCCAAATGTATGACCATATTAGAGACTCATATTTCCCTAAGATTACACAGATCCACAAAGAATTCGAAAACAAACCCAATTTTGATAAACTCCCATATCTACTGGGTGAAATACCACAGTGTGCCATTACAGCAGCAAGATTTGTGACCTGTTGCCACAAGACAAGGGCAACCAGTCATTGTAAATACAACCCATATTTATGTTTATTTATTTTCTATTTTGTATTTTAACTATTTGCACATTATATGACATTTGAAATGTCTATTATTTTGAAACTTTTGTGAGTGTATTGTTTAATGTTCATTTTTATTGCTTATTTCACTTTTGTTTATTATCTACTTCACTTGCTTTGGCAATGTTAACATATGTTTCCCATGCCAATAAAGCGCCTTGAATTTAATTGAAATTGAAATTGATAGAGAGAGAGAGAGAGAGAGAGACAGAGAGAGAGAGAGAGAGAGCGAGAGGCGGCAGGGTGGCTGTATATAATGAAAATGGATAAGGTATTCTTTTAGATTACTATAAAAAGTTAGTTTTTTATAAATGTGATTATTACTACTAACAGGACTTATTCTACAACAACAGTGCTACCAGTGTCAGTACTGTTTGTAGTTGAAAATCGTATTCTTTGCTTTAAGTCTGCCGGCTTGTGGTATGGATTGTATATTACCCACAGAGGGCTGTCATTGCATTTATGGGGGCCAGACTTGAATGTGTGTGTGTTTGCTCCTGTTATCTCTCAAAGGGAAAAACCATAAGATTCGGGTTCCCCAACAGGGATCAATACTACACGCCAAATGGAAGACAAAAAAAACAGATTTTAGCCTAGTAGGGCACATCTCTGAAACTCACTTAGATAATACCTTTGATGATACAGTGGTAGCAATACATGGTTATAACATCTACAGAAAAGACAGAAAAGCCAATGGGGGCGGTGTTGAGGTCTATATTCAGAACCCTATTCCTATAAAGCTAAATGTTAAATACTGTTAAAGTAATATGGCTACAGGTTCACCTGCCTTACCTAAAGCCCATTCTTGTGGGAAGCTGCTATAGACCACCAAGTGCTAACAGTCAGTATCTGGATAATATGTGTGAAATGCTTGATGATGTATGTGATATCAACAGAGAAGTACATTTTCTGGGTGATTTAAATAATGACTGGCTTTTTATCAGGCTGCTGTAACGCCCAGGCCTGGGTTTACAGGCTGGAGCGTTTTGGGTTCATTTTGGTTTAGGGGTTTTCACAGTTCTATGGTGTCTAGTTCTATGTTGGATTAATGGTTCCCAATTAGAGGCAGCTGAGTCTCGTTGTCTCTAATTGGGAACCATTTATATGTTTGGGGATTGCACCTTAGTTTCGTGGGTTATTGTTCATGTCATGTTTATGTTAGGCTTTTCGTGTTCGGTCGGGTTCTTGTCTAGTTAGGTTTCTACAGTCATGTCTAGTTAGGTTTCTCCGTGTTTCACTTAGATTTCGCCATTCATGTTTAGGTTTAGAGTTCTGTGTTCGTGTTTTAGGATTTAGCGTTAGGGCTCACGTCTGTTTCTTCGTTTATTGTTTTGTTTTCGTTCTGTCCCGTGTGTTATAATTAAATCATGTATTCTGGCTACATCGCTGCGTCTTGGTCTGTCCGTCCGGAAGATAATCATGACAGCTGCCCACTCAAGAAAAAAACTCAAACTGTAACCAGTGCCTGCAACTTGGTTCACATCTGTACTAATGCTTCAGAAATTTGCTTTAAAGCAGTATCCAAATCCATAGGATGTACTGATCACAATATAATAGCCATATCTAGGAAAACCAAAGTTCCAAAGGCTGGGCCTAATATAGTGTATAAGTGGTCATACAATAAGTTTTGTTGTGATTCATATGTTGATGATGTAAAGAATATTTGCTGCTCTATGGTGTGTAATGAGGAGCAACTAGACGCTGCACTTGACACATTTATGAAATTGCTTATTCCAGTTACTAATAAGCACACATTAAGAAAATGACTGTAAACACTGTTAAATCCCCTTGGATTGATGAGGAATTGAACAATTGTATGGTTGAGAGGGATGAGGCAAAAGGTATGGCAAATAAGTCTGGCAGCGCAATTGATTGGCAAACATACTGCAACTTAAGAAATCATGTGACTAAACTAAATAAAAATAAGAATAAACAATACTATGAAAAAATATAAATTTCGTAAATAATGATAGTAAAAACCTTTGGGGCACCTTAAATAAAAATTTGGGGAAAAAGCTAACTCGGCTCTATCATTCATTGAATCAGATGGCTCATTCATCACAAAGCCCACTGATATTGCCAACTACTTCAATTACTTTTTAATTGGCAAGATAAGCAAACTTAAGGATGACATACCAGCAACAAACGCTGACAATACACATCCAAGTATATCGGACCAAATTATGAAAGACAAGAGTTGTACTTTTTAATTCTGTAAAGTCAGTGTGGAAGAAGTACATTTTTTGTTGTTGTTTATCAACAATGACAAGCCACCGGGGTCTGACAATATGGATGGGTAATTACTGAAGATAATAGCAGACAATATTGCCACATCTTCAATTTAAGCCTACTAGAAAGTGTGTGCCCTCAGGCCTGGAGGGAAGCTAAAGTCGTTCCGCTACCCAAGAACAGTAAAGCCCCCTTTACTGGCTCAGACAGCCGACCAATCAGCCTGCTACCAAACTTTAGTAAACTTATGGAAAAAATGGTGTTTGACCAGATACAATGTTATTTCACAGTAAAGAAATTGACAACAGACTTTCAGCACGCTTATAGGGAAGGACATTCAACAAGCACAGCACTTACACAAATGACTAATGATTGGGTGAGAGAAATGTATGATAAAATGATTGTGGGGGCTGTCTTGTTAGACTTCAGTGCAGCTTTTGACAGTAGCGATCATTGTCTGCTGCTGGAAAAACGTATGTGTTATGGATTTACACCCCCTGCTATAATGTGGATAAAGAGTTACTTGTCTAACAGAACACAGAGGGTGTTCTTTAATGGAAGCCTCTCAAACATAATCCAGGTAGAATCAGGAATTCCCCAGGGTAGCTGTTTAGGCCCCTAGCTTTTTTCCATTTTTACTGACGACATGCCACTGACTTTGAGTAAAGCCAGAGTGTCTAAGTATGCGGATGACTCAACACTATACACGTCAGCCACTACAGAGACTGAAATGACTGCAACACTTAACAACGAGTTGCAGTTAGTTTCAGAGTGGGTGGCAAGGAATAAGTTAGCCCTAAATATTTCTAAAACTAAAAGCATTGTATTTGGGACAAAACATTCACTAAACCCTAAACCTCAACTAAATCTTGTAATAAATAATGTGGAATTTGAGAAAGTTGAGATGACTAAACTGCTTGGAGTAACCCTAGATTGCAAACTGTCATGGTCAAAACATATTGATACAATAGTATCTAAGATGGGGAGAAGTATGTCCATAATAAAGCGCTGCTCTGCCTTCTTAACAACACTATCAACAAGGCAGGTCCTACAGGCCCGAGTTTTGTCGCACCTTGACTACTGTTGAGTCGTGTGGTCAGGTGCCACAAAAAAGGACTTAGGAAAATTGCAATTGGCTCTGAACAGGGCGGCACGGCTGGCCCTTGGATGCACACAGAGAGCTAATATTAATAATATGCATGCCAATCTCTCCTGGCTAAAAGTGGAGGAGAGATTGACTGCATCACTACTTTTATTTATGAGAGGTATTGACATGTTGAATGCACCGAGCTGTCTGTCCAAACTACTGGCACACAGCTCGGACACCCATGCATACCCCACAAGACATGCCACAAGAGGTCTCTTCACAGTCCCCAAGTCCAGAACAGACAATGGGAGGCGCACAGTACTACATAGAGCCATGACTACATGGAACTCTATTCCACATCAAGTAACTGATGCAAACTCCTCGAATCCAGTCTGTGCTGTCGAAATAGTCCTGTAGCTTAGCATCCGCTTCATCAGACCACTTCCATATTGTGCGCATCACTGGTACTTCCTGTCTGAGTTTTTGCTTGTAAGAAGGTATCAGGAGGATAGATTTATAGCCAGATTTGTCAAAGGGAGGGTGAATGAGAGCCTTGTATGAGTTTCTGTGTGTGAAATTAAGGTGATCAAGAGTTTTGCCGCTTCTAGTTGCACAGGTGACATGCTAGTAAAAATTTGGTAAAACAGATTTTAGTTTCCCTGCACTAAAATCACTGGCCACTAGGAGCGCCGCCTCTGGATGTGCATTTTTTGTTTGCTTATGGCCCTCTTCAGCTCGTTGAGTGTGTTCTTAGTGCCAGCATTGTTTTGTGGACAGCTACAAAATAGACAGCCACAAAAAAATATAGATGAAAACTTTCTTGGTAAATGGTACAGCCTGCAGCTCATCGTGAGGTATTCTAACTCAGGCGAGCAAAAACTTGAGACTTCCTAAACATTAGAGATCGTGCACCAGCTGCTGTTAACAAAGAAACACACCTTCCCCCCTTAGTCTTAACCGAGGCTGCCGTGAGGTCTAGATGATGCATGGAGAAACCTGCGAGATATACAGTATATTATGCATGTCCTTGTTCAGTGAAGTAAAAAAATGAATAAAGACTCATAAAAATATAGAATTCTTCAGGTCCTGTTGATAGGATAGTCTCGAACGGATTTCATCCAGTTTGTTCTCCAGTGACTGCACATTCGCCAGCAGAACAGAAGGCAATAGCGGTCTATTTGTTCGCCAACGTAATCTAGTTAGGGGGCCACCTCGCCTGCCTCTTTTTCACCACCACTTCCTCTTTCAAGTCCCGGGGATTAGGGCCGGAGTAAGCAGAACATGCAGAGCTGCCGACTCGTTGGCGACCACTTCAGACATCTTTGACTCAAGTCAACCCTGTTCACTCAGTTAATGTTAGAAAAACTATATTAAACTTTAATTCTGTGTGGAACACCATGTGGTTTCATGAACACTATGTGGTCCCATGCTCTTCACCACATGAGGATTAATGGCCTATCGCAACCGTGTTAGAGGCCGAACGGTAACTTTATCAGTTTTATATTATATGCAAGTTTATTTGTACCAAGGATACTTGATCAATGAGAAAATGTTGGATTTATCTCAAACATGCTTTTAAATAGCAGTTTGGCAGTTACATAAGACTCCGTAACAGGGTTGGAAGACACCAGACAGTGTGGTACAAGTGAAGATAAAATGCTCTTAGTTCATAGGATTTTAATGCCTGAGATGGAACAAGTGTTTTCCGTAACCTAAACATCCTCCACGCAATTCAATGTTGAAAGATATTTTAAAGTTTCTTAAAAGTTTGCATGTCCAAATGGCACCCATTTCTTGGAAAGACCCTGATACTGAATGGTATGGATTGTTCTCATATCGTTTGATAGTGATTGATGCCAGAGCTACTGAAGGTACAAGGACCGAGGACACTAATTATTATTGTAGTGATGACATTAATAAGTGTTTTTATATATGTTTTTTTACCCCTTTTTCTCCCCAATTTCTTGGTATCCAATTGGTAGTTACAGTCTTGTCTCATCGCTGCAACTCCCATACGGACTCGGGAGAAGCGCAGATCGAGAGCCGTGTGTGCTCCAAAACACAACCCAACCAAGCCTCACTGCTTCTTGACACAATGCCCACTTAACCCGGAAGCCAGCCAGTAGCAGCTGGCAAAGTCCCGGTCTTTTGTTTTCATTTCGTACAGCCTCTCTGGCTGATATTTAGAAAACATTTGCTACTGTCTGATTAGAATATAAAGGGCCTGTCTCCAAGAGTCACGTTAGATATTTTCTCTGCTTCGGTGCTGGTGCCTCCCTGTTGCAACTTGTAATTAAACCGAAATTATTTTGATTGATGTTATCAACGACTGCTCTTCTTCTTGTTCACCTGGAAATTCCTGTTGCAACATGTTTGGGTCAAATGTATCTTACCTTGAGTTGCCTTTGTAGGCCTAGCTCAATAATGTGCAAGAGGAGCCTAATGCCACTCCTTATAGTCCAAGGACCTTACATGTTTTGTTTAGAGGCGAATTGGCGTTGGAAGCCAAAACAGCCAAATACTCCATCTAAACGTGAATTGATTCTCAATTGGGCTATGGTTCTAGAAACATAAAGCCCTCTACTTTGATATCACATCAAAATAATTTCACAAATACAAAATCCATACCTACTGTATGGTGTTCTAACCTGTTTTGACACAGTTGCAGCCGACAGTATTTTTCAATGACAGCACGTTTATGGCATCCGTCTTCCATTTACACATAGGTGTTCGGAGACACAGATAGCTAATTAGCACAGGTATGCCTTTGTCTTCCGTCTGTTTTCCATAAACAAGCACTGTAACATGAAAATATGGAAATCCTAACCCTGTAAGTGGGAACCCTGACCCTATAAAGGTGTGTAATAATTTAACCTTTTGTTGTTTTTATATAATTTATAATTTATTTCTAAGAAGGATTCTGTAGTATAGTGATTGGACTATCACGAGATAACCTACTTGTTATAGTGATGAAGACGGGACTAGAACAAGAGAATGAAAATGGCGTTGAACTGTGAAACCTAGAAAAGTACTAGTTTCTATTAAAGCGAATTAAACAAGAACAAGGACTACTTCTTTAATTCAACAACATAACATTTATGGCGACGAGGAACGAAGGACTGTAAACATGTACCTCAAGGACATGAATGAAGCTGACTACACTTTCAAACACATACAAAAAATTAGTTAGCATGGAACAAAATCAAATACATTTGTATTTGTCACATGCGCCAAATACAACAGGTGTAGACCTTACCTTGAATTGCCGTTTTAATAAAATAAGTGTTAAGAAAATGTTTACTCAATAAACTAAAGTAAAAAAAGTAACACAATAAAATATCAATAATCAGGCTATATACAGGGGGTACCAGTACCGAGTCAATGTGCGGGGGTACAGGTTAGTAGACTACAGCCGCCAGTTCTTGCTTATGCTCAGTTAGCCCAGCCAATTCCATTGAAACTCGGAGCAGCAGACTTGTACACGGACTACAAAATATGGATGGAATCTTCCAACTTCTTTGAAATTTTCAGTGGAACCGGAGGAGCCGTGATCACAATGAGACGAGCTACATTGCTACATTGTATTGGAGCATCAGTCCAGAGAATCTTCCCAATCTATCCAGAGAGAAAGGTATATTCGCACAGACTGTAGCTGCACTTCATTCCTACTTTACACCGCAGAGAAATGTGGTGTTGGAAAGTTTAGACAAAGAGCACAGGCTCAATACAAAACTATTGATGATTATGTGAACACGTTAAGAGAACTGGCTAAATCATGTGAGTTTGATGCCCTGGAATCAGACATGTTGAGGGATTAGCAGGTGGAAAAATGTCCATACAAAAGACAGAGATAAATTGCTACAGGAAGAAGGGTTAACACTACAAAGAGCTCTCACCGTTGCTAGAATATTTGAAGCAGCAGAAGGCAGAATCAAAAGTGATTTCTGATCATTTTGGCAAGGCTAAAGACGTGTCATGTTAATTATACTGGAGGACGAGCAAATGCTAATAAACAGAGAGGCAGAGCGAGAAACGGAAACGAAAGCACTGATGCAGAGGAATGCAATAGTGACACCAAGTGTTTCAGATGTGGACTGACAACACACAAAGCAGATGAATGTGGAGCTAAAGAAGCTTAATGCTTGTACTGTAAGAAAACAGGCCATTATGCAAGTTCTGTAGAAAAAAAGACAATTCAAAAGAACAAAAGCAAGGTGATAAAAATAAAGACAGAGACAAAGCTAAAACTGACAAACCAGTTACAGCTGTGAATGAACCTGAATCTGACTCAGACGAGTCTATTCAATCAATCAAGGGGGGAAAGAAACAGTGAAAGTCAATGGTCAAAAGCTGAAAATTATCATTGATACAGGCATTGGAAGGAATTTAATTGGAGAAGCCCTGTTCAAGAGAACGTCTGCACACACAGGTATGGAACTTGAATAGACTAAGAAAAGGTGATATGCTTGTGCTCTGACTACTCCACTACAGTGTGTAGGTTACTTGGAAGCAGAGATAGTATAGAATACTAAGTATAACTGATCTTCGTGATCATAAGGAATGTCGAAGCATTGATGGGAAGGAAAATGCTGAAAGCCTAAACAGTAAATTTGACCTCTCAGCTTCCCTTTCAAATCTAAAAACGTAAAGCAGACAACCTAAGAAAATTAGGTTGAGGGGGGGCGGTCTGTGCATATTTGTAAACAACAGCTCGTAAGACTAAGGGGGGCGGTCTGTGCATATTTGTAAACAACAGCTAGTGCACGAAGGAAGTCTCTAGATTTTGCTCGCCTGAAGTAGAGTATCTTGTTATAAACTGCAGACCACACTACATGCCTAGAGAATTTCTGCTATACTTTTCGTGGCTGTTTATTTACCACCACAGACGGATGCTGGCACTAAGACCACACTCAGTCAACTGTATAAGGAAATAAGCAAACAGGAAACCACTCACCCAGAGGCGGCGCTCCTAGTGACCGGAGACTTTAATGCAGGGAAACTTAAATCAGTTCTACCTAATTTCCATCAACATGTTAAATGTGCAACCAGAGGGAAACAAATTCTAGATCACCTGTACTCCACACACAGAGACGCGTACAAAGCTCTCCCTCGCCCTCCATTTGGTAAATCTGACCACAACTCTATCCTCCTGATTCCTGCTTACAAGCAAAAATTAAAGCAGGAAGCACCAGTGACTCGGTCTATAAAAAAGTGGTCAGATGAAGCAGATGCTAAACTACAGGACTGCTTTGCTATCACAGACTGGAACATGTTCCGGGATTATTCTGATGGCATTGAGGAGTACACCACATCAGTCACTGGCTTTATCAATATGTGCATTGAGGACGTCGTCCCCACAGTAACTGTACGTACATACCCCAACCAGAAGCCATGGATTACAGGCAACATTCGCACTGAGCTAAAGGGTAGAGCCGACGCTTTTTTCCTGCTATGCCCTGCGTCGAACCATCAAACAGGCAAAGCATCAATACAGGGCTAAGATTGAATCGTACTACACCGGCTCCGACGCTTGTCTTATGTGGCAGGGCTTGCAAACTATTACAGACTACAAAGGGAATCACAGCCTCGAGCTGCCCAGTGACACGAGCCTACCAGACGAGCTAAATCACTTCTATGCTCGCTTCGAGGCAAGCAACAGTGAGGCATGCATGAGAGCATCAGCTGTTCCGGACGACTGTGTGATCAAACTCTCCATAGCCGACGTGAGCAAGACCTTTGAACAGGTCAACATTCACAAGGCTGCGGGGCCAGATGGATTACCAGGACGTGTGCTCCGGGCATGTGCTGACCAACTGGCAGGTGTCTTCACTGACATTTTCAACATGTCCCTGACTGAGTCTGTAATACCAACATGTTTCAAGCAGACCACCATAGTCCCTGTGCCCAAGAACACCAAGGCAACCTGCCTAAATGACTACAGACCCGTAGCACTCACGTCCGTAGCCAAGGAAGTGCTTTGAAAGGCTGGTAATGGCTCACATCAACACCATTATCCCAGAAACGCTAGACCTACTCCAATTTGCATACCACTCAAACAGATCTACAGATGATGCAATCTCTATTGCACTCCACACTGCCCTTTCCCACCTGGACAAAAGGAACACCTATGTGAGAATGCTATTCATTGACTACAGCTCAGCGTTCAACACCATAGTGCCCTCAAAGCTCATCACTAAGATAAGGATCCTGGGACTAAACACCTCCCTCTGTCTCGTCGTTGTCGGTGATCAGGCCTACCACAGTTGTGACGTCTGCAAACTTAATGATGGTGTTGGAGTCGTGCCTAGCCATGCAGTCGTGGGTGAACAGGGAGTACAGGAGGGGACTGAGCACGCACCCCTGGGGATCCTGGTAGGTAGCAACACATCTGCCACACTGATCCTCAACACTGGAGCTCCCCAGGGGTGCGTGCTCAGTCCCCTCCTGTACTCCCTGTTCACCCACGACTGCATGGCTAGGCACGACTCCAACACCATCATTAAGTTTGCAGACGTCACAACTGTGGTAGGCCTGATCACCGACAACGACGAGACAGCCTATAGGGAGGAGGTCAGAGACCTGGCCGGGTGGTGCCAAAAGAACAACCTATCCCTCAACGTAACCAAGACTAAGGAGATGATTGTGGACTACAGGAAAAGGAGGACCGAGCACGCCCCCATTCTCATCGACGGGGCTGTAGTGGGGCAGGTTGAGAGTTTCAAGTTCCTTGGTGTCCACATCACCAACAAACTAGAATGGTCCAAACACACCAAGACAGTCGTGAAGAAGGCACAACAAAGCCTATTCCCCCTCAGGAAACTAAAAAGATTTGGCATGGGTCTTCAGATCCTCAAAAGGTTCTACAGCTGCACCATTGAGAGCATCCTGACTGGTTGCATCACTGCCTGGTACGGCAATTGCTCGGCCTCCGACCGCAAGGCACTACAGAGGGTAGTGCGTACGGCCCAGACAGTGTTGCCAACTTTGCGACTTTGTTGCTATATTTAGAGAGTATTCAGACCCCTCTAGCGAATTTTTTTTTTTTTTTTTAAATCTAGCAACTTTTTTTGGTGTTATTGGAGACTTTTGGAGACTCTGACGTGAAAGCACGTATCGTTCTTACTCTTCTCAACGAGCAGCGAGTGCTGCTGTGGGCCCCACCCCCGTCCCAAAGCACACACAGGCGGCCCAGTCCCCACGCAGTAGTCCCTCCCAGCTGCAGTCAGAGCAGGATATGTTCACCCCTCTGCGTCCAGACTGCAAATGAATCGCGCATGCGGGAAGCCCGGCGCTGGCTGATCCCGCCCTGGCTTACATTCAGGGCGGGATGTAAATGTAAAATGTTCTTTGTCTAAAATAAATCATTGCACAAAAATAAATCACGGCATTTGACTCATACAGCCTCAGTCACTTACTCACCTTGTCCACTGTGTGTGTGCCTCTCTGTGACACAAGCTAAACATCTAGCTGGCTAGCTCATCATGTCTTAGTCAAACTGTACACTTAAAAATAAAGAAAGGAGTGGGAGTCAAACCCTGAATTCAAAGGCTGGTTGAAGCCGTTTATTGGAGATGATACATGGGCATACTGCCTGTACAGTAAGGAGGATTTCTACGCCAAACCTAGTGATGTAAAAAAACACATGACAACTCAAAAACATACTCAAAAAGTAAAGCCTTATAACAGTTCCACCCAAAACAAGCTGCGATACTCTGCAAAAAAGGCTGAGGCCACCATGGCATTAGCTATCACTGAACACTGTTCAATGCTGGCATGTGATCACATTGGAGAAGCATGTAGAGCTGCTTTCTTAGACTCCACTGCTCTTACCCACTTCAAAATGCCCAGGACAAAGTGCACAGAAATGATTAATGGTGTTCTAGCACCATACTTTCACCCGCAGATGTGGGTGACCAGCGTTTCAGCCTCCTCCTCGATGAGTTCACAGATGTAAGTGTTTCTAAGTACCTGGGGGCTGTGATAAGGTACTTTAGTGACACCAAGCAGACAATTGTATCAACATTTCTGGGGCTTGTTGAGTTGGAGGGAGGAGATGCCAAATCTATAGCCCGTGCTATTGTGGCTTTCCTTGAGAAGTGTTGTCTTAAAAAAGAGAAACTCCTGGAGATAGGGACTGACAATGCCTCTGTTATGACGGGGATTAACAATGGGGTCCATTGCTGAAGGAGGAGTATGGCCTCAAATATCTGGTTCTTATTCGCTGTGTGTGCCACTCTCTGCAGCTTGCTGTAAGTCATGATTCCAATGACACCATCCCCCGTAGTGTGGAGTACTTGGTACGAGAGAGTTATAACTGGTTTTCAGTGTCTCCAAAGCTCAGGGAGGCCTACAAGGCCATATATGAGACCATCAACTGTGGGGAGAAACCTTTACAAATAACCAAGGTGTGTGCCACACGTTGGCTCTCCATTGAACCCGCGGTTTCACACATTTTGGACCAGTGGTAGGAGCTTAGGCTGCATTTCACAGTCACCAAGTCCAGTGAACACTGCTACATGGCTGAGGTTTTATACTCCATGTACAGTGATCCTCAAAACATATCGTATCTGACTTTTTTGTAGTCAGTGCTGTGTGAGGTTCAGTTGGCCATCAAGGCTTTTGAGGGAGAGCAAGTAGATCCTCTTAAGCTACTTGACAGCATGGTTAGCCTGATCAAGTCTGTGAGCAGCAGGGTGCTGAATCCACTGGCAAATGTTGATGTACTCAAAGGGCCAATAGATGGATACATCAGTCCCAAACCGTACCTTGGTTACCTTTTTGAGTCAAAGGCAGCTGAGCTCCACCTTGCGCCTGAGGATGAAAACAATGTCCAAAAGCAGTGTGTAGCCCTCACCATCTCCCTCACTAATGAGTTGAGGGTGAGACTGCCGGACAACATCGAAGCATTGCAGTACATGTCAGTTTTCAATGTGGAGGAAACTCTAAATTACAATAAGAGCCCTGGAAAAATACAAAAAATAGCCAAGCTCCTTGGCTACTCCCCTGCAGAGATAGACAAGATTGTCCAGCAATGGCGTGCCATCCATCTTAGTAAATGGAATGAGACAAAAAACACACTGGGCTTCTGGAGTGAGATTTGGAAGTTCAGGGATGCAGCTGATATCAACCCGTTTCAAGAACTTGCCATGGCTGCTGTGTCTGTGTTGTCCTTGCCACACTCGAATGCTTAAGTTGAGAGAGTATTCAGCCAAATGAGTGTGGTAAAAAGCGAACTTAGAAATCGGATGTCCTTGCAGACCCTTAACTCCATCCTGTACATTCGATATGGACTGAAGCTGTCTGGTGAGGCTTGCTATGAGCACCAGCTGCCTAATAATGTTTTGCAGCTTTTTGGCACATCAGCTGCTTACTCATTTAAATGACAATGACCCACTCTTTCTGTGAGCCAGCACAGCCTGTGTGTGTGTGGAGGGGGGGTCTGATTTTTTTTTTTTTACCTGAATTAGGGCCAGACTAGTTACCATAATTTTCTCACATTGTCATTGACAGTTTATTCTATTGTCTCTTTTTGGTCCATTAAGATTGTTAATATAGATTGTATGCAAATCTTTTTTAAATGTTATGGTTAAAAATGTTCATGTTTTACTGTGACTTGTTGTAGGCTCCTAAGTAGACCATAAGGTTAAAAACCAAACCAAATTAAGAAAACCAAACTAAAAAACAAAAAAACATTTTTTTTTTTTATAAAATAAAAAAACGAAGTAACTCTGCCAGAGTGTCTCTTTTGGGTCACTTTTGCCGGTCCCAAGCCCAGATAAAGGAGGAGGGTTAGAATTGTGACATAAAAAAAAAGAATCGACAGAATCGACAGAAGAAAGTTCGTTTGTAGTTCTAAACATATTTAGGGTGTTTTTTACTCACTTTTTCTCTTTCCCACGACGTTATTCCTCTCTCCTACAGCGTCCATCACAATTACATGCACATGGCCAATTATGCAAATTAGCTGATGACGTCATTTAGCGACTTCTAGTGACTTTTAGGACAGCCAATAGCTACTTTCCTTACTGAGGAGTTGGCAACACTGGGCCCAGTACATCACTGGGGCTAAGCTGCATGCCATCCAGGACCTCTACACCAGGCGGTGTCGAAAGAAGGCCCTAAAAATTGTCAAAGACCCCAGCCCCCCCAGTCATAGACTGTTCTCTCTACTACCACATGGCAAGCGGTGCCGGAGTGCCAAGTCTAGGACAAAGGCTTCTCAACAGTTTTACCCCCAAGCCATGAGACTCCTGAACAGGTAATCAAATGGCTACCCGGACTATTTGCATTGTGTGCCCCCCCCCAACCCCTATTTTACGCTGCTGCTACTCTCTGTTTATCATATATGCATAGTTACTTTAACTATACATTCATGTACATACTACCTCAATTGGCCCGACCAACCAGTGCCCCCGTACATTGGCTAACCGGGCTATCTGCATTGTGTCCCACCACCCACCACCCGCCAACCCCTCTTTTACGCTACTGCTACTCTCTGTTCATCATTTACGCATAGTCACTTTAACCATATCTACATGTACATACTACCTCAATTAGCCCGACTAACCGGTGCCTGTATGCAGCCTCGCTACTGTTATAGCCTCGCTACTGGTGTTTTTATTTCTTTACTTACCTATTGTTCACATAATACCTTTTTTGCACTGTTGGTTAGAGCCTGTAAGTAAGCATTTCACTGTAAGGTCTACACGGCGCACGTGACAGATAAACTTTGATTTGATTTTGATTTGAAATGGTTGATGAAGAATGCAAACAATGAAAGAAATTGAGAAACCTATCCAACCAAAAACATGGAGACTCAGAAAAACTGAGCCTACGCCTTCACTATAGTGAATCACTAAAACAATACAGAAATACACAACGGAAAAAGAAGGAACAGCACGTGAGAAATCCGCTCAATGTAATTGAAGAATCCATAGAATCTAACCACTTCTCCAATCTTTTTGGCTCTATAACAAAGAACAAACAGCAAAAACATACAGTGGGGCAAAAAAGTATTTAGTCAGCCACCAATTGTGCAAGTTCTCTCACTTAAAAAGATGAGAGGCCTGTAATTTTCATCATAGGTACACTTCAACTATGACAGACAAAATGAGGAAAAAAAATCCAGAAAATCACATTGTAGGATTTTTAATGAATTTATTTGCAAATTATGGTGGAAAATAAGTATTTGGTCACATACAAACAAGCAAGATTGACCTGTAACTTCTTCTTTAAGAGGCTCCTC
The DNA here is from genome assembly GCA_030435695.1 of Brachymystax lenok tsinlingensis. NCBI lineage: Eukaryota > Metazoa > Chordata > Actinopteri > Salmoniformes > Salmonidae > Brachymystax > Brachymystax lenok. Next base: position 12,524,839 of record CM059795.1, read on the forward strand.
TGTCCTCCACTCGTTACCTGTATTAATGGCACCTGTTTGAACTTGTTATCAGTATAAAAGACACCTGTCCACAACCTCAAACAGTCACACTCCAAACTCCACTATGGCCAAGACCAAAGAGCTGTCAAAGGACACCAGAAACAAAATTGTAGACCTGCACCAGGTTGGGAAGACTGAATCTGCAATAGGTAAGCAGCTTGGTTTGAAGAAATCAACTGTGGGAGCAATTATTAGGAAATGGAAGACATACAAGACCACTGATAATCTTCCTCGATCTGGGGCTCCACGCAAGATCTCACCCGTGGGGTCAAAATGATCACAAGAACGGTGAGCAAAAATCCCAGAACCACACAGGGGGACCTAGTGAATGACCTGCAGAGAGCTGGGACCAAAGTAACAAAGCCTACCATCAGTAACACACTACGCCGCCAGGGACTCAAATCCTGCAGTGCCAGACGTGTCCCCTGCTTAAGCCAGTACATGTTCAGGCCCGTCTGAAGTTTGCTAGAGAGCATTTGGATGATCCAGATGAGGATTGGGAGAATGTCATATGGTCAGATGAAACCAAAATATAACTTTTTGGTAAAAACTCAACTCGTCGTGTTTGGAGGACAAAGAATGCTGAGTTGCATACAAAGAACACCATACCTACTGTGAAGCATGGGGTGGAAACATCATGCTTTGGGGCTGTTTTTCTGCAAAGGGACCAGGACGACTGATCCGTGTAAAGGAAAGAATGAATGGGGCCATGTATCGTGAGATTTTGAGTGAAAACCTCCTTCCATCAGCAAGGGCATTGAAGATGAAACGTGGCTGGGTCTTTCAGCATGACAATGATCCCAAACACACCGCCCAGGCAACGAAGGAGTGGCCGTAGAAGCATTTCAAGGTCCTGGAGTGGCCTAGCCAGTCTCCAAATCTCAACCCCATAGAAAATCTTTGGAGGGAGTTGAAAGTCCGTGTTGCCAGCTGACAGCCCCAAAACATCATTGCTCTAGAGGAGATCTGCATGGAGGAATGGGCCAAAATACCAGCAACAGTGTGTGAAAACCTTGTGAAGACTTACAGAAAACGTTTGACCTCTGTCATTGCCAACAAAGGGTATATAACAAAGTATTGAGAAACTTTTGTTATTGACCAAATACTTATTTTCCACCATAATTTGCAAATAAATAAATTAAAAATCCTACAATGTGATTTTCTGGATTTTTTTTCCCTCATTTTGTCTGTCATAGTTGAAGTGTACCTATGATGAAAATTACAGGCCTCTCTCATCTTTTAAGTTGGAGAACTTGCACAATTGGTGGCTGACTAAATACTTTTTTGCCCCACTGTATATGTTTGTAGTTTTGCACTAGGGTTTTGTGGGTTATTGTTTGAGCATAGCTTTGTTTGTGTCATTTGTTATGTTTCAATGTTGCGATCTTCGTTTTCATTCGTATTGTTGTTTTTGTCCGAGTTACGTTATTCAATAAAGAATGTATACTGGATACCTCGCTGCGCCTTGGTCTGTCCCTTTTGAAGATCGTGACAGGAAAATCCTCTGCAGTATCATTAACAGCAGACTTGTACATTTCCTCAGCAAAAACAATATACTGAGCAAATGTCAAATTGGCTTTTTACCAAATTACCTTACGACAGACCACACATTCACCCTGCCCACCCTAATTGACAAAAAAAACAAAGGCAAAGTCTTCTCATGCTTTGTTGATTTCAAAAAAGCTTGCGACTCTATTTGGCATGAGGGTCTGCTATACAAATTGATGGAAAGTGGTGTTGGGAGAAAAACATACAACATTATAAAATGCTTGTACACAAACAACAAGTATGCGTTTACAATTGGCAAAAAACACACACATTTCTTTCCACAGGGCCGGGGAAGGAGACAGGGATGCAACTTAAGCCCCGTCATCTTCAAAATATATATCAATGAATTGGCGAGGGCACTAGAATGGTCTGCAGCACCCGGCCTCACCCTACTAGAATCTGAAGTCCAATGTCTACTGTTTGCTGATGATCTGGTACTTCTCTCCCCAACAAAGGAGGGCCTACAGCAGCACCTAGATCTTCTGCACAGATTCTGTCAGTCCTGGGCCCTGACAGTAAATCTCAGTAAGACAAACATGATGGTGTTCCAAAAAAGGTCAAATTGCCAGGACCAATTTCATCTAGACACCGTTGCCCTAGTTCACACAAAAAACGAAACATCAGCGCCACCGGTAGGTTCCACAAAGATGTGAACAATCTGAGAGACAAGGCATGAAAAGGAACATAAAATTCAACACACCAATTAGGATCTGGCAAAAAATACTTGAATTCAGTTATAGAACCCTTTGCCCTTCATGGTTGTGAAGTCTGGGGTCCCCTCACCAACCAATAATTCACAAAATGGGACAAACACCAAATTGAGACTCTGCATGCAGAATTCTGCACAAATATCCTCTGTGCACAACGTAAAACACCAAATAATGCATGCAGAGCAGAATTAAGCCGATACCCGATAATTATCAAAATCCAGAAAAGAGCCGTTAAATTCTACAACCCCCTAAAAGGAAGCGATTCCCAAACCTTCCATAACAAAGACATCACCTACAAAGAAAGTAACCTGTTGAAGAGACCCCTAAGCAAGCTGGTCCTGGGGCTCTGTTCACAAACAAAAACAGACCCTCACAGGACAGCAACACAATTTGACCTAAAATAAAGGAAATCTTGGACTATGTACAGACTCAGGGAGAATAGCCTTGCTATTGAGAAAGGCCACCAAAGGCAGACCTGGCCATGTGTACATTGCCCACAAAATTAGGTGGAAACTGAGCTGAACTTCCTAACCTCCTGCCAAATGCATGACCATGTTAGAGACACATATTTCCCTCAGATTACACAGACCCACAAAGAATTCAAAAACAAATCCATTGTTGATAAACTCTCATATCTATTGGGTGAAGTACCACAATGTGCCATCACAGCAGCAAGATTTGTGACCTGTTGCCACAAGAAAAGGGCAACCAGTGAAGAACAAACACCATTGTAAATACAACCTATATTTATGTTTATTTATTTAACTATTTGCACATCATTACAAAAGTGTATATAGACAAAATATGACATTTGAAACGTCTTTATTATTTTGGAACTTTTTTTTGTTTACTGTTAATTTTGTATTGTTTATTTCACTTTGTTTATTATCTATTTCACTTGCTTTGGCAATGTAAACATATGTTTCCCAAGCCAATAAAGCCCCTAAAATTGAAATTGAATTGAGAGAGCGAGGGGAAAGAGAAGAAAGGGGAGAGAGAAGAAGGAGGAGAGAGAAGAAGGAGGAGAGAGAAGAAGGAGGAGAGAGAAGAAGGAGGAGAGAGAAGAAGGAGGAAAGAGAAGAAGGAGGAAAGAGAAGAAGGAGGAGAGAAGACGAAGAAGGAGGGGTGAGAAGGAGAGAGAAGAAGGGTAGAAGATCCTCTTCTGACGTCATCACTTGTCGCCATATTGGTTCAGGAAGTGGAAAGTATCGAAGTAGGAATCTGTTGCAGGTTTGCTGCTGTATTTATCCGAATATTCACTTGATCTACACTACATTTCACGATCAGCCGTGTTCATTTATGCATCGGAAACCCTAAAACGATCTTGAGGTACCGAAATTATTTGTATTCATCTGTTGTTTGGACGTGCATCCAGATGACTTCCCTAACACAGCGAAGTTCGGGCCTGGTGCAGAGGAGGACCGAGGCCTCTCGTAATGCAGCCGCCGACAAGGAGAGGGGGTCGGAGGATGAGGACAACGAGCCACGCCAAGAGGAAGAGGACGAGAAGGGAGACTCCAAAGAAACTCGACTGACGTTGATGGAAGAAGTGTTGCTGTTGGGATTGAAAGATCGAGAGGTATGTTAGCTAGACATTGTCGTTAGCCTGTTGTGCTAGCGAGCTGAGTTAGCTTGCTAAAGTTAGCTGGTTTGTTTACGTTCTAACCAGAACGTTCACTAGTTAGCTAACATAATAATGTGCTATTCCTACATTCGGTAGTTAACTAACATTACTAACTATATTGACATGTAATACTTAACATTACAAACTGAAGGTTATCAAGCGTGTCACTTGTCTGTCTGTTTGTTTTATTTATCCAGGAAGCGTCACTAACCCTGTGAAGCAATAAGGACTCATAGCATTTTTTTTTTCAACAGGGATACACTTCCTTCTGGAATGACTGCATTTCTTCTGGTCTTCGAGGGTGTATGGTCATTGAACTGGCTTTGAGAGGAAGACTGCAGCTAGAGGCTTGTGGCATGAGGAGGAAAAGCCTGTTGGCCAGAAAGGTGAGTACTCACAAGTTTCAATCCTTCTATTAAAACACACTGATAAACTTGGTCGCCTGCCAAACAGCCAGACGTCCGTCTTCACCCGACGATGATGATAATATTGCTGTCTTGAACTCGTCATACTTGTATTTGTAATCCTATCCGTTTACCATCCTTGATTGGCTACTGTTAATTGGATTTACTCGCGATCGGAAAACCTATAAGTGTGGTAAAGCGCTATCGCTCAGAGCGCTTCTGATGTTCCTTCACTCATTCACACATGGTTCACGATCCCGCCATCTGAAATGCACATGACTTACTTTCATAGTCATAATTATCATAAAAATAAGTTAATAAATAATGCATGGCTGGCTACTGCTGCCTGCATTTATTTCTTATGAATTAGTTGGCTCGTCCTAGAAGCCTAGGCTACATTTCACTTTTGAGAGGAGCAAAACTTATCACAACTTGTAGCATTTGTCACAACATTTGTACAAAAAAATGAACTATTTACTTTTGTAATTTTATCTTCTAATGGTTTGTCGCTCAGAAAACATGTCTGGGAGAAATAATAATAGCAAGCAGGCATTGGCATAGCTCACGGCATAACGACAAATAAGTCTTCTTCAGCAATGGAATAGCCTATGCGGACAGTCAAAGAAGCCCACTAAACAACACCAAGTAGACAGAGAAAAACAACCATGTTGCGTTATAAAAAATAACTAAATTGATAGCTAGAACAACAATGACTAGCTATGGATTGTGATTCTCCAGTCCAAACAGTTTGTACTGGAGAGTTGATTCCTAAGGTCAGTAGTGTAAGGGAGCCTTGCGTGTGTGTCTGGTCAATTAAGGGGCGGGAGAGTGGCTTCACCAATGCAATTGAGTTGACGGATAAAGTAATAACCAATGGCAAAAACTTCCACAATATGGCCTCAGAAAAGTTGACAGAAAATATAACTAGATTGATAGCTAGAAGAACGGTGGCTAGCTAGCTACGGATTTTGATTCACGATATTTGGAGAGTTGTGCCTGACGAAGAGTGAGTGACAGTGGGAGCCGTAGCGTGTGTGCGAGAGACGTGTCTGTCTGGGGAAACGAGAGAGGCTTTTTCTAATCCAATCATGGCCTACACCCGCCCGTGTCTTTACTGACAGCAGAATCAGCCTGTTGAGGCAGTGTTTGAGTGACATGAGAAATTCTGGCTTTTAGCAACTTTCTCCGATTACGGATAATGACAACACAATCCTATCATAATTGTTTCTGTCAAATTCCTCATGTCCGTATTGATATTCGTTTTGTCAGAATACTCTGCACACCCCTAGACAATAACAACTCTAATCTGGAGTGGGAGGGGTCAGAGTCCAAAATGTAAATTCGGCATGCCAATTGATGGAATGTCAGTGCTTTGATTGGCAGCTGTGAGGTGGAGAATTTTGTGTGCGTTCCTCTGCCCAGTCATTGCTGATGCATGTCAAATCATACAATGCCTGGATGGGTATTTTAAGTATCAGCTAACCACATGATATGTTATACCAGTCTGGTGCCTGACAGCACAGTCGATGACATGGCACGCAACCATTTGTTGATACATGAGACATCTGAGCAGGGCAACGTGATCTTGGCCTTCTGTGTGTTTATGCTGACGAGGTTGTCTGGCGTGTGTTTGGAATGTTTGGAGGACTAGCAGTTTATGCCAATACTAGTGTGTTTATCCCAGTGTTTGTGACCTTTTTAAAACGGGTTTATTTTTGGTCAGGTGATCTGTAAGTCGGACGCTCCTACAGGAGACGTGTTGCTGGACGAGGCCCTGAAGCATATCAAAGAGACCCAGCCCCCGGAGACAGTTCAGAGCTGGATAGAGCTGCTGAGCGGTGAGCAGAAATTGATTACCCCCCGTCCTTCTCCCCTTCTCTTAAATCTGTTTATTTTACTGGCTTTCTTCATTCTCATGTAGATTTGATTCAATACATTTGACAGGTGCACTCACTGTGCCCCCTCCTTTCCCTCTCCCCTTCCTTGTCCTAATTTAAACAAAATATCTTTGTTTTATATATAATATAGGCCATTTACGATTTTGACTTGATGTTCAGGTGAGACGTGGAACCCATTGAAGCTGCACTACCAGCTGAGGAATGTCCGTGAGCGCCTGGCCAAGAACCTTGTGGAAAAGGGCGTTCTGACCACGGAGAAACAAAACTTCCTCCTCTTCGACATGACCACACACCCGCTGACCAACGACACCATTAAACAGCGGCTGGTCAAGAAAGTCCAGGAGTCTGTCTTGGACAAGTGGGTGAACGACCCGGGGCGCTTCGACAAGCGTGTGCTGGCCCTGATCTTCCTGGCCCACTCTTCAGACGTGCTGGAGAACGCCGTCGCCCCGCTGCTGGACGAACAGTATGACCTGGCCATGAAGAGGGTACGTCTGCTGCTGGACCTAGAGCCAGAGGCAGAGGCCACCAAGGCCAGCGCCAACGAGCTGCTGTGGGCTGTGGTGGCCGCCTTCACCAAATGAAGCCCTACCGGAAACTAACTTTAAAAAACACTACAGACCTATGGGGCTCAGAACTCCCATGTTCTGATATGATGATAGAGATGGCAGAGATGATTAAGATCACAGAGGGCGACTCTCCCTCTGTATTGAGACAGGGCAGTTACCCCTGACCTCTGAGTCACTGTCCTGTCCTCTACCTGGCCAATTGGTTGACATCCAGTACCCTGTGGGTGTCTCCCAAATGGCACCCTATTCCCTATATGGCTCTGGTCAAAAGTAGTGCACTACATAGCGAATCGGGTGCCATTTGGCACATGACCTTTCTGTTCACTGTGAGACCTTGTGTAACCTTGAGCACTTGCGTCAGTAGCTGGCACCCACACAGGTCTCTGTTCTTCCATTTAGAAGGGACTTTAAAACTGCTAGGCCTTGCTTGACCACCATGGCCCAGACCTACCATCATGGCCCAGACCTACCACCATGATCATCTGACCTGATATGATGACCTATGACCTACCAGAGGACCTGATATGATCGTACAGAACATTTTGTCTTTTGCGTTAGTCACTTTGAGGAGGGTGCATTCTACACAAGTTCCTAGACATGACCTATAGACATCGTGTCGTTTTTTATATAGCTAATAAATGTTAACCATCTCAAAACATTTTGCACATTCAACAAGGGATCTGGAAGAGTTTACTATTTGTAAAAAAAAAACGAACAGAAAAAATATTGAAACATTTTATTCCAAGCACCATTTATTTTGTTCAGGGCACCAAACAATACATGCTTTATTCCTGTTCAGTTTTCCTTCCTGTCCCCCTCTCCGTGTACTCAAGTTTTGTGAATGCCATCAGTTTCAGTCTATTCTCTGCTCTCTGCAACTCTTATCATCCTATTGCAGATATCCAGACATTGCACGTCTCCTCTTTGCAGGCAAACTGGTTTCAGGTGTTCATGTGTGCAAAGTCATATTTTGAAGAGGTACAGTCTCAAGAAAGAAATTCTCTCAAATCAGACTAATATCTTTGTCCTTTAGTTAGTGTATTGAAAATTGATATTGGCATATGACTGGATAGGAGGGGAAGCTTCTAAATCAGGCTTGCATTTTATATGGTTTAAAGTGTCCCTATCTGGCAGTATAATCTTAACGCTTTTGATTTTATGCCATAAAATGTATTTTATTTTCCATTGAGACAATTTTATTGCTTTAATATAATTCACATTTCATTCAGATTTAGTTGGTCGTCATCAATGGTTTGGCCTTTTTCTTTCGTCTTCTATGCCTGTCTGTTGGTTGTACTGTTCATGACTTAGTGAGTAGGAGTTGCCCCTAACCACTGACACGGGGTCAGATACTATTTGATCCCCATAATGGTTAACGTTAGGACAGGCGGTAGGGTTATCTGATCCTAGATCTGTGGTTAGGGGTAACTTCTACCTTGAGCATTTGACTCATCTGGAGGCTGTAAAGACCAAGTATGGTGTAGGGATCGGATGGGGATGATGATTATATGGTATGGAGGAACTGATTATGTAGAATTTGATAACTGAATGTACAGTGTAATAAATGAAAGGGTGTTCTCTATACTTCTGTAGTTTTTTTTTTTTTTACTACACAATAAAGGATAGATATTTTAAGTGCCTGAATATAGCACTGTGTAGCTCTCCTTTCATTATTATCTACCCTTTTCGTATCACAATTCCCTGATAAATGAATTTGATTATTATTTCTATATCATACACACCACTTGGCTGAAACAGCCTACTATCTGACTGACATTATTTAACAACAAATACAGATAATTTCAAAGTATTGCAGACTTTGAAAACAACTTTTAATCGCTCTTGGCACAATAAATTATAACAAAATGAATGTAAGCCTCACAAAGGGCATCAGAGCACTTAAAAGTCATGTGTCCATGATCCAAAACACATCTCCAAAACATATCCTCCTTTGTCATCGTACTTTCTTGTAGGATCGGTCCTGTCAGCTCTGGATCCCATGTTCGCGTTTGACGTCCATGTGAATGGCTGCCCATCGGGCTATCAAATGTCTCAACGACACACCAGCAGAGGTTCACTGGTTTTGCCATTACACAATGTCACCGGTTCTTCTCACTCTATTGACATTGTGGGGAGGTGAGCACTGGCCACTTTGCCATTGAATATTGGATTGCGGGGGCAGGTCCAGGAAGACTGTCCTCTTGACTTCATCTCAGGTGGCTGCAAATGTACCTCTGAACGACCAGGCGGGACTGCTGCATAGCTACCAAAACCGCGGACTGAGAATACTATCTTCTTGTTTCTGTGATCTTCACTGAGTGGGTTGAACTCCCCCACTTGACTTTGATTATATTCTTGTAATGTTTTGTCAATATTTCCAATAATTTGGATCTCCAGTCCAGGGTGTCACTAGTGAGGATCTCCAACTTTACGCAGCTGATGCGCACAGTCCAGAATGGCAGTTAGATCTGGAGAGAAGAGAAAGTCATGGTTTAGTCAAGCAATTAAACATAGGACAATGTCTAATTTGTGGTAAAATCTTAAATTCAAAAGCAATTTTAAACTAAACTATCAAATTAGCTGGTGTGTAATTACCTTGTCCAGTCATATTGATTTGCGCTTGCTTTCTGTTTCTTTGTTGAGCTCTTCAAGAGTTCTGTTTGTACTTGTGGTGCAAAGTAGACTGAGTATCCAAATGTGTTCAGCTGTGTATGGCTTGTCAGTCAGTGAGAGTATTCTGCTAATGTTAGAAGTTCACTCCATTATATAGCCTTAATGATGGTGATGTAAGTTGTGGATCCCCCCTGTGCTAGTCCCGCCTCCCAATCACCTGCTGTTTTTACAGTCATTTTCAAACCTATGTTGTTAGACACGCCCTTACAGATTGAACTGAAATCAGATAGGCAGCTGTTTATCATTGTTAACTAATTCCCTTGGAAGGAACACAGTGATATGTCCTTGTTTGCAAGGAATCAAATTGTGCTATTGTTATTCTATTTGTACAGTGAACTTCAGTCAACGGTTACCATAGCAAAACATTTTTATTTTTTGCCAATAGAGCAGACCACTGACTCACCACATCCTAAAGCTATTGCTTAGGCTACATACATACAGTATATTCTATTTTTAGTAATACATATATAATTGGTCATTTGTGGGGTGGGCCTAGAAAAAAAGCATGCATCCAAAAACGAATTTTAGAGATTCCCTTGGCTCTCACTGACCATGGGTACCCAATGACCAAAGTAAAGGTTCATAAGGACCAGAGATACTAACACTTTATACTATTTTGTGGAATAAAAATGTCCTCATAAATATCTGAAGTATTGATGCATAAAATACTAGACAGTTATATCCTTATAATAAGAGAACATATCAATTAGAGATATTCTCTTGGCCTCCATTAGAAAGTTAATTGGCCCAGTGCACTTTGCACAGCAGCAAGCAACAGTCCATAAAGTATGTTATAGGTGACACTGTGTGTACAGATATGTTAAGTGTACACCACACCTGCAATCAATACTATGCTGGCTTAGGACACATGTTATTTGATTGATATTTTTTTGATTGGGAGAGAGCTTGCACACTTACATAAACCAGTCATAAAAATGTATTGGTTTGCTCAAAGTACAATCGGAGTTGATAATTAGAATTAGAACACAGGACAGGAACATCTGTCAACAGTTCACCTGTGATTGAAACATACGTCAAAAAATAAAATGACAAACGACAATTGATAAAGCTAGATTGATTGTGCAACATTGGCAAGTGTTTCTAAGAAATGCAGGTGCATTTGAGGAACAATTGTTGTCCCTATAATGAACATTACAGAGCATCAGTTGACCTTACTATATTGAGTTTGACCTTTTTGCAGGTTAATTTTAAGGTGCTTTGTGCTAATTTCATGGGTTAACAAACAATGTCTAATATGTGTCAAAGTCCTGCATCTGCACCAGATTCAGAACTGATTTGAAGATAATGTCCTTATATCACTGGCCATAATAGTTACAGCAGTGGTGACTAATATGTTGTGTCTTGTCCTGGGCATGCCTAACAGATGTGGGCCAGTACTGTACAGTTCTACTGTGAGTGCACCTGCTGTCAGGTGACTCTTAGGTCCAATTTATTAGTGTGCCCTATAGCAAAAGGTTTTGCAAAGGAAAATGAAAACAATGGTTCTTATTTGACAAGTTCAGGTAGTCCCTCCCTGTTTCAGGTAGTCCCTCCCTGTTTCATTCCATTTTCCTTTCCGTTTGGTGCCTGGTGAATATGACCCTTGGTTGAACCCAGAGGCTCAGAATGACACCTTTACAAGGAACTTGTAAACAGAATTATAAAACACAAATGTTATGTTCTCTTCCCTTAAGGTTACCAACATGTAGCCTACTTTGACCCATCCTTAACATTGTGTCAAGGAAGATTTTAGAGGATGTTTTCATAATAGGGCCTCACAATGTGGAGCAATTGTATGCTCCTGTTTACAAATCTCGTGTCACCTTTAACCTACTCTCAACAATAACATCCTTTCTTCCAAAAATGGAACCTTCAGCTGTATAATGAACCAAGGGATAAATGAACCCTTAATGTTGACCTGATGCAAAGGAAATTAGTTGGATATAGACCTATCAGATAGTACACTGTGTCTAGGCCTAGTACACAGAACCTAAAACAACTTACAAGCATTGACATAATACATTATTATTTCGATATTTTAGTGATTGCTAAAATGTATGCATTTTTTTCCTTCAAGACTTGTCAAATTCAATAAGAATGCGTTCGGTGTGCATGCTTTTATTTAATAGCATAAAGACTGTAAATGTAGCTTTTAAAGGGGGCAATATGCATTTGCAACTTCCCCTTTTGGACTTTTAAATTCATTATATTGTAGGAAACGGGCAAACGGCAGGGCAGGGAAGCAAACACGAGTCACTGGTTTGAAAGGCAAACCCATACGCATCGCACGAATAGGGTTACCCCAGTTGTGGGAATTGTATATCGAGGATCGCTACAATATAACCCATAGATTTTTTTGAAGAATTTAACTTAGAAATGCCTCATGAACTGTCGTACCCTATCAGAAACCAATATATTATCTTGTTTTACTCCACTGTTTGCAAACAATTCAATTGTAAACAAACACTGTATAGCCTCAAAATATGGTATATACTATAATTTGTTTTTGGTAAGTAAGTCCTTGCATCCATAGCTCTGTCAATGATTTTGAGTGGTTACTGGTTACATTTCTCCAGAAACATCCCTCAGCTATTTACTTAAACAGCGGCGCGGTGTTGCTTTGCTGTTGGTTTAAACTGCTGATTGTCGCTTTAAAATTAGAAACACAGCCTAAACGTGACAAGAAGCGTAGAAAGATAACATAATCTCCCACAATTCAATATTAACGGTACGTCCGGGTGCAACGAACTTGAAGCAAAGTCGCGCGACTGACTTCTAGATCGCCGGAACAGTAGGACAGCCTTGTGGTGAAAGTACTACATCCAGTTCATTTGGAATCAAGATCTGGTAAACCTCGAACCACTAGGGTAGACATTTTGCAGGCCTGTATCTACCGCCTTCACACACAGCATCCGCGAACACTACACTCGAGCTCATACAGTAAAACATTGCACGTAAGTACTGTAGCTAATGTTGCTATGTATATTTCATACATAGAGCGAACCCCTTTGCAAAGCTATCGTTATATGCAACATTGTAACGTGCTTGCAGCACGCTGCTGTTGCATGCTCGATTGATTTGATTGTGATACATTTTTGCATTTTTGGTTAATTCAGGCCGACCTATCCAGAAGATAAGTTTACGATAATAACTCAACGAGCTGTGCAATAATTCGAGCGAAACAGTCCTATATTGCGAATGAAAATAGTGAACAGAACAATGACTCATTTGCATATTCGATGATCACGTGGACACCTGGGTCAGTGTGAGGGGGAACGGTAGCTAGGCAAAATGTTATTCGCACCACATGACAATTTGTAGAATTGCAAGAACTAAACTATAAACCTGCAATATTCTCCCCACCAACAAGAGGGAGGGGTGTGAACAATTTGTCATGAACAGTGCTTATGCGTACGCGCGCTGGAAGGGGGGTCGGATTGAAAACGTTTGGGAACCCCTGATTATTATTGATGAGAGCGAGAATATTTGTCAAATTGCAGTCAAGCATCGATCATGTCACCAGAATAAGACACTCGATATTTTTGGGAAAGTAGCAAGATTACCGTGGATTTTCACTAAATCAAGTTCCTAGTTTATTTCATCTGTAGCCTAATAAACTGCATGGTTTCCCAAGTCGTAGTTGGAGGAACACACACCGTAGAAACACGTGACTCCAAGTTTACTTTGATATGATGGTTGTTGTATCAATATTTGCGCATAAAGGCGTTTCCACCGCCATTTCTGTCATAATTCATTTGACCAACAACTAAAGATCTCACAATTTTGAACCAACAAATGATCCGTCGGCATTTATAAAATACTTTGTTTATTTTTATACTGTTATGACTTTACTCGCATAAAAACTGTCTGTAAAACGTTTATAGTGTAGCTATTTTTCTAGGCTGGAAAATGTTCAGTGGAAATGTTATAGATCTCTGCATATTATCAACCCAAGATGTCTACAGTTTGAGGTAGCCCAACCGGCCGGCAGATGGCACTATTATCCCTTATACGTCGTTTGCCATCTGCTTCCAACTGGAATGTACGCAGCATGCTATACACTTATGACCCCCGGCGACCGGCTCGTACATAAAACATCCTCCATTCAGGCTGCAAGGGCGTCGGTTTCGGCCTTAACTAGCTTTAATGGCGAGCCGCATGAAAAAAAGACAAATATGCGTACTGTCTCAATAAAACAACTTTCCACCACCATGCTAGTAGAGTGGCTAATGCTACTTAATGATGCTGCACACGAAGATGAATGAAAACAGAAAGCTTAGCTTTTTGGTCATAATTTAAGGTTAGACACAATGTGGTTAAGGTTAGAATTACATTTTTTAAGAAGAACAATTGTAGAAATAGACCTGGTTTATGACTTTTGGGCTGTGGTAACTAGTGACGACCTTCAGCCAGACTGCTACAACCTGATTGGCTGAACATCACGAAGTAGCATTTCTGGTGGGAAATTGTGTTTTATTAAGACAGTTGTTACAGTCCAAACACTTAAAAGACACCTTATCCCCTCAGCCCTCAAATTAAGTGGACACTTCTGATGAAGGAATGATTTTTATTTTTTATTTTTTTAACAACAAATCAATACAGGAAGTACATGTGGGAACAAGTATATAAAAATGACAATTGGCCTAGGGGGTACAATATCACGTTACACAAGGACCTTAAGGGGCATACATACACTTATTATTCGAACAGCTTTTTTGTTAGTAGAGTATTTAATTGTCTTAAAATACAGTTAAATTATTTTTGTAAGGTAAGAAAATGTGGTGTTTTGTTAATTAACATTTGTGAATATGAAATTTGTCCAAAAGAATAATGAAATTAATTACATACAATTGTTTCAGCTTATTTCTATTGTAGGTAAAGAATCCAAGCAGTACATCTCTCCACAATATTGTAGAATCTTCATAAATGTGTTCAATTATAAATCTACTGATGTCTTGCCACAGTTTCCTTACATTAATACAATGCCAAAAAAGATGCAACACCGTTTCTGGGTGGTCATTACAAAAGGTACAATTTGAATTTGTTTTCCTTAAACTTCTTCATATAGTGGTTGGCAGGATAATATTTATGAATAATTTTAAAGAAAACTTCCTTAATTTTGTTAACAAGTAGGTATGTGTGTGGCAACATCCAAACTTTTTTCCAACAGATATTCTCAATAAATCCGTTCCAATAAGGCATGACATAAGGTATAAATCCAACATCCTGCTGAAACAAGGTTCGTATCGCTCTGTTGTTGAATGGACTAAAAGAAAAACAAATCAAAACAAAAGGGTCAATGGAAGGTAGGCTCTGAGGGTCAGGTCTTGACACGTTCCTGAATAATAAAGCAACACCTGAGGGAATGGCATCTAAAACAATTGCAAAATCTTTAGGTGTAACAGGGACCTTGTAAAGTGATATGAATTCCTTATAACTAAGTAAAAGACTCTGCATTTACCAGTTGGCTCAACAATAGGATATTATTTCGAAATTAATTTTTATACAATATGCTCCGATTATTCCATATATAATATATGTGTGGAGAAAAATGATGCTTATAAATTAAGGACCACGACAAGAACCTGCTGATGAAAGCAGAAAGTTTCACTAGAACTTTGTCAATATTATAATTGCAAACCAACATGATCTTTAAATGGAGCACCCTTGGCCGGAAAGTTTACAAATCATTTGGTCCACCCTCCAAAATAGTGACGGGGATTCCCCCAACTGCATAAGGCGAGGATAAGTGGACGAGGGTGTGTCTTGTAAGGGTTTGGACCCCTGTCCTCAACTAAGTATATTTTCCCTGTTTTGTTTTTTTCTCCCGGCGGCTCGCCATTAAAGCTAGTTAAGAAGGAATCCGACGCACTTTGCAACCTTGAATGGAGGATATTTTATGTACGAGCCGGTCGCCAGGGAACACGAGTGTATAGCTGTCTGCATACCTTCCAGTTGGACACAGACGACATAAAATGAATAATAGCGCCATCAGTTGGCACATGTCAAACTTTATATTTTTTTATTTTGTAACTTTTATTTATCTAGGCAAGTCAGTTACGAACAAATTCTGATTTACAATGACGGCCCACCCCACCAAACCCTAACCTGGACTACGCTGGGCAAATTGTGCACCGCCCTATGGGACTCCCAATCACGGCAGGTTGTGATACAGCCTGGAATCAAACCAGGGTCTGTAGTGACGCCTTTAGCACTGAGATGCAGTGCCTTAGACTGCTGCGCCACTCTGGAGACAAAACACTATGATTGAACAAAATCATGCAGATTGTAATGTAGATATATTTGAAAACATTGTGTATGAAGTCCTATGGAAGGATAGTATTTACTCAGCTATTGCATCCCTCCTTTTCCAGGATGCCCAAGTCAAAGGAAGTTCTGTCCTCAAGCTCTGGCAGTGGTAGTGGCAGTGACTCCAACAGTGAAGCTGAAACCAAGGTAAACGTGACTACTAACCCCCCTCCCCTTCACACAGACAGACAGACTCCTGTGTTTTATCCAAAGCCACAGAGTAAAGACAGTCTACAGTACTCTTGTGACTGTTTTGTGGTTCAGTCAATAAAATAAAAAAGGACACAAATATTTCAAAATGCTCAGACAGGTTCAATATGGAAGCTGTGTTTTTATATAGTTAGTCTTCTTCAAACTGCATATATTTGATGCTAATGTCCATATTGTAATCAGAAAGTTCATTTGTACGTTTTTATGTGACGTATTGAAATGAACCCCTGTTGTAGTCCAAGAAGAGAAAGCAGGCAGCACCAGAGAAACCAGCAGCTAAGAAACCGAAAGGGGGAGAGAGTTCCAAGCCGGGTGGAACTTCCAAGGGGAAGTCGCAACCAGGACAAGGATGACAACAAGTTCCAGGTAAGCAGTGAAGAAGAACAGTGTTAGTCCATTGGCCGGAAACAAAAGATGCAACATTAGCTGCATGTCGATATGGTTTTGTGTCTCTACGTTTCTTTTTTATTTCAGATTGGGAAGATGCGGTATGTGAGCGTTCGTGAATTCAAAGGTAAATGTCTGATCGACATCCGTGAGTACTGGATGGATCAGGAGGGGGAGATGAAGCCTGGCAGGAAAGGTAAGAAACCTGTCATTGGGGTGTGAAGCCTACAGCAGGGCCCCTGGGGCCTCATTTATATCCGTTGCGTAAATTGAACACCAAATATCTGCGCCATTTCTGAAAAGACTGCGCACACAAAAAAATATTGAGATTTATTAATTTTGCTCACACCATACATACGCATGTTTCCTGTTATAATTCAGACTTGTCATAAAACTGTCTGAATGAGCATTCTAACTCCGCCTGAAAAACACCCATCATTCACCTTTTATGGTGACAATATGCCCTTATTTGCTGTATACTTTGGAAGTATTGGAATCAGACTAAGATAGTATCTAAAGAAAATAGCAACGGTGAATTTAATCAAATGTCTTTGGAGGTGGTAGCAGACTGTTTTCTTTTGCAGTGAAATTTTTAATTTAATTTAATTTATCTTGTGAAAATTGTGTGGACCTGTAAACGGGTTTGAATTCAATGCAATAACTTTTTCCCGAAAAATAAATATGCTGCACTGCCTGCAAATTCTTGTCTACTCTGGAAAAAAAATGAGAACTACAGTGTAGGCCTGCTGATAAAGGTCAACAAGAAGCATCAACAAAGAAATGATTTTGATTCAATATCATGACAATATGTAAACAAGGGACTGTTCATTTTGCTGGTTATTTTGGTAGCCTACACTTCAATACAAAATATCAACTGTCTGTTCACCTGTTGAATTCTACTGTATGTTATAAACTGCGCTACCATGCAGATCCATAAAGCAAAACCTTGAAATTATAATCACCTATCTAATAGACCCAATTAAATGAGGGGTGCATGGTCGTTTGTTGAATGGCTACTTCGGGAATGTTAACTTATGTCCTGAAAATGTTATGATATACAGTATTATGTTTATAAATTAAATATTGTCTACTTGAGAAATGTGACGTTACAGTATTCAGATGTAGCCTGCAAACCATCGATGGAAAAAAATGAACCATCGGTTCTAGTGAAAAACTGCTCATCAGATCTCATAGAGCAAAATACTTGAAATAGCATATCTATTTAATACTGTGAAGTAGGTCCAGTTAAATGAGAGATGGGACGAATGCTAGCCTATCCTAACTTGTAGGCCTATAGGCTATTCTGGAAGTATAAATTCTTCACCTTTTCATAATGCAACGATTGTGGAAATGAAGTAGATAGTAGGAAGTAGATGCTTATTTTTAATTATTTGGCAAATGATTTCATCTTGTTATTATATTTGGCTAGCTGTTGTTATGAATAAGAGTGTCATTATATATTCCCCAAAGCTACTAGGCAACTTTTGCCTTCTTGCAATGCAATACTTCAACCACTAGAAACTGTCCATACGCATGGTCTAAAGTTTACGGGAAGATAAGCACATTCTCACGTCAAGTTCAGTTTTTATACATGCCAATTTTTGCATGAACTGGTGCACACATGTTTTGGGGCGTATTTTGTGTTTACGTAGCATTTTATAAATGAGTCACCCGGCCCCTGAACCAACAGACATGCTGTTGCTATACAAACATATGGAATGATGATGCATTGGTTAAAATTGTTTTATTGTAATTCTGGTGCTTCAACGAACAATGATATACATGTGTTTATTCATGATTTGTAAACTGCTAGATATGAACTAATTAACTGTCAATTATAAACTCATGAAGTAAAGTTACATTTCAATATGGGTATTTTATACTTTCATTTAATTTCTAAAGGGGCAATCAGCAGTTGAAACAATAACAAAGGCACCCTGACCCTGTTTTGGTAAAAAGCTTAGTGTTTGGACTGGAGAAATGTAACAGCTCTCAAATTCATAGACCGAGCTGTAGATGCAAGGTCTGACCATCCATTATATCAAAATTATAGTTTTAACCATGTTTTGAGGCTATAAAGTGTTTGTTTAACGCCAATGTTTGTAAACAAAGTAAACAATCTTATATTCGGATGAGGTATGACAGTTGAACTAAGTTAATGAGGCATAAGTTCTATTCTTCAAGAATCAATGGATACATATCACATTTTATTTGTCACATGCGCCGAATACAACAGGTGTAGACCTTAGAGTGAAATGCTTACTTACAAGCCCGTAACCAGCAATGTTTTAAGGAAAAAAGTGTTAAGTCCAAAAGTGGATGTAGCAACTGCAAATGACCCCTTTTAAGACACACTGTACTGTGGTTACCCAGATTTCATGTTTGACATCAAGCCCAGTGATGCTACTTTCTGGATTCTATAACTGAACCTAGATCAGTGGACTTGTCTCTGGTCTGTCCAAAGTTATTTCACTGATACTAGGTCAGTTTACTAACCACTCTGTCTGACTGGTCTCTGCTCTGTCCCCAGGTATCTCACTGAACCCAGAACAGTGGAACCAGCTAAAAGATCAGATCTCTGAGATAGACGACGCTGTGAAGGCTATATAGGAGGGAGGCCTCTGGCTGCCTGGGATTTACAATCCACCACCTTACATTCTGTTTTTGTTCTTAACTTTACCACCTTTTTTTTATGTATAATGTTAGTGAAACGTTTTTAAAGGAAGAGACCAACATTTTTAAAGTAATTACCAAGACAACATTGTGTATATTTTAAGATAAGTTTCTGTTGACTTGTGCTGTGTTTCAAAAAACCCAATGTATGTTATGTTTGTTGAGTGATTCTGATGTAGTGAAGGATAGGGGGGGGTGTGTGTGTGTGTGTGTGTGAGATTGGGTTTGCTATAATAAGTAATTAATAAAAGCCATTTAAAGGGACAAAACATATTGTATTTTTTTATTAGTAGTGTCACTAACTCCTAATAACTTATGCACCTTAGTTGCATTACTAGCACTGAAGTGGTTTACCCTAGTAGGAAGCCCACTGTGTGTAGTTCACCCTACACTATCAACTCAAACATAAATATCACTGTCCTATCTACCTCTGATAAGCCTTCCAGTAAACCAATAAAAATAGCCAACATTAACATACGTAGCTTAAGAAACAAGGTTAATGAAATCTATAATTGCTAGTAACAACATTTCTGTGTGTAAAATGCTTAATGTATGTGACAGAGGTATATTTTCTGGGTCACCTAAATATTGACTGGTTTTAATCAAGCTGTCCAGTCAAAAAGAAGCTTCAAGCTGCAACATGGTTTAGGTTATCAGTCAACCTACCAGGGTACTTACAAACAGCATAAAAATTAAATCAAAGTTCACATCTTTACTAATGCTGCAGAAATCTGCTCTAAAGCAGTATCCCAATCCATTAGATGTAGAGATCATAATATAGTAGATGTCTAGGAAAACCAAAGTTCCAAAGGCTGGGCCTAGTATAGTGTATAAGAAAGCATACAATATTTGCTGGTCTATTGTGTGTAATGAGGAGCAACCAGACTGCACTTGACACATTTATGAAGTTGCTTATTCCAGTTACTAATAAGCATGCACACATTAAGAAAATGACTGTAAAAACTGTTCAATCCCAATGGATTTATGAGGAAATAAAAAATGTCATGGTTGAGAGGGACGAGGCAAAAGGAATGGCAAGTAAGTTGAACGTCAAACGTACTGTGCATTGAGAAGTCATGTGACTAAACTAAGCAAAAATAAGAAACTACACTATAAAACAAAACTAAATGATATAAAGAATGATAGTAAAAAGCTTTGGATCACCTTAAATACAATTTTGGACAAAAAGGCGAACTCAGGTCCATCCTTCATTGAATCAGATGGCTCATTAATCACAAAACCCACTGATATTGCCAATTACTTTTTTCATTGGGAAGATTAGCAACCGTAAGGCATGACATGCCAACAAACTCTGAACCTACACATCCATTCATAACTGACCAAATTATGAAACACAAGCAGTGCAATTTTTAATTCCGTAATGTGAGTGTGGAAGAGATTAAAAGTATTGTCTATCAACAATTACAAGCCACCTGAGTCTGACAGCTTGGATGGAACATGACTGAGGATAATAGGGTAATATATTGCCACACCTATTCACCATCTCTTCAAAGCCAACAGGAAAGTGTGTGCCCTCATTCTGTTACCCAAGAAGAGCAAAGCACCCTTTACTATCTCAAACAGCCGCCCAATCAGCCTGCTACCAACTCTTAGTACATTTTTGGAAAGAATTGTGTTCGACCAGATACAATGCTATTTCACAGTAAACAAATTCAGCATGCTTATAGGGAGTGGCACACATGTTCAGCACTTACACAAATGACTGATGATTGGGTGAAAGAAATTGATAATAAGAAGCTTGTGGGAGCTGTTTTGTTAGACTTCAGAGCTGCTTTTGACATTATCGATAATAATCTGCTGCTGGAAATACATATATATTATGGCTTTACATCCCCTGCTATATTGTGGATCGAGAGTTACCTGTCTAACAGAACACAAAAGGTGTTCTTTAATGGAAGATTCTTCAACATAATCCAGGTAGAGTCGGCCATTCCTCAGGGCAGTTGTCTAGGCTCCTTACTTTTTTCAATCTTTACTAATGACCTGGCACTGAATAAATCCTGTGTGTGTATGTACGCTGATGACTCAACATTATACACGTCAGCTACCACAGCAAGTGAAATCACTGCAACATTTAACAAAGAGCTGCAGTCAATTTTAGAATGGGTGGAAAGTAATAGGATAGCACTAAATATTTCAAAAACTAAAAGCATTGTATTTGGGACAAACCATTCACTGAACCCTAAACCTCAACTAAATCTTGTAATTAATAATGTGAAAATTGATCAAGTTGAGGAGACTAAACTGCTTGGTGTAACCCTGGATTGTAAACTGTCATGATCAAAACATATTGATGCAATGGTAGCTAAGTTAGGGAGAGGTCTGCCTGTAATAAAGTGCTACTCTGCTTTCTTGACATTGCTATAAACATAACAAGTCCTACAGGCCCTAGTTTTGTCACACCTGGACTACTAGTCAGTCATATGGTCAAGTGCCACAAAGAGGGACATAGGAAAATTACAGTTGGCCCAGAACAAAGCAGCACGGCTGGTCCCTTAAATGTACACAGCACAGGAGGTTAGTGGCACCTTAATTGGGGAGGACAGGTTCCTGGTAATGGCTGGAGCAGAATTAGTGGAATGGTATCAAATACATCAAAGACATGATTTCCATGTATTTGATGCCATTCCATTAACTCCGTTCCAGCCATTATTAGGATCTGTCCTCCCCTCAGCAGCCTCCTGTGGTACATCAGTAACATGCATGTCAATCTCTCCTGGCTCAAAGTAAAGGTGAGATTGACAGCATCACCACTTGTCTTCGTGAGAGGTATTGACATGTTACTTAAATTTTTTTTACTTTAGTTTATTTAGTAATAATTTTTTTAAACTCTATTTATTGAACTGCATTGTTGGTTAAGGGCTTGTAAGTAAGTATTTGGCGCATGTGACAAATAACATTTGATTTGATTTGAAAGTACAGAGCTGTCTGTTCAAACGACTTGCACACAGCTCAGACTCCCATGCATACCCCCATAAGACATGCCACCAAGGGTCTCTACAAGGTTCCGAAGTCCAGAACAGATTCTGGGAAACACACAGTACTACACAGAGCCATGACTACATGGAACTCTATTCCTCATCAAGTAACTCATGCAAGCAGTAAAATCAGATAAAAAAAACCGAATAATATTGAGATGCAATCAGCATATTGATTGTAGCACTCGCACTGGCAAAACACTGGATCACTGCTACTCTAACTTCTGTGATGCATACAAGGCCCTCCCCCGCCCTTCCTTCAGCAAATCTGACCACGACTCCATTTTGCTCCTCCCTTCCTATAGGCAGAAACTCAAACAGGATGTACCCGTGATGAGGACTATTCAACGCTGGTCTGACCAATCGGAATCCACACTTCAAGATTGTTTTGATCAAGAGGATTGGGTCATGTTCCGGGTAGCCTCAGAGAATAATATTGATTTATACTCTGATTCGGTGAGTGAGTTTATAAGGAAGTGCATAGGAGATGTTGTACCCACTGTGACTATTAAAACCTACCCTAACCAGAAACCGTGGATAGATGGCGGCATTCGCGCAAAACTGAAAGTGCGAACAACCGCATTTAACCTTGGAAAGGTGACTGGGAATATGGCCAAATACAAACAGTTTAGTTATTCCCTCTGCAAGGCAATCAAACAAGTGAAATGTCAGTATAGAGACAAAGTGGAGTCGCAATTCAACGTCTCAGACACGAGACATATGTGGCAGGGTCTACAGACAATCACGGACTAAAAAAGGAAAACCAGCAACGTCACAGACACCGACGTCTTGCTTCCAGACAAACTAAACACCTTCTTTGCCCGCTTTGAGGATAATACAGTACCACCGACGTGACCCGCTACCAAGGACTGTGGGCTCTCCTTCTCCATGGCCAACGTGAGTAAGACATTTAAATATGTTAACCCTCGCAAGGCTGCCGGCCCAGACTGCATCCCTAGCCGGGTCTTCAGATCATGCGCAGATCAGCTGGCAGGTGTGTTTAAGGACATAATCAATCTCTCCCTATCCCCGTCTGCTGTCCCTGCATGCTTCAAGATAGCCACAATTGTTCCTGTACCCAAGAAGGCAAAGGTAACTGAACTAAATGACTAATGCCCCGTAGCACTCACTTCTGACATCATGAAGTGCTTTGATCATATCACCTCCACCTTACCTGTCACGCTAGACCCACTTTAATTTGTGTACCGCCCCAATAGGTCCACAGAAGACGCAATCGCCATCACACTGCACACTGCCTTATCCCATCTGGACAAGTGGAATACCTATGTAAGAATGCTGTTCATTGACTACAGCTCAGCATTCAACACCATAGTACCCTCCAAGCTCATCATTAAGCTTGAGGCCCTGTGTCTCTATCCTGTCCTGTGCAATTGGTCCTGGACTTCCTGACGGGTCGCCCCCAGGTGGAGAAGGTAGGAAACAACATCTTCACTTCGCTGATCCTCAACATTGGGGTGCGTGTTCAGCCCCCTCCTGTACTCCCTGTTCACCCATGAGTGCGTGGCCATGCACGCCTCCAACTCAATCATCAAGTTTGCAGACGACACAACAGTAGTAAGCTTGATTACCAACAACAACGAGAGCCTATATGGTGGAGGTGAGGGCACTCGTAGTGTGGTTTCAGGAAAGCAACCTCTTACTCAACGTCATCAAAACAAAGGAGATGATCGTGGATTTCAGGAAACAGCAGAGGGAGCACCACCTATCCACATCGACGGGACAGCAGTGGAGAAGGTGAATAGTTTTAAGTTCCTCTGCGTACACATCACGGACAAACTGAAATGGTCCGCCCACATAGACAGTGTGGTGAAGAAGGCGCAACAGCGCCTTTTCAACCTCAGGAGGCTGAAGAAATTTGGCTTGTCAACTAAAACCCTCACAAACTTTTACAGATGCACAATTGAGAGCATCCTGTCGGGCTGCATCACCGCCTGGTACGACAACTGCACCGCCCATAACCGCAGGGCTCTCCAGAGGGTGGTGCGGTCTGCACAACGCATCACCGGGGGCAAATTACCTGCCCTTCAGGACACCTACAGCACCCAAAGGCCAAAAATATCATTAAGGACAACAATCCCCTGAGCCACTGCCTGTTCACTTCGCTACCACCCGGAAGGCGAGGTCAGTACAGGTGCATCAAAGCTGGGGCCGAGATACTGAAAAATAGCGTCTATCTCAAGGCCATCAGACTGTTAAACAGCCATCAATAACACAGAGAGGCTGCTGCCTACATACAGACTTGAAATCATTTGCCACTTTAATAAAGGATCACTAGTCACTTTAATAATGCCACTTTTAATAATGTTTACATATCTTGCATTACTCATCTCATGTGTATATATCTATTGCATCTTGCCTATGCCGGTCCATATATCCATATATTTATATGTATGTATTCTTATTTCATTCCTTTAACTAGATTTGTGTGTATTAGGTAGATGTTGTGGAATTGTTTTATTTATTTATTTAACCTTTATTTAACTAGGTAAGTCAGTTAAGAACAAATTCTTATTTACAATGACGGCCTACCAAAAGGCAAAATGCCTCCTGCGGGGACGGTGGCTGGGATAAAAATTAAAAAAAAAAATTAAATATACATATAAATATAGGAAAAAAACACACATCATGACAAGAGAGACAACACAACACTACGTGAAGAGAGACCTAAGACAACAACATAGCAAGGCAGCAACACATTACAACACAGCATGGTAGCAACATAACATGGTAGGAGCACAAAACATGGTACAAACATTATTGGGCACAGAAACAGCACAAAAGGAAAGAAGGTAGAGACAACAATACATCATGCAAAGCAGCCACAATTGTCAGTAAGAGTGTCCATGATTGAGTCTTTGAATTAAGAGATTGAGATAAAACTGTCCAGTTTGAGTGTTTGTTGCAGCTCGTTCCAGTCGCTAGCTGCATCGAACTGAAAAGAAGAGCGACCCAGGGATGTGTGGGCTTTGGGGACCTTTAACAGAATGTGACTGGCAGAACGGGTGTTATATGTGGAGGAGTAGAAGCACACCATATCTCAGATAGGGGGGAGTGAGGCCTAGAAGGGTTTTGTAAATAAGTATCAACCAGTGGGTCTTGCGTCGGGTATACAGATTACTTGTTAGAAATTGCTGCACTGTCGGAACTAGAAGCACAAGAATTTCGCTACACTCGGAATAACATCTGCTAACCATGTGTATGTGACCAATACAATTTGATTTGATTTGATTTGAGGAAGAGAAGCTGCTAATGGGGATCCATAATAAATACAAATACTTCACTTCTGTATGTCAGTTTGACAATGAGGATTTTTTATTGTTCTCCAGATATAACCTGATTTCAACAATAAAAGCATATTTACAAGAGGAGGGCATAAATACAGATAAAATAGGAACTAAGTCAATAGATTCAAAGATTTCCTTCTCTCCTGCTGTTCCGCTTGTGACCACCAAGTGGCCCCTCTCTCTCGCGCTCTCTCTCTCTCTCTCTCTCTCTCTCTCTCTCTCTCTCTCTCTCTCTCTCTCTCTCTCTCTCTCTCTCTCTCTCTCTCTCTCTCTCTCTCTCTCTCTCTCCCTTGCGCTCTCTCTCTCTTGCTGTATCTCGTCGGTCGTTAGGACCCAGAAAATAATATTTAGTGCTCCATTGAGATATGAGCGGAGTCATAAACGCAACCTTCCAATGAAAAGTCCGTCAGTCACTAACACCGTAATAACGTCGAAAAAAACATCGGAATTACAAGAGTTGTACTGCGGATATTCTTGTCTACAATGAGGGAACTTCATTTTAAGGATTACTTTTGGGTAAGTGCAAATGTTTGTATTTGCGTTGTATTACACACTGAATATTACACACTGCATGGACTGGCTGTTTAATAGTCTCTAATCCCAGAGTGTAATTCTGGTCCTTTTGAACACCTTGTAGTATGTGCAGATGCCAATCAGATTGGCAGGGCTCAGGAGTATACCTACCCCTGCAGTGTAGGCCTACTGTATACCTCTTTAATCATGTGGTTAAAATGATTATATGTCATTATCTCATGCAGACAAACATTACAGGGCACTTCAACTGCAGTTTATCATCCCAAACACATATTTATTCATGCTCACGAAATACTTATATTGCTTCATTGCTGTTAGCTTTATTGTTTCCGTAGTCTGATGTATTGTGTGCTAAAGCCCATTGGGAAGCTTTTACATTCTGGATTATTTTGGTTTTAGCCCATGGGGGTCTTCTCTCTGTCAGTAAAGTTGTAATGAGTTGTTTCTTTTGTGATTGACTGGTAAAAGGCAATGCAGCGAGGAGTATAGGGTTTTGATAGACCAGTACTGGGAGGGTGTGAGAGACTCTCCATGGTGTGCTATGATTGATTACTTATTATTATTCCATCTTCCCCAATGTTGCTAGAACGGGGAGCTGACCAGTACCGGGGGTTATGACTGTATCATCCAGCATCTCAATGATGGTAGGAGGACATGCAAGGAGATTGAAGACTTCATGAAAGCCAGGTGAGAAACCATGTGAGATATCATCCAATAGAAACCATTAATTGAATCCTCAGACTACTACAGAGAATATGCTCTGAAACAACAGTATGGATGCTGTCTAGGTGACAGCGCCCACAGATTCTGCTGCCATGTTGTTGTTGTTGTTGTTGTTGTTGTTGAGTCTATGTTTATTTTAACTGAATATCAATAATGTTTTGTTGTGGACTGACCTTTTCAAAGGGCATGAGAGTGTCGTTCCACCATACAGAAAGTCAGTCATAATGAATTTTCTACCACGCTTTAGATCATGTGGGCGCAGAAAGATTAATCATTCTATATTTGGGCAAAGTGTACTGTGAATGGTTGTTCGTGTTCAACAAACACTGACGCGGTGTTTCCTGTTTCTGATGTCACTGAGTGTGCACTTACAGTAAAAGTGAGTGGTTCATCTGTTTTATCTGCTATTTCCTCATTTTGGATGGAAATTACAATATTATTCAATGGTCTAGAATGATGTCAGTGTTAATTTAATACAGTATGTAGACTATAGCTTACATATTTGTCTTTATCTCTTGTCCTACTTCATATTTACTGTGTAAACACTTCTTGATTTTAATGTGGAGATTTTTCCTACCAATCTAAATTCCTGACCAACTGATTCAGCATACTTCATCAAACTTCTTATTATGAATCATTATTATGTTTAATACTTTTGAATTTGTTGTTTGCTCCCTCCTCTCTGGACTGTACTGTTTAATGATTAATCCAAGCACAATACAGACTGTGCAATCAGTCATGCACAAGGAAACAACTCCATAATAACACTGTTATATTGAAGATATAAAGTGTGATTTTGCATATGTTAGTTCCTTTAAGATAAAGACATTGAAAGCCGTTTTGAATTTCTTTTTTTAATCTCGTGGACACTGTGGACTTCCCCTCTGTGGTACATTTTGGTGCAGATTCTCATGATATTGCCTAATGTTCTCTCATGCGCATACTGTAGCTAACGTTTGTTAACTGTATACCTTGTTGAATGCACATCTGAAGAGATGTGTTTGGTTATCTTTCAGAGCATCCATAGAGGAGAAGTATGCCAAAGAGCTACTGGGTCTCTCCAAGAAGGTGTGTGGGCACAATGAGATGAAGTAAGTAAATATTCCTGTTGCTGACGTTATTAATTCTTGAGTAGACATTGCTTGCCATCAGTCAGGGACTGTAAAAATATATATAAAAATTATTTGAAAGCCCTGCTATTGAAGGTAGAGATACCCTTGTAATGGGCTTCAGGTGCGGACTGGGACCAAAAATCGGCCTTGGCGTTTCTAACACACCGGTAAAATGTTTTCCTTGAGGCCCTCACACCTGCCTATTTTTTTCCTCGAGGCCCGCACATTACAATTTTTTTTTACTTGAGGCCCTGCTTATTAGCCAGATAATGATAATTTTGAGATCAAAAACCCAAGGTAGACAGGCCCACTAGGCAGCAAATTGACCAGCCAGTACCCCCGATGGGCTTTGTTGAAAGCCCTTAAAAGCCATCACATATTTAATAGCCTTCTGATTGCCTGGGTGCCAGTCTGTCTCAAGCAAGACAAGGAAATAAAAAAGTATATAGAGTTGTTGATATTGTCTGGTACACAGCCTTCAGAAGGCACACTAGAATGCTGTGAATTTAGCCACTGATAGCACTGTCTGACGTTGACAAAACCGTTTTGTTTCGCATGTAGAAAGATGGTATCTGCAGTGGCTCAATGGCCCATGCAGCACTATACAGAGAGATATAAGTATGCATTAAGGCATTAGTGTTATTAGTGCGTTACTGTTATTAGATTGAATTGCTTTTGAGCCTTTTTTTGTTGAGAAGGATTCTGTCAGTGGCTTGAGTGCCCATCCTGTTTCAGTATGATCACCATCTTGTTTTTTAAGGCCTTTTCCAGTTAATAAAACAGATTCATCAAACAGCTCATGCTGGTTACACTTACTGATTGTGTGAAGATACACTATTAAATCGGAAAGACTAAAAACACCATTGTCTAATGAAATCCTGAAAAGTGATGTACCAAAGCTGAGGTCTGGTGTTTTGGAGGGGGTTTAAATGTAAACCCAATGTAAGTGCTATGATACACTGAAAGGGTTTTAAAACAGAATTGAAGTATTCTGAAAGTGGTTCTTAAATCTGAGGATTGGAGTTTTTAAGAGTGTCGTGAAAGCACTTGTTGGGACTATGTCTCTCATACAATCAAATGGTTTAGAAATGCAACTAGTTACCCTAAATATTAATCGATGATCATTTTCAATCAATATTTAAAAACGTATTGTTGGCTCTTTTGCACATTCAGAGACAGGGCTGTCATATGTTCCACAATTTTATGAAATATCTCAAAATTTTTAAGAAGACACTGGGCTAATAAGACTCAGGATTTGACTCAGATGCAGACACAGGAGACGGATGGTTCAATATACAGAGTAGTTTATTAAAACCACAGGAGGCAGGCAAAGGGCAGGTCGAGGACAGGCAGAGGTTCGTAACCAGGTCCGAGTCTGATAGGTACAGGGCGGCAGGCAGGCTCAGGGTCAGGACAGGCAGAAGTTCGTAAACCAGGTCAGAGTCAGATAGGTATAGGACGGCAGGCAGGCTCGGGGTCAGAGCAGGCAGAGGTTCGTAACCAGGTCCGAGTCTGATAGGTATAGGGTGGCAGGCAAGCTCAAGGTCAGGACAGGCAGAAGTTCGTAAACCAGGTCAGTCAGATAGGTATAGGACGACAGGCAGGCTCGGGGTCAGAGCAGGCAGCAAAGGTTGGTACCGGAAGAACTAGAAACCAGGGACTAGAGAGAATAGGAGTACGGGAAGAACACGCTGGTAGGCTTGACAAGACAAGACGAACAGAAAACACAGGTATATATGCACAGGGGATTATGGGGAAAATGTGCGACACCTGGAGGGGGGTGGAGACAAGCACAAGACAGGTGAAACAGATCAGGGTGTGACATGGGCATGTAATACTTTTCCTAGAGCCAGGCCCATTGTGATATTATAAATTAAGTTACAATCAAAATGTTTAGGGCTACCTATAGCAGAGGTAACATGTATAAAGTGGGCCTCTGGTCATCTCTGGTATTTGTGTGACAAGGTGGATTTGAACCTGGGTCTCCTGTTTGTCAAGACTGAACCAGCCTTATCTCAACCAGCCTTGTAACACTGAGCGCATAGGGCCCAATTTATACTTGAGATAACTAGACTTAACATGGACTTAAGTCAATAGAACATGGACTTAACTTAAAACATTTTGCTCAATACTTAAA
This sequence comes from Brachymystax lenok tsinlingensis, assembly GCA_030435695.1. Lineage (NCBI taxonomy): Eukaryota > Metazoa > Chordata > Actinopteri > Salmoniformes > Salmonidae > Brachymystax > Brachymystax lenok. The sequence continues at coordinate 12,554,693 of CM059795.1, forward strand.
CTTCTCTCAAGTTTGAGTAGGGCCTATGAAGGATGTTTTTGTGGAATTCCACCTTTATTCCACCTCTCGGATGCTTTCTCCGGTGAGATAGTTTCAGCCACCTGCGAATTTAAGAAAAGTTGGTGGGTGCACGGTGCACTGTTCGGATGCTGGAATTATTTTTGATGACCGTGCAAAGGTAGCTACTTATATTTGTTTGACAATAAGATGAGAACATCATGACTGGTTGTGTTCATGGCACATAAAATGATTTGGTTTACTCTAAACTGAATTTATTTAGCTACGAAAACAATTGTTTCTATTGGAGGTACTTCCCTCCCTGTTCTGTTTGCTCTGTTTGCTTCTGTTTGGTTCTTAAACTGTAAACTGTTTCCGCTGCAGGATGTAATGAATAAACCTCGGTTTTCTTAATGCTGCATGTAGTTAATTGACACGTCACTGGCTTGTTTGTCTACTACCTTTGTGAGCTTTGTCTATAGCTTTGGCTTACCAAGCCACATGTTATTGCATCCCACTTTTGACATTCATATTATCTTGTTGCTATATTTGCATACCTTTATTCATGTATATGCATTTCCATATATTGCTATTTATATGTTTAATTATTGGATATTCATATTGACATTTATTTATATTATAGCCGTTAATAACTAACTATGCATTCATGTACTTCATATGTAATTATTGTTTGTTATGTGGTTTCTCTATTTCCCTGCAGAAAACCATACATACATACATACTGTTCAAAGGTTTGGGGTCAATTAGAAATGTCCTTGTTTTTGAAAGAAAATCACATTTTTTGTTTATTAAAATGACATCAAATTGATCAGAAATACAGTGTAGACATTGTTAATGTTGTAAATGACTATTGTCGCTGGAAACAGCCGTTTTTTAATGGAATATCTACATACATAGGCATAAAGAGGCCCATTATTTTAAAATGCTAATTGTTCATTAGAAAACCCTTTTGCAATTATGTTAGCACAGCTGAAAATTGTTGTGCTGATTTAAAGAAGCAATAAAACTGGCCTTCTTTAGACTAGTTGAGTATCTGGAGCATCAGCATTTGTGGTTTCGATTACATGCTCAAAATGGCCAGAAACTTTCTTCTGAAACTTGTCAGTCTATTCTTGTTCTGAGAAATGAAGGCTATTACATGCGAGAAATTGCCAAGAAACTGAAGATCTCGTACAACGCTGTGTACTACTCCCTTCACAGAACAGCGCAAACTGGCTCTAACCAGAATAGAAAGAGGAGTGGGTGGCCCGGGTGCACAACTGAGCAAGTTTGAGAAAAAGACGCCTCACAAGTCCTCAACTGGCAGCTTCATTAAAAAGTACCCGCAAAACAACGTCAGTGAAGAGGCGACTGCGAGATGCTGACCTTCTAGGCAGCAGTAACCAACCTTTGCCTTGATGACAGCTTTGCACACTCTTGGCATTCTCTCAACCAGCTTTACCCGGAATGCTTATCCAAAAGTTTTGAAGAAGTTCCCACATACAGTATGCTGAGCACTTGTTGCCTGCTTTTCCTTCACCCTGCGGTCCAACTCATCCCAAACCATCTCAATTGGGTTGAGGTCGGGTGATTGTGGAGGCCAGATGGGATGGCGTATCGCTGCAGAATGCTGTGGTAGCCATGCTGGTTAAGTGTGCCTTGAATTCTAAATAAATCACCAACAGTGTCACCAGCAAAGCACCATCACACCTCCTCCTCCATACTTCACGGTGGGAACCACACATGCGGAGATCATCCGTTCACCTACTCTGCGTGTCACAAAGACATGGTGGTTGGAACCAAAAATCTCAAATTTGGACTCATCAGACCAAACGACAGATTTCCACCGGTCTAATGTCCATTGCTCATGTTTTTTGGCCCAAGCAAGTCTCTTTTTCTTATTGGTGTCCTTTAGTAGTGGTTTCTTGACAGAAATTTGACCATGAAGGCCTGATTCACGCGGTCTCCTCTGAATAGTTGTTGTTGAGATGTGCCTGTTCCATTTATTTGGGCTGTAATTTCTGAGGCTGGTAACTCTAATGAACTTATCCTCAGCAGCAGAGTTAACTTCTTCCTTTGCTGTGGCGGTCCTCACGAGAGCCAGTTTCATTATGGTGCTTGATGGTTTTTGCGACTGCACTTGAAGAAACTTTCAAAGTTCTTGACATTTTCCGGATTGACTGACCTTCATGTCTTAAAGAAATGATGGACTGCCGTTTCTCTTTGCTTATTTGAGCTGTCCTTGCCATAATATGGACCTGGTATTTTACCAAATAGGGCTATCTTCTGTGTACCAACCCTACCTTGTCATAACACAACTGATTGGCTCAAATGCATTAAATTCCACAAATTAACTTTTAATAAGGCACACCTGTTAATTAAAATGCATTCCAGGTGACTACCTCATGCGGCTGGTTGAGGGAATGCCAAGAGTGTGCAAAGCTGTCATTAAGGCAAACTTGTGGCTACTTTAAAGAATCTAAAATATATAATATATTTTTTATTTGTTTAACAGTTTTTTGGTTACTACATGATTCCAAATGTGTTATTTCATAGTTTTGATGTCTTCACTATTATTCTACAATGTATAAAATAGTAAAAATAAAGAAAAACCCTTGAATGAGGAGGTGTGTCTACTTTTGACTGGTACTGTACGTACCTACAAACATACATACAGTCGTGGCCAAAGGTTTTGAGAATGACACCAATATTAATTTCCACAAAGTGTGCTGCTTCAGTGTCTTTAGATATTTTCGTCAGATATTACTATGGATTAAGGAAGTATAATTACAAGCATTTCATAAGTGTCAAAGGCTTTTATTGACAATTACATGAAGTTGATGCAAAGAGTCAATATTTGCAGTGTTGACCCTTCTTTTTCAAGACCTTTGCAATCCGCCCTGGCATACTGTCAATTAACTTCTGGGCCACATCCTGACTGATGGCAGCCCATTCTTGCATAATCAATGCTTGGAGTTTGTCAGAATTTGTGGGTTTTTGTTTGTCCACCGCGCCTCTTGAGGATTGACCACAAGTTCTCAATGGGATTAAGGTCTGGGGAGTTTCCTGGCCATGGACCCAAAATATTGATGTTTTGTTCCCCGAGCCACTTAGTTATCACTTTTGCCTTATGGCAAGGTGCTCCATCATGCTGGAAAAGGCATTGTTCGTCACCAAACTGTTCCTGGATGGTTGGGAGAAGTTGCTCTCAGAGGATGTGTTGGTACCATTCTTTATTCATGGCTGTGTTCTTAGGCAAAATTGTGAGTGAGCCCACTCCCTTGGCTGAGAAGCAACCCCACACATGAATGGTCTCAGGATGCTTAACTGTTGGCATGACACAGGACTGATGGTAGCGCTTCACCTTGTCTTCTCCGGACAAGCTTTTTTCCAGATGCCCCAAACAATCGGAAAGGGTATTCATCAGAGAAAATGACTTTACCCCAGTCCTCAGCAGTCCAATCCCTGTACATTTTGCAGAATATCAGTCTGTCCCTGATGTTTGTCCCTGATGTGTTTGCTGCCCTTCTTGACACCAGGCCATCCTCCAAAAGTCTTCACCTCACTGTGCGTGCAGATGCACTCACACCTGCCTGCTGCCATTCCTGAGCAAGCTCTGTACTGATGGTGCCCCGATCCCGCAGCTGAATCAACTTTAGGAGACGGTCCTGGCGCTTGCTGGACTTTCTTGGGCGCCCCTGAAGTCTTCTTCACAACAATTGAACCGCTTTCCTTGAAGTTCTTGATTATCCGATAAATGGTTGATTTAGGTGCAATCTTACTGGCAGCAATGTCCTTGCTTGTGAAGCCCTTTTTGTGCAAAGCAATGATGACGGCACGTGTTTCCTTTCAGGTAACCATGGTTGACAGAGGAAGAACAATGATTCCAAGCACCCCCCTCCTTTTGAAGCTTCCAGTCTGTTATTTGAACTCAATCAGCATGACAGAGTGATCTCCAGTGTTAACGAGAGAATCACTGACATGATGTCAGCTGGTCCTTTTGTGGCAGGGCTCAAATGCAGTGGAAATGTGTTTTGGGGATTCAGTTCATTTGCATGGCAAAGAGGGACTTTGCAATTAATTGCAATTCATCTGATCACTCTTCATGACATTCTGGAGTATATGCAAATTGCCATCATACAAACTGAGGCAGCAGACTTTGTGAAAATTTATATTTGTGTCATTCTCAAAACTTTTGGCCACGACTGTACATACATACGTACCATGTTTCCCACCTGCTGGTCAGTCCTAATCACAACCAATCAAGACAAGGATCACAGATTAATGCCAACTGAACTGTCAACTGTAAATCATATCATCTAACTCAAGTGTACTGTGATTCAATCTGTCTGAATACAATGTATACAGTAAATGAACACATCTGAATATAATGTCATATTCCCTTGGTTTTGAAGAATATGAATATTATAAATACCTTACAGATCTTGGAACTGTCTTACTTTATCAATATAAAAATGTGAAAGACCTGTCAATGTTTTGTCATTGGATAATTTGCAAAGAAAGGTTAAAGCATTTGAAGCTTGTACTTATGATTAATTGTGCTTGTATTAATTATTATCCTAGACAATCTTATTAATTTGTATTTTCACAAAACCTATATTTTCTGGTGTTCTTTGTTTGTGAATAATACTCATTTGACATTCTGAAATTACAAAAGAGGAGTTTATCAACACACACCAAATAAGAGCAGGGAATGCATTCTGCACTAGAAAGGATTCGAAACACCATCCTTAGTGTTTCGGAGCTTTAGAGCGAGGACACGGCACCAAAAGAGAAGGAATCTATTTCTGCACTAAACAGGACTCGAAACAACAAAAATGTGTTTTTATCATTTCCCTGTTGCGCCCCCAATCTCTGGCAAGGTGTTGCACAACTCTTGATTATGTGGTGTTACAACACATCATGTCATGTTTCGGAAAATCTCAGGATGATGTGTTTCAACACTCTAGCAAAGTCAAGGTTTTGTCTCCTTAATGTTGATGGCACCTCAGTTGCCACTAGTTGTAGTGTTACAAAACGCTTACATTTTAACAGTGTAGGTTGTAGTGCATGTATTACTTTTCATAAAGCTGGTGTTTGTTTGTTTCATCATTTAGCACACTGAAGAGATCGCTGGACATGTTCAAACTGCGTAAGTGTTTTGCTGTCACAACAAATGTTTCTGATGTATGTTGATGACTAAACTCAATTCTTTCTATTTCCATGTGTGTGCGTGTGAGTGAATAAGTGAGTGTGTGTGTTCATGTAATTTACTAACTCTCTCAAAACCCTCCTTTACAACATAGAAACTGAACATGTGAGTTTATCACACCTACAACTGGCACAAACAATGCGGGACGAGGCCAAAAAACTGGAGGACTTCAGAGAGAGACAGAAAGAGGCAAGAAAAAAGGTACATTAGAAACCAACCAATTACTTAAAAAACTACACATAAGTGTAGGAATTCATATAACCTTTAATTACTAATAGACCTAATACATTGCTAATACAGTGCACTTTGCTTAATAGTGAATGCAGTTATAGTGATCAATTGCTTATAACCGCTTATATCAACTTATGTAGCGAGGCGAGCCACCAACCAGAAGGTTGCCAGTTCGAATACCATGTCTGACGGAAACCTGAAACCTCTGTGTGTGTCTTTCGGATGGGATGGGAAGTCAGATTTCAGTTGGACCTTGTGATCTTAATCCTAATCGCCCTGCACAGATGTGATAATTATCGGGGTGTAAATCATGGATATATCATCTCTATCTTCTTTGCTTTAATATAATATATTTGACACCTCTTCTTCACAGGTAGAACAACAGATGGATGCCCTACACAAACAGAGGGCCACGCAGTTCAAGAAAACCATGGAGGTAAACTGGAGAACTTTCCTACATTTTTTGTCAAACCACCAGTTATCATCCCTGAACTAAGTAATCCTGAATTGATCATCTGTTCTCTAAAGGCATGTCTGGTTTCGGTCATCATGCTACCAAAACACGAAGCAGTCTTGTAATCTAACTAATATTTAATCTGAGAAGAGGGAAGTTCATCAACAGCTATGGGGAGTGAAGAATGGAGGAACCTCTCAAATAATGGAGAGTTTCATTATATGTACTGGGGCACCGCAAATAATGGAGAGTTTCATTATATGTACTGTGGCACCGCAAATAATGGAGAGTTTCATTATATGTACTGGGGCACCGCAAATAAATGGGAAGTTACTGTAAATGAGTACATAGTACATGATTACATACATATTATGTAGCCTACAAAGAGCAGGTCACTGAGCAGGTCCCTTTTCTAGTAAGGTCTATTTAGACTACATTTGGTTTGTAAAACATTATGACAATAAAGTCTGTTCCATACAGATGAAGGATCTTAATTTGACATCTATTGTCACAGCAAAATAATCCTGCAGCCACATAATGTTGCTTGATCGTGGTTAGGCTTTTAGCTGGCTAAAAGTATTCTTCATGAAAAGTGCAATACTGTTAATATAACCGTGTGTTAGTGTGGGTTTTCAGTGAATTTATGTAAATCATGATGGTCATCTGCATTTCCTTGGGTGCAGGAAAAATCCCAGCAACAGAAGAGTGATCAAATGAAGGTCCTACATCTGTCTCAGGTTCTGGGAATAACAATAGCTATAAAAACAAATTTTCCTTCCGTTTTCCTTATTATTCCCTTCTATCCTGCAGGGCTACAGTGCAAAGGTTACTAGTAAACACAAGTTGTGCTTTGTGCAGTTCCACTCAGAGAGAGCTGGAGTCAGTCCTGGGCCCATATTCACATTTTAGATTATGCTGAATGAGATCAAATCAGATTTTATTTGTCACGTGTCGAATACAGTAGACCTTACAGTGAAATGCTTACTTACGAGCCCTTAACCAACAATGCAGAGTAATAAATATTTGCTAAATAATCTAAAGGAAAAATAGTAACATAATAAAAATAACAGTAATAAGGTTATATACAGGAGGTACCGGTACCGAGTCAATGTGCAGTGGTACGGGGTAATTGAGGTAATTGAGGTAAAATGTCCAGTACCAGTCAAAGTTTGGATACATCTACAGTGGCTTGCGGAAGTATTCACCCCCCTTGGCATTTTTCCTATTTTGTTGCCTTACAACCTGGAATTAAAATAGATTTTGGGGGGTTTGTATCATTTGATTTAAACAACATGCCTACCACTTTGAAGATGCAAAATATTCTTTATTGTGAAACAAACAAAACAGAAAACTTGAGCGTGCATAACTATTCACCCCCCCCAAAGTCAATACTTTGTAGAGACACTTTTTGCAGCAATTACAGCTGCAAGTCTCTTGGGGTATGTCTCTATAAGCTTGGCACATCTAGCCACTGGGATTTTTGTCCATTCTTCAAGGCAAAACTGCTCCAGCTCCTTCAAGTTGGATGGGTTCCGCTGGTGTACAGCAATCTTTAAGTCATACCACAGATTCTCAATTGGATTGAGGTCTGGGCTTCGACTAGGCCTTTCCAAGACGTTTAAATGTTTCCCCTTAAACCACTCGAGTGTTGCTTTAGCAGTATGCTTAGGGTCATTGTCCTGCTGGAAGGTGAACCTCCGTCCCAGTCTCAAATCTCTGGAGACTGAAACAGGTTTCCCTCAAGAATTTCCCTGTATTTAGCGCTATCCTTCATTCCTTCAGTTTCCCAGTCCCTGCCGATGGAAAAACATCCCCACAACATGATGCTGCCACCACCATGCTTCACTGTGGGGATGGTATTCTCGGGGTGATGGAGGTGTTGGGTTTGCGCCAGACACAGCCTTTTCCTTGATGGCCAAAAGCGAAATTTCTGTCTCATCTGACCAGAGTACCTTCTTCCATATGTTTGGGGAGTCTCCCACATGCCTTTTGGTGAACACCAAACATTATTTTTGTTTATTTAAGCAACAGCTTTTTTTCTGGCCCCTCTTCCGTAAAGCCCAGCTCTGTGGAGTGTACAGTTAAAGTGGTCCTATGGACAGATACTCCCATCTCCGCTGTGGAGCTTTGCAGCTCCTTCAGGCTTATCTTTGGTCTCTTTGTTGCCTCTCTGATTAATGCCCTCCTTGCCTGGTCCGTGAGTTTTTGTGGGCCGGACCTCTCTTGGCAGATTTGTTGTGGTGCCATATTCTTTCCATTTTCTTAATAATGGATTTAATGTTGCTCTGTGGGATGTTCAAAGTTTAGGATATTTTTTTTATACCCCAACCCTGATCTGTACTTCTCCACAACTTTGTCCCTGACCTGTTTGGAGAGCTCCTTGGTCTTCATAGTGCTGCTTGCTTGGTGGTGCCCCTTACTTAGTGGTGTTGCAGACTCTGGGGCCTTTCAGAACAGGTGTATATATACTGAGATTATGTGACACTTAGATTGCACACAGCTGGACTTTATTTAACTAATTATGTATCTTCTGAAGGTAATTGGTTGCACCAGATCTTTTTAGGGGCTTCGTAGCAAAGGGGGTGAATACATATGCACGCACCACTTAATATCTTTTACATTTTTGAAACAAGTTTTTATTTTTTATCTCACTTCACCAATTTTTTTATTTTTGGTGTATGTCCATTACATGAAATCCATTTAAATTACAGGTTGTAATGAAACAAAATAGGAAAAATACTTTTGCAAGGCACTGTACTCATTCAAGGGTTTTTCTTTATTTTTTACTATTTTCTACATTGTAGAATGACAGTTAAGACATTAAAACTATGAAATAACACATATGGAATCATCATGTAGTAACCAAAAAAGTATTTTTTATATTTGAGATTATTTGAGATATTTTTTATATTTTATATTTGAGATTCTTCACAGTAGCCACCTTTTGCCTTGATGACAGCTTTGCACACTCTTGGCATTCGGCATTCTCTCAACCAACTTCACCTGAAATGCTTTTCCAAAAGTCTTGAAGAAGTTCCCACATGTGCTGAGCACTTGTTGGCTGCTTTTACTTTACTCTGCGGTCCATCTCATCCCAAACCATCTCAATTGGTTTGAAGTATGACTTGGCGTTCCTGTACGACGTGCCATGCGATAGCAGAGAGAACAGCCACCCTATGACTTGGGTGGCTGGTGTGTTTGACAGGGATGTAACCCTTGCGGTCAGATGCCAAACATTTGCCATACCAAGCGGTGATGCAACCAGCAGGATGCATTTGATGGTGCAGCTGCAGAACCTTTAGAGGATCTGAGGACCCATGCCAAATCTTTTCACCCTCCTGAGGGGGAATAGGCGTTGTCGTCACGACTGTGTTGTTATGCTTGGACCAACATAGGCCCTTAGTGATGTGGACACCAAGGAACTTGATGCTCTCGACCTTCTCCACTGCAGCCCCGTCGATGTGAATGTGTGCGTGCTTGGCCCTACCTTTCTATTAGTCCACGATCAGCTCCTTTGTCTTGCTCACGTTGAGGGAGAGGTTGTTGTCCTGACACCACACTATCAGGTCTCTGACCTCTTCCTTAAAGGCTGTCTCGTTGTTGGGGATCAGGCCTACCACCGTCGTCTGCATACTTAATGATGGTGTGGGGGTTGTGCATGGACACGCAGTCGTGGGTGAATAGGGAGGACAGGAGGGGACTAAGCACGCACCCCTGAAGGACCCCTTTGTTGACGGTCAGCGTGGCGGATGTGTTGTTGTCTACCCTCACCACCTGGTGTTGGCCCCTCAGGAAGTCCAGAATCCAGTTGCAGAGGTGTTCAGTCCCAGGGTCCTTAGCTTAGTAATGAGTTTGGAGGGCACTATGGTGTTGAGCGCTGAGCTGTAGTCAATGAACAGCATTCCCATTTAGGTGTTCATTTTGACCAGGTGGGAAATGGTAGTGCGGAGTGCAGTGAGATTGTGTCATGTGTGGACCTGTTGGGGCGGTATGCGAATTGGAGTGGGTCCAGGGTTTCTGGGATGATGGTGTTGATGTGAGCCATGACCAGCCTTTCAAAGCATTTCATCACTACAGATGTGAGTGCTACGGGGCTATAGTCATTTAGACAGGTTACCTTGGCGTTCTTTGGCACAGGGACTATGGTGGTCTGCTTGAAACATGTAGGTATTACAAACTGGGTCAAGGAGGGGTTAAAAATGTCAGTGAAGACACTTGCTAGCTGGTCAGCGCATGCTTTGAGTACGCATCCTGCTTATCTTTCTGACCCTGTGGCCTTGTGAATGTTAACCTGTTTAAGGGTCTTACTAAAAAAAGGCTGCGGAGAGCGTGATCATACAGTTGTCTGGAACAGCTGGTGTCCTTGTGCATGGTTCGGTGTTGCTTGCCTCGAAACGAGCATAGAAGGAATTTAGCTCGGCTGGTAGGTTCCTGTCACTGGGCAGCTCGCGGCTGGGTTTCCCTTTGTAATCCGTGATAGTTTGCAAGCCCTGCCACATCCGATGAACATAGTAGGATTCGATCTTAGTCTTCTATTAACGCTTTGCCTGTTTGAAGGTTCGTTGTAGGGCGTAGCAGGGTTTCTTATAAGCGTCCGGATTAGTGTCCAGCTCCTTGAAAGCGGGACCTCTAGCCTTTAATCCAGTGCGGATGTTGCCTGTAATCCATTGCATCTGGTTGGGATATGTACGTACGGTCACTGTGGGGACAATGTCGCCGATGCACTTATTAATGAAGCCGGTGACTGATGTGGTATACTCCTAAATGCTATTGGATGAATCCCAGAACATATTCCCGACTGTGCCTGCGAAACAGTCCTGTAGCCTAGCATCCGCTTCATCGGACCACTTCTGTAATTGAACACTGGTTGAGTGCTGGCACTGATACTTCCTGTTTGAGTTTTTGCTTGTAAGCAGGAATCAGGAAGATGTAAAGATGATCTGGAGTTTTCTTTCCCCTAGTTGCACATTTGACATGCTGGTAGAAATTAGGTAAAACGGATTTCAGTTTTCTTACGTTTAAGTCCTCGGCCACGAGGAATGCTATCTCTGAATGAGCATTTTCTTGTTTGGTTATGCCTTGTACAGCTCGTTGAGTGCAGTCTTAGTGCCAGCATCGGTTTGTGGTGGTAAATAGACAGCTACAAAGAATATACATGAGAACTCTCTTAATAAATAGTGTGGTCTACGGCTTATCATGAGGTACTCTGACTCAGGCGAGCAAAACCTAGAGACTTCTTTAATATTAGAGATCGTGCACCAGCTGTTGTTAATAAAGAGACACAGACCCTCCCCCCCCTGATCTTACCGGAAGATGCTGTTCTGTCTTGTCGATTCACGGAAAACCCAGATAACTGTATATTATCCATGTCCTTGTTCAGCCACGACTCGGTGAAACATAAAATATTACAGTTTTTAATGTCCCATTGATAAGATATTCTCGAACGGAGCTCATCCAGTTTATTCTCTAGTAGTTGCACATTCAGCAGTAGAACGGAGGGTAGAGGCAGATTATCCACTCGCCGACGCAGTCTCGCCAGGCATCCGGCTCGCCGACCCCTGTAGCGGCGTCTCCTCTTCTTACGAATTACGGGGGTTTGGACCTGGCCCCGGAAGAGATGTTATGGACAGGGGGGGACCTCATTCTAGATCAGCACTCCAACTCTGTCTCTTTCTAAATACTTTTCCTGATTTGATTTTGATCCTAAATGCCTGGTGTTTTCATTGGTCAGACAAAGTGGTACTGTTAGGGCTGGGCATGTTGTGCCACATTGCCATGCCAACTGCTACTGAAACATCAGGCATTTTATACACAGTGGAATGACCTCAGAGTGCTGAGAAATGCAGGTTGTGGTAGTTGAATTCAAATGCATGGGCTTCATGTTTTATTTAGAGACTTTTATGTTAAGTGAAGACAGTATAGAGTCTAGTATAGTACGGTAGAGTCAGTAAACTATTATCAGTTATTTCATACCATCACCCCCCCACCACCCCCTCCCCGTCCATGTCGTTAACCACAGTCAAAGAAGTCATATGAGCAGAAGTGTCGAGACAAAGAGGAAGCAGAACAGAACATGAACCGAAACGCCACCACCAGCAATGTCAAGCAGCAGGAAAAGGTAAGCATTCTAAGAGACTGCAGGGGGTGGGGTGGAGGGTAGTGCTGCTGCCCCCGGACCACACATTGCCCCTGGAGCCATTGGTTCAAAACCAGACTGCAACACTTTCCATTTGATGTCCCTCTGCTTAATCTCCTCATCAATCACTTATTCACTGTATTTGTCAATTTAAAAAAAAAAGAAACATAAAAAAGAAACCGAAAGCACTAGTAAAAATAAATTATGTGAGTGAGCCACCTATTTTGACCATAGGAATCAGACCACAACAATTAGGCCTACACTCACCACTGGAAAAACAAGGCTATCTAGCTTGTACACTGTTTATGAAGAGGACATTTACCAATCAGACATGTGCTTTCACTCCTATATGCAGCATTGCATTGAAGGTAATACCTGAACACAAGAAAGAGTTGAATAAAGTACAGAATCAGTGAATTTTTTTCTTCATCTTTCAGCTATTGACAAAAACACAGCAAGCAAAGCAGAATGCTGAAGAAGCTGGTAACAATGACAACATATTCTTCTTTGGTCTCTTAGCAACCATCAACAGGAAAACCATAATTTAGTCTAAAGATCATCTAAAATGTGCCTCTATACTATGGCCTCCCAAGATGTATTCTCTGATTTGAATCCCAGACAGGCTATACATGCACAACGTGTCTGTGCTGGGAAAAACCAGGGAGGACTGGCAGAAAGAACACGTTAAAGCATGTGAGGTAAGGGCCAGAAAGCATGATGATATTTAGTTTCTTTGTTAGTTACATACTGTATTACTGGTGTAGTATGTGTAATAGATTGACTACATCTAGGTATTTGTTTGTCAGCTATAGGTTGTATTACTGGTATATATAATATAGTGCTCTGTTACATCCAGGTATTTGAGAAGCAGGAAGTGGAGAGGATCAATACTCTAAGGAACATGGTGTGGACTCACCTCAACCAGCTCTCCCAGCAGTGTGTCACAAGCGATGAGGTAAAATGCCTTATCTTCTAGGGACTCATAAATGTGCAATCTGCAATAGTTACTTACTGGTATTGCATTTGTATTACTGATACCCATTGATTCTCTAAGAATATAGAAAATGAAGGATTGTGGCTGTAAGTGACCTTCCGTATTGCTTTGTGTTTCTAACTCGTCCGTCTGTGTGTTTCTGTGTGTGTCTATGGGTTCAGCTTCATGAGGAAGTGAGGAAGTCTTTTGAACAGTGTGACATACAGGAGGATATAGAACACTTTGTGAACCTCAGACGGACTGGGGACAAACCGCCTGGTACAGTTCTCACTCTTCACAGATCACCTTTGACAACAGACACATACAATACATTATAGGTCCTCTAAGGACCAAAATGAAAATCAGACTCTGACTTTTTAGTGTCATCCTTGATGGCATAAATGTGGTCCTAATTTTGGTGTGTCCGGGTCCCCCTCCCTGACAGTCTAGTTGTGTATTGTAGTTGTACTATCCACACCCCCTGGCCTGCTCTGTCCTCACCCCTCACTCCCTGGCCTGCTCTGTCTTCACCCACTGGCCTGTTCTGTCCTCACCCCTCATCCCCTGCTCTGTCCTCATCCCTCACCTCTCACTCTCTGGCCTGCTCTGTCCCCACGCCCTGCCCTGCTCTGTCCTCACCCCTCACCCCTCACTCCCTGGCCTGCTCTGTCCTCACCCACTGGCCTGCTCTGTCCTCACCCCTCACTCCCTGGCCTGCTCTGTCTTCACCCACTGGCCTGTTCTGTCCTCACCCCTCATCCCCTGCTCTGTCCTCATCCCTCACCTCTCACTCTCTGCCCTGCTCTGTCCTCACCCCTCACCCCCTGGCCTGCTTTGTCCTCACCCCTCACTCCCTGGCCTGCTCTGTCCTCACCCCTCATCCCCTGCTCTGTCCTCATCCCTCATCCCCTGCTCTGTCCTCACCCCTCACTCCCTGGCCTGCTCCCGCCTCACCCCTCACCCCCTGCTCTGTCCTCACCCCTCACCTCTGGCCTGCTCTGTCCTTACCCCCTGGCCTGCTCTGTCCTCAGCCCCTGGTCTGCTCTGTCATCACCCCTCATCCCCTGCTCTGTCCTCACCCCTCACCCCCTGGCCTGCTTTGTCCTCACCCCTCACACCCTGCCCTGCTCTGTCCTCACCCCTCATCCCCTGCTCTGTCCTCACCCCTCACTCCATGGCCTGCTTTGTCCTCACCCCTCACTCCCTGGCCTGCTACCACCTCACCCCTCACTCCCTGCTCTGTCCTTACCCCTAAAACCCTGGCCTGCTCTGTCCTCACCCCCTGGCCTGCTCTGTCATCACCCCTCATCCCCTGACCTGATCTGTCGTCATCCCCTGGCCTGCTCTGTCCTCAACCCCTGGCCTGCTCTGTCCTCACCCCTCAACTCCTGGCCTGCTCTGTCCTCAACCCCTGGCCTGCTCTGTCCTCACCCCTCAACTCCTGGCCTGCTCTGTCCTCACCCCTCAACTCCTGGCCTGCTCTGTCCTCACCCCTAAAGCCCTGTCGTGCTCTGTCCTCACCTCCTGGCCTGCTCTGTCCTCACCCCTCAAATCCTGGCCTGCTCTGTCCTCACCCCTCACCCCCTGGCCTGCTCTGTCATCACCCCTCATCCCCTGACCTGATCTGTCGTCATCCCCTGGCCTGCTCTGTCCTCACCCCCTGGCCTGCTCTGTCCTCACCCCCTTGCCTGCTCTGTCCTCAACCCCTGGCCTGCTCTGTCCTCACCCCTCAAACCCCGGCCTGCTCTGTCCTCACCCCTCAACTCCTGGCCTGCTCTGTCCTCACCCCTAAATCCCTGTCCTGCTCTGTCCTCACCTCCTGGCCTGCTCTGTCCTCACCCCTCAAACCCTGGCCTGCTCTGTCCTCACCCCTAAATCCCTGTCCTGCTCTGTCCTCACCTCCTGGCCTGCTCTGTCCTCACCCCTCAAACCCTGGCCTGCTCTGTCCTCACCCCTCAACTCCTGGCCTGCTCTGTCCTCACCTGTTAAAACCCTGGCCTGCTCTGTCCTCACCCCTAAACCCCTGGCCTGCTCTGTCCTCACCCCCTAGCCTGCTCTGTCCTCAACCACTGGTCTGCTCTGTCCTCACTCCTCAGCTCCTGTTCTGTATGAGAACTTCTACAGCGGTCAGAGGGTCTCCGTAGGACCATCATTCTCTCGAACGGCTCCTCCTATCACCAGGTGAGAGAGGTTTTATCAATAAAATGATTTTTCAAGCTAACCAAGAGTTGCTGAATATTGTTTCACCACACAGCAGATGAGGATCTTCCTCTTGCCACAAAAATCTATTTTCATTATTCTCGTCATGTCGATTTCTATTTTGTCTGTTTTGTGAAAATCAGAAGAGGACCATTGCCTAATCCAACCAATACCGAAGGTACATTTTTAAACATTACAGCGATACACAGATAGATATTATGACAGTTGACAGATATTATCCATAATTGAATATATTGAAAAACAGTTATTTTATTTCCTTTTAATGACAAGCCACTGTTTGTCTGTTTATTTGTGATTTGAATTCCTCTGCTGTAGGTGATGTGATCTACTCAACTGTAGATCCAGGCTACAGTGCTCTACAATACTAGAGCATATATTCAGAGGTAAGTACTTTATTCTTCAGTATTACAGCTTTAGTCAAATGACCATTGTTATCACAATACGTTTGAGCCTGACTAAAACCATGGCTTTATTTGTTTCTTAACTCTTTGTTTCCAGTTTTCCATGGATATTGACTGCCTGGGGATTCCTTCATTGATGGATATAAAGAGTGGACTCTGCCTTCGTGGTCATTCAACAGTGACACCTGACAAGCCAACTACCAAAATATCAGCAATGCTGACATTAGTAGAGCATGTTTGATTATGTGTCACCGTTGTGGTTTTATAGCTGTGTTATAAACAGTAAGATGACATGTCATAGCTCAATATATGTAAATAGGTTCCAGAATGTATGGATATACTTAGTTTTCGACAGTCTAAACCAGGAAATGTAATTCAAGCAAAAATAAAAGTAATCATTTGGGACACCAGACGTTCCAAAGCATTTTGCAACTTTTCAACTTTTCAATATAAGAGGGTTACATGTATTTGGTGATCATTAACATGAATATTACAACAATACAGGTACATGATCTAAATGTTTTATAGTTGTGTGATGAAGGCAAAATAACTTTAGTAATTTAAATATTTGTTGTGGATCAATGAATATGTTTGTGACAGTCACTTAATTAACACATTATTCTGTATATTTGTAGAACCTAGTTGTTTCCTGTTGTGGTCTATAATAATCTGATTGGTTTGTACTTGAACACTACATTGTGTTACTGGTTGATGATTGCACACAGATCTTGATAAGAAAAACGAATAAAGGGCAGTTTAAGGTTGTATGAAGCACTCCCTGATAGAGAATATTCTGTAAGTGACAATTGACATCATGGAGAGGTCAAACACACTCACAAATTATGTTTTGAAACCCTAACAGACTTCCTTAACTCACTTCCATCTTTGTTTTTCCCCATACAATACAATTGAGGAACAAATTAGTGGGGGTGAACAGGAACCTGACACGCTAATAATATGAGCAAATCTTGTGCAATCTATTGGTTGATAGAATGGGTGTTGTACTTACATCCAATATGGATGCAAATTGTTCAGCTTGTCTTGGCAAGCTCATTGAGATGGGTATTTTTATCTTTTAAAGTGAAGATCTCTTCCTGTTTCTGCTCAGTGTGGCAGGGGAAAGATCTCAATTGCGTACTCCTCGCGTCCTCTCACCTCTTCGTCTCCTCAAAACCCATTAGAGGAGAAGGTCAAAGGAGCGGAACCTCTGGCTTTCTCATCCAATGGGTTTTGAGAAGGAGACGAGGAGTATGCAATTGAAATCATTCCAAGACACGTAGCTGTGGAGATTCATATTGAGTCAGATCTCAGAAAGATATCTAAATCATTCAATTAAATACGTCCTCCTAAGAGTTAATTGCAGTGTACCAAGTATGTCCATATTTGGGCCTTTGAAGTTTACGAGGCCTGACAAAATAGTGATAGAATCAGCAGAAATTGGAACTCACACAATAATGTTTCTCAACACTCTACTATTCAAAACGTCAACTGGTGGTTAAAATGACACAACGATTCTTTCTTAACTGTGTGTCCCAATGATGTGCGAGAGCTTTTCTCTGTCCTCACTCCCTGGCCTGCTCTGTCCTCACCCCTCATCCCCTGCTCTGTCCTCATCACTCACCCCTCACTCCCTGGTCTGCTCTGTCCTCACCCCTCATCCCCTGCTCTGTCCTCATCACTCACCCCTCACTCCCTGGTCTGCTCTGTCCTCACCCCTCATCCCCTGCTCTGTCCTCATCACTCACCCCTCACTCCCTGGTCTGCTCTGTGAGAGTTTTGTCACTCAGGGGAGAAGGTCATGCTGGGGTCACCTCCATGTTTTTGAATGTCTCCTTTATTCAACCTGGTGATCTCACTGAGATAAAAAAAGATCTACACTACATGACCAAAGGTATGTGGACAGGAGCTCATCTAACATTTAATTCCAAAATCATGGGCTTTAATATGGAGTTGGTCCCCCTTTTGCTGCGATAACAGCCTCCACTCTTCTGGGAAGACTTTCAACTAGATGTTGGAACTTGCTTCCATTCAGCCACAAGAGCATTAATGAGGTCGGTCACTGATGTTGGGCGATTAGGCCTGGCTCGCAGTCGGCGTTCCAATTCATCCCAAAGGTGTTCAATGGGGTTGAGGTCAGGGCTCTGTGCAGGCCAGTCAAGTTCTTCCACACTGATCTCGACAAACCATTTCTGTATGGACCTCGCTTTGTGCACGAGGGAATTGTCATGCTGAAACAGGAAAAAGCCTTCTCCAAACTGTTGCCACAAAGTTGGAAGCACAGAATAGAATGTCATTGTATGCTGTAGCATTAAGATTTTCTTTCACTGGAACTTCACTGAAAAACAGCCCCAAACCATTATTCCTCCTCCACCAAAGGTGGCATCCTATGACGGTGCCACATTGAAAATCACTGAGCTATTCAGTAAGGCCATTCTACTGCCAATGTTTGTTTATGGATATTGCATGACTGTGTGCTCAATTTGATACACCTGACAGCAACCGGTGTGGCTGAAATAGCCAAATCCTCTCATTTGAAGGGGTGTCCACATACTTTTGTATATATAGCGCATTCATCAAGAGAGACCAGTCACTATGTGAGGTAAGTCAGTGTTCAAATTGGTGTGTTTGTCAGACAGAGGTCAGGGAAGTAGCTATAGACAGCAGAGATAGACTATATAACCTGGAGGCCTTTTGATCTATTCAGGAAATCAAACTGTAGTTCAATACCACACTATGATAACACGCACACTATGATAACACACACTGTGTACAGTGTAAAAACGAGATTTGTTAACCGTCCGGGTGCATGGCATGGCCACAACTTTTCTATGATTTCTGAATGTCAAGTCATGTAAATTACAATTATTTCAATATTTTTTTGTGATTGCTGATTGGTTAATTTGTATATTTATGATTAGTAGGTTTTGTGATCTGTTTTAACAAACCTTTTCTATTTTTCTACTTAGAGTACCAATCGAAAGTTTGGACACACCTACTCATTCAAGGGTTTTTCTTTATTGTACATTGTAGAATAACAGTGAAGACATCAAAACTATCAAATAACACATGTGGAATCATATAGTAACCAAAAAAAGTGTTCAACAAATCAAAATATATTTGAGATTCTTCAAAGTAGCCACCCCTTTCCTTAATAACAGCTTCAAATCAAATCAATTTTTATTGGTCATATACACATGGTTAGCAGGTTAGTTAATGCGAGGGTAGTGAAATGCTTGTGCTTCTAGTTCCGACTATGCAGTAAAATATAACAAGAAAAGTAACAAATTCACAGCAACTACCTTATACACACAAATACACACAAATGTAAAGGGATGAATAAGTATATGTACATATAAATATATGGGATGAGCGATGGCGTGCGGCATAGGCAAGATGCAGTAGATGGTGTAGAATACAGTATATACATGTGAGATGAGTAATGTAGGATATGTAAACATTATTAAAGTGCCGTTATTTAAAGATTTGCACACTCTTGGCATCCTCTCAACCAGCTTCATGAGGTAGTCACCTGGAATGCATTTCAATTAACAGATGTGCCTTGTTAAAAGTTTATTTGTGGAATCTCTTAACTTCTTAATGCGTTTGAGCCAATCAGTTGTGTTGTGACAAGGTAGGGGTGGTATACAGAAGATAGCCCTATTTGGTAAAAGACCAAGTCCATATTATGGCAAGAACAGCTCAAATAAGCAAAAAGATACAACAGTGCAACAATACTTTAAGACATGAAGGTCAGTCAATCCGGAAAATGTCAAGAACTTTGAATGTTTCTTCAAGTGCAGTTGCAAAAACCATAAAGCACTATGATGAAACTGCCTCTCATGAGGACCGCCACAAGAAAGGAAGACCTAGAGATCTCTGCTGCAGAGGATAAGTTCATTACAGTTACCAGCCTCAGAAATGTTTGCCCAAATAAATGCTTCACAGAATTCAAGTAACAGACACATCTCAAAATCAACTGTTCAGAGGAGAATCAGGCCTTCATGGTTGATTTGACAATCAGGCCTTCGTGGTTGATTTGCTGCAAAGAAACCACTACTAAAGGACACCAATAATAAGAAGAGACTTGCTTGGGCCAAGAAACATGATTAATGGACATTAGACTGGTGGAAATCTGTCCTTTGGTCTTCTGATTAGTCCAAATTTGAGATTTTTGGTTCCAACCGCCGTGTCTTTGTGAGACGCAGAGTAGGTGAACGGATGATCTCCACATGTGTGGTTCCCACTGTGAAGCATGGAGGAGGAGGTGTGATGGTGTGGGGGTGCTTTTCTAGTGACACTGTCTGTGATTTATTTAGAATTCAAGGCACACTTAACCAGAATGGCTACCACAGTATTCTGCAGCGATACACCATCCCATCTGGTTTGCACTTAGTGGGACTATCATTTGTTTTTCAACAGGACAATGATCCAACACACACCTCCAGGCTGTGTAAGGGCTATTTGACCAAGAAGGAGAGTGATGGAGTGCTGCATCAGATGATCCGGCTTCCACAATCACCCGACCTCAATCCAATTGAAATGGTTCGGAATGAGTTGGACTGCAGAGTGAAGAAAAAACAGCCAACAAGTGCTCAGCATGTAGGAACTCCTTCAAGACTGTTGGACAAGCATTTCAGGTGAAGAATCTACTTTGAAGAATCTCAAATTTAAAATATATTTTTTTATTTGTTTAACCCTTTTTTGGTTATTACATGATTCCATATGTGTTATTTCATAGGTTTAATGTATTCACTATTATTCTACAATGTAGAAAATAGTAAAAATAAAGAAAAACCCTTGAATGAGTAGGTGTGTCCAAACTTTTGACTGGTACTGTATGTATTGTACA
The DNA here is from genome assembly GCA_030435695.1 of Brachymystax lenok tsinlingensis. Taxonomy (NCBI): domain Eukaryota; kingdom Metazoa; phylum Chordata; class Actinopteri; order Salmoniformes; family Salmonidae; genus Brachymystax; species Brachymystax lenok. The sequence continues at coordinate 12,575,166 of CM059795.1, forward strand.
TACATTTTTTGTGTTTTTTTTTATATCAGTCCTTGGGCTTCCAACCTGCACACCATGTTTTATTTATTCGTTTTTATCTGTATTGTTGTCTATCACTTATTTTCTTTGGTACATATAAATTAAACCATAAACCTACATCATAATATATTAAGCTAGCTAAGGCTGTGGATCCAGATCCCTTGATCCCGAGTTTAACACCTCTGAAATTCTCTCGATTACCAAAGCCAACCATTTTGAATTGCTTGCGGTTAAAGTGTACGTATATAAGCCACCCTCGGCTTCGGGAGATGCACTTAACTCTTTCTGATGTCCTGCTCAAGCTAAGTGACTGAACTCATTATTTTAGGAAACTTGAACTGGGACATGCTTACATCTGTATCGGACTCTTTTAAAGAACAGTGTGACTCTGAATCTCGCGCAATTAATTACTGCTCCTACAAGACCGAATCCCAGAGCACCTTACAAATCAACGCTATTGGACATTCTTCTAACGAATACCCCTCACAAATACACATCGACTTAGATTTTTTGTATTGATGTCAGTGATCACTGTGCAATTGTTTGTGTTAGAAATACAAAAATGACCAAAGCCAATCCCAGTTAGATTTTTAACAGACTATTTAGACATTTTGATGAGCAAGCATTCTTACATGATATGTTCGATAATATTGATAAAGTAAGTCTCATTCCCAATGTTGACACTGCCTGGGACAATTTTTATATGAAATTTGTGTCCATTTGCGATAAGCATGCCCCTGAGAAGAAATGTAGAATCAGTGGAAGGGACAATCCCAGGTTTTCAGATAACTTGGCAGAATTAATTAGAAAGAGAAATGTCTCTTGGGCTCAATCTAGACATACAAATGCTCCTGTTGACTGGGCCTCCTTCAGAGCGCTAAGAAACAAATGCACAGGATTGATCAGGAAGTCCAAATCACATTTCTATCTAAATGCAGTCACAGAGAACCTGAACAACCTTACCAAGTTCTGGAAGCTAATCAAATCGGTGTCAGGTTCTAATACTGAGGTAAAGACAGTTTCAGGTTGGACATTCAACGGATATTCACGCTTTCAAACCTCAATAGCTTTCAAACCACTTAAGCTAAATAATCAAAATAAGTGTCATGATGTTGGAAAATTGCTCACAAAAATGCACAGTTCTTATTTTCAAGATTTGGGCATTAATTCACTTTCCAAAGCTAATAAACACATGGAAATGTGAGCAGCATTTTGTATTCCTAGTTGAATTAGTTAGGGAGCGTAAACAAAGTGCAATTTTTTTTACATTCGAATTTCAATAGCTCCTTGGTCATGTGACCTACTGACCTCAAACAAGGTTCAGAATGTACAATCAGTGGGCCTACAAATTGCACACCCTTTAGTTTGTTCAATTTCATCTCACACGATTTTACATTAATTTTGTCAACTTTAGAATTTCAGTAGCTCCTTGGTCATGTGACCTACTGACCTCTAACAAGGTTCAGAATGTACAATCAGATAGCCTACACATTGCACACGCTTTAGTTTGTCAATTTTCAGCTTGCACAATTTTACATTAATTGACCTCAAACAAGGTTCAGAATGTTCAGAATCACACAATTTTACATGAATTGACCTCAAACAAGGTTCAGAATGTACACTCAGTGGGCCTACAAATTGCACACCCTTTAGTTTGTTCAATTTCATCTCACACGATTTTACATGAATTTGGTCAACTTTAGAATTTCAGTAGCTCCTTGGTCATGTGACCTACTGGACTCAAACAAGGTTCAGAATGTCCACCGACTACACTTCTATATTGCACACCCTTTAGTTAATGTAAAATCGTCTGAGATGAAAATGGACAAACTAAAGGGTGTGCAGTGTGTAGGCCCACTGAGTGTACATTCTGAACCTTGTTTGAGGTCAGTAACAATGTTAATTACAAAAGTAACAATGTTTATTACAGCAACAGGGGCAGGCAAACGACAGGTCAAGGCAGGCAGGGGTCGATAATCCAGAGTAGTGGGGCAAAGGTCCAGGACGGCAGGCAGGCTCAGGGTCAGGTCAGGCAGGAAAGGTCAAAACCGGGAAACTAGAAAACAGGGACTTTAGCAAAGACAGGCGCAAGGGAAACCGCTGGTAGGTTTGAACGAACAAAACAAACTGGCACAGACAGACAGAAAACACAGGTATAAGTACCCAGGGATAATGGGGAAGATGGGCGACACCTGGAGGGAGGGGGTAGACAGGCACAAGGACAGGTGAGAGATCAGGGCGTGACAGTTGTTGGATGTAAGGAAAACTACAGGCGAATATCCGTTGAATACCCAACCTGAATCTGTCTTTACCTCTGTGGTTCTAATGTATCCCCTGGCCTTCCTGACCATTTAATGATGGATTCTAATGACGTGAAGGATAAAGCCAATAATGAAGGGTTTTTTAACCAGCAAATATCTGCTGGTTCAGTTTTTGATAATGGTGGGGCCCAGGCCTCTAATGTAAGCTCGGTTACATTAAACTATGATGTAGGCCCTCATGGGAACTATTTGAACTTTGAGCCTGTTTCTTATGCTGAGGTCTATAAAGCACTAAAGGCAATAGACACTAAAAAGTCTGCAGGTCCAGACAACCTGGATCCCTACCTCTTAAAGGTAGCAGCTGGTATTATTACTGAACCTGTGGCTCACATTTTCAACTTGTCTCTTGACCAATTCCATATCCAGCATTTGGAAATCAGCTCATGTCCTCCCACTGCTGAAGCGTGGAGATCCTTCAGATGCTAATAACTATAGTCCTATCTCCAAACTCCCTATCCTGGCCAAAGTCTATGAATCCCTAGTGAACTCACAGTTAAAAAACTTCTTAATTGAAAAGAACATACTGAGCGGAATTCAGTCTGGCTTTAGATCGGGGCACAGCACCACAACTGCAGCTATCGCAGTGGCAAATGACATAAATGCACTTGATGTAAAGCAACATTGTGCTGCTCTGTTTGTTGACTTATCAAAGGCATTTGATTCAGTTGACCATGAATTGTTGCTAGCTAGACTCAGGAACATTGGTCTCAGTGAAGGGGCAGTAAACTGATTTAGGAACTATCTTTCTGACAGAACACAATGTGCATATACTGACAATCACAAGTCTAGCTTTCTTGAGATTATTAGCGGGGTGCCCCAGGGTTACATTTTAGCGTCTGTGTTGTTCTCAATTTGTATTAATGATTTGGGAAATGGGATGCAACCAGCAAAGTTGCATCTATATGCCGATGATAGTTGTATATTCATGTGCTCCTTCTCTGGTTCAAGCTGTTGAAGAGCTCCAGACTGCTTTTCTGTCACTGCAGGCCTCCCTTTATGGTCTCAAACTGGTCTTGAATGTACAAAACACTAAATTCATGACCTTTACCAGAGCTCGCACTCAGCCAGAGAAGGTTAGCATTGTCACATCTGGTGGCTTATCCATTGAAAAAGTGTCATCCTACAAATACCTAGGTATATGGTTGGATGACAAGTTGTCCTTAAAAGTTCATATGGATAATCTTGTGAGGAAGCTTAAATTGAAATTGGGTTTTTATTTTCGTAATAAGGCTTGCTTGCCGCTTATGGCTAGAAAGTAGCTTGTTCAGGCCACTTTTCTCTCTGTAATTGATTATGGTGACTTATTGTATAGGCATGCAGCCTCCTCTGTCTTACAGAGATCGGACTCTGTTTATCATGCATCCTTTATTACAAATGCCAAGTCACTCACCCACCATTGCACATTGTACCAAATGGTAGGTTGGACCTCACTTTATATGCACAGAAAGCTACATTAGTATGTGTTCATCTTCAAAGCCCTTTTGGGTAAACTCCCTCTTCACCACCAGCAGTTACCATATCCCGTCTGCTAGGTGGTTGCTACTTAAAAGTTCCCAGGACATTTACAGTATTAGGCAAGACTGCCTTCTTGTCTTGTGCACCAGAGGCATGGAATAGTCTACAATCCATGCTTCATCGAGATATGTTAGTGCCACTGAAAATCAGTTTTCTCACGTAAATGTCTGTAGCGTCTGAAAGGTTTGACCTAAAAACTATTATGACCCCTCTATGGAAAGATGACTCTCATGAACACGATGTTCTCCGCTTTGACCTATGACCGCCTCAAGTGTCAGGAGACACGGCTGAAGTCAGTACCGTCGATGTGCCAACTTCTGTTTGGTAGCATCCGAACCGTTCGGGCTATTTTTTTATACCTAAAGTTATCTTAAAATTCTAAATCAAATAGCTAAATGATCCATAGTATGACCATCTTAAAACAATTCCATGTCAGCTTATCACCCCCTCCCCCAACGTCTTTAAAGAATTATGCAATAAGGCCCTAGGGGGTGTGGTATATGGCCAATATACCACAGTTAACGGCTGTTCTTAGGCAAGACACAACACAAAGTGCCTGGATACAGCACTTATCCATGGTATATTGGCCATGTACCACAAACCCGAGGCACCTTATTGCTATTATAAACTGGTTACCAACGTAATTAGAGCAGTAAAAATAAATGTTTTGTCATACCAGTGGTATACGGTCTGATATACCATGGCTGTCAGCCAATCAGCATTCAGGGCTCGAACCACCCAGTTTATAACCTAAAATAACTGTTTGGGCAGCACCAGTGTGGCATAACTGCAGGAATATTTCAAGGATGTTTACTAGGCGCACACACAAGGCCATTAGAGTTTTGTTAATTTTAGAAAACAAAGACATGCTAATCACCAAAGGATGTTTGTTACATTCTGAGGGAGGGAGCTATGAATTAATTTAAAATGTTTATTTCCCTAAAACAGATATAAAACATAAATTAGCCATCAACACCACATACAGCTTTATTTTATGTTTGGCAACAGTCATCATTGATAAGAGATAAGAAATGTGCTCTTAATTTCATGATTTAAATGTCATTATACAGTACAACCACCACCCTCTGATCTTTAGGCTGTCCATCTGTCCTGGGACAACCATGTATGACCGAGGTCTCCAATAAGAGGTCAGAGGTCACAGTGGTCAGAAGACATTCTCCATCTTGATCAGTTCTATTATCAACTGGATGGTCTTCTCATCTACGGGAGAGTGTAAAAGAGTAAACAACACCATTTACCACTACACAGTGAAACAACACAAAGCACAATGTCATGAACACAAAAAATAAAAATGTAGGGGGCTGAGGAAGAGACTGTAAGGATGAGGAAGAAGGAAACAGAAAATGAGAGGGATTCAAGAGAAAAGGGGGGGAGACAGAAAAAGGGTAGAATATTACCTTCTAGATTCATCCTTGGGTTCTCCAGCTTTTTCTCCAGTAGTGAGTCTATGAGCTTCCTCAGATGTTTAAAGATCACTCCGATCCTTACTGGGGCCTGGGAGAGAGAGGAGGACAGGGAAGAACAGAGATCAGACAGAGCCTTGCTTGCGACAGTATGCTCAACTACAAGGGTTTCCTGGACCTAGATTAAGGCTAAACACAGTAATTTTACCCCCTCAGCCCTCGCAATAGCCACTTTCCCTCGGGGGGAATCCTCGTCAAAACCGGATGCAGTTTGACTGCCATCTTAAGTGGATGGCCCATTCACTAACGTTGCCCCCTCGGCTTTCAATTTAGCTTGAGGGAGCGAGTGAAGAACTTTGATCACTTGTGGGGTTGATATGACCCACAATTCAATGCAAACTGTAGTCACGTGTCAAACTCCGGTCCGCGCGAAGTGTCAAATTGAATCAACATGGCTGAATTTTCGGGATGCGAGACAAAATCATTACACTAGCTTGCTGAAAAGTATATATAGATGACATTGATTTTAGCATTGGCAAATTGGCTTAGTCTCTTAGTGAGGACTCTATAAAAACGTAGCTAGCTTCATAAACATATTTTGGGGGGAATTCAGAAATGTATTGGAATAAATAAACTATAATACTAGCCAGCCAGCTATGGGCAACTGTAGCTAGCTACCTGACAGGAGTGCTAGCTAGCTATGTTAGCTTACTAGGTACATTAATAGCTTTAGGTTGTTTGTTTTTAAACTCAATTTCAAGATTTCCTCCAACGACGTTGCTTCTCCGATCAACACTCTTCCTCGCTTGGGCAAGGGACATTTAAAGTTTACTCGGATGTAACGTGTAAAACATAATTCAAGGGCTGAGGGTTTAGGGCCGATGGCTGTCTACTTTGAATTTGGATTGTAGCCTAAGACTAGTATTGGACTATAGAGCACTTAAAATGGAGATTCTCTCTTGAGAAGTAATCTGGGTCCGGGAAACTGGCTACAAGAGTCTCTACTGTAGCACTGACACACCACTCTAGTCATTCATGACACAGACATAATAATAGACATGTAATACAGCTGACCCAGATATGAACTCTGACCTGGAAGTGTATCCATCCATCCAGAGAGATGAGTCTCTCCCGGTGTTGTACGTCGATGTCCCCTCCAAACAGTAGCATGGGGAACGGAGAGATCAGCGTCGTGTCCCGCAGGTAGATCTTAGAGTATTTTACCTGAGGGAGAGTCAAAATTAGATAAAAAAATTAGCAACTTAATAGTATTTTACCTAAAATTACACACAGTAAATTATTCTATTTAGGCCTACATATGAGTTAGAGGTTGCCCCGGCCTAGCGGGAGAATTTAATCCTATATCTCCAGTTAAGGGCATCTTCTACAGCCAGTGAGTAATCGGTCTCACCATAGAGATTACAGATGGGTAGATTGAATGATCATCGATCAATATATCTCTATGGGACCAACTGACCTTCTCCTGGAAGAGCAGCCAGCCGCGTGTCTGCAGGCAGCGGTTGACGGAGGAGGGGTGGACTTGGGCCTTCCCCTGGGCTGTCTCCACAGAGCAGGCCACCCGGTCCAGGACGTCCACAGAGGGAGTGTAGAGGATCCGCCCCACACTGTCATACAGTCCTGCCGTCAGCACCGCGTTCAGGACACAGATCTGAGGCTTACCAAGGGGGGTGAGGGGAGCCTGGGGACCCCTGGGGTCAGACCGATCCCAGGAAGGTGGTCCTCGGCCGGACCTGGAGGAACCAGAGAATCCAGCCTGGTCCATCATACGCATCAGCTCCTGTTTGATGTCCTGATGGAGAAGAGATCCAGTTAATGTCCTTACCAACCACTCTAAATGTCGTATGATCTCTTATAACTACTGTCACTGTGTACAGCAGTAGTACATGCTCAACAGGGGTGGGGTAAATTCAATTTCAACTGCCTCCCAAGTGGCACAGTGGTCTAAGACACTGCATCACAGTGCTAGCTGTGCCACTAGAGATTCTGAGTTTGAGTCCAGACCGGGAGACCCATGGGACGGCGCACAATTGTCCCAGCGTCGTCCGGGTTAGGGGAGGGTTTGGCCGGCAGGGATGTCCTTGTCCCATCGCGCACTAGCGACTCCTGTGGCGGCCCGGGCACAGTGCACGCTGACAGGTTGCCAGGTGTACTGTGTTTCCTCCGACACATTGATGCGGCTTCTGGGTTAAGTGGGCATTGTGTCAAGAAGCAGAGTGTGGCTTGGTTGGGTTGTGTGTCTGTACGGGAGTTGCAGTGATGAGACAAGACTAACTACCAATTGGATACCACGAAATTGGGGAAATTTCAATTCAGTCAATTCAATAAGTAAACTGAAACTGACCCGAACCCTGACGATCACTGTTAAAGCATACCAAATGAGAGAACCATACACAAGTTAGAAAATAGAGTACCTCTATGGTGATGAGGGCGGTACGGTTCAGGAAGTGTTTCCTGCAGTAGGCCATTTCGGCTCGATATCCCTCACTGCGTATGCTCTTCCACCTGTTAGCAGAACAATACCATTAGGGAACAGAAACCAAGAAACCAAGATGGTGGCTGAGCCATTAAAACAGCACAGGAACAATCAACTTATTCAGGGTTAGGCTATGTCTCAGTTGCTTTATAGAGAACAGGGTCTTATTTATTAGGCACAATATGGAAGAAAATGTATTGAAACAGAGAGGCACTAGGTGAACATGTCCAAGAAACACATGTTTTCTTTATCGTCGCAAAATGATTTGCTGCCACGTGCCCAACTGAACATGACCCTGAATTAGCTATCTCAGATTTTGGTCATTCATACTTTTGAAAAGAGATGCACCTACCCCAGGTAAGCATTGTAGATAGTCAGGTGATCTGAGTTGGCTACAGCCAGGGCAGCTTTAGCCAGGTTAGCCTGATCCTTCTGGTTCATGGGTGTGGCAAAGGGAGACTTCTCTGAGATCGCTGCTGCTATAGTCGCCTGTAATACAATTACATTCAGTCATCATGGAAGTTAGATTTATCCTTTAAAGCTGGAATACTTAGCTGCTACATCAATTTTTGGACTTAAAAATGAATGATATATACCCATTGATTCTTTAAGAATATAACTTATAAATGCCTCATGAGCTTAGTTCAACTGTCGTACCCTATCAGAACCCAAAGTACAAGTTTATTTTATTCCCAATATTTGTAAACAATGTCAAATGTAAACAAACACTGTATAGCCTTAAAACATGGTTAAAACTATCATTTTGATATCATGTATGGTCAGTCCTTGAATCCATAGCTCTGTCTATGAATTTGAGAGTGGTTCAATTTCTCTAGGCCCATCCCTCAGCTTTTTACCAAAACACAGGCGGGGTGACTGCTTTGTTCCTGTTTCAACTAAGGATTCTAGCTTTAACTAGGTGAGTCCGATTTCACATTGTTGACTGCTGATTTGGCAAGCAGTTAATACAATACAATGCTAATTCAGAAATGTATGACACCCCGCATGGACTGTAACTTACGATGGGGTCCAGGCAGCCCAAGATGGCACCAAAGATGAGCATCTTGCCGATCTTGACGTTGACAGGCAAGGTGGCGAGATGGTGTCCCAGCGGGGTGAGGGCGTGGCCCTCCGGTATACACGCTCCGATCCTCCGGAGCAGGCACACGGCATTACTCACAGACTGGGGCTGGGGCGCGTCTAGGGCTCGACACAGGAACTCCTCTGGAGAGCCATACTCACATTTCTGTAGAGGGGACAGAGACGGAACAGTGGTGGTTAGGGTGGTTGGGGTGGTTTACAGTGGTTAGGGTAGTTTGGGGTGGTTAGGGTGTCTTTTTATCTTTTATTTAACCAGCAAGTTACATTGAGATTGCTATCAATTTTTCAAGTGAGCCCTGTGAGTGGATTGTTCATGCATCTAGTATGAAGAATATCTAAGAATAATTAAGCAATAATGAACCTCGGGGGGTTGTGGTAAATAGCCAATATACCACAGCTAAGGGCTGTTCTTAGGCACAGGCCTTAGCCGTGGTATATTGGCCATTTACCACAAACTTGAGCTGCCTTATTGCTATTATAACGTAATTAGAGCAGTAAAAATAAATGTTTTGTCATACCCGTGGTAAAAGGTCTGATATACCACGGCTGTCAGCCAAATCACCATTCAGGGCACAAACCACCCAGTTTATAATTGTCAGTGTACCATGATATGAAGACACAGCTCCTCCAGTGGAACCCTCAGTATCTCTGGTATGGAGTAATCCATGAAAGCCTGAAACCTGTTACATAGAAGAATATTCACAATCAGGCTGTAACTTGTGTAGCTGCTGACCTCATAAGGCTGTAGACGTATTTGTGTCGTAGACAGCAACTTGTTCTGTTGTTGAGAGGGAGGGGCTGACCTGAATTTGGGGTACAGGCGGAAGCAGAAGCCGTCCCGCACGCGTCCTGCCCTGCCTTGCCTCTGGAGGGCGCTGGCCTTGCTGACAAACGTCTCCACCAGGGAACTCATCTGGCTACTCTCATGGTACTTGTTTTCTTTGGTCTTTCCGGTATCAATAACAAACACAACATCAGGTATTGTGACTCCAGTTTCCGCTATGTTTGTGGACAGCACAATCTAAAATAGGGTAGACAGGGTAATACAAATTATTGTTTCACTTTTGTTCATTTATAGCAGTATGCAACTCAGTTCATCACTGCACTAAACAAAGAAACCCCAGTACCTTCCTAACTCCAGTAGGGGGCACTGTAAATGCTGCAGCCTGGTCCTTAGATGACAGTGTGGAGTGCAGGGCTACCAGTTTGTACCTGCACAGGGAGACATAAACCAATCTCTTTATGAAAGCTATAACCTTTGCTACAACAAAATAGTTCATAAAGGAATTTATAAATTGCTAGCACGCAAGATGGCAATCTTCTCAGGAGGACATTGTCAGCAAAGACTAAACTAACCTGTCTTTGCCACGGAACCTCTTGTCTGTGGAGAGCAGGTCATAAAGCTGTTGGATGTGGGCCAGACCTGGGAGGAACACCAGAACAGCTCCATCCACCACTGCAAACTGAGGAGACTTATCTGGGGGAAGGGGAATATATATTACAGTTGGCGCAACACCAATCAATCAATCAATCAATCAACATCTAAATTGCCCCAACATGTGTAGTATAGCCATATCAACCATTAACCAAATATAAACTGGACTAAATCTCCAGTCTCCAGCTCTCTCCACGTCCTCACACTGGGCTGAATGAACCCGCAACTCTGTCCAGGAGCTGTGTATTTACCAAGGTAGTCGAGCAGGTCCAGTACCAGTTCCATGTTGATTTTGTTGGGGTTCATGTACTGCAGGGCGTGGCGGGTCCGGCTGCTGAAGTGGTCCAAGTCAGGACCCAGGTCCCAGCCAGAGCCTGTGTCTTTCACTATAAACTCCTGGAGAACACACACAAAACACCATGAGTTACGTATTGGTTCCTGTTCACTGTAATGCACAACATGGATCTGAGTCATTTACAGTAGTGTAGAATAGGATAGCACACAGCACAATGATTCAGTATAGTTTAGGAAATAAGGCATTTCTACAGTGTTTTCAGAGACAAGTCAGTATGGTAGCAGGTAGGTACTATCACAAGGCCCCTCTATCCCAGAGATCTCACCCCTCTGTCATATCCCATCTCACCTGGTGCTGCATGCTCTTCCCTCCTTTCTGCGTGAAGTTGATGTTGACCTCCTCCTCCTCCTCCAGGATCTTCTGGCTGTATTCAGAGTCCTTCTCCAGAACATAGCCTGTCTCCTCCACTATGTCCTCCAGGTGGAACACCTGACAATAGAGGTGCAACAGAGCACTTCAGAACCACAGAAATAGAATGACACTTTCTGCTTTATTGCTACGGGGACACTCAAAATGGCCAACCAGTCCACCCATTATGACATTTTATTTCACCTTTCTATTCATTTTAATGATATGGTCAGAACACATCAGGACAACACCATACAGCATGATACAACAGAATATCTGAGAGTCACACTGTAACAATGCTCTACTACATCGATCCCTGAAATAACATTTTATATCAGGGCAACCACAAGTAGTATGATACAAATAACATCCTTTTTGGCACTTAGACTAGGACAGAAATATAATTCACTTGTGATGGAAAATACAATTTAAACAGAAAATACAGCTATTGGGAAATGAAAAGTTCCTGACATCTAACCTCGACAGGGAAGGTTCTGCCAGGGATGTTGACTATAGGACAGCGGTTGAAGTAGGCGGCGAACTTATCACAGTCGACCGTGGCGCTCATCATGACCAGGTGCAGGTCGGACCGTTTCTGGACCACGTCCTTCAGGATGGTCAGCAGGAAATCAGACTGGACGCTGCGTTCATGGACCTAGAATGGATGAGACCGACAGCGTGCTCGATGGGATGAGTTTGAGCAAGGCAAGGCGCAGTATAGTTTATTTAGGTTATTTGGCATGCAAGGTAATATGTAGATTAGTAAGTCTGCCCAGTTTGGCTGCAAAGTAGTCGATCTGAAACATGCATAGACTGAAGTGTGAGAGTCTGACCGAACTGTGGGCAGTGTGTAAGAGGTCAGATGTCAGTGTAGTGTCCAGACTAGAGGTTTTCACGGATCCACCTGAACCCGAATGCCCCAGACCCGATCAGGACAAGAATTCTAAATAATGCGTCAGATCTGATGATTGTCATGGGTCAAATCAAATCAAATGTTATTAGTCACATGTGCCAAATACAACAGGTGTAGACCTTACAGTGAAATGCTTACTTATGAGCCCCTAACCAACAATTCAGTTGAAAAAAATATGAGTAAGAATAAGAAATAAAAGTAACAAGTAATTAAAGAGCAGCAGTAAAATAACAATAGCGAGACTATACACTGAGGGGTACCGGTACAGAGTCACTGTGCGGGGGCACTGGTTAGTTGAGGTAATATGTACATGTAGGTAGAGTTATTAAAGTGACTACGCACAGATGATAACAACAGAGAGTAGCAGCAATGTAAAAAAAAAAAAAGGGTGGTGGGGCAATGCAAATAGTCTGGGTAGCCATTTGATTAGATGTTCAGCAGTCTTATTGTTTGGGGGTAGAAGCTGTTTAGAAGCTTCTTGGACCTAGACTTAGCGCTCCGGTACCGCTTGCCATGCGGTAGCAAAGAGAACTTGACAATTTTTAGGTCCTTCCTCTGGCACCGCCTGGTATAGAGGTCCTGGATGGCAGGAAGCTTGCCCCAGTGATGTACTGGGCCGTATGCACTACCCTCTGTAGTGCCTTGCGGTCGGAGGCCGAGCAGTTGCCATACCATGCAGTGATGCAACCAGCCAGGATGCTCTCAATGGTGCAGCTATAGAACCTTTTGAGGATCTGAAGACCCATGCCAAATCTTTTCAGTCTCCTGATGGGGAATAGGTTTTGTCGTGCCCTTTTCACAACTGTCTTGGTGTGCTTGGACCATGTTCATTTGCTGGTGATGTGGACACCAAGGAACTTGAAGCTCTCAACCTGCTCCACTACAGCTCCGTTAATGAGAATGGGGGAGTGCTCGGTCCTCTTTTTCCTGTAGTCCACAATCATCTCCTTTGTCTTGATCACGTTGAGGGAGATGTTTTTGTCCTGGCACCACACGGCCAGGTCTCTGACCTCCTCCCTATAGGCTGTCTCGTTGTTGTCGGTGATCAGGACTACCGCTGTTGTGTCATTGGCAAACTTAATGATTGTGTTGGAGTCGTGCAGTCATGAGTGAACAGGGAGTACAGGAGGGGACTGAGCACGCACCCCTGAGGGGCCCTCGTGTTGAGGATCAGCGTGGCGGATGTGTTGTTACCTACTCTTACTACCTGGGGGCGGCCCGTCAGGAAGTCCAGGATCAAGTTGCAGAGGGATGTGTTTAGTCACAGGGTCCTTAGCTTAGTGATGAGCTTTGATGTTGGTGTTGAACGCTGAGCTGTAGTCAATGAACAGCATTCTCACATAGGTGTTCCTTTTGTCCAGGTGGGAAAGGGCAGTGTGGAGTGCAATAGAGATTGCATCATCTGTGGATCTGTTAGGGTGGTATGCAAATTGGAGTGGGTCTAGGGTTTCTGGGATAATGGTGTTGATGTGAGCCATGACCAGCCGTTCAAAGCCCTTCATGGCTGCAGACGTGAGTGCTATGGGTCTGTAGTGATTTAGGCAGGTTACCTTAGTGATCTTGGGCACAAGGACTATAGTGGTCTGCTTAAAACATGTTGCTATTACAGACTCTGACAGGGATGTTGCCCTGTTGGGTGAATACTTTTCCCCCTTTTCTTTCCATTCTACAGAATGGACTCTTAGAAAGCCCTGTGTTACCACAGAGAAAGTATGGTACCATCAAAAGGTTGGGGAATGGAACAATATTTCCCTTTCTCAACCAGTTGAAAGTGTCCGTTGGTACTTAGAGAATATGATGTCAGATCAGTTGTTGTCTGGGACATTATATCTGATGATAGGACGACATAAATTGTATCTTGGAAAGTCTACACATTCTAGTGATCAGATTCACATGGAATTGTTGTGCAATTAAAAATTTTAAATGTGAAACTATTTGTGAGAAGATGAGACGGTGAAATGTGATTTTAGCTTCTAAATGAGAGAATTGTTTTCATAAGTAAACTTATGCTCACTTAGTGGCCATGCCCAAGTGAACAGACATTGGTTGAGAACTATGAAACATGCCCTTCTCTCCCCCAGTACAAAAGCCCATTGACGGAAGTCAACCTCAGTTCCCGATGACGTGAGGACTGGTGTCCAGACATTTAAAAAGGGCTATTTTCAACTTCAACCTAACAAAATTAACATTTAGTTCCAGTAATGGTCCTACCGTTTAAAAGGGCGAATTTCAACGTGGAGGTGACGATCACCACGCTGGAGTGGTGAATTTCGACTAGACCAGCCAGAATACAGCGCAAGCTAATTATGGCAACTTGGTATGATCTTTGAACGATTATTCACTAAAGAAGAAGTGATACATCCTAGACGTCGAGTTATCAGCTGCAGCTGTAAACGTACGTGGCCTAGGAAAGGATAGACAATCTCCGAAGAACGACAGGGTACTTAAAGTACCACTCTACAACACTACGACCAGAAAGATTCTTCAAAAGGACAATGGCGATCTCTGCAGCTCAGAGTAAATATATATCTTGCATTTTGCTTTTCCGAATGGGCGGTTATTAGAATGCATAAGATTCTGTATTTACGGTAGCATAGCTTCTCAAGGTCCGATAGAGACCCAATCCCTCTGTCCCTCAGTCTTCCCGCTCTTTCATTCTTTCATTCAAACCCAACCCCCTTCTTTTACACAAAGTAACCAGCCATCATATTGGGTTAGCCCACTAGGGGCTTTTCATGATATATATATATATATATATATATATATATATACAGTGGGGCAAAAAAGTATTTAGTCAGCCACCAATTGTGCAAGTTCTCCAACTTAAAAAGATGACAGAGGCCTGTAATTTTCATCATAGGTACACTTCAACTATGACAGAGAAAATGAGAAAAAGAAATCCAGAAAATCACATTGTAGGATTTTTATTTATTTATTTGCAAATTATGGTGGAAAATAAGTATTTGGTCAATAACAAAAGTTTATCTCAATACTTTGTTATATACCCTTTGTTGGCAATGACAGAGGTCAAACGTTTTCTGTAAGTCTTCACAAGGTTTTCACACACTGTTGCTGGTATTTTGGCCCATTCCTTCATGCAGATCTCCTCTAGAGCAGTGATGTTTTGGGGCTGTCGCTGGGCAACACGGACTTTCAACTCCCTCCAAAGATTTTCTATGGGGTTGAGATCTGGAGACTGGCTAGGCCACCCCAGGACCTTGAAATGCTTCTTACAAGCCACTCCTTCGTTGTTCGGGCGGTGTGTTTGGGATCATTGTCATGCTGAAAGACCCAGCCACGTTTCATCTTCAATACCCTTGCTGATGGAAGGAGGTTTTCACTCAAAATCTCACGATACATGGCCCCATTCATTCTTTCCTTTACACGGATCAGTCGTCCCTGGTCTCTTTGCAGAAAAACAGCCCCAAAGCATGATG
Source organism: Brachymystax lenok tsinlingensis (assembly GCA_030435695.1). NCBI lineage: Eukaryota > Metazoa > Chordata > Actinopteri > Salmoniformes > Salmonidae > Brachymystax > Brachymystax lenok. The sequence continues at coordinate 12,590,527 of CM059795.1, forward strand.
TTTCCACCCCCATGCTTCACAGTAGGTATGGTGTTCTTTGTCCTCCAAACACTGACGAGTTGAGTTTTTACCAAAAAGTTCTATTTTGGTTTCATCTGACCATATGACATTCTCCCAATCCTCATCTGGATCATCCAAATGCTCTCTAGCAAACTTCAGACGGGCCTGAACATGTACTGGCTTAAGCAGGGGGACACGTCTGGCACTGCAGGATTGGCGGCGTAGTGTGTTACTGATGTTAGGCTTTGTTACTTTGGTCCCAGCTCTCTGCAGGTCATTCACTAGGTCCCCCCGTGTGGTTCTGGGATTTTTGCTCACCGTTCTTGTGATCATTTTGACCCCACGGGGGTGAGATCTTGCGTGGAGCCCCAGATCGAGGAAGATTATCAGTGGTCTTGTATGTCTTCCATTTCCTAATAATTGCTCCCACAGTTGATTTCTTCAAACCAAGCTGCTTACCTATTGCAGATTCAGTCTTCCCAACCTGGTGCAGGTCTACAATTTTGTTTCTGGTGTCCTTTGACAGCTCTTTGGTCTTGGCCATAGTGGAGTTTGGAGTGTGACTGTTTGAGGTTGTGGACAGGTGTCTTTTATACTGATAACAAGTTCAAACAGGTGCCATTAATACAGGTAACGAGTGGAGGACAGAGGAGCCTCTTAAAGAAGAAGTTACAGGTCTGTGAGAGCCAGAAATCTTGCTTGTTTGTATGTGACCAAATACTTATTTTCCACCATAATTTGCAAATAAATTCATAAAAAATCCTACAATGTGATTTTCTGGATTTTTTTCCCTCATTTTGTCTGTCATAGTTGAAGTGTATCTATGATGAAAATTACAGGCCTCTCTCATCTTTTTAAATGAGAGAACTTGCACAATTGGTGGCTGACTAAATACTTTTTTTCCCCACTGTATATATATATATATGTAATTCTGTGTGATTATTTAGGTATTTAGTAAATAAATAATTAAGCCAATTTGTGTATTGCTGATTAAACTTATTAGCTAGGGTTCGTGTATTTCTTACAACAATCAGAATGAAGCCGATCGAGGTGACAATTAATAATTGACTGCTATTGATATAAAAGATATTCAGATCTTTAAGAGAGTGGATTCGGGAGATAACCGCTCTATATAAATGAATGCTTCCGTGGTGTCCCAGGTTATTAATGGTTTAATTGTCGCATGGTTTAATTCAATCACGTAATAAATTAGACGTTAGGTAATCGATTTGATAAAATAGCATGTCATATAATTAAATCATAGTCAGAGACACGACAGGCCAGATAGGGAATTTAGCCAGGACACCAGGGTTAACACCCCTACTCTTACGATAAGTGCCATGGGATCTTTAGGGACCACAGAGAGTCAGGACACCCGTTTAACGTCCCATCCAAAAGACGGCACCCTACACAGGGCAATGTCCTGAACCACTGCCCTGGGGCATTGGGCTATTTTTTAGACCAGAGGAAAGTGTGTCTCCTACAGCCCTTCAACACCACTTCCAGCAGCATCTGGTCTCCCATCCAGGGACTGACCAGGACCAACCCTGCTTAGCTTCAGAAGCAAGCCAGCAGTGTGATGCAGGGTGGTATGCTGCTGGTAAAGTATCTTAAAACATTAAATAGCGGCCTCCTGAGTGGCGCAGTGCTAGGGGGGCGTCCCTACAGACCCAGGTTCGATCCCGGGCTGTATCACAACCGGCCGTGATCGGGAGTACCATTGGGCGGCGCACAATTGGCCCAGCGTCGTCCAGATTAGATTAGGGTTTGGCTGGGGGTGCTTTACTTGGCTCATCGCGCTCTAGCGACTCCTTGTGGCGGGCAGGGAGCCTTGTGTTTCCTACGACACATTGGTGCGGCTGGCTTCCAGGTTAAGCAGGCGGGTGTTAATTAAGAAGCGCGGCTAGGCGGGTCATGTTTCGGTGGACGCATGACTCGACCTTCGCCTCCCGAGCCTGTTAGGGAGTTGCAGCGATGAGACAAGATCGAAATTGGGGAGAAAAAGGGGGTAAAATACACAAAACAATATATATAAATGATAATTCAATACCTCGTCCACTATGATGTGGGTCAGAGAGCTGAGCATGTGGTCCTGCTGCAGCTTCCTGAGGAGAACCCCGGTGGTGCAGTACAGAAGACGGGTCGAGTCCGAAGACTTGTTCTCCATCCGGATCTGGTACCCGCACAGCGACGACGACTGAAACATCAACATTGTAAATATGTAAACAAATAATAGAAAATACCTTAATCAAATGTGTTGCATTCTGCTTTCAACTGTTCCCTTACACAACACCTAACCTTTTTGAGGCACCCGATATATCCTAAACCCCACAAAACCACCTAACGTAACCCTTTCACCACTTCCACCACCCCAACCTACATGTAACTTATTGTAGTCAACCTCAATCCAATCTCAAACCACCTAACCACTTCCACCAGCCCATCACCCATTCCCTCTAACCTTGGCTCCAGGCCCGTCGTCACAGCCCAGCTCTTGAGACACCCTGCAGGCCAGACTCATGGCAGAGATCCTGCGTGGCTGGGTAACCACTATGTTACAGGGCTGGGCCGCAGCTCCCCCAGTCAGCAGCTCCTCTAGGATAAACTGGGGGATCTGGGTACTCTTCCCGCTGCCCGTCTCCCCCGCCACCACCACCACGCGGTTGCGCCGCAGAGCCTCCATAACCCGCAGGCGGTGCTGGAACACCGGGAGCTGCTCTCTGTCCGTCTGTAGAGTTTAGAAACATTTAGAAAAGTGTCACTCCACAATATTACAACTATTGATGAGACATTAAAACTGATTAAAAATAGATTCAAAACATTACAGACCTGTAACCGCCTGGACAGGGCCGAACCACGGAGCTTCAGAAGAAGGGCCCGAGCCGCCGCCTCTGAAGCCCCACCACCTCTCTCCTTCGGGGTAATGGTTTTCCCTGGGTCCTCCGCTTCCTCCAGGTTGGCCAGGCTCTCCCAGTCATCCTCGAGCTCGTCCCCAGCCCCCTGCAGCCCTGGCTGGGGAGAAGGACACATCTTCTGGGGTTGCTGCTGCTTCAGCCGGGTCAGCAGTCGGGCGATGAACTGGTCTCGGGGTTTGTTGATGGCTGTGCGGAGCTCCTCCTCCTCTGCCTGTTCGCTGTCCCGCCACTCCAGCCACACCTCACGGTACGTGGGAGGGATCAACATATGGACTGACTGGGATGGCGAGAGAGAGAGAGAGAGACAGAGAGAGAGAAAGACAAAGGAAAAAAAGAGAGAGACACACACAAGACGGAGAGAGAGAGACAGAGAGACAGAGACACAGGTTACGGTTATTGGAATGTAAAACAGCATCAGAAACGCACCTGACTCTAATTGAGGTTACATACAGTATGAACTCACCTGTCCTTTACACAGGTTGTAGATGGCCAGTGTAGCACCCAGGTGCTGAGCCTGCATGCCGTCCTCAGTGAGGATATTGGGACAAACCTCCAAAACATCCTCCAGTCTCTGAACACGAACCCTGGGAGAAACAATACCAGTCTTACTGTAACACAAAACTTAATCACAACACATCATACACTGTCTAAGTCTGGCTGACACCAAACTCCAAGTCTTACTGACTTCACCACCTGGAAAGGCTCCTTGATGTTGTAGGCACGATAATGAAGGGGGCTGTGGTTTTTACTGGTTGGTTCTTCTCTGTGTCTTTCTCACTCAAACGCCCACATAGACAACCACACACAGCCCCCGAACCCCACCGCCCCTAACTCTGATTGGTTCTCTTAAACTTTTTTTCTTTCCTGGGGGTTGAGACCTCACGGAAATGGGCGGTGCTCTGGGGCTGTGTGTGGTTGTATCAGGGTTAGGGGGTGGCACTCAGGGGCTGTGTGTGGTTATATCAGGGTTAGGGGGTGGCGCTCAGGGTCTGTGTGTAGTTGTATCAGGGTTAGGGGGTGGTGCTCAGGGTCTGTGTGTAGTTGTATCAGGGTTAGGGGGTGGTGCTCAGGGGCTATGTGTGGTTGTATCAGGGTTAGGAGGTGGTGCTCAGGGGCTGTGTGTGGTTGTACCAGGGTTAGGGGGTGGTGCTCAGGGGCTGTGTGTGGTTGTACCAGGGTTAGGGGGTGGTGCTCAGGGGCTGTGTGTGGTTGTATCAGGGTTAGGAGGTGGTGCTCAGGGGCTGTGTGTGGTTGTACCAGGGTTAGGGGGTGGTGCTCAGGGGCTGTGTGTGGTTGTATCAGGGTTAGGGGGTGGTGCTCAGGGGCTGTGTGTGGTTGTATCAGGTTAGGGGTGGTGCTCAGGGTCTGTGTGTAGTTGTATCAGGGTTAGGGTGGTGCTCAGGGGCTGTGTGTGGTTGTATCAGGGTTAGGGGGTGGTGCTCAGGGGCTATGTGTGGTTGTATCAGGGTTAGGGGGTGGTGCTCAGGGTCTGTGTGTAGTTGTATCAGGGTTAGGGGGTGGTGCTCAGGGGCTGTGTGTGGTTGTATCAGGGTTAGGGGGTGGTGCTCAGGGTCTGTGTGTAGTTGTATCAGGGTTAGGGGGTGGTGCTCAGGGGCTGTGTGTGGTTGTATCAGGGTTAGGGGGTGGTGCTCAGGGGCTATGTGTGGTTGTATCAGGGTTAGGGGGTGGTGCTCAGGGTCTGTGTGTAGTTGTATCAGGGTTAGGGGGTGGTGCTCAGGGGCTGTGTGTGTTTGTATCAGGGTTAGGGGGTGGTGCTCAGGGTCTGTGTGTAGTTGTATCAGGGTTAGGGGGTGGTGCTCAGGGGCTGTGTGTGTTTGTATCAGGGTTAGGGGGTGGTGCTCAGGGGCTGTGTGTGGTTGTGCGCAGATTCTTCATTTAAAACAGACTCCTGTCCAGACCAGTGTGTCAGCTCTCCCTGGCTGTTTACCAAGTCTGCCTGGCTAAAACTGTCTTCAAAACACTAACCCTGGAGGATAACAGATGAATACGGATGTGCAGCTTCTCTGACTACCAACATTGAGGTCAATTTCATTTTAATGCAGTAAAATAAACAGAAATTCCAACTCAATGAAAACTCATTGAAAAAGCAGAGTTGACTGAATGAAATGGCACTGACCACAAGCCTGCGGACTATTTTAACAACATGCCAGAGATCCTGAGATTGGATCCAATCACTCACCTGCACTTCCAGTATCTCCCAGCAGCAACCTTTTGGAAGGAGGGAGCAGGGCTCTTAGGGAGGTTCTTCCTGACCCAGTCAATCAGGAACTGTTTGGGGGACTTGCCGGTCCAGCTGCGAGCCGTGTAGTCAAAGTTACGGATGTCTTTAGGCTCATTATTTTTAGCTGCTGAGGAGACAGAAATAAATGTGATGTTTTAATACGAAACCTCAGTACCGCACTCAGTTATACTGTAATGTGTAGGATTTTACTACACAACTTAGTATGCATTTGTACACTCATATACCACTGCCATGCATGATTGTTTTGAATAAGTACAGTTACAGTGCATCATATTCCCAGTTGACACCACAGGAGGCTGGTGGCACCTTAATTGGGGAGGGCGGACTCCTGGTAATGGCTGGAGCGGAATAAGTGGAATTGTATCACCAACATCAAACACGTTTCCATGGTTTCCAGGTGTTTGGTGCCATTCCATTTGCTCCGTCCCTGCCATTATTACGGTCCATCCTCCCTCAGATTTACCAAACAAAAATGTTTGGTCAATCCATACTTACTTTTCTCAGCGAGAGGGGGCTTTTCCTTTTCAGCTTGTTCAAACAGGCCGAATGCCAGTTCTTCCTTCACCTCAGTTGGAGCAGGTGGTTTCTTCTCCTCGACTTTGGGCGTGTCTACAACTTTTATTGCTGTGCTGAACATAGGATGGGATTCTAGTGGCTTCATCTCTAAAATGTGAATAGAAACATAACCATTAATATGTGGTGTGAAAATAAAACCTATATAAACTCAGCAAAAAAAGAAACGTCCCTTTGTCAGGACCCTGGCTTTCAAAGATAATTCGTAAAAATCCAAAACACTTCACAGATCTTCATTGTAAAGGGTTTAAACACTGTTTCCCATGCTTGTTCAATGAACCATAAACAATTAATGAACATGCACCTGTGGAACAGCTGTTAAGACACTAACAGCTTACAGACGGTAGGCAATTAAGGTCACAGTTATGAAAACTTAGGACACTAAAGAGGCCTTTCTACTGACTCTGAAAAACACCAAAAGAAAGATGCCCAGGGTCCCTGCTCATCTGCGTGAACGTGCCTTAGGCGTGCTGCAAGGAGGCATGAGGACTGCAGATGTGGCCAGGGCAATAAATTGCAATGTCCGTACTGTGAGACACCTAAGACAGCGCTACAGGGAGACAGGACGGACAGCTGATCGTCCTCACAGTGGCAGACCACGTGTAACAACACCTGCACAGGATCGGTACATCCGAACATCACACTTGCGGGACAGGTACAGGATGGCAACAACAACTGCCCGAGTTACACCAGGAACGCACAATCCCTCCATCAGTGCTCAGACTATCCGCAATAGACTGAGAGAGGCTGGACTGAGGGCTTGTAGGCCTGTTGTAAGGCAGGTCCTCACCAGACATCACCGGCAACAACATCGCCTATGGGCACAAACCCACCATCGCTGGACCAGACAAGACTGGCAAAAAGTGCTCTTCACTGATGAGTCGCAGTTTTGTCTCTCCAGGGGTGATGGCTGGATTCGCGTTTATCGTCTAAGGAATGAGTGTTACACCGAGGCCTGTACTCTCCGCATGTGTGGTTCCCACCGTGAAGGAAAGAAATTCAACAAATTAACTTTTAACAAGGCACACCTGTTAATTGAAATGCATTCCAGGTGACTACCTCATGAAGCTGGTTGAGAGAATGCCAAGAGTGTGTAAAGCTGTCATCAAGGCAAAGGGTGGCTACTTTGAAAAATCTCAAATCTAAAATATATTTTAATTTGTTTAACACTTTTTTGTTTACTATGTGATTCCATGTGTTATTTCATTGTGTTAATGTCTTCACTACTATTTTACAATGTAGAAAAGAGTCAAAATAAAGAAAAACCCTTGAATGAGTAGGTGCGTCCAAACATTTGACTGGTACTGACGAACTCAGTCGGGGTCTCAGTAGTATAATACACAAAGTGCAATTTTGAAAATTGGTTGTGCATCAGCAGTTTCTCTTGCTATGTCAGTCAGTAGCTAGGTTTCCATGCAGTTTGCAACAGATTTTCATGCAAATATTAAAAAATTTGTATAAAACAATGAGCATTTTCCCACCAGGGATGTGTTCCAAATAAACTGACCTTTTGTGGATAAAAGGCTGTGCGTGATGACGTAGTGCACATACAATGTTCTTTTGCCGTTAAATTCCCACGTATCGAATGAAAAATACAAGTTCAATGGGTTTCCATCACATTTTCAAACTGTTGTGTTATATAACAAATATGCCTATCTGGTCTTGGCACACCCGCTCTAACCAACAGCTCGCAGATACAGTGCAGGTAGGCTACCTGCATTATGAGATCATTATAGAGAAGAGCAATTTATTTGTATTTGTCAAACGGGCGGCCAAGCATTGATGTCAACAGAGTAAGACCCTCGATATTTATTGGAAAGGAGCATCAAGCTCATCACCTTGCCCTATCACCACCCTGTGAAGTTCATAACTTGTTTCATCTGTAGCCTAATAAACTGCATGCTTTCCCGAGTTGTAGTGGGAGGACCACACAGCATTACAATATGTGACTCCAAGTTTACTTCGATATGATGGTTATTGTTATTATATTATAAGTTGTTTTTACCACCATTTCTTGCATTACTAATTTTACAGACACAAAAAGATCCTACCATGTCTTACGAACAGATTGTCTGTCGGCATTTATAAAATTGTACTGGCATTTCATGTTTCCATCAGCCCGGTCGTTACTTTTTTAATGCGTCAGGTAATTAAATAGTTGGATGGAAACATGGTTACTGACAGTCACTCAATTAGCTCATGTCAGCTAAATTGTTTTAGATTGGAAAGTTATATAAACTTGTAGTAGTCATGGTTGAATTACCGACCGGGTGGCCCCCCATTGATTTTGTTAGTCACTCTGACTCAGATATCATATTAAAAACTGCTAACATTTCTTTCCACCCTATGGAAAAATGTGTACAATTGCTGGAAAGTAGCTGTAAAACGTCACATTTTTCTCTACGCCCCATGGCAAAATTAGTAGAATTGCATGAAGTAGGTTATAAAATAACAAAATCGTATTTCTGCCCCATGGCTAAATGTGTAGAATTGGAGCAAATGTGTTTCTGTTGTTCGGGGGGGGGGGGACACAACAACATTTTGCTTAGGGCCGGCTCTGACTGCATATGTGGGTATGGATTTGAGTGTTTAGTTGACCATGGAGGACCCAGACAGACCTTGCTGTATGACTCTGATTCTGTCCTGTGCAGTCCTCTGTCCTCCTTTGTCCTTCTTGGCCTTGGCTGTAGCAGCCATCTCCTTGGCATCGTACAGCTGTGCAGTGAGCACCAGGTACCTGTCGTTCTACACAACATCACATGACATAACCAGAGTGAAGGAAAACAGTACTACCCATCAAGTAGTACCCAGTAGTTATAGTCCCTAGAACTTTCAGAAAAGTAGCCTTGATGCCAGTCTGTTTTTGCTCTCTTGTCAACTCCTTATGGAATTGTCATGCTAAACATTCCATAATGTGTTGGCTAGAGCGCAGAAACAGAGTTGCACCCAGGCTGTGAGAAAAGTAAGACCAGCTTAGAGTGTCATCATTTATACAGTACATGTCAGTGTAACAGGTGAATGTGTGACATGATTGCTGAGTTCAGCTTACCGGGTCAAACTTCTCATCCAGTTCTGGGTTCCGTGTTTTCTTCCCACTCTGCTCCTCTTCTTCGCTGCTCTCCTCACTGGACTGCTCTGCGTATCTAAGGATCCACTCCTTCACACTGGCCCCCTCATCCTTCACAGGCACCTGTCAACATGGAGATCACCATGGAGATGACTGATCATTCATTGACTCACAGACTCAGAATGTGTAGAAAATGTTTCCCATAATCTTACGTTGCCAAACTGTAAATGTCACATTCGCTCCGCATACTCTAAGCAACACATTAGGAAAGGTTGGATCAGGGCTATATTTTCCCCACCTTAGCCGGCTCTTTCTTCGGCTCTTTGGGAGACTCAGGTTCAGGTGCTTGGGGTGCAGGCTGGAACTTGGGCTTTGTCTCATGGTTCTCTTCCTGCATCCTCTGACTGAAACCTGCTGGCAGCTCCTCTGGAAGAAAGGAGGTGGAGGGAATGAAAGAAAGCTAGAGTAAAACGAGTCAGTCAGATGATCAGTGAAGACGTTTATTGCGATAAGAGGGTAAAAAAAACAGACAATTTGAAAATCTAAGTAAAAGTACCATCTTTCAGGTTCAGGCAAAGCCAATCGAGGGCAGAGTGCAGGTCTCCTCCATACAACACACTGCTTTTCATGGCTTCCTCAATGTGCTCCGTCTTAAACTTGAACTTCTGCAGAGCTAAGTAGAGATCCTGTAAAGCACAATCACAGGCTACATCATGACATTAGAATAGATGAACAAAATACATATGACATACATGTGACTCAAGGCTTGTTTGTTACTATGACACATGATGTTCTTTACCAGCAGTTTCTTGTTGGTGAGTCTTCCTGATATCGGTCCTTTGTCTCCATTCTCTTGCCTGAAATCATTGATCAGTTTGATGATCTTCTTCTCCAAGTCTGTTTGAATGACAACCTGTAACAGAAGTAAAACATTTCAGATCATGTTTATAAAGTAGTAGGCTAATAACAGGGTTAAACATCAGTCTATTCTGCACACTTACTTTGAGTATAGACTTGTCAGTGACTCCTCCTGTGTCCACTTGTGCTGTGTTTGTGAGGCTGTAGGTCTTTGGACCTGTCAAACGAGTCAATGAAAGTGTCAGACAAACAAAGATGATTTAATTATGCCTGCCATATGCCATCCAACATTGAATCGTGTATTACAGGCTATCATTACCCACCAGGGGTTTCTGACTCATAACAGCCACAGCCTTCTGAGACCAAAATCTGCTCATATCTAGCTAGCTAACTAGACATTACTTTATATGAGTGACATACCTTTTGGCTTGTTTTCTTTCACAGCAGCTTTAGCAGGAGTTGGCTTCTGCTTTTTCCCAGAGGTAGCAGGATCAGCCACGCCGTTTCCAGCAGCAGGAACATTGTTGCCTGCTGCTGCGGGTTGGACTGTAGGGACAGTGGCAGATTTCTTCTTCTTTCCACCCATTGAGAAACTACGATATGTTGCCCTACAGGTCTATTAAATTTAAAAACATCTGCCAACAGCTAATTTCACACGTTTATAAATTATGACGGTTGTCTGGCTACTCTAAAAACAGATAGCTAGCTTGTAACGTTAGCTAGCAGCTACAGCTTGCAGACACTGGTGAAAAGACACAAGCACTTACAACGCAATCTGTCTGTCACGTTATAATAACACGTTATAACACATCTGTACTAGACTAGTATATCGGCAGTATAAACGATTGACTATTCAAGAGTGGAGTCCAGCATGTGTTCTATAGTCAGAATAATGCTGTGGCTATTTTGCCAAATAATAAAACGCGTCTAAAATGTTTTTCGCGAGTTATGAATTGGTAGTTTCCGGTTGCCGTAGCGGAAGTAATATTGTTGCATTGTGGGATTTGTGTGCTTTAATCTTGAAATCATGGCGGACGCCTTTGGAGACGATTTGTTCAGCGTGTTCGATGAAGAACAAACATCTTCAACTAAAAAGAAACCACCAATACCTGAAAAGGGGTATGTTAGCTATGGGTTTTCATTCGTTTAGAAAGTTATTTTCAATTCATAAAGTAATGACACTCGCAAGCAGCATCTAGCCTTGTTGGCTAGGCAATGCTAACGACGGCAAGCTACTAAATTACAGCCGAGTGCCTAACGTAACATTTACACCGGGGTTTATGTTTAATACCAGAATCTTGGTAGTGAGACTTGTCTGTTTACCAGTTAGCTGATATGAACAACTCGTCACATTTTATTCGATCAAATATCTAGTGTTAGTGATTTTTAGATACAGTATATTCGGCAGGTAACTATCAAACTAGGCAGCATTCTGCCTTCTCCCTACAGTCCTCAGGCATCAACTTCACCCACGACTGCCTCGTGAACTACATTACAATCCCGACGCTGGGTTAACGTTTAGAAACGTAAATACGCATTGCTTACAATATGGCTGGTATTAAAGATGGTGGATGTTGTTGTTTTACTCCAGCCGTTTACTTTTGAAATAAATGGTCAGTTCCGGTCTGCTTAACGGGGTTGATCTCCCATGCACCAATGCGATAGCGGCTGGGTCTGGTCTGCTTAGTTAATTGACTGTAATGAACCCGGGGGGCTAAAAGTGGGCCACTTCTGTCTCTGGTGGTATTACAGGTGTAATACCACACTTTGGAAGATCAGCCAGATATTGCTGTGGAATAATAACCTGCCAAGATATGGGGCAGTAGTGTGTATGTATGTGTGTGTGTGTGTGTGGACATCTCTTCAAATTAGGGGATTTTGCAATTTCACTCACACCCGTTGCTGACAGGTGTTTAAAATCGAGCACACAGAGATCAGTGACTTTGTGTGGCACTGTCATAGTATGCCACCTTTCCAACAAGTCAGTTTGTAATATTTCTGCCCTGCTAGAGCTGCCCTTGTCAACTGTAAGTGCTGGAAACGCCTTGTAACCATTACGGCTCAGCCGCAAAGTGGTAGGCCACGCAAGCTCACATAACGGGACTGCCGAGTGCTGAAGCGCACAGAGCGTAACAATCGTCTGTCCTCGGTTGCAACACTCACTACCGAGTTCCAAGCTGCCTCCTGAAGCAATGTCAGCTTCATGAAATGGGTTTCCATGGCCGAGCAGCAGCACACAAGCTCTAGAGCTCCATGAACACAATTATGCCTAACATTTTTAGAAGCATTAGACCAGAACCATGATACTGTTTGAATATTAGTCATGAAGATTTTGCAATGCCAAGTGTCGGCTGGAGTGGTGTAAAGCTTGCCTCCATTGGACTCTGGAGCACTGGAAAGGCGTTGTCTAGAGTGAGGAATCACGCTTCACCATCTGGCAGTCTGTCGGATGAATATGGGTTTGGCGGATGCCAGGAGAACGCTACCTGCACCAATGCATAGTGCCAACTGTCAAGTTTGATGGAGGAGGAATAATGGTCTGGGGATGTTTTTCATGGTTTGGGCTAGGCCCCTTAGTTCCAATGAAGGGAAATCGTAATGCTTCAGCATACAATGACATTCTAGACAATTCTGTGCTTCCATCTTTGTGGCAACAGTTTGGGGAAGGCCCTTTCCTGTTTCAGCATGACAATGCCCCCGTGCACAAATGAGGTCCATACAGAAATGGTTTGTCAAGATCAGTGTGGAAGAACTAGACTGGCCTGCACAGAGCCCTAACCTCAACCCCATCAATCACCTTTGGGATGAATTGGAACGTTGACTGCGAGCCAGGCCTAATCGCTCAACATTAATGCCCAACCTCACTAATGCTCTTGTGGCTGAATGGAAGCAAATTCCCGCAACAATGTTCCAACATGTAGTGGGAAGTCTTCCCAGAAGAGTGGAGGCTGTTATAGCAGCAAAAGGGGTAACAAATCCAGATTAATGCCCATGATTTTGGAGTGAGATGTTCGACGGGCAGCTGTCCACATACTTTTGGTCATGTAGTGTATCTAATCAATGGAAGATGTAATTAAAAAGACGAAATTAAAAGTTAAAGGATAGGCTACAAGGACCAAGAGCCAACAGGTGGGCTGCTACTTAATATTCTGAATAGAGTTGTTATTTGTACCTGTAGGATGAGAGAGCACATGCACTGCAGCCTCTATTCTAAAGTAACATTACTGATTTATTCTCTTTTCAGGAAAGCAACCAGTAATAATGACAAAGGCGGAAAGAACGAGCCCCCTGCTGCCAAGACCAAGAGGGAAGCAGACGACGACGGGACAGATGAGGTGGTGGTCGGGAAGAAGGCCAAGCTGGAGACCGTCTCTACAGAGGAGATCAAGTAAGATGACGTGACTTTGAACAATTCTAGATTTGCTGCCTCCAGATCAGATACAGTGAGGGAAAAAAGTATTTGATCCCCTGCTGATTTTGTACGTTTGCCCACTGACAAAGAAATGATCAGTCTATAATTTTAATGGTAGGTTTATTTGAGTCCGGCCCACTGGAATTTCAGCACACTCTTTCATCTCTACCGGCTGCCTAGATTTGTAATTGTGTAAAGTGTTATGATTCCCTGTTGGTGTAGACACATGGCTATGTAATATGCAAATTAGAGTGACATGTGAATTCTACTCATGGTTGGTTAACTGATTGAATGCTAATGAATATGAAATGGCCATCCCCAGTCTTGCGGACTGCATGCCCAAGGTGAAGGTGGAGTCAGTTGAGACAGTGGAAGGATGCAATCACGAGGTAAGAGCTTTCACAGGTCTTTTGAAATATTAACAAAATATATATATTTTTTATTAATTTATGAAACCTGGGCATAGTCCAATATATCAACCGTCTTCCCCTTACTGACATTTCTGTTTTCCTTACCTGAACAGGTGGCCCTGCCAGCCAATGAGGAGTACACACAGCTTAAGCCTCGTGTGGGGAAAGCAGCCAAGGTAGTGTAACTGTACATCTCTGTTGCGTGGATATGGTGAAAGCACGGTCTGAAAATCAGGGCCTTAAACAGTGCCTTGTCAAGTGACTCCAGTCCACCCATTTCTGTTCCTGCTAATGTCTTACGGGTCTGTTTTGCAGGAGTACCCCTTCATTCTGGATCCCTTCCAACGTGAGGCCATTCTGTGTATAGACAACAACCAGTCAGTGCTTGTGTCTGCCCACACCTCTGCAGGAAAGACTGTCTGTGCAGAGTGAGTTTGACACACTGAGTGTGTTATTTTGGCTGTAAATCAGTTAATTGATTCATGTCACTGATTGGCTCGAGATTCCACTCACCTGATGTCCCAGGTCCAAATCAGTTCCTGTACTTAGGACCTCAAGGGCCAGATTAATGTGTATCTAGGCAGTCTCTTAAACACTTTCCCAAACCACGTCTACCCCTCCTCCAGGTATGCCATAGCTCTAGCCCTGAAAGGGAAGCAGAGGGTCATCTTCACCAGCCCCATCAAGGCCCTGAGTAACCAGAAGTACAGAGAGATGTACGAAGAGTTCCAAGATGTTGGCTTGATGACTGGTGATGTCACCATCAACCCCACTGCCTCCTGCCTTGTCATGACCACTGAGGTACAACATCAGAGCTTTCCGTTATCATTCAATTATCAACTCTCCACTCTGTCTGCTCAACTTGGTATTGCCCTTGGCTCCAACCTCCGACCCCCGCTCCAACCTCCGACCCCTGCTCTCATCTGTCTCCTGTTCTCCATTCTGTATTTTGGAGGGATAAGGATAAAATGGAAGACTCATTTCTGTTGGGAAATTGTGTATACATTAGACAATAAAGTCAACTTCTCCTTATTGTTTCAGATCCTGAGGAGCATGTTGTACCGAGGGTCAGAGGTCATGAGAGAGGTGTCCTGGGTCATCTTTGATGAGATCCATTACATGAGAGATGCAGAGCGTGGCGTGGTCTGGGAGGAGACCATCATCCTGCTTCCTGACAATGTCCACTATGTCTTCCTGTCCGCCACCATCCCCAACGCCAAGCAGTTTGCTGAGTGGATCTGCCACCTCCACAAGCAGGTGGGGTTTATTTAATTAACTTGATCACTTACTTGACTTAACCCTTGGTTCCTATAAGGAGCGCCGGCTGTTGACGGATGTCCCCCATCTTGTGCTTCCAGTGGTGTCCACCACACATCCTATTACTTTTAAAGACCTGTCCCCTCGGCACTAGTGACAGGTCCCCTCGGCACCGGTCCCCCTGGCTGCCCAGTCTCACTCCAGTGCCAGACTAACCTCGGTCAGCAGAAGGACTGGATCACAACACTGGCTCTTCCCTTTCGAAGGCCGAGCACACACTTGGAAAGAATTGACTGAATCGACTTAACTGTAAATAAAGGTTGAATAAATAGTTATTGTGATGAGATGCTAATACATTATTGGTGACTTCCTCTTGTCCCCATGCAGCCCTGTCACGTGGTGTATACTGACTTCCGGCCCACCCCCCTGCAGCACTACATCTTCCCAGCAGGTGGCGACGGACTTCACCTTGTGGTGGATGAGAACGTAAGGACATCCACAGTACCAGAGGTTTCCTCTGTCTTGACTGTGACAACACGTTACTTTCTGGATTTACTATACACACAGATGATGCATACCCTGTCACGGTGGAAATACGCTTAATTCGCTTCCTTATTCAATAATTTTATAGATGTATCCTTAAAGATAAAGTGGAAATGTCTAGGAGTAGCAAGGGCTCAGTTGTGAAGTGGATGGCCACACAAGCTCACAGAATGGTACCCCTGATGCGTGTAGCACATAAAAACGTAATTCCTTGGTTGCAACACTCACTACCGAGTTCCAAACTGCCTCTGGAAGCAACGTTAGCACAATAACTGTTTGTCGGGAGCGTCATGAAATGGGTTTCCATGGCCGAGCAGCCTCACACAAGCCTAAGATCACCATGCACAATGCCAAGTGTCGGCTGGACTGGTGTAAACCTCTGCGCCTTTGGAATATGGAGCAGTGGAAACGCATTATCTGGAGTGATGAATCATGCTTCACATCTGGCAGTTCGACAGACTAATCTGGGTTTGGCGGATGCCAGGAGAATATATATATTTTTTCACCTTTATTTAACCAGGTTTACAACTGCGACCTGGCCAAGATAAAGCAAAGCAGTGCGACAAAAACAACAGAGTTGCACATAAATAAACGTACAGTCAATAACACAATATAAAAATCTATATACAGTGTGCAAATGTAGTAAGATTAAGGAGTTAAGGCAATAAATAGGCCATAGTGGCGAAATAATTACAATTGAGCAATTAAACACGAGTGATAGATGTGCAGAAGATTAATGTGAAAGTAGAGATACTGGGGTGCAAAGGAGCAAAAAAAAACCATGGGGATGAGGTAGTTGGGTGGGCTATTTTACAGATGGGATGTGTACAGGTGCAATGATCGGTAAGCTGCTCTGACAGCTGATGCTTAAAGTTGGTAAGGTAGTAATGCTACCTTCCCCAATGCATAGTGCCAACTGTAAAGGAGGAATAATGTTCGGGGTCTGTTTTTCATGGTTCGGGCTAGGTCTGTGTTAAGCATTGCTTGCATCGCGCTGTTGACGTAACAGGCCAGATGGGTTACAGGGATGAGAGCACACAGAAATCACTCCATTATTTAGGTTTGGTTTACAATGTCTGTCAGTGGGATGACTAAGCATGGTGTTAGGTACCTGGCTAAACATACAAGTAGCAGCTTAGTGATAGCCATTCACACCTCTGGGAATAGCAGCATAGTGGTAACTATTCACACCTCTGAGAATGACCGATGTGTTGAACATTAGGGCCGGATGCTGACTGTGGTTGCTTACAACTATTACAAGTTTTATCCTTCACTACAGAAGACCGACCTGAGTCGAAGTTAGATCTGTCAGTTTGTAATAGAATGTGAAATGAGCCCAGAGTGTCTGATCGTGTCTACTTTGGGTAGGTTATTGATCCAGAGTGTCTAATTGTGTCTACTCTAGGGTGGGTTATTGATCCAGAGTGTCTGATTGTGTCTTGTCTCCTCCAGGGAGAGTTCAGAGAGGACAACTTCAACACGGCCATGCAGGTGCTGAGAGACACAGGGGACTCTGGGGGCGGCAGCGGAGGGGGCAAGTGGGATACCAAGGGGCGCAAAGGAGGAACACGAGGTGTGTGACTAACTGCTTATACTGCTGACCACAAGTATTCATGTGAGCCAAGTTTTGTCAGAATGTTCAGTGTCATCTAAATTAGGGTTGCAAAATTACTGAAATGTTACCCAAAATCCCATGTTTTGTTCAATGTGTGTTGTCTCCTTAGGGCCGTCCAACGTGTTCAAGATAGTGAAGATGATCATGGAGAAGAACTTCCAGCCGGTTATCATCTTTAGCTTCAGTAAGAAGGAGTGTGAGGCCTACGCCCTGCAGGTGTCCAAGCTGGACTTCAACACAGGTAGGGGGGGGACTGTCCTGATGAGAATTCATTAGAGCACACCGTAGCAATGCGCTTTGTAGTGGAAAACGGGTGATTCTTATTGGACGTGTTCAGGTGTTCTGCCTCCACCAGTGTTTTCTTCTATTTGGTGCCTGCTGAATACAACCATGTACCTCCTCCAAGGGTGGGATGGGTATGTCATGAATTTTGCTAACAGTGTTTTTAATAATCGGATTCAAACAGGGCCTAAAATGAACACCTGGCAGCTGCGCGTAGTTTCCACCAGCCACGTTGGTGTGTGGTCAGGGCTCCACAGTGCTAGAATTTCATTTGTAAATAAAAATTGTATGGTATCTGTATAGCGTGGCGTCTGTATAGTATCTGTATGGGGTGGTGTCTGTATGGTGTGGCGTGGTGTCTGTATAGTGTGGTGTGTGTATCGTGTGTGGTGTAATTCTTTTGTAAAAAGTTATTTTGAAATCTACCAGCCACATTGGCTGGTGGCCCAAAATGTCAATTTCATGCCCTGGATTCAAAATTGTTTCATTTTAACTGTACACATAACTCACTGCTCTCTTTGTGGTGTGACTGACAATACAAAGAAAATCCACTGATTTGAAGGCAGAGCATGCCAGCCATGGGCTACATAAAAGCATGCCACTCAACACTGGACTACACAACCTTTCTGTGTGCAGATGTGTCCCAAATGGAACTCTATTCACTACTTTTGACTAGAGCCCATTCAGAATAGAGTACCTTTTGATACATAGCCATAGATCGGCTTCTCAACACTCGGACACTCTGTGCCAGTATGTTCTGCAGCCTATGCTGATTCATAGCGCGATGATCCTGAGTAGCAGCAGGGTGATGAGTCTAGGCTGCAGATTTAATTGGTTAACTGTGGAAAAATGCACGAGTTCGAGTACGTCCTGCGTAGCTGGCGAAAGTTCATGCTTTCGTGTGTGATTTGATTAAGTCAGTTAAGTGCAAGAGCACCAAATGTTCTCCCTCCCACCGGCCAGACTAGGATGGCTGTGTATCCAGTGACTCCTCCAGCAGACATCAATATGCCTCATTGTGCTTTTTCGGCTGCTTTTACATCTCTTCTCCACTTACAGTGAAGAAATGCATTATGGGGGTACTGCCTAGTCAGTCTCTGAGGGGGGAGAGACAACACAGTGAAATGATAAAGATGATTGAGCAGATTCATCTTGGCTTAACCCTAGAGGGTTCTTTCCCTCCATCCTGACCAGAGGCTGTTTGTACTAAAGTAACAAATATTTTGACATTCTTCCACCCTTTGTTGCGTTGCAACACACTGACGCTGATACATCTTGTGAAAGATTTTATATTTACACAACCAATTGCGCTAAGCCGTGCGTATGTGATGTGTGGTTTACGTAGGTTTTACAATAATTCCTCTCTCTCTCACAAAAAGCTGTTTATCACCGTAGCAGTTCTTTAATAGCATCGTGATAAGCAGCAGCACTGTTGTATTTATAGAAGCAGAGCTGCCCGTCTGTTTTCAGGTTTAGGCAAATCCAGTGTTTCTTTAACTCTGTCCTCAGGACCCCAAGGGCTGCACATTTAGTTTTTTTGCCCTAGTACTACACAGCTGATTCAACTAATCATCCAGCTTTGATTATTTAACTCAGCTGTGTAGTACTAAGGCAAAAAACAAAATGTGCAGCCCTTTGGTCCCCCAGGACAGAAAGGATTGTAGTAATACTATTGAGGAGCATAGAAAGAAGGCAGCCACGTGA
Source organism: Brachymystax lenok tsinlingensis (assembly GCA_030435695.1). Taxonomy (NCBI): domain Eukaryota; kingdom Metazoa; phylum Chordata; class Actinopteri; order Salmoniformes; family Salmonidae; genus Brachymystax; species Brachymystax lenok. Next base: position 12,609,426 of record CM059795.1, read on the forward strand.
GTGTCTTTCTCTTCTCTCTCCCTCCTGACCCCTGGCCATCTTTCTTTTCCCCTTCCCCCTCTAATGAACTTCTCTGGCTGGGGTTTAATCCTTTATGACATTGTTTCTGGGCTGTGTTTCTGGAACTGTCAGGTGTGGCTTGTCCTCTGACTCTGGCCCTGAAATCAACAAACCAACAGCATCACAGACGGACTGTCTCTATGATGAGTAGTCACACGTTGAAGTGTCTGCTGCTGCTATCTAATTGACTGATAAAGTGTTGCGTTGTTAAATAAGTAGTCTATCACTTGACTAGGCTGCCAAGAGAATCAGACTCTGATAAATGGTCATGTTTCAGTTTCTCAGGCTGACCTGGATGTCATCTGATCAACTTTATGGTGTGTGTGGTGCCTGTATAGTGTGTGTGGTGCCTGTATAGTGTGTGGGGTGCCTGTATAGTGTGTGTGTGTGGGGTGCCTGTATAGTGTGTGTGTGTGTGGGGTGCCTGATAGTGTGTGTGTGTGTGGGGTGCCTGTATAGTGTGTGTGTGTGTGCCTGTATAGTGTGTGTGTGTGTGGGGTGCCTGATAGTGTGTGTGTGTGTGGGGTGCCTGTATAGTGTGTGTGTGGGGTGCCTGTATAGTGTGTGTGTGGGGTGCCTGTATAGTGTGTGTGTGGGGTGCCTGTATAGTGTGTGTGTGGTGCCTGTATAGTGTGTGTGTGGGGTGCCTGTATAGTGTGTGTGTGGGGTGCCTGTATAGTGTGTGTGTGGGGTGCCTGTATAGTGTGTGTGTGGGGTGCCTGTATAGTGTGTGTGTGTGGGGTGCCTGATAGTGTGTGTGTGTGTGTGGGGTGCCTGTATAGTGTGTGGGGTGCCTGTATAGTGTGTGTGTGTGGGGTGCCTGTATAGTGTGTGTGTGGGGTGCCTGTATAGTGTGTGTGTGGGGTGCCTGTATAGTGTGTGTGTGGGGTGCCTGTATAGTGTGTGTGTGTGGGGTGCCTGTATAGTGTGTGTGTGTGGGGTGCCTGTATAGTGTGTGTGTGTGTGGGGTGCCTGTATAATGTGTGTGTGTGTGGGGTGCCTGTATAATGTGTGTGTGTGTGTGGTGCCTGTATAGTGTGTGTGTGTGTGTGGTGCCTGTATAGTGTGTGTGTGTGTGGGGTGCCTGTATAGTGTGTGTGTGTGGGGTGCCTGTATAGTGTGTGTGTGTGGGGTGGCTGTGTGTGTGTGGGGTGCCTGTATAGTGTGTGTGTGTGGGGTGCCTGATAGTGTGTGTGTGGGGTGCCTGTATAGTGTGTGTGTGTGGTGCCTGTATAGTGTGTGTGTGTGGGGTGCCTGATAGTGTGTGTGTGGGGTGCCTGTATAGTGTGTGTGTGGGGGGGTGGCTGTATAGTGTGTGTGTGTGGGGGGTGCCTGTATAGTGTGTGTGTGGTGCCTGTATAAATCAAATCAAATGTTATTTGTCACATGCACATGGTTAGCAGATGTTAATGCGAGTGTAGCGAAATGCTTGTGCTTCTAGTTCCGACCATGCAGTAGTATCTAACAAGTAATCTAACAAATTCACAACAAATACCTTATACACACAAGAGTAACGGAATGAATACGAGTATGTACATATATATATATATATATATGGATGAGTGAGGCAAGATGCAGTAGATGGTATGGAGTACAGTGTATATATATATATATATATATATATATATGAGATGAGTAATGTAGGATATGTAAACATTTATATAAATGGCATTGTTTAAAGTGGCTAGTGATACATTATTTCATCCATTTATAATTATTAAAGTGGCTAGAGATTTGGGTCGATGGCCGAACGGCATAGGCAAGATTCAGTAGATGGTTTAGAGTACAGTGTATACATTTGATATAAGTATGTCGGATAAGTAAACATTATATACAAAATTGTTTAAAGTGGCTAGTGATACATTAAACATAGGAATTGGATGTAACAAAGTGGCTAGAGATTTGAGTTAGTATGTTGGCAGCAGCCACTCAATGTTAGTGATGGCTGTTTAACAGTCTGATGACCTTGAGATAAAAGCTGTTTTTCAGTCTCTCGGTCCCAGCTTTGATGCACCTGTACTGATCTCGCCTTCTGGATGATAGCGGGGTGAACAGGCAGTGGCTCGGGTGGTTGTTGTCCTTGATGATCTTTTTGGCCTTCCTGTGACATCGGGTGGTGTAGGTGTCCTGAAGGTCAGATAGTTTACCCCCGGTGATGCGTTGTGCAGTCCTCACTACCCTCTGGAGAGCCTTACGGTTGTGGGCGGAGCAGTTGCCGTACCAGGCGGTGATACAGCCCGACAGGGTGCTCTCGATTGTGCATCTGTAGAAGTTTGTGAGTGATTTTGGTGACAAGCCGAATTTCTTCAGCCTCCTGAGGTTGAAGAGGCACTGTTGCGCCTTCTTCACCACGCTGTCTGTGTGGGTGGACCAGGGATGCCATCTGGGCCGGCAGCCTTGCGAGGGTTAACACATTTAAATGTTTTTCTCACATTGGCTGCGGTGAAGGAGAGCCCGCAGGTTTTGGTAGCAGGCTGTGTCGGTGGCACTGTATTGTCCTCAAAGTGACAAGCCAAATTTCTTCAGCCTCCTGTATAGTGTGTGTGTGTGGTGCCTGTATAGTGTGTGTGTGCGGTGCCTGTATTGTGTGTGTGTGTGTTGCCTGTAGTGTGTGTGTGTGTGGTGCCTGTATTGTGTGTGGTGCCTGTATTGTGTGTGGTGCCTGTATAGTGTGTGTGTGGTGCCTGTGTAGTGTGTGTGTGTGGTGCCTGTATTGTGTGTGGTGCCTGTATAGTGTGTGTGTGGTGCCTGTGTAGTGTGTGTGTGTGGTGCCTGTATTGTGTGTGGTGCCTGTATAGTGTGTGTGTGGTGCCTGTGTAGTGTGTGTGTGTGTGTGTGTGTGTGGTGCCTGTATAGTGTGTGTGCGGTGCCTGTATAGTGTGTGTGTGTGGTGCCTGTATAGTGTGTGGTGCCTGTATAGTGTGTGTGTGTGGTGCCTGTATAGTGTGTGTGTGTGTGTGTGTGTGTGTGTGTGTGGTGCCTGTATAGTGTGTGTGTGTGTGTGGTGCCTGTATAGTGTGTGTGCGGTGCCTGTATAGTGTGTGTGTGTGTGAGTGCCTGTATAGTGTGTGTGTGGTGCCTGTATAGTGTGTGTGTGTGTGGTGCCTGTATAATGTGTGTGTGTGTGGTGCCTGTATAGTGTGTGTGTGCGGTGCCTGTATAGTGTGTGTGTGTGGTGCCTGTATAGTGTGTGTGTGTGTGTGCAGTGCCTGTATAATGTGTGTGTGTGCAGTGCCTGTATAATGTGTGTGTGTGCGGTGCCTGTATAATGTGTGTGTGTGTGGTGCCTGTATAATGTGTGTGTGTGTGGTGCCTGTATAGTGTGTGTGTGTGTGGTGCCTGTATAGTGTGTGTGTGGTGCCTGTATAGTGTGTGTGTGGTGCCTGTATAATGTGTGTGTGTGCGGTGCCTGTATAATGTGTGTGTGTGCGGTGCCTGTATAATGTGTGTGTGTGCGGTGCCTGTATAATGTGTGTGTGTGCGGTGCCTGTATAGTGTGTGTGTGTGGTGCCTGTATAGTGTGTGTGTGTGTGGTGCCTGTATAATGTGTGTGTGTGTGGTGCCTGTATAATGTGTGTGGTGCCTGTATAATGTGTGTGGTGCCTGTATAATGTGTGTGGTGCCTGTATTGTGTGTGTGTGTGGTGCCTGTATTCTGTGTGTGTGTGTGTGTGTGGTGCCTGTATTTTGTGTGTGTGTGTGTGTGTGTGTGTGTGGTGCCTGTGTGTGTGTGGTGCCTGTATAGTGCCTGTATAGATGTGTGTCCATTGCGTCTTGTATTTCTATAGCGGTGTGAATAGATTCACATTTGAGTCATTTAGCAGACTACCTTATCTAGAACAACTTACAGGAGCAATTAGGCTTGTGTCTTGCTCAAGGGCACATGGACAACGTTTTGCCTAGTCGGCTCATGTATTCGAACCAACAACCTTTGGGTTACTGGCCCAACGCTCTGCGTGGCAGATATGTGGTGTGTTGTGTGAGGACACCAACCGTGAGCCCGTTCTCCCTCTGGTTCTTTCATCTCCAGAATGTGTGTTTGTCTGTTTGGAGCCTCTGTGCTAAGACATTAGCCATGTGTATATTAAATAACTCTTGATGTGTTTGTCTGTGTGTGATGGACTCTGAGTGTGACTCTGTGTGAGCGTGCATGTGCACATGCCTGTGTGTGTGTCTACGAGCATGTGTGTTTGGTGTTTTCTAAAGAGTTTAACTTTGGGTCCAGTGCCAGAGAGTTGATGTACGCCCACAGGCTGTGGTGTGTGTCTGCTCGTTCGTGTCCGTGTGAGACTGTCCTAACTGCAGTGTGGTCTAGGACTTCAGGGAGCAGCAGACCGTGGCACTTCTTCACTATGACCACTTACACCAATAACCTAAGGAACCATTACCATGTCCAAAACCAGAAGAATTCCAGCCCTGGTCAGCCAGTTGGGTTCTAAAGTAGAGGAGAGGCGCACTCTCCTATACCGACACACACATGGGCCTGCCTACAGTCACCGTGGCGTGCAAATACAAGTCATTTATTTGAATATGAAAATGGCTGTGGGTTATCATATCTGCATGTATTTTACTCCTGTTTGCCTCAGTTCCTGGTCTGATCCATTTACATAGTCTGCGCTGCAACATTGTTCTCAGGCAAAACACTCACTACCTGCCCTGTCAGAGGGTCCCGTGTGGCTCAGTCTGTAGAGCGTGGTGTTTGCAACGCCAGGGTTGTCGGTTCGATGTCTACGGGGGATCAGTACAAATTGTATGCACTCACTACTGTAAGTGGCTCTGGATAAGTCTGCTAAATGACTCACTACTTACTGTATGTGGCTCTGGATAAGAGTCTGCTAAATGACTCCCTGCTGTAAGTGGCTCTGAATGAGAGTCTGCTAAATGACTCCCTGCTGTAAGTGGCTCTGGATAAGAGAGTCTGCTAAATGACTCCCTGCTGTAAGTGGCTCTGGATAAGAGAGTCTGCTAAATGACTCACTACTGTAGTGGCTCTGGATAAGAGAGTCTTCTAAATGACTCACTACTGTAGTGGCTCTGTATAAGACTGTCTGCGCAATTGACTCATGTACATGTAGAAGGCTGATGTTGAGCTTTGGAGTTGTGGCAGAGGTGGCACTACACGTCTGATGGTCAACCGTGTCAGTTAATATGCACATGTCCCGTTTGTTTTTCCAGATGAGGAGAAGCTGCTTGTAGAGGAGGTGTTTAACAACGCTGTAGACTGTCTGTCGGACGATGACAAGAAGCTGCCTCAGGTGGGTCGGTTGGCTGGTTGATTTGAACAACATTAAATACACACACACACACTGAAAAAAGCCTGATTTGCTTGTTTGCAATACATGCTGTTCTCACTTAAATCAGTGATTTTGTTAGCCTTCTGGCGCCTTGTAAGCCATTTAAAACTTTCCCCCATTTCCTTCAGCGACCACACAGCCATTTCATGCACGCCACACAATGTCAATAGAGGCAGCAGAAATGTCTCCTGTCATGTTGAACTCCACTAATAAAGTCTGTGCGAATTGGGTCTCCTTGATGTGTGGTCATCCGTGGCTATTAGAACTCTACCACACGAGCCACGGGCAAAAAGAGCAACGGGAAGAGCTTGTTCTGAAATGGTTCAGCTCGGTGACATGCTGAGATATTTTGGAGGTTCTGAAAGTGGGTTCTTTATAAGAGGGAGCCTGTAAAAGTTTCCACCACTCTGTCTGTGGTTCGGCTAGTGGGTTTGATTATAAACACACACAATATTTCCTTATTTCTCTATCCCTTTATACCACTAGTTCAGGCTGTATAGGATTTGTTCTCCTGTGGTTGTTTCTGATTGTGTAGTTTTAGCAGGTAGCCTAGCGATTTAAGACAATTGGGACAGTACCCGAAAGGTTGCTGGTTCGAATCCTTGAGCCGACTAAGTTAACCCGTCGACGTAATCCCTTGAGCAAGGCACTTAACCCTAATTGTTCCTGTAAGTCTAGTGAGTGACAAATCCTAAGCGGTCGTTGCTGGTTTATAGTGTAGTAGAGCTGTCAGAAGGCTGCTGCATTTTGAATGCCGGCTCAGAGGGTCTGTTAATGGTCACAACCATGTGTGTGGCTCTGCTAGGGTCAGAGGAGGACAGACGGAGTATTTCTATTCTTCAGATGGATGGCTGGCTCAAGCTAGTGTGAACAGTAAAAAAAAATGTTTTTTAAACATTTAGATATGACGTTGTATTATGGCTTCACTGAGTTCTAGATTGTCCTGTCTTTGACATATGTTAGTGTCTTTAACAAGAAACTTATTATATTAATCAAATGACTGATTATTATTGCTGTATTTCCAGGTAGAGAATGTTCTACCACTACTGAAGAGAGGTATAGGGATTCACCACGGGGGACTGCTCCCCATCCTGAAGGAAACCATTGAAATCCTCTTCTCGGAGGGGCTAATTAAGGTAGGCCTTGCCGGTCGGGATCTTACCTGGATCTCACTTTAAATTATACAGAACGTTGTCATTCACTAGAAACCTTTTCACGCTATCACTCCCACCCCAAACATTCTGTGCTGGCTTGGATATTGTCCTTTCCAGCATGGTTCCAGCAACTATTATGCATGCAACCAGACTAGCACAGTACACCTCGGCTAATCTCAGCTTGATAGGGTAAAAAGGCTATAGCCATTCCTGTGTGTTTGAATAGGAGTGAGTTTGCTAAATGTGATGTTGATCCTCTCTCTTCAGGCGTTGTTTGCCACAGAGACCTTTGCCATGGGCATCAACATGCCTGCCCGCACCGTCCTGTTCACCAGCGCACGCAAGTTTGACGGCAAAGACTTCCGATGGGTAACACTCCTTTTAATGAGCCAGGCTCCCGCTGGGTAACACTCCTTTTATGAGCCAGGCTCCCGCTGGGTAACACTCCTTTTAATGAGCCAGGCTCCCGCTGGGTAACACTCCTTTTAATGAGCCAGGCTCCCGCTGGGTAACACTCCTTTTAATGAGCCAGGCTCCCGCTGGGTAACACTCCTTTTAATGAGCCAGGCTCGCGCTGGGTAACACTCCTTTTATGAGCCAGGCTCCCGCTGGGTAACACTCCTTTTAATGAGCCAGGCTCCCGCTGGGCAACACTCCTTTTAATGAGCCAGGCTCCCGCTGGGTAACACTCGTTTTAATGAGCCAGGTTCCCGCTGGGTAACACTCGTTTTAATGAGCCAGGTTCCCGCTGGGTAACACTCGTTTTAATGAGCCAGGCTGGAACGAGCCAGGCTGGAATGACTGGAACGAACTACAAAAATCTCAAACTGGAGACACTTATCTCCCTCACCAGCTTTAAGCACCAGCTGTCAGAGCAGTTCACAGACCCCTGCACCTGTTTATAGCCCATCTGTAAATAGCCCAACCAACTACCTCATCCCCTACCGTATTTATTTATTTATCTTGTTCCTTTGCACCCCAGTTTTTCAAAATTGCACATTCATCTACTGCACATCTACCATTCCAGTGTTTAAATGCTATATTGTAATTACTTTTCCACCATGGCCTATTTATTGCCTTACCTTCCTTATCCTACCTCATTTGCACTCTTTGTATATAGATTTGTTGTTTTTTAACTGTATTATTGACTGTATGTTTGTTTTACTCCATGTGTAACTCTGTGTTGTTGTATGTGTCGAACTGCTTTGCTTTATCTTGGCCAGGTCGCAGTTGTAAATAAGAACTTGTTCTCAACTTGCCTACCTGGTTAAATAAAGGTGAAATAAATAAAAAAGGCTCCCACTGGGTAACACTCGTTTTAATGAGCCAGGCTCCCGCTGGGTAACACTTGTTTTGATGAGCCAGGCTCCCGCTGGGTAACACTCGTTTTGATGAGCCAGGCTCCCGCTGGGTAACACTCGTTTTGATGAGCCAGGCTCCCGCTGGGTAACACTCGTTTTGATGAGCCAGGCTCCCGCTGGGTAACACTCGTTTTGATGAGCCAGGCTCCCGCTGGGTAACACTCGTTTTGATGAGCCAGGCTCCCGCTGGGTAACACTTGTTTTGATGAGCCAGGCTCCCGCTGGGTAACACTCGTTTTGATGAGCCAGGCTCCCCCTGGGTAGCACTCGTTTCGATGAGCCAGGCTCCCGCTGGGTAGCACTCGTTTCGATGAGCCAGGCTCCTGCTGGGTAGCACTCGATTCAATGAGCCAGGCTCCCGCTGGGTAACACTCGTTTCGATGAGCCAGGCTCCCGCTGGGTAACACTCGTTTTATTGAGCCAGGCTCCCACAGACCTGTGATTGTACCACGTTGGTAAAGACACGGTCACTCCATTATGTCAGTGACTGACTTTGTCCTCATGGGGACATTTTTCTTCATTGTAAGTTTTATCACTCCCTGGAATGATTAGTAGCCTTAATCAGGTTCCAATCAATACACACGTGTCTATGTGGGTAATTCCTGCTATGTTGCAACCAGACTGACGGATGAGCCCAGGCTTAACTTGATCTAGTTCAGCACTCTTCTCTTTGTCTGACAGGTCATATTGAGGGTTCATCATTTCCGTTGTGTGTGCATTGACGCCTTTATAAGGCCACGGAGGGAGCACAGAGGGAGTTGGGAGTCTCTGGCGTAAGATAAACAGCCACGTATTGTTTATGTGAGGAGCTGGGGGCCACGGGGCCGGCCATGAATCAAGCTGTTGGGAATGAAAATGGCCAGATCGTTACACCTCTGGCTTGGAGAGGGATAGGAGGGAGAAAGGATGAGGAGAGAGGGAATGGGAAGCGGCTGTCCAAGAGGCTCGCGAAGAACATCTGGTGTGGTTAAACTGGTGCCAGAACACCACGCATGCAGTCAAGGCTTTTCCTCTCCTCTCCCCCCCATCTCTCCTTCCCTCTCTCAGTAACAAAGCAGAGAGCAGAAATCCAGGGCCTCTTTGTGGGGTGACTGCTCCCTCTTATCTCGCTCCATATGTTCGTCTTTCTCCATCCTTCCTTCCCTTTCTCCTACCCCTCAGAGATTTATGAGGAGAGGAACGTCCAGAGCCAGTCTTATAATCAGGACCTTATGATGTAGAGCACCAAAAATGCCCAAGAAATTATGATTGAATCTGCATGACGAAGGTATCAACAAAGTTGTTAGGGTTAGTTTCGTGGCAGAGGAATGTTTATACAGTCCGAGATGAAAGAATCTGTTGATTAGCCTAATCAGGGCCATGTGTGTCATGCAGCGTTTGTAAAGCGGAGGGTTTTAAAGCCAAGGGGCAAATCAAGGCGTTCCAGCTCTCCATGTTAATGTTCTGAAGAGGTGTTGTAATGCCAGGGTAAAGTTACAAGTTTTACTAGTCGTATGTACGGGATACACATGGTATACACCGTCCAATGAAATGCTTACTTGCAGGTTCCTCCTCGACAATGCAACAGCAACAATAAAAGTTAAGAATATGATCATAAAGTAAACGGCTCAGTAGAATATAATAAACATTTTAGCATAAGTATCAAATCAAGTTTTATTAGTCACATGCGTGCTGAATACAACAGGTGTAGACCTTACAGTGAAATGCTTACTTACGAGCCTTTAACCAAGATGCAGTATAAAAATAAGAGGAAGAAATTAAAGTAACAAGTAATAAAAGAGCAGCAGCATAATAACAATAGCGAGACTATATACAGGGGGTACCAGTACAGAGTCAATGTGCGGGGGCTAGTTGAGGTAATATGGGGGCAATGCAAATAGTCTGGGTTGCCATTTGATTAGGAGTTGAGGAGTCTTATGGCTTGGGGGTAGAAAATGTTTAGAAGCCTCTTGGACCTAACCTTGGCACTCCAGTATTGCTTGCCGTGCGGTAGCAGAGAGAACAGTCTATGACTAGGGTGGCTGGAGTCTTTGACAATTTATAGGCCTCCCTCTGACACCGCCTGGTATAGAGGTCCTGGATGGCAGGAAGCTTGGCCCCAGTGATGTACTGGGCCGTACGAACTACCTTCTGTAGTGCCTTGCGGTCGGAGGCCGAGCAGTTGCCATACCAGGCAGTGACGCAACCAGTCAGGATGGTGCAGCTGTAGAACCTTTTGAGGATCTGAGGACCCATGCCAAATCTTTTCAGTCTCCTGAGGGGGAATAGATTTTGTCATGCCCTCTTCACGACTGTCTTGGTGTGCTTGGACCATGTCAGTTTGTTGGTGACGTGGACACCAAGGAACTTGAAGCTCTCAAACTGCTCCACTGCAGCCCCGTCAATGAGAATCGGGGCATGCTCGGTCCTCTTTTTCCTGTAGTCCACAATCATCTCCTTAGTCTTGATCACTTTGAGGGAGAGGTTGTTGTCCTGGCACCACACGGCCAGGTCTCTGACAACCTCCCTATAGGCTCTTGTCGATGGTCAGGCCTACCACTGTTGTTTCATCGGCAAACTTAATGATGGTGTTTGTCATGCTTGGCTGTGCAGTCATGAGTGAACAGGGAGTACAGGAGGGGACTGAGCACGCACCCCTGAGGGTCACCGTGGCGGATGTCATTACCTACCCTTACCACCTGGGGGCGTCCTGTCAGGAAGTCCACGATCCAGTTGCAGAGGGACGTGTTTAGTCACAGGGTCTTGAGCTTATTGATGAGCTTTGAGCGCATTATGGTGTTGAACTCTGAGCTGTAGTCAATGAATAGCTTTCTCACATAGGTGTTCCTTTTGTCCAGGTGGGAAAGGGCAGTGTGGGGTGCAATAGAGATTCCATCGTCTGTGGATCTGTTGGTGCGGTATGCAAATTGGAGTGGGTCTATGGTTTCTAGGATATTGGTGTTGATGTGAGCCATGACCAGCCTTTCAAAGCACTTTGTCCCACCTCCCACACATGCGGTGACCTTACCCAGTATTACCAGCACGTCCAGAGATGCAACCACTCTTTTCATCACTCGGTGCCTGGGCTTACCTCCACTGTACCCTCACGCCACCATACCCCTGTCTGCACATTATGGCCTGAATCTATTCTACCACGCCCAGAAATCTGCTCCTTTTATTCTCTGTTCCCAACGCACTAGACGACCTGTTCTGATAGCCTTTAGCCCTACCCTCATCCTACTCCTCTGTTCCTCGGGTGATGTGGAGGTAAACCCAGGCCCTGTGTGTCCCCAGGCACTCTCATTTGTTGACTTCTGTAATCGAAAAAGCCTTGGTTTCATGCATGTTAACATCAGAAGCCTCCTCCCTAAGTTTGTTTTACTCACTGCTTTAGCACACTCCGCCAACCCTGATGACAAGGTAAAAATCTGTCGGTCTGCCCCTGAACAAGGCAGTTAACCGAAGACGTGGATGTCGATTAATGCAGCCCCCCCGCACCTCTCTAATTCAGAGGGGTTGGGTTAAATGCGGAAGACACATTTCAGTTGAAGGCATTCGGTTGTACAACTGACTAATAATGGTGACTTTGACTTTGACTTTTGACTTTTAAAACTATCCACCGCCATTGTTGCAACTCCTATTACCAGTCTGCTCAACCTCTTTCGTGTCGTTCGAGATCGCTAAAGATTGGCAAGCTGCCGCGGTCATCCCCCTCTTCAAAGGTGGTGACACTAGACCCAAATTGCTATAGACCTATATCCATCCTGCCTTGCCTCTCTAAAGTCTTCGAAAGCCTAGTTAATAAACAGATCATTGACCACTTCGAATCCCACCGTACCTTCTCCGCTGTGCAATCCGGTTTCCGAGCTGGTCACGGGTGCACCTCAGCCACGCTCAAGGTACTAAACGATATCATAACCGCCATCGATAAAAGACAGTACTGTGCAGCCGTCTTCATCGACCTGGCCAAGGCTTTCGACTCTGTCAATCACCGTATTCTTATTGTGAGACTCAATAGCCTTGGTTTCTCAGATGACTGCCTCGCCTGGTTAACCAACTACTTTGCAGACAGAGTTCAGTGTGTTAAATCGGAGGGCCTGTTGTCCGGACCTCTGGCAGTCTATATGGGGGTGCCACAGGGTTCAATTCTCAGGCCGACTCTTTTCTCTTTTCTTTGGCCCTTCCTTGGACACTGTTATCTAACCTCCAAACGAGCTTCAATGCCATGCAACACTCCTTCCTTGGCCTCCAACTGCTCTTAAACATTAGTAATACCAAATGCATGCTTTTCAACCGTTCGCTGCCTGCGCCCGCCTGCCCGCCCGACTAGCATCACTACCCTGGACGGCTCTGACCTAGAATATGTGGACAACTACAAATACCTAGGTGTCTGGCTAGACTGTAAACTCTCCTTCCAGACTCACATTAAACATCTCCAATTCAAAATTAAATCTAGAATCGGCTTTCTATTTCGCAACAAAGACTCCTTCACTCATGCTGCCAAACATACCCTCGTAAAACTGACTATCCTACCGATCCTCGACTTCGGCGGTCATCTACAAAACAGCTTCCAATACTCTACTCAGCAAACTGGATGCAGTCTTTCACAGTGCCATCCGCTTTGTCACCAAAGCCCCTTATACCACCCACCACTGCGACCTGTATGCTCTAGTCGGCTGGCCCTCGCTATATACTCCTCGCCAGACCCACTGGCTCCAGGTCATCTACAAGTCCCTGCTAGGTAAAGCCCCGCCTTATCTCAGCTCGCTGGTAACCATAGCAGCACCCACCCATAGCAGCACCCACCCATAGCACACGCTCCAGCAGGTATATCTCACTGGTCACCCCCAAAGCCAATTCCTCCTTTGGCCACCTTTCCTTCCAGTTCTCTGCTGCCAATGACTGGAACGAACTACATAAATCACTGAAACTGGAGACACTTATCTCCCTCACTAGCTTTAAGCACCAGCTGTCAGAGCAGCTCACAGATCACTGCACCTGTACATAGCCAGTCTGTTAATAGCCCAACCAACTACCTCATCCCCTACGGTATTCATTTATTTATCTTGCTCCTTTGCACCCCAGTATTTTTACTTTGCACATTCATCTACTGCACATCTAACATTCCAGTGTTAAATGTCTATATTGTAATTAATTCGCCTCCATGGCCTATTTATTGCCTTACGTTCCTTATCTTATCTCATTTGCACACGTTGTATATAGATCTGTTTGTTTCTACTGAATTATTGACTGTGTGTTTGTTTACTCCAATGTGTAACTCTGTGTTGTTGTATGTGTCGAACTGCTTTGCTTTATCTTGGCCAGGTTGCAGTTGTAAATGAGAACTTGTTCTCAACTTGCCTACCTGGTTAAATAAAGGTGAAATAAAAATATATAAAATAATAAATAAAAACCGTAATTGCTACAGACGTAAGTGCTATGGGTCGGTAGTCGTTTAGGCAGGTTGCCTTAGTGTTCTTGGGCACAGGGACTATGTTGGTCTGCTTAAAACATGTTGGTATTACAGACTCAGACAGGGAAAGGTTGAAAATGTCAGTGAAGACACTTGCCAGTTGGTCAGTGCATGCTCGCAGTACACGTCCTGGTAATCTGTCTGGCTCTGCGGCCTTGTGAATGTTGACCTGTTTAAAGGTCTTACATCGGCTGCGTAGAGCGTGATCACCCAGTCTCCCGGGAACAGCTGGTGCTCTCATGCATGTTTCAGTGTTATTTGCTTCGAAGCGAGCATAGAAGTAGTTTAGCTCGTCTGGTAGGCTCGTGTCACTGGGCAGCTCTTGGCTGTGCTTCCCTAGTCTGTAATGGTTTGCAAGCCCTGCCACATCCGACGAGCGTCAAAGCAGATGTAGTACGATTCGATCTTAGTCCTGTATTGATGCTTTGTCTGTTTGATGGTTCGTCAGAGGGTTTGCAGGATTTCTTATAAGCTTCCGAGTTAGAGTCCCGTTCTTTGAAAGCGTCAGCTCTAGCCTTTAGCTCAGTGGGGACGGTCACTGTGGGGACGACGTCATCGATGTACTTATTAATGACGCCCATGACTGATGTGGCGTACTCCTCAATTCTATCTGAGGAATCTCAGAACATATTCCAGTCTGTGCTAGCAAAACAGTTCTGTAGCTTAGCATCTGCTTCATCTGACCACTTTTTTATTGACCGAGTCACTGGTGCTTCCTGCTTTAATTTTTGCTTGTAAGCAGGAATCAGGAGGATAGAATTATGGTCAGATTTGCCAAATGGAGGGCGAGGGAGAGCTTTGTATGCGTCTCGGTGTGTGGTTTAAAGGTATTGTAAATATTGCATACAAAAAAAAAACTACCTTCAGGAGCATGCCCCCGCTGATTGTTCTAGCTCATATTTGGTTCAGAGAAAAGCATTTGAACATGTATAAGTAGACCTCTAATATAATCCTTCCCATGACATTCTGTTCACATTGGTTCGAATGACTAGAAACTAAAGCAGTTTGCCTTGTTTCATTGGTCCTACACCTTTTATTCTGCTGTACATTACATCTCTGTGTGAATGTTGACGTGCTGTGTGTGTGTGTGACATGTGTGACCATATTAATGAGTTGTGCACCTCTCGCTCTCGCTCTCTGTTAGATCACGTCTGGCGAGTACATCCAGATGTCTGGCCGAGCTGGCAGGAGAGGGATGGACGAGAAAGGTATTGTCATCTTCATGGTGGATGAGAAGATGAGCCCTGCAGTGGGGAAACAGCTGCTCAAGGTAAGGTACTAATGACTCAACAGACTGCACACTGGGGCTTTAAATAACAGCGGTGTGTGTGTGTGGATCATATTCTTAGACATGAATGATTAATCATCCGTAGTTTATCTCCATGTGTATACTTTGTGTCAATAAACCCACAAACCATTGGGATGCCTAAAGTTTTAGCATTGATTTCTTCTTTAGACGTTATACAGTGTACATACTAAGACATGTGTTATGAGTCCCTGTAGACTTGGGCCAGTTGTAAAACCTGTTCAGCACCAGACCGGTAACTCTTGGAACGTTGCAATAATCCTGACCCCTGTTGGGATGATGTCACAATGGTTCTCGTGCCAACACAGCTCCCCAAGTGTTCTCAAAACGACTCAATCTCTCCCTTCCACACGCTGTCCAAGTGACATAGACTCTGTGAAGGATTGCAATGAGGGGGGTGGAGAGAGTAAGGGATTTACAATCACAACCTGAGCCAAGACACTCATATCCCCCTGAGCTCCAGTGGGAGAGTGAGTCAGTCGGTTTGGGGTTGTCTACTGGGTCATAGAGCTCCTTCCCGGCCCTCGGGTCGTTTACGAACACGCTCCACCACTGAACACACACGTGTGTGCAGAAAAACACTTCTCTGAACTTGTAGCAACTTCCTGGCCCACGGGTCATTTACAAACTCACTTAGCTGTAGCCAAACACTTCTCCTAAACTATAGGGAGCCATGATATAATCAGGTGCCTAAGGACTCTTGGTTTGATTAACTGACTTACACGTTCAAACCTCAACCCCTATCCTGATCCATTTTTGGAGTTCTGTAGAAGTTCTGCATAGGGAGTCATGATATGACAAGGGACGTCTTGAGCTTTGGTTTGATTAACAGGCTTGCAGGCCTCAAACTCCAAACCTTAAACCCTTCCTCTCCGTTTAGGGGTCCTGTAGTATTAAAGTTGTCTCTGGGATAACACTAAGTCCTCCATGTCTCTGCTCTGGTACCATGGGTTGTTAGTCCTGGGTTGAGGTCCATTTAGGCTTGCACAACTGAGTCTTTAATGGGCCAAGGGGCAGTTTAACACATGACAGATTAATGGCAGGGAGTGAAATGTCTCATTTTAAATTATTATCTGTCTCAGCTGGAGATCTCATTTCTCTTCTGACTATTCTGTTGTAATCGCTCACTGAGACTTTCGATTGCGCAAGAAAGTATCTGCGAAACTCAAACTGCCCTTGGCTTCGTTGATGAGTGGTCTCAACACAGTTGAAACAATAACAAAGTCCATTCCCCGACACTGTTTCGGTAAAAAAGCTGATGGATGGGGCTGGAGAAATGTAACCACTCATAAATTCATAGAGCTATTTGATGCGTAATTGTTTTCAGGCTATATGGTTTTTTACATTTACATTGTTTACTAACATTGGAGTAAAACAAGCTTATATTTTGGGTTCTGATGGAGTGTGGCAGCTCATGAGGCATTTAGAAGTTATGTTCTTCAAGAATCAATTGGTACATATCATTAATTTAGAAGTCTGGAAATGAATGTAGCAACTGCTGATTGCCCCTTTAAGTCCCACACCAACAGCTGGTATTGATTTCAATGGGAGGGTCAAACTCCATGTTCGTGTTTCATTCCCTTGCCACAGGAGTTGTCAGAGTAGGATGTGATGACATTGTTTAACTGATTCAAGATCTGTTCAGCTTAACTGTACCATGAGTTGCTCAGCTCTCCTTATGACAACGGGGTTGTAGTCAAACCCTCCATTTCAATTCAGTCAATTGATCTGAAATTCCGATGTTCCTCATTGAACAGCATGATTTGGTCTGCTGAGTTACTCATCTTTCCTTATGACAGTGTGTCTTCTGAATGACCATATTCTTAGGACTGGGTGATATGGCCTAGAAATCATATAAGATTATTTTCAAACTTATGGGTGGTACACAATATACACTGCATTCGGAAAGAATTCAGACCCCTTGACCTTTTCCACATTTTGTTACGTTACAGCCTTCTTCTAAAATAGATCAATCTATACCCAATACTAATCAATCTATACCCAATACCCCATAATGACAAAGCAAAAACAGGTTTTTATACATTTTTGTGAATGTATAAAACATGTACTGAAATATAACATTTACTTTAGTATTCAGACCCTTTACTCAATACTTTGTTGAAGCACCTTTGGCAGCATTTACAGCCTCGAGTCTTCTTGGGTATGACGCTACAAGCTTTGCACACCTGTATTTGGGGAGTTTCTCCCATTCCTCTCTGCAGATCCTCTCAAGCTCTGTCAGGTTGGATGGGGAGCGTCGCTGCACCGCTATTTTCAGCTCTCTCCAGCTCTCTCCAGAGATGTTCGATCGGGTTCAAGTCTGGGCACTGGCTGGGCCTCTCAAGGTCATTCAGAGACTTGTTCCAAAGCCACTCCTGTGTTGTCTTGGCTGTGTGCTTAGGGTCCTGAGTGATCTGGAGTAGGTTTTCATCAAGGATTTCTCAGTACTTTGCTCCATTAATCTTTCCCTTGATCCTGACTTTTCTCCCAATCCCTGCTACTGAAAAACAGTCCCATAGCATGATGATGCTGCCATCACCATGCTCCACCGTAGGGATGGTGCCAGGTTTCCTCCAGAGTCCTTTAGGTACCTTTTGGAAAACTCCAAGCAGGCTGTCATGTGCCTTTTTTACTGAGTGGCTTCTGTCTGGGCACTCTACCATAAAGGCCTGAATGGTGGAGTGCTGCAGAGTTGGTTGTCCTTTTGGAAGGTTCTCCCATCTCCACAGAGGAGCTCTGTCAGTGACATCGGGTTCTTTGTCCCCTCCCTGACCAATGCTGCAGACATTTTTTGTTACCTTTCCCAGATCTGTGCCTCGACACAATACTGTCTCGGAGCTCTACGGACAATTCCTTCGACATCATGGCTGGGTTTTCGCTTCTGACATGCACTGGCAACTGTGGGACGTTTTATGTAAACAAGTGTGTGCCTTTCCAAATCATGTCCAAGCAATTGAATATACCACAGGTGGACTCCAATCCAGTTGTAGAAACATCTCAAGGATGATCAATGGAAATAGGATGTACCAGAGCTCAATTTCAAATCTCATATCAAAGGGTCTGAAATACTTATGTAAATAAGTTATTTGTTTTTTATTTTTTAATAAATGTTCAAAAATTCTAACCTGGTATTTGCTTTGTCGTTATGTGGTATTGTGTGTAGATTGATGAGGGGGGAAAAACATATTTAATCCATTTCAGAATAAGGCTGTAACGCAACATGTGTAAAAGGGAAGGGCTCTGAATACTTTCTGAATGCACTGTAGATACAAAAGTATGTGGACACGCCTTCAAATGAGTGGATTCAGCTTTTTCAGCAGCACCCATTGCTGACAGGTGTATACATTCGAGCACACAGCCATGCAATCACCATAGACACACATTGGCAGGAGAATGGCCTTACTGAAAAGCTCAGTGACTTTCAATGTGGCACTGTCATAGGATGCCACCTTTCCAACAAGTCACTTTGTCAAATTTCTGCCCTCCTAGAGCTGCCCTGGTCAACTGTAAGTGCTGTTATAGGGAAAGTGGAAACGTCCAAGAGCAACAACATATCATCCGCGAGGTGGTAGGCAACATAAGTTCACAAAACGGGACCACCGAGTGCTGAAACACAGTGCGTAAAGATCGTCTGTTCTCGGTTGCAACACTCGTTACCGTGTTCCAAACTGCCTCTTAAACCAATGCGCACGAGAGCTGTTCGTCGGGAGCTTGATGAAATGGTTTTCCATAGCCGAGCAGCCTCACACAATCCCAAGATCACCATGCGCAATGCCAAGCGTCTGCTTGTGTGGTGTTAAGCTCGCCACCATTGGACTCTGGAGCAGTGGAAACGCTTTCTCTGGAGTGCCGAATCACGCTTCACCATCTGGCAGTCTGATGAACGAAACTGGCTTTGGCCGTTGCCAGGAGAACGATACCTGCCTGACTGCATAGTACCAACTGTCAGGTTTGGGAGGAGGAGGAATAATTGTCTGGGGCTGTTTTTCATTGTTTGGGCTAGGCCGCTTAGTTCCAGGGAAGGGAAATCTTAATGCTACAGCATACAATGACATTCTAGGCTATTCTGTGCTTCCAACTATGTGGCAACAGTTTGGGGAAAGCCCTTTCCTGTTTTAGCATGACAGTGCTCCCGTGCACAAGGCGAGGTCCAACCGGTTGGTAGAAAAGTTTAATCTTTAAGCTCACTGTTTGATGAATTTAAGACACAAATGACTCGAGGGAGATGACAGGGATCAGGAAAAAACCCTGTCCCGACCATTCTCCTCCCACTCCTGCTGGCTTTCCCAGATTACTCTCCTGAAGTTCCCTGTAATAGGCTACACAAGGAATCAGTGAACTTTGTCATGTGGAATTCAAATTTTTCTTATAATTTTTCTTATAATGTCTTATCTTAAAATCATTGGTATGAGGTTAATGGAAATTCTATCCAAATATAAATGAAAATGATACAAACTTCAAAGTTAATTATATTGCCATTGCCAGCTATGCAAAAATAGCCTACATAAAGCCTGCAGGTACAAAATATGTCCTATAAATCACATTGGCTACTCATGGCCTGTCTGCAACAAACTTGAAACATTGTCAACAATCTTTCAGTCCAAGCCGACCACTGATAACAAATAATCAAGTGTGCCTATTTTATGGCGTTTTAACTGGATCAGAGCATGGCATTTTTCCCCTTTCACCCTGAGTGGTTATTGAAAGGCAGAGGGATGGATATATGTTTTCAAATACATTCAGGAACTATTATCATTCTCGATGGATGTAAAAATACTTATTTTGCTTGCTGTTTGAGTTGAAGAAAACATTACTTTGAGAAGCTCCACAGTTCATTAGTGGTTGTGGTTTAAGCCAATCAGAAATACTATCAGATTCCTATATTTACACGCAGGCCTACTTCTATGCGTAATCAGGTGCGCATCCATACTCAACATCGTTCTGCAAAAAAATGTGAACACTCCGACAATGAGAAGGGTAAAAGGAATAATACACTGCTCAAAAACATTAAGGGAACACTAAAATAACACATCCTAGATCTGAATGAATGAAATAATCTTATTCAATACTTTTTTCTTTACATAGTTGAATGTGCTGACAATAAAATTACACAAAAATTATCAATGGAAATCAAATGTATCAACCCATGGAGGTCTGGATTTGGAGTCACACTCAAAATTAAAGTGGAAAACCACACTACAGGCTGATCCAACTTTGATGTAATGTCCTTAAAACAAGTCAAAATGAGGCTCAGTAGTGTGTGTGGCCTCCACGTGCCTGTATGACCTCCCTACAACGCCTGGGCATGCTCCTGATGAGGTGGCGGATGGTCTCCTGAGGGATCTCCTCCCAGACCTGGACTAAAGCATCCGCCAACTCCTGGACAGTCTGTGGTGCAACGTGGCGTTGGTGGATGGAGCGAGACATGATGTGCTCAATTGGATTCAGGTCTGGGGAACGGGCGGGCCAGTCCATAGCATCAATGCCTTCCTCTTGCAGGAACTGCTGACACACTCCAGCCACATGAGGTCTAGCATTGTCTTGCATTAGGAGGAACCCAGGGCCAACCGCACCAGCATATGGTCTCACAAGGGGTCTGAGGATCTCATCTCGGTACCTAATGGCAGTCAGGCTACCTCTGGCGAGCACATGGAGGTAGCCCCCCAAAGAAATGCCACCCCACACCATGACTGACCCACCGCCAAACCGGTCATGCTGGACAATGTTGCAGGCAGCAGAACGTTCTCCACGGCGTCTCCAGACTCTGTCACGTCTGTCACATGTGCTCAGTGTGAACCTGCTTTCATCTGTGAAGAGCACAGGGCGCCAATGGTGAATTTGCCAATCTTGGTGTTCTCTGGCAAATGCCAAACGTCCTGCACGGTGTTGGGCTGTAAGCACAACCCCACCTGTGGACGCGTCGGGCCCTCATACCACCCTCATGGAGTCTGTTTCTGACCGTTTGAGCAGACACATGCACATTTGTGGCCTGCTGGAGGTCATTTTGCACAAAGGCGGAGGTAGCGGTCCTGCTGCTGGGTTGTTGCCCTCCTACGGCCGCCTCCACGTCTCCTGATGTACTGGCCTGTCTCCTGGTAGCGCCTCCATGCTCTGGACACTACGCTGACAGACACAGCAAACCTTCTTGCCACAGCTCGCATTGATGTGCCATCCTGGATGAGCTGCACTACCTGAGCCACTTGTGTGGGTTGTAGACTCCGTCTCATGCTACCACTAGAGTGAAAGCACCGCCAGCATTCAAAAGTGACCAAAACATCAGCCAGGAAGCATAGGAACTGAGAAGTGGTCTGTGGTCACCACCTGCAGAACCACTCCTTTATTGGGGGTGTCTTGCTAATTGCCTATAATTTACACCTGTTGTCTATTCCATTTGCACAACAGCATGTGAAATTTGTCAGTCAGTGTTGCTTCCTAAGTGGACAGTTTGATTTCAAAGAAGTGTGATTGACTTGGAGTTACATTGTGTTGTTTAAGTGTTCCCTTTATTTTTTTGAGCAGTGTATATTGAATGCATTAACAGAATTTACCGTAACCAAGCAAACATTGTAGATTATAAATTAAAAGAATGAATGGTAACTGTACTTCCGGTGATATATGTAATGGGGAATTGAAATACAGTAACAATCAAACGCAAACAATTCACACAATGAAGTTATGAAACAATGAATGCGCACAAATTGGTAGGAGAGAGCGAGTGCATCTGGGCACATGATCAATCCGACGTCAGCATCTACTGTGATACAGCCTCTGCAGAAGTCAGGGATTTCATACTTCTTGCGCTTTGTGGTGCAGAGCTGTTGTGAAGGAAGTTGTGTTTGTTTATACAGGATGTACCACTCCCACCTACCATGTCAATGCGGAGCTATACAGAGCCCTTGGCATTGTTACGTTTGGGAGGGTCATGGCGATGCGGATATATTTGCTACTTCTCTATTAAAAAAGAAATCTTGGTCGACCAACAGCCTATCCACCAGTTGACTAATTGGGGTCAGCCCTAGTGTGGACGAACTTGACTGGTCTCCACAAAGCCCTGACCTCAACCCCATTTGAACGCCTTTGGGATGAATTGGAGTGCAGAATGCAAGCCAGGCCTAATCGCCCAACATCCATGCCCGACCTCACTAATGCTCTTCTGGCTGAATGGAAGCAAGTCCCTGCAGCAATGTTTCAACATCAAGTGGAAAGCCTTCCCAGAAGAGTGGAGGCTGCTATCGCAGCAAAGGGGGGACCAAGTCCATTTTAAAGCCCATGATTTTAGAATGAAATGTTCAATGAGATGTCCACACACTTTTGGCCATGTAGTGTATATCTAATGTACAATTATACTTTTTTTATGATGAATATAAGCCCCACTAAAATGTTATTTAATCAAATAGATTAACCTGCTTTTTATCACTGATCTAGTTTTCAAGTCTGTCTATGAAAATACCCTTTTTGTTACAAATTTAACCAGAGCCATGCATAATGCACATTCACTAATAATGACTAAGTTCTTGAAGCAGGCATTCTTTGGATCTATTTGCTTGCGAACAAGGCAGAACAGTTGAATTGTTATGAACACACCCGTCTCCAACCGTTTGAACAGCATGCTAGTCTGTCCAATTTGTTCAGATGTTGAAATAAATTACCTACCTCGTTTCTCAGAATGAGAACAAGTTACCAATTCCGCTAATAATTGTTTTATGCTTACTACACATTCATAGAACAGACTAGACAGCTAGTATAAGTCTTTGGCTAAAAAGCTGCTAGCGATACTGCAAACTGAGCATACATTTTCCAGAATCAATGTTAATTGATACTCTCGTTTTAGTAGTGTCTGCGCTGCCCGTAATTTGAGTAGTTGAGACAATAAGGGTGTAGATGGAAAGGTTAACTTCTCTATGACAGTAGAATGATGTCCATATGACCGATTCTGTTGGACCAAACTTCAAATGCAAATAGCGAGTTGAAACCGGTTGTCAGAGAGGAACAAGAGATCTCTCAAATTTTGTTGTTGTGAGTGGCAGTGGGAAGGGCTTTGTGTGTGTAAACAGAGAGGAAAAGGCGAAGCGAGATGTTTCACTCTCGCCAAAATCTGTCCCAAATAAGGCCAATGCGTTTCTATGGGCTTATTTTGGACCTAAGTTTGTCGCCTGCCTTTCAGCCTCGACTCCCATTATTAGGGTGGAGACATGAGCATCTCGTCATTATTCAGATCTCTGGTGTAAATTAGAAGGTGCACAGAAGGAGCGAAGGAGACAAGACCAAAATGAAAACAAGTGGACATAAACGCTCATAAAAAACGAAAATACAAATAAACATTGTTTCTTGCAATAAAGGCATTTGGAATATTGCACAAAAAAACACATTTGAAATAATCAAATTCATTTGATGTATTGCTCAGTCTTACTTCCTTCTCCTGCTCAACTCACCTACAACATGGTCTTCAACCTGCTGAATAGCGACCTGTCTAACCTTCCTCCCTCCCTCTCTCCTCCCTCTCTCCTCAGGGCTCAGCTGACCCTCTCAACAGTGCCTTCCACCTCACCTACAACATGGTTCTCAACCTGTTGCGAGTGGAGGAGATCAACCCGGAGTACATGCTGGAGAAGTCTTTCTACCAGTTTCAGCACTACAGGGCTGTGCCCGGCGTCGTAGAGAGTGAGTGCAGACAACTTTTCAAGTCTAGTCTTATATGTAATTCTCAGATCCTCTTTCATAGGAATTCCCCTGACATCAGGTACTATTTCTGTGTCCTTTGACCACTGCTGTGGACAATGTGTTGGGTTTGCTATGATCACCTTAGAATTAGAATAGAGTAGGATAATCCCCATTGTAGTTTTTCTCTGGGTATGATTGACCTCTGTTTTAACTCCACAGAGATGGGGAAGCTGGAGAAGATGTATAACGCCATAGAGATCCCCAACGAGGAGAGTGTGGTCACTTACTATAAGATCCGCCAGCAGCTGGCTAAACTGGGCAAAGAGATCGAAGAGTTTGTCCACAAACCCAAGTACTGCCTTCCCTTCCTCCAGCCTGGTAGATTGGTCAAGGTTAGAAACAAATAGCACTCATATCACAGCCAACACCACCAACTGAAATACTTACTATATAGCACAACCACACAGACAAAATGTGCTCCACCATTTCCCATCATCTTTGTCTTTATGTTCTGTTTAATAAGGCTTCCACAGATCGAAAACATATCAACTTAGTTTTGCTCAGATAAGGAACTATAATGGTTGTTGCTGAACATACAGATGTGCCTATTGCGTTGACCCTTTGTTACAGGTCAAAAACGAAGATGTCGACTTTGGATGGGGCGTGGTCGTTAATTTCTCAAAGAAGTCAAACGTCAAGGTAATATTGATGAACTCAGCAAAAAAAGAAATGTCCTCTCACTGTCAACTGCGTTTTTTTTCAGCAAACTTAACATGTGTAAATATTTGTATGAACATAATGTCACGAACCGGCTCGAAGTCCGTAACAAAAAGGGAGACACAGTGGAGATTAGGAATAACAAAAATATATTTATTAACTGAGCTAACATAAATACAATTAACAATGGTGTGTGTATTCAGTAGTGTAAGTGAGTGGTTGTGTGCATAAATGTGATAATGAGGGGTGTTGAAAGGTTCCAAAGAAAACAAACAAAATGGCCACAAAAATGCCACAAACAAAATCTAACAGTGTGTCTGCATGGAGAGAGTCTCCTCAATGAATGGGGAAGAGGTGTATTTATCCCGGGACACACCCGGGCCCAGGTGTGTCCCATGACGCTAACGACCCTCCCAGCTCCGCCAGCCGACATCCTAGTAAGGAAACAAGGAACAAGATGAAAGAGAAAGAATACGGCAAACAGAGTGGGAGGGTCGTCACAGTTACAAGATTAAACGACTGAGACATAAACTGAACACGTTCCACAGACATGTGACTAACAGAAATGGAATAATGTGTCCCTGAACAAAGGGGGGGTCAAAATCAAAAGGAAGTCGGTATCTGGTGTGGCCACCAGCTGCATTAAGTACTGCAGTGCATCTCCTCATGGACTGCACCAGATTTGCCTGTTCTTGCTGTGAGATGTTACCCCATTCTTCCACCAAGGCACCTGCAAGTTCCCGGACATTTCTGGGGGGAATGGCCCTAGCCCTCACCCTCCGATCCAACAGGTCCCAGACGTGCTCAATGGGATTGAGATCCGGGGTCTTCGCTGGCCATGGCAGAACACTGACATTCCTGTCTTGCAGGAAATCACGCACAGAATGAGCAGTTTGGCTGGTGGGATTGTCATGCTGGAGGGTCATGTCAGGATGAGCATGCAGGAAGGGTACCACATGAGGGAGGAGGATGTCTTCCCTGTAACGCACAACATTGAGATTGCCTGCAATGATAACAAGCTCAATCCGATGATGCTGTGACACACCGCCCCAGACCAAGATGGACCCTCCACCTCCAAATCGATCCCGCTCTAGAGTACAGGCCTCGGTGCAACGCTCATTCCTTCGACGATAAACGCAAATTCGGCCATCACCCCTGGTGAGACAAAACCGCGACTCGTCAGTGAAGAGTACTTTTTGCCAGTCCTGTCTGCTCCAGCGACGGTGGGTTTGTGCCCATAGGCGATGTTGTTGCCGGTAAAGACCTGCCTTACAACAGGCCTACAAGCCCTCAGTCCAGCCTCTCTCAGCCTATTACGGACAGTCTGAGCACCGATGGAGGGATTGTGTGTTCCTGGTGTAACTCGGGCAGTTGTTGTTGCCATCCTGTACCTGTCCCGCAGGTGTGATGTTCAGATGTACCGATCCTGTGCATGTGTTGTTACACGTGGTCTGCGTTCCTTCTCCAGGCCAGTACCGGTGATGCAGACCCTCTGTATGTGGTGGAGGTGCTGGTCCACTGTAGTCAGGAGAGTGTGAAGAATGCAGCTACAGAGGCTGCTAAACCTGCTGCCACTGGGGAGAAGGGTGAAATGCAGGTGTGTATATGATGGGTGACACCATGGCTCTGTCAGAAGTGGCACCCTATTCCCTAGTCTAGTGCACTACATTTGACCCTGCATGGCCTCACACAGGGTCATAGACCCAATTGAGAAATAGTCAATGTGTAAGCATTGCTGTGACAACTGGACACTATATACTCCTAGTTTGGTGGTCAGCAGTAGGATGGAATCCAACACTAATCTATTCTAGAATGTAGACCACACACAATCATTATGGGAATGGTTACTAACTGTCCTTGAGACTGAAGGAAATCAAACATGGCCAAATCGTTAATGGTCAAACTGCTGCTGGGCTGTGTCCTAGAGAGCTTCCCTTCAACTTAAAGCAACAACCACACAATTAAATGGAACAATGTTAGCCTATATTGCATCTCTATGGCATCTCTTGATTTTAAGAGAAATCTTCTAAAATGGTATCTAATTTAGAGCCATCTAAGACGTTCCTTCATTCTCACATTGAAACATACCATACTGGTGGGGCCTGGAAAGATGCTCCTCGTTCAAAACATTTGGTTTGGTAACCCTCCATGTAATATAAACACCTTCCATACTCTTAGACCTCTTTCAGTTAAGAGTTCATATTCACACACATTCCGTGTGTTTTTTTTTGTCTGATTTCATTAGCTGTTGCTGCTGCACATTTGACTTAAGTTTGCGTGGCTTAATGGACCAATGGAACAGCCCCTAAAGTACAAACCCTGCCCACCACCTGGCCCTCCAGGCAGGTTATTTTTATTACATTTTATTTAACTAGGCAAGTCAGTTAAGAACATAGTCTTATTTACAATGACGGCCTACCCCAGCCAAACCCGGACGACGCTTGGCCAATTGTGTGACGCCCTATGGGACTCCCAATCACGGCCGGGTGTGATACAGCCTGGAATCAAACCAGGGTCTGTAGTGACGCCTTTAGCACTGAGATGCAGTGCCTTAGACCGCTGCACCACTTGGGAGGCCCAAAAGCATACACTCAAAGTATTTGAAACCCAGACCTACCGAATTCCATGCGTTAAAACTGCCTCTTCTGTTGCAGCACATTTTTCCTCTGTTATACACTAGTCCATTTAGAGTCCCAGTGTCTTGTGTTATTTAGTTCTGTCAGCCAGTCCTGAGCTCTGTGTCTAGATCAAGAGTACTTCAGCTGCCTCTCGTCTCATATTATCTCTGAGGAGCCCATAAACTCCAGCTGAAACGCTGCCTGGTCCTGCTCTCTGGGCTGGCTCCTGCTAAACGCGTTAACTAGAAGTACAGGCTAGGGGAACACATTTGATTTAACTGAAAAGGTTGATTAGTTGAATCAGGTGTTCTTCAGTTTGTGCCAAGATAAAGATCCCACAGACTTGTAGACATAGCAGCAGTCAGGATTGCATTTTGGTTCTTTATATGTTTTTAAAACCCCCACTAAGTGTTCAGGATCTCCTTCTGCAGTTGATGATGGCTACCATGTTGGAAACTAAATAGATACTAATATATTCAGAGATTAACTGTATACATAAAATAATATACTATTTGTGTTTGTGATCAGGTGGTTCCTGTGATGCTCCGCCTCCTGACCTCTATCAGTTCAGTCCGTCTCTACATCCCCAAAGACCTCCGGCCTTATGACAACAGACAAAGCATGCTGAAATCCATACAGGTGAGACACAGCCCTGTGTTCGTCAATGCCTTTCTCAACCATTAACTCTATTGCTCAAGCTACTCAGAAATCAGTTTATTCCACGAAAACAGGCTGCATGGGACATTGGAGACGTTTATATATAATTTTATTGTATTCTACTTTTATTAAAGCCGTTCTCATGCTTCATTCTCTGGTCCCTTCTCCACCACACAGGAGGTGCAGAAGCGCTTCCCAGACGGAGTTCCCCTGCTGGACCCTATTGATGACATGGGCATCAAGGACCCAGGCCTGAAGAAGATCATCCAGAAGGTGGAGGCGTTTGAACACAGGATGTACTCCCACCCCATGCACTCTGACCCCAGGCTGGAGGCTGTCTACTCCCTCTGTGAGAAGAAAGCCCTGGTGAGGATGGGTGGGGTGGTGTTATTTTGGATGGTTGGTTGGTTCATGTCCTGTAGGACCACACTGCAGTGTGTGGCAGGGGACCATACAACGTTCTGTCAGTAATGTACTGACATAAACAAGCACAGGATGAGGATCAGAGGAAAATAATATTGGATCTGGCTCTCATTCACTCACCCACATTTTTAATTGACCTTTATTTAACTAGGCAAGTCAGTACAAATTCTTATTTACAATGACGCCAAACCCGGACAACGTTGGGCCAAATGTGCGCCTCCCTATGGTACTCCCAATCACGGCCGGATGTGATGCAATATAAAAGAATATAAAGACTTGTATTTCACTTACCAGTCTAACGTTGGTGTCCTCTCCAAAATCTGTATACTTGGACTTTGATTTAGGCCACGTTTTTCATCCGAACTTCAAAATACTGCCCCCTAGCCCTAAGAAGTTAACAAGAATTTAAGCTTTCAGCCGATATGACACTTATATGTACCCCCCCCAAAATAATCATGCTAAAATTGGGGTACATTATGCTACATGATTCACAACTGTCCCGTTGACAGGACAGCAATCCTGAAGAAGTTTAACTTGTTAGGGATCACCCCCGTTTTTTCAATTTTCGTCTAAAATGACATACCCAAACTTAATTGCCTGTAGCTCAGGCCCTGAAGCAAGGATATGCATATTTGAAAGGAAACACTTTGATGTTTGGAAATATGAAATGAATGTAGGAGAATATAACACAAAAGATCTGGTGGAAGAAACTACAAAGAAAAAGGAAAAAAATTGTTGTACGATCTCTGAAATGCAAGAGAAAGGTCACACATCTAGCCATGAAGCTGGATGTAATTTAGATGGTGTCCACAAGAGGGCAACCGTGTGTGTGCAAAGTTTCAAACTGATAACTTGAAGAATGAGCAAGCTACATGACATTTAGTATGAAGTCACCCAGGTGTCCGTCACGATTTGCCCAAAAGTACCCATGTGGCTGAATTGGTAAATTGATAGACTTTCAAGAACATAACTATAGAAAGCATACAGAAATGCTAATTTAAAAAAAGTATTTACACATTATTTACAATGACTGGACTTAAACACGCCCTCTACACAAGATTGTGCTGCTGGTCCCAAGTCTCTTTTATTTGTTTTTGTTGTTTTAATTGGCTAGCTTAGAAATGCAGAGGAGGAGATTTCAAAGAAATAAGGAGGGAAATTAATATAGTTTTGCGGGCCAGGTGCCTGTGAAAGCATTAATGTCCCAGCTGTAGTCCCACTTTGCTGGCTTGGTTATTATATTTTCCATTCCACACTGTCCTTTTTCCCCAGTTCAATTCCAGCACATATGGTGAATGTGTAGCCAGGCCGGTACAGCTCGGCTTGGTTTAGGTTAGCTCTGTAGTGTGAAACGGCCATGCTCCTACAACCAGCCTAGGTCATGACCTTTGTGACCTCTCTGCAATATGTGTGTGAGATGTATTACATATCTCTGCATGGGGAGGGAGGGACAAATCTCTATAAACCAGATTACAAACACACTGTTTGATTTGGCATGACTTGAGAATTACACTCATAATAATCCAAGATGGCGTAGCAGTCGGACGTGTGTGTCTCTGTAAATAGTCGTTTTTTGTATATATTCTAATCTCACTTTCCATTTACGGACTGACTATACTTTTCTGCAACCCGCCTCACGCAATGTGGTACGGATCTGCTATTTTTATACTTTAGAACCGGAACCCCCATCAGAAGCTAGCCAGCTAACTAGCTACTAGCTAGTAGTCAGTTAGCCACTGCTAGCGGTCTTCACCGTTAACTCGGACACCAGCCAGCTTCAGCTCGGTTAATACTTGCCAGTCTGCACAGCGCGATATCATCCCAGAGCATATTGGACTGCTTTTTCTCTACCACATTCCTGCCGCAAACTCTGGGACATTACACCGGATCATCACAGCTAGCTAGCTGCAACCGAGTGGCTACTGCTGGCTAACGCCTCTGTCCTGAAGCAAGCACCAGTTAGCCTTGCGCTAGCCTCGAGCTAGGCCCAACTCTCGGCTAGCTGAAGAGGTCTACCAGCTAATTATTGGTCTACAATACCTCTTTTGCCAATTGGCCTGGACCCTTTATTGCCGACACATCATGACTGGTCTGCCGACGTAATCGTCCCAGGTGGTTTTAACAGGCTTTTCCGTTGCGATGTCGCCGATGATCCATCTGCTAGCCCCGGCCCGCTAGCTTTCTTGATTGCCGCGTCTCCAGCTCGCCTAGCATAGTAGCGACTACCGAACGGCTCCCTGACTCACCTATTGCTGCTCAATGGACCCAATGATCTCTCGGCTACACATGCCTCTCCCAAATGTCGGTTAGTTATTGTTTTATTGTCACCAGCCTTGTCACCAGCCGAGACAACCTTTGACCTATGTTCTGCTCACAAATGGCAAAATAGACTGTGGCATTCTGAGAAATGCGCTTGGTGTCCTCTGTCTCTTGACAACTGTCTAAGTTATCTTGCATGCTTGTTTTAGCACTTAAGCCTCAGCCAATATTATCATGTTGTCTGCTATCACATAGTACATTAATTAAATTAATTAATGTGTCTTAGCCATGTTTTTACTACCACACAATCTAAGCTAGATGCCCTCAATCTCACACAAATTATCAAGGAACCTACCAGGTACAACCCTAAATCCGTAACCATGGGCACCATTATAGATATCATCCTGACCAACTTACCCTCTAAGTACACCTCTGCTGTCTTCAACCAGGATCTCAGCGATCACTGCCTCATTGCCTGCGTCCGTAATGGGTCCGCGGTCAAATGACCACCCCTCATCACTGTCAAACGTTCCCTAAAACACTTCAGCGAGCAGGCCTTTCTAATTGACCTGGCCCGGGTATCCTGGAAGGATATTGACCTCATCCCGTCAGTAGAGGATGCCTGGTTATTGTTTAGAAGTGCTTCAAAAAAATGTAGATATAAGACCCAGGATTCACCCCAGACTTGACTTGACCAACACAAAAACATCCTGTTGTGTACTGCATCGAATAGCCCCCGCGATATTCAACTTTTCAGGGACGTCAGGAACCAATATACACAGTCAGTTAGGAAAGCTAAGGCTAGCCTTTTCAAACAGAAATATTGCATCCTGTAGCACTAATTCCAAAAAGTTTTGGGACACTAAAGTCCATGGAGAATAAGAGCACCTCCTCCCAGCTGCCCACTGCACTGAGGTTAGGAAACACTGTCACCACCGATAAATCTACGATAATCGATAATTTCAATAAGCATTTTTCTACGTCTGGACATGCTTTCCACCTGGATACCCCTACCCCGGCCAACAGCTCTGCACCCCCCACCCACATCCAGACAGCTGATGTTCTGAAAGAGCTGCAAAATCGGGATCCCTACAAATCAGCTGGGCTAGACAATCTAAAATTATCCGCCGAAATTGTTGCAACCCCTATTACTAGCCTGTTCAACCTCTCGTATCATCTGAGATCCCCAAAGATTGGAAAGCTGCCGCGGTCATCCCCCTCTTCAAAGGGGGAGACACTCTAGACCCAAACTGTTATAGACCAATATCCATCCTGCCCTGCCTTCTCCATAATCTTCGAAAGCCAAGTTAATTAACAGATCACCGACCATTTCGAATCCCACCGTACCGTCTCCACTATGCAATCTGGTTTCTGAGCTGGTCATGGGTGCTCCTCAGCCACGCTCAAGGTCCTAAATACCATCATAACCGCCATTGATAAAAGACAGTACAGCTGTCTTCATCGTCCTGGCCAAGGCTTTCAACTCTGTCAATCACGGCATTCTTATCAGCAGAATCAATAGCCTTGGTTTCTCAAATGACTGCCTCGCCTGGTTCACCAAGAACTTCTCAGAGTTCAGTGTGTCAAATCGGAGGGCCTGTTGTCCGGACCTCTGGCAGTCTCTATGGGGGTGCCACAGGGTTCAATTCATGGGCCGACTCTTTTCTCTGTATATATTAATGATGTAACTCTTGCTGCTGGTGATTCTCTGATCCACCTCTACGCAGACGACACCATTATGTATACATCTGGCCCTTTGGCCACTTAGCAAACCTCCAAACGAGCTTCAATGCCATACAACACTCCTTCCGTGGCCTCCAACTGCTTTTAAATGCTAGTAAAAACCAAATGCATGCTCTTCAACCGATTGCTGCCGGCACCCGCCCGCCCGACAAGCATCACTACTCTGGACGGTTCTGACTTGGAATATGTGGA
The DNA here is from genome assembly GCA_030435695.1 of Brachymystax lenok tsinlingensis. Lineage (NCBI taxonomy): Eukaryota > Metazoa > Chordata > Actinopteri > Salmoniformes > Salmonidae > Brachymystax > Brachymystax lenok. The sequence continues at coordinate 12,641,322 of CM059795.1, forward strand.
CAACTACAAATACCTAGGTGTCTGGTTAGACTGTAAACTCCTTCGACTCACATTAAGCATCTCCAATCCAAAATTAAATCTAGAATCGGCTTCCTATTTCACAACAAAGCCTCCTTCACTCATGCTGCCAATCATACCCTCGTCAAACTGGCTATCCTACCGATCCTTGACTGTCATTTACAAAACAGCCTCCAGCACTCTACTCAGCAAATTGGATGCAGTCTATCACAGTGCCATCTGTTTTGTCGCCAAAGCCCCATATACTACCCACCACTGCGACCTGTATGCTTTCGTTGGCTGGCCCTCGCTACATATCCGTTGCCAAACCCACTGGCTCCAGGTCATCTATAAGTCTCTGCTAGGTAAAGCCCTGCCTTATCTCAGCTCACTGGTCACCATAGCAACACCCACCTGTAGCACGTGCTCCAGCAGGTATATTTCACTGGTCATCCCCAAAGCCAACACCTCTTGGCTGCCATTCCTTCCAGTTCTCTGCTCCCAATGACGGGAAAGAATTGCAAAAAGCACTGAAGCTGGAGACATCTCCCTCTAACTTTAAGCATCAGCTGTCAGAGCAGATTACCGATGACTGTACCTGTACACCGCCCATCTGTAAATAGCACACCCAACTACCTCATCCCCATATTATTATTTTTTTGCTCTTTTGCACCCCAGTATCTCTACTTGCACATCTATCACTCAAGTGCTAATGCTAAGTTGTAATTATTTCGCCACCATGGCCTATTTATTGCCTTAGCTCCCTAATCTTACTACATTTGCACACACTGTACATAGATTTTTATATTGTGTTATTGATTGTACATTTGTTTATCACATGTGTAACTCTGTTGTTTTTGTTGCTCTGTTTTTCTTTATCTGGGCCAGGTCGTAGTTGTAAATGAGAACTTGTTCTCAACTGGCCTACCTGGTTAAATAAAGGTGAAATAAAATAAAAACTGTCTCATAAAAAATAAAATCTCAAACCCTCTGCTTGGCGTCTGGGACTGTGCCACTGCACAAAGGATCGGCCTGCATAACATCTTGTCCAAAGCCTGCCACAGCAGGACAGACATGCAGGCAGGTAGACAGACACTTTCACTAGAAACACAAAGCTGGTTAAATTCTATTTCTAGTGCATTTGTTGCAATTGATTTGGGCTTGAATTCAAGACGTAGGCATAGCCCTACACATTTATACTGTACTAAGTATCTGCTTATCAGCTCTACAATATGAGTTAATGTGTAAAATAAGTATCCTATGACTTAGTGGTTTGCCTAGAGCTGTGATGATGGAGAGCTGGATGATACTGTTGGTGGTCTTACACTGGACCGGGAGGTAGCCTAGCACCGGTGTTGTCTATTTACCCCATGTTGCCAAACTCTCCCCGCAGCATGGTCTAGTGGTGTTGGGTGAGCCTGTAATTGGATAATGGTCTTAAGCAGGGACAGTTACGCAAGGTGTGTGGCGGAGAGGAACAAACTGGTCTGTAAGACAGACCGAGACTGTTAACCAACACTGTTAACCAACACTGTTTGTCTCAGCTGTGTCAGTTTCGACTGTGCTGAGATCTGATTGAAAGAATACTGTTTCTCCGAGACCAGGCCCAAATCCCCGTTATTCACACGAAGAAAAGACAAGACTTTGGCGGCACGTGGCTAACCCACCTCTACCATCTGTTCTTTTGGCCAAAGTGCAATCTCTGGAGAATAAACTGGATTAGCTCTGTACGAGACCATCCTACCAACGGGACATTAACTGTAATATCTTGCTCCTACCCCCAAGCCATAAGACTGCTGAACAATTAATCAAATGGCCACTGGACTATTTACATTACAATTGAAAAATTAGTTTTATATGAATAAAATAGTACATTTAAAGAATTGTTTGCACTGAGAGCAGGGATTTTTCTGCCATAGAACTTGGGTGGGCCGCCTAAGCATATCTTTTGGATGTGTAAGTCCAAATTGAAATAATTGTGTCCTTCAAACTTTGCTTTCATCAAAGAATCCTCCATTTGCAGCAATTACAGCCTTGCAGTCCTTTGGCATTCTAGTCAATTTGTTGAGGTAATCTGAAGATATTTCACCCCATGTTTCCTGAAGCCATCCACAGGGTATGGCATGGCATTGCAAAATGGAGTGATAGCCTTCCTTCAAGATCCCTTTTACCCTGTACAAATCTCCCCCTTTACCACCACCAAAGCACCCCCAGACCATCACATTGTCTCCACCATGCTTGACAGATGGCGTCAAGCACTTTTCTGAGTCTCACCAGTCTTCTTCTTCGTGATCCGAACACCTCAAACTTAGATTTGCCTGTCCATAACACTTTTTTCCAATCTTCCTCTGTCCAGTGTCTGTGTTCTTTTGCCCATCTTAATATTTAATTTTTATTGGCCAGTCTGAGAGATGGCTTTTTCTTTGTAACTCTGCCTAGAAGGCTAGCATCCCGAGTCACCTCACTGTTGAAACTGGTGTTTTGCGGGTACTATTTAATGAAGCTGCCAGTTGGGGACTTGTGAGGTGTCTGTTTCTCAAACTAGACACTTTAATGTAGTTGTCCTCTTGCTCAGTTGTGCACCGGGGCCTTCCACTCCTCTTTATATCCAGTTTGCGCTGTTCTGTGAAGGGAGTAGTACACAGTGTTGTACGAGATCTTCAGTTTCTTGGCAATTTCTCGCAAGGAATAGCCTTCATTTCTCAGAACAAGAATAGACTGACGAGTTTCAGAAGAAAGTACTTTTTTATGATATAATCTTTGTGCGCTAACAATCACCAAAATCAAAGTTAGATAGTCAGGGTAATTGAAAATTAAAAAAACAATGAATTTAACATTATTGGATTTAAGTTTTAGCCGTGGCAAAATGCTTAGAATTATATTTAAAACTGCAACCGTTTCTCTCACCTCATGGCAGAATATGTAGAATCCTTGGAAATTTGCTTTAAAACGGCAACATTTTCTCTCAGCTCCATGGCAAAATGTGTAGAATTGTAGGAAATTAACTTTAAAACTGATAAAAGGTCTTGACTCCATGGAGAATTGCAGAAAATTGGTGTAAAAATGCTGAAATTGTACACACAAAAATGAGGGCTTATTAAATGTTTTAAAAATTCTGCTGTGCCCATTGTCACGCCCCCAGCAATGCCTAAGCCCCTTTTTGATCCGCAGATACTATTTTCTTTATCCTTACTAGAGGGTAATGTTTTAAGCAGTGTTATGTTATCCTGTGTCTCTGTCTGTCAGATTGCAGGGGACATTAAAGGGGCCAAGCGGGAGCTGAAAAAGGCTAGGACCGTCCTGCAGATGGACGAGCTGAAGTGCAGGAAGCGTGTCCTGAGGCGTCTGGGGTTCGCTACTTCCTCTGATGTCATCGAGATGAAGGGCAGAGTGGCCTGTGAGATCAGCAGGTAAGGAAAAGAACATCTGCAGCAGTAACGCTTTACCCCAAAGTTTTCATTTTGGTCATGGTGAAAAGCACAGGACATAGAATAAAACCTATACCAGTCAGATTTAATCCCATCCACATGGATACATGTCGATCTTAGGTAGGTCTAATCTAAAACCAGACAATAGCAGATGTACCGAGCCCAATCTTATCATGTAACCTGTTTAAAAGCAAGGTTATGTTATAATTCTGTATAAGGCTGTATTAAACCCCTCTCTGTAATACTACTATGATTGATCCTAGAACAGTGTGTATATTACCTTGCTATTGAATCTCTCTGCAACAATACTGTGACAGATTTGATACTTGTGTTATTGCTGTGTATGATCCAGTGCTGATGAGCTGCTGCGAACAGAGGTGTTCAATTTAGAACAGATATGTACATTGAACAAAAATATAAATGCGACCATTTCAGATATTTTACTGATTTAGTTCATTCAAGTAAATCAGTCAATTTAAATGAAATCATTAGGCCTTAATCTCTGGATTTCACATTACTGGGAATTAGGGCTGTCCCCGACCCCCAAAAAATCTTACTAGATTGAAAGTCGTCTGTTCTTTGGACCAATCGATTGGTCAAAATGAAAACGTGTATTCTTTCATATAGACATGTTTTAATAAAATCAACTATATATGCGTTGAGCTTTTCTGAGGCTTTAAGCTCACTGTTTGAATTAAGACACAAATTACTTGAGGGAGCCAGAGATCAAGAAAACCAGAAGAAAAAAACCTTCACCTGTCCCGACCATTCTCCCGCTCTTACTGGCTTTCGCAGATTCTGCCATTACTCTCCTGAAGTTGCCTGGAATAGGCTACACAAGGAATCAGCAAACTTTCTAATGTGGAATGCCAATTTATCTTACCATTTATTCCGATCTGCGTGCAAATTATGGTTTTCATAAGCACATTTTCGTGCAACAATTAAATTTATAATGTCTTCGTATCTGACTCATTATGTGGTTAATCAAAATTCTACCAAAATGAAAATGAGACCAACCTATAAAGTAACAATTTCCAACTATGTAAAAATAACCTATAAAGCCCAACAAATAAAAACATTGCAGCCTGCAGGTAGAAAACGTCCTGATAAAAATAAATATCCTGGGCCTCCCGAGTGGCGCAGCAGTCTAAGGCACTGCATCGCAGTGCTTGAGGCGTCACTACAGACCCGGCATCGACCCCAGGCTGTGTCACAACTGGCCGTGACAGGAAGTCCCATAATTGGCCCAGCGTCGTCCGGGTTAGGGGAGGGTTTGGCCGGCGGGGGCTTTACTTGGCTCATCGCGCTCTAGCAACGTCTCGTGGCGGGTCAGGCGCCTGCGGGCTGACTTCGGTCGTCAGTTGAACTGTCTTTCCTCAGACACATTGGTGCATTGGCTCAGACACATAGGCTTCCCGGTTAAGCGGGCGAGTGTTAAGGAGTGCAGTTTGGCGGGTCATGTTTCGGAGGACGCATGACTCGACCTTCGCCTCTCCCAAGCCCGTTGGGGAGTTGCAGCAATGGGACAAGATCGTAATTAAAATTGGGAGAAAGAGGCTAAAAATAAATGCAAATGAAAATACACTTTTTCTAAAATCCTTTAAATCACATAGGCTATGCATGCCCTGTCTGCAACAGCTTGAAACATTGTATCAACTATTAACTTGGGTCTGACCTAAAGCTCCTTGGAACATTGTGTAAAATATTCTGGGCCCTCAGTTTCCACCTCCTGTAAGCTCAGAACAGACACAGCTGTAGGCTATTTGCGCAAGGGATAAGAAGTAATCAGGTAGGCCTATTTTATGACAATTCAACTGGATTTGAATATTTTTCCTTTTCATGCTGAGTGGTTATCGAAAGGGATAGAGCTGGAAAGATTATTCAAATAAATTGAGGAATTATTGTAAAAACACACTTTGTTCGCTTTCTGTTCGAGGTGAAGATAACTTTACTTTGAGAAGCTCCACAGCTCATAAGTGGTGGTGCATTAAACCAATCAGAAATACTATCAGATCCCCAAATGGGCACATTTATATGCCTACATTTGCACGCAGGCCAGGTAGCCTGTACTTCTGTGGTTAATCACGTGCGTGTCCTTACTCAACATTGACAGGAGCGATCCAAACACCAGACAATTACAAAAACTTGTAAATGGAATGAAATAAACCAAGACTTGTTTCTCACAAGTGAATCATAGGTTGTGCACTCTGAAAACGTGTCCACTCCGACAATGAGAACGTTAAAAGATTGGAATAATACATTGAATGCATTAACCGACATTACCGTAATCAAACAAATATTGTTGATTTAGGAATTAACGGTAAATGTACTACTGGTTATATATGTCATGAGGAATTGATAGTCACTAACAATCAAATGCGAACAATTCACACAATGAATGTGCAAAATTTGCGGGAGAGGGCGCCCCCGCTGCCTCCACAATGGATTAGTTGATGGAGGTGGGCGCGAATAAGCCAGGTGTCTCGTGTGCCATTTAAAAAAAAATATATATATATATATATTTGCTACTGCTCGACTAAAACAAATCTCGGTCAACCAAACAATCAACTAGCCGAATAATTCAGAGTCAGCCCTACTGGGAATACAGATATGCAGATATACAGAATAGGGGCGTGGATCAGAAAACCAGTCAGTGTCTAGTGTGACCGCTATTTGCCTCATGCAGTGCGACACATGTTGTTTCCATGTAGCTGATCAGGCTGTTGATTGTGGCCTGTGGAATGTTGTCCCACTACTTTTCAATTGCTGTGCGAAGTTGCAGGATATTGACGGGAACTGGAATAGGTTGTCGCACATGTCGATCCAGAGCATCCCGCACATGCTCTGAGTGACATTTCTAGTGAGTATGCAGCCATGGAAGAACTGGGACATTTTCAGCTTCCAGGAATTGTGTACAAATCCTTGCGACATGGGGCTGTGCATTATGCTGAAACGTGATGTGATGTGATGGCATCAGATGAATTGCACGACAAGAGGCCTCAGTATCTCGTCACGGTATCTCTGTGCAGTCAAATGGCCATCGATGAAATGCAATTGTGTTCATTGTCCGTAGCTTATGCCATAACCCCACCGCCTCCATGGGGCACTCCGTTCACACGATGCCATACACGCGGTCTGCCATCTGCCCAATACATTTGAAACCAGGATTCATCCGTGAAGAGCACATTTCTCCAGCGTGCAAGTGGCCGACGAAGGCCCACTGAAGTCTGTTACGACGTCAAACTGCAGTCGGGTCAAGACCCTGGTGAGGAAGACGAGCACGCAGATGAGCTTCCCTGAGACCGTTCTTTTTACAAGTTGTGCAGAAATTCTTCAGTTGTGCAAACCCAGAGTTTTATCAGCTGCCCATGTGGCTGGTCTCAGACCATCCCACAGGTGAAGAAGACCGATGTGGAGGGGCTTTCGTGGTTACACGTGGTCTGCGGTTGTGAGGCCGGTTGGACTTACTACCAAATCCTCTAAAACAACGTTGGAGGTAGCTTATGGTAGACAAATAAAAATTCATTGATCTGGCAACCTCTCTGGTGGACATTCCTGCAGTCAGCATGCCAATTGTGAGCTCCCTCAACTTGAGACATCTGTGGCATTGTGTTGTGTGACAAATCTGCACATTTTTGAGTGGCCTTTTATTGCCCCCAGTACAAGGTGCACCTGTGAATTGATAATGCTGTTTAATAATCTTCTTGATATGCCACACTTGTCAAGTGGATGGATTATCTTGGCAAGGAGAAATGCTCAATAACAGGGATGTAAACACAATTGTGCCAAAAGATTTAGAAATAAGTGCGTATGAAACTTTCCTGGAATCTTATTTCAGCTCATGAAACATGGGACCAACACTTTACATGTTGCATTTATATTTTTGTTTGGTGTATATTAACATGCTGTAAAAAAAAAAAAAACAGCATATGTATTGAGAGTGTGACTGATCTTAGAGCTGTGTTGTGTTTGATCCAGTGCTGATGAGCTGCTGCTGACTGAGATGGTGTTCAACGGTCTGTTCAATGATCTGACTGCAGAACAGGTTACTGCTCTGCTCAGTGTCTTCGTCTTCCAGGAGAATGTAAGAGACACACACACACACACACACACTGGGAACACACTCACATGCACACCATTTCCTACGCAATCATATAAAACACTTTTGGCCAGATAAACAACATCCTCCTTTCCCCACACTTTAAATGCCATCACACCACCACTTAAATACATACATGCATACATACATACATCAACAAAATCACTCTAACCTATTACCTTACAGTAGCCTAGTGACTATCTCTTGAATTTAAGATTAGTTAGATCTCCAGTACATCCTCTTGGCACTTCCTCTCCCCTCAAGGAATTCCTGTGTCAATTGTTTTGATAACATTTTGTCTTTGCTTTAGCTCAGTTTCAGTCCTCCCCAATAACAAATTCCACTCTCTAAACGTCCAGGCAGCGGACGGTCAATCTGTTAAAAGTAGGCCTTAGTAGGTCTCTGCCACATTTCCTCCCCTCTGTAAGCAGGGAGATGCAGAGCCAGAGACTCCACTTCTGGCCCCATTATGGCAGCCCTCAGTTAGGGGCTGTTCCAACCTGGTGCTGGGGTGTGAAATGCCTGGCGTAAGGGTCTAGCTAGCTCTATATGTTTGTGTATCATAGTGTAACGACAGTACAGGTGTAGTCTTAAGGAAAGGTCTAGTGGCGTGTGTATCATCATGTAACACTACATGAAGGGTCCCGCTCCATGTGTTTGTGTATTATCATATATCTCTCTAATCAAATTGTATTAGTCACTTGCTCCGAATACAGCAGGTGTAAGCCTTATAGTGAAATGCTTACTTACGAGCCCCTAACTGACAATGCAGTTAAAAAATATTTGTTTTTAAATACGGATAAGAATAAGAAATAAAAATAACAAGTAATTAAAGAGCAGCAGTAAAATAACGATAGCGAGACTATATACAGGGGGGTACAGAGTCAATGTGCGGGGGCACCGGTTATTTGAGGTAATATGTACATGTGGGTAGAGTTATTAAAGTGACAATGCACAGATGATAACAACAGAGAGTAGCAGCGGTGTAAAAGAGGGGGTGGGGCAATGAATATAGTCTGGGTAGCCATTTGATTAGGTGTTAAGGAATCTTATGGCTTGGGGGTAGAAGCTGTTTAGAAGCCTCTTGGACCTAGACTTGGCGCTCCGGTATCGCTTGCCGTGCGGTAGCACAGAGAACAGTCTATGACGGGTGGCTGGAGTCTGACCATTTTTTTTCCCTCTGACACAGCCTGGTATAGAGGTCCTGGATTATATACCTTGAAGTGAGCATAGAAGTAGTTTAGCTCTTCTGGTAGGCTCGTGTCACTAGGAAACTCTCGGCTGTGCTTCACTTTGTAGTCTAATGGTTTGCAAGCCCTGCCACATCCGACGAGCGTCAGAGCCGGTGTAGTAAGAGTCTACATTGCAGTTTAGTCTTCTATAGTCTTCCCTATGTCATGTGTACTGCCTGCAAGGCTCTGTCTCTCGTGCCTCTGTTGTCAGTCAGCAGATAGTCTCTGTGACATTCACATGCTGCTGTCGTCCAGTGTCCGGACGCCCCGCTGGCGTCCATTGTCCTATCGATAGTCAGGCTAACAAAGGACATCCCAATTTGAAGCTAAGGACAAAATATTGTGACCTTTTTCTAGTTTGAGATCTGTTAAGGTCATCCGTATCCTTTAGAGTAGAAACATTTAGCCGACACAGTAGAACGAGATGGTCTGCAGTCTGAGTGCTTTGTCCCATTACTGAAGTGTGTCACTCAACATGTTTCTTAAATCAATAACCGACAGACGGCAGTAATGTTTTATTGACACTTAGGAGTACTGGAGCAGAGACCGATCAATTATCCTGCTACCGAGTGCCTCGGACCACAACATCGGCTGACATTTTCTATTGATTTTCCAACTATTCTTCATGTTGAATTGGCGAGAACAGCCTCTGCTCTTTGACACACAGCAGGTGGTCGTGGTGTGTCCAAAGTTTTAGACTAACGTTTGTGTTCTCTTCCTCCCCTCAGGCGAACGAGATGCCCAAGCTGACAGAGCAGTTGGCTGGACCACTGAGACAGATGCAGGTAAACATTCCACACTACACTGCAGAATAGGAGCTGTCCAGGGGGTTAGCCTAGGTTACAAACCAGGATCAATGTGTGTCCCTGGTCAAAAGTAGTGTATTTGGGGCATAGCTAATGAGTTTAGCAGCTGGCTTTTTAAAATATTAGTAAATAACTTTAGGTAGTCTAGTGGTTAAAGCGTTGTGCCAGTAACCGAAAGGTTGCTAGATCGAATCCCAGAGCTGGTAAAAATCTGTCGTTCTGCCCCTGAACAAGGCAGTTAACCCACTGTTCCTAGGCCGTCATTGTAAATAAGAATTTGTTCTTAACTGACTTGCCTAGTTAAATAAATAAAATGATAAACTTCATAAATATAGCATTGCAATGGACATGGTAGCAAACTGAATACTTGGTGATGCTGCTTTGTGATACAACCCTCAGACCTGGTTTAGTCTGCTTTTCAGGTTTGTGGTTTCTAACACTTAGCTCATGCTAAACCAAGCATACATGTTTAATACTTGGGTGATTTAATACTTGTGATACTTGGCAGCCAACCAGTTTACCTGTTCTATTGACTTTACTGCTGTTTCTGTCTGCTGAGACTTGGCACATTCTGCAAAGCCAGCTAGGTCCACAGTCGACAATCTAGATGTTTGATGAAAGATTTGGGTCTCCCTGCCTGAGTGTTTGCCTTCATGTGAATGGCTGCTTGAGATCATCAGAAAACGACTAATAAAGCTTAAATTAATGATACATTTCCTGTCCATTGCATCTTCTATTTACAAGGATTCAGCACCCAAACAACCTCGATAATTATTCTGAGCTTGAGCATGTTATTTATTATCCAATATCTGTTTTCTTGAACTACCTGGTGTGGTTGTCAGGAGTGTGCCAAGCGCATTGCCAAGGTGTCTGCGGAGGCTAAACTGGAGGTGGATGAGGAGACCTACCTGGACAAGTTCAGGCCTCACCTGATGGACGTGGTCTACACATGGGCTAACGGATCCACCTTCGCTCAGATCTGCAAGATGACCGACGTCTTCGAAGGTAACTACCCCACCAACACCTGTCGCCATAATTCCTGTACAGAACTATGAAGTGGACAGCTCTTTCCCAATGTTGTTTTTATGCAGGACGTCAGACATCTTTGAAGGTAAATTGTACATGCATTTTAGTCATTTAGCAGGTGATCTTGTTAAACTTAGTCAGTGCAAGGTAACTCGCTTAACGCCTGCTCCCAATGTCAATGAAATGGATGGCTGAGTGCTTTCAATTGTTGTCTTTCTTTTTCTGTGTGGGGTCTTTCTGTTTTCATGTGGGGTCTTTCTGTTTCCAATGTCTACAACTAGCAGTTAATAAAACTATTAATTGGTTTTGGCATCGTTCATGTTGTAGGTCATTGAAGGTGAGCCAAAAGACCTGGTGAGGAACTCTGTTGAAACACATGGTTTTCCCTGCATTCTGACTTGGCTTTGGTCCATTATATCTTGTCAGGAATTGTTTTTGTCAAAGAGGCACATTGTTGGGTTGGGGGCTTGGAGCGGGAGAGACTCTTCAAAGGAGGACAGATTTTTTGCCAACTCTGGATGAACTTCAATGGGCTGAAATGTATAGCTTCAAAATGTTTAGAACTATCATGTGGGTGCAATGGACTGTTCTTACATCAAGAGTGGCACTGTCTATGAATTTGAGAGGGGTTAGGTCTGCATTTCCCCAGCCCCATCCCTATCCCCCATCTGTATTCCAAAATAAGGGACTGCACTGCCGTTTCTCTGAAAAACGAATCCCAGATTGTAGCTTTAAAGGGATACCCATTTGTATGTCTATGTGCAGTTTGAAGGAAGTTGCTAACTAGCATTAGTGTAATGTCTGAAAGTATTTGGTCATTGCTAGCATGCTAGTATTTACCATAGACTTCCAGTCATTGTGCTAACACTAGTTAGCATTGGCTCGCAAAACTACCTTTAACTTCCTTCATACTGGACGCAGAGAGACAAAAATGGTTCATCGGGGTATGGGGAAGTAGATTTTATTGCCAAAATCCCAAAGTATCCCTTTAAGGCACCATGAGAGTAGAGGATTTAAAATGAGTAATGGCTGAAACCGATCCCCCCTCATTCTCTCCCAAAAGTCACTGAGAATGCTCTGGACATCACCCTGACATGAGCAGTAAAATATGTATCTCCTTTTTAATTACGATGAGCGAGAACCAAGTTAATTTATTAGATCTTTCTGAGATTTTGTCTCTGGCTTCCATGTGAAGCTAAGCTTGGCTGGAAACTGTGGCTGTATTTTACTAAGGGGGAATAGGGAGTTGGAGTGAGTAAGAGGGAGTATTGCTCTTCTCTCCTGGTGAGTGAGGATATGGTCATTGACCAGGGGATCCTTGGTGTGGTTGGTGCTCATGGTACCGCGTTGTGCTGTGGTTGGTACCTTGTGGTGTGGTTGGTACCGTGTTGTGCTGTGGTTGGTACCGCGCTGTGGTTGGTACCTTGTGGTGTGGTTGGTATCGTGGCGCGGTTAGTGCTCGTGGTACCGCCGCGTGGTTTAGTTAACCCTTAATGATTACCTGCAACTCTCCCCTTGAGCCCTGGTGGCTCCAGTGTTAATTTGACTTGGGTCTATTAGACTTGATAGCCAGATATTGCTCTGGTCAAACTGACCCGTGTCTCTCTCTGTGCTGAACTGGCTGAAGGGAGTGTTTGCATACTGAGCCTTGTCTCTCTGCTCTGTCCCTAGGGAGTAAAATCTGTGTTACACTCAGTCCTGTCTCTGTGTTCTGTCTTCAGTATAACACCCCTGTTCTGTCGGTCTTTAGTATAACACCCCTGATTTGTCCGTCTTCAGTATTACCCCGTTTGTTTGCTGGGACGGTCGGTCAGTCTTTAGGATAACCCCGTTTGTTTGTTCGGTCGGTCGGTCTTTAGGATAACCCCGTTTGTTTGTTCGGTCGGTCGGTCTTTAGGATAACCCCGTTTGTTTGTTCGGTCGGTCGGTCTTTAGGATAACCCCGTTTGTTTGCTGGGACGGTCAGTCAGTCTTTAGGATAACCCCGTTTGTTTGTTTGGTCGGTCTTTAGTATAACCCTGTTTGTTCGGGCGGTCGTCGGTATAACCCTGTTTGTTCGGGCGGTCGTCGGTCTTTAGTATAACCCTGTTTGTTCGGGCGGTCGTCGGTCTTTAGTATAACCCCCCGTTTGTTCGGTCCGTCTTTAGAATAACCCCCCGTTTGTGTTGCGGTCCGTCTTTAGAATAAACCCCCGTTTGTGTTGCGGTCCGTCTTTAGAATAACCCCCCGTTTGTGTTGCGGTCCGTCTTTAGTATAACCCCGTTTGTTCCGTCGGTCCGTCTTTAGTATAACCCCCCGTTTGTGTTGCGGTCCGTCTTTAGTATAACCCCGTTTGTTCCGTCGGTCCGTCTTTAGTATAACCCCCCGTTTGTGTTGCGGTCCGTCTTTAGTATAACCCCGTTTGTTCCGTCGGTCCGTCTTTAGTATAACCCCGTTTGTTTGGTCCGTCTTTAGTATAACCCCGTTTGTTCGGTCTAAAGGGAGTATAATTTTGTCTCCCATCGCTGAGTTGTCTGTGTGCATATTGATCCCTGTCTGTAGGTAGTATCATCCGCTGTATGCGTCGCCTGGAAGAGCTGCTGCGTCAGATGTGTCAGGCAGCCAAGGCCATCGGCAACACCGAGCTGGAGAACAAGTTTGCAGATGGTAAGATCGGTTTTGCTCACTGGCTGACTCAATCCACAGCTCAGATTATTCAACTATAGTCTAAACTAGTAGTAGGAGATCAAGTTTGCAGAGGGTAAGTTTGTTCTGCCTACCTCTTGTAACATGCTTCCCAGACCCAGCTAGACACTTGGAAACTGAATTACTACAAACTTGTGCGTAACTTTGGACCCCGACAGTAACACATCTCGAGTTGTATGGACCAGTTTGTTGTGAGGCACCCATTAGACTGTAATAAGATAATATAGTCTTAGTCTATAGGTGTACATTGGCTTTAGCAAGTAAATGCTCATGTATTTCTTCTGTTTTTCCTTACAGGTATCACAAAAATCAAGAGGGATATTGTGTTTGCTGCCAGTCTATATCTGTGATTTGTTGTATTTTGTGACTGAGACATCAACTTTGTAAGAATAAGATGGCGTTTGTATCTTCAGTGTGTAATTCCATCATGATATCATCCAATGTTTTTTTAATATTTTTATTTGTATTCATGTTAATAAGCATGACATGGCTTTTTTTTCCTTCCAAAAAGTGCAACACATTTGTACATAGTTTTAACACAATTTTAATAAAAAAAAAAGTCTGTAGTGATTTTTTTACTTACAGATGGATAAAAAAGGTATTTTGTCTGTATTTTGTTGCTTCAGGTACAGATGCATTAGATTGGTCTTGTTGGGATAGTCAGGTACAGATATAGATAGATACATTTATATTAGTCTTGTTGAGATAGTCAAGTGCAGATAGATACATTATGTTGGGATAGTCAGGTACAGATATATTAATCTTGTCGGGATAGTCAGGTACAGATATAGATAGATAGATACATTTATATTAGTCTTGTTGAGATAGTCAAGTGCAGATAGATACATTATGTTGGGATAGTCAGGTACAGATATATTAGTCTTGTCGGGATAGTCAGGTACAGATATAGATAGATACATTTATATTAGTCTTGTTGAGATAGTCAAGTGCAGATAGATACATTTATATTAGTCCTGTTGAGATAGTAATGATAATACAAAGGAAGCTATGATAGTAGCAGTCCAGCCAAGGCAACATGGGTGTGACTCAATGTCCAATAGGGAGCTAGGCTCCAGGTCATAGGTCAGAAATGCACAAAGCAGGGTTACATTCACAGGTATGGCAAAGCCCCAAATGGCACCCTATTTCCCTACATAGTACAGTACTTTTGACCAGAGCCCTATAGGCTATGCTAATAAGGAATAGGGGGCCATTTGGGACGCAGCCTTTCTGTCCACCCCAGTGGTCCGTCCCTTAGTGGGGTATGATGCGCATGCAGTAAACACTTCCCCACTGGCTACATGCCATGTATGGTTCTGGATGGTTCCTCCTCTTCTTTATAGTTTAGTTGGGGTTGCTGTCATAGTGGTTTCCGTTTGTGGGCGTCTCCTGCAGGGTGGTGTGGGGAATATCCTCCTTCTGAGGCTCAACCTTCTTCTTGAAGAAGTCTGACACGAAGAAGACCTGCAGTGGAAAAAGAGTGGTAGAGTAAGTAGAAGGAGTTAAGGATTAAATGGAAAAGTGGCTAAAATGCAATGCATTGGGAGATTCCTAGGTCTACAGTGCTTTCGGAAAGTATTCAGACCACTTACATTTTTCCACATTTTGTTACGTTATAGCTTTGTTCTAAAATAGATTAAATCGTTTTTTCCCCCTCATCAATCTACACACAACGATAAAGCAAAAACAGGTTTTTAGAAATTCATAAAAAATAAACTGAAATGACATTACTCAGTACTTTGTTGAAGCACCTTTGGCAGTGATTACAGCATCAAGTCTTCTTGGGTATGACGCTACAAGCTTGGCACACCTGTATTCGGGGAGTTTCTCCCATTCTCTGCAGATCCTCTCAAGCTCTGTCAGGTTGGATGGGGAGCGTTGCTGCACAGCTATTTTCAGGTCTCTCCAGAGATGTTCGATCGGATTCAAGTCCGGACTCTAGCTGGGCCACTCAAGGACATTCAGAGACTCCCGAAGCCACTCCTGCGTTGTCTTGGCTGTGTGCTTAGGGTCGTTGTCCTGTGTGAAGGTAAACCTTCGCCCCAGTCTGAGGTCCTGAATGCTCTGGATGCAGGTTTTCATCAAGGATCTCTCTGTACTTTGCTCCGTTCATCTTTCCCTCAATCTTGACTAGTCTCCCAGTCCCTGCCACTGAAACATTCCCAGAGCATGATGCTGCCACCATGCTTCACCGTAGGGAGGGTGCCTGGTTTCCTCCAGACGTGACGCTTGGCATTCAGGCCAAAGAGTTCAATCTTGGTTTCATCAGACCAGAGAATCTTGTTCCTCATGGTCGGAGAGTCCTTTAGGTGCCTTTTGGCGAACTCCAAGTGGGCTGTCGTGCCTTTTACTGAGGAGTGGCTTCTGTCTGGCCACTCTACCATAAAAGCCTGATTGGTGGAGTGTTTCCTAAAAATGTTTCAATTTGGCATTATGGGGTATTGTGTGTAGATTGATGAAAAATAATAATTAGAATTTAATCAATTTTAGAATAAGGCTGTAACGTAACAAAATGTGGAAAAACAGAAAGGGTCTGAATATGTTCCTGACTACACTGTATAAGCTACTTTAATGCTACAGATCACAGGGTTTGGAAACCACCTCTGGGTGGAGAGTATCAGAGCTGAAGACCAATTTCCATTGTAAAAAATGGACCAATAAAGTTATTATTTTGAACCAAATGAAGCGGTGTCGTGGTTACTCACTACCAGTGTGGCCATGAGCACTCCCTGGATAAGGCCAACCAGGACGTCGCTCCAGTGGTGTTTGTAGTCAGACACACGAGACAGTCCGGTGTACACAGACGCCGCGATCAGGAAGAACTGTAGGGTTGGTCTCAGGAGTCTGGCCCACTCTGCCTGCAGCCTGGCCTGGATGTACAGCTGGGAGATAGTTGTTAGAATAAGGCCTTGTGGTTTTATTACTAACTTGTTTGGCCAGTTAAAATGAAAATGAGTTACAGGCTAAAGTCCTGTTTATACCTGGTGCTAACACATGGTTGTTGTCATCTGATTAAGATGATCCAATCTCTGATCAAGATTTGCCACGTCTACACTTGGCATAAAAATGTGTTTCTGTCCTCTGTCTGCATTGTGACCAGATTTCATGGTCCCTCTGTATGAAAATTGACTTAAAAAAATATATACATATATATATATATATATATATATATAATATGATTTTATTCATTTTAAGACCATTATGGTCAATGGTGCCAGCTGTCAATGACTAGAGGGCGGGATAATCATGATTTAAACCTTTTTACTGTCCAGATCCAGCTACACTATATCCAGACACAATGCATGCCTGGCTACTTTACACGTATTCTGACCTTGAACTTAAGCATGGTGGAAATGCCAGTGCCAGAAAGCCACGCATTTAGGGTGAAGATCAACGATATTGAGGTGTGGCGTATATAGATACGCCATATTCTGACCTTGAAACCATAAGGTAGCGCTAACTGCCAGTTGGAAAAAGTATCTACTTGATATTTTTTTGTTAGAAATAACGGCATTCTCCATGCGCTGTAATTTATAAATTATGAGCTAGGTAAACTAGTAATCCTTTAAGACAAGACTTGACACTTAACATCACAGTTCTATGATCAGTGCAGGCAATTAGGGTATACTATTCTCCATATTCTAATTATATTGTAGGCTACAGTACTTCCAATGTTACCATTGATCAACTGAACGCGGTAACTTTAGGTAGGAATCTAACTACCTTTTTTTAATACCTGCCACAAACCTTGTTACACACCTCCTTACGCTAAGTCTGAATAACTACTGAGAAGTGTGTAAGAGACATTCATTCCCTAAGTCTGAATAACTACTGAGAAGTGCGTAGGATAGACATTAATTCCCTAAGTCTGAATAACTACTGAGAAGTGTGTAAGATAGACATTCATTCCCTAAGTCTGAATAACTACTGAGAAGTGCGTAGGATAGACATTCATTCCCTAAGTCTGAATAACTACTGAGAAGTGCGTAGGATAGACATTCATTCCCTAAGTCTGAATAACTACTGAGAAGTGCATAGGATAGACATTCATTCCCTAAGTCTGAATAACTACTGAGAAGTGCGTAAGATAGACATTCATTCCCTAAGTCTGAATAACTACTGAGAAGTGCGTAGGATAGACATTCATTCCCTAAGTCTGAATAACTACTGAGAAGTGCGTAGGATAGACATTCATTCCCTAAGTCTGAATCGGCCCCCAGGGCTTTTCATCGTCTACACCTGTCTACAAAACAGGGCAAAGGATGATTAGCACCAGGTGTAAACGGATTTACTACTAACTTGTTGGACTAGAATAAAATAAAAGGGTTGCTGTCCCAATACTCAACCTCACACAAAACAGACGGGTAAGGAGCAGCACGTCACCAGAGCAATTGTAGTTTGAGGCTAGTTGTTGACACGCTTTAAACCTCTCTTGGGTTTCTACTTGGGTTTGTGTGTTTCTTTTGGGTGGGTCACAGTGCTGGCTAATTTTAAGTCTGGTCTGGTTTTGTCGTTTAATGATGTTCGTGAGGAGCTGGTTTTGCCACTGTGTGCTCTGGTCATTGTTTGTGTATGCAAACAATCTGATTTTGATGAGGGCGGCTGTGTACCCTTACACGCTCTCTTCTTTTTCCTTAAACCAGCTCTGTGGCTGGGCTCTTCTCTCTAACCAGTCTACATGGCAGATTCTCAAATGCTGGGTATATACATGCTGCACAGCCAAAACCTCCAGAAAGTACTATTTAACCAACCAATCAGCTTCTGTCTGCCCTTTTAACTAGGCCTGTAACTTGATGAATAAAGTTTAAAGGCATTTAAATGTCAAATTCAATATACAGGTTGAGATAAGTGTGTCAAATCTGTATCAGTTATCAAAATAAATATCCTACTGATCAATTTAGAGCCATTTCCACCTCCAAAAGGTTACTGACTGCTTATTGTTTACAAATCTATCAGTGTACATGGTTGAAAAACACTTCTATGGGACACATCTATGCTTGACTCAGTAGTTCTCAATGACTTTGTACAATAATGGGTGTGGCTGGTCTATTCTTTAAATGGCAAACAAACCAGCCACACTTCTTAAAATAGACTATGGGATTGTCATTGCCACTCCTTCAGTTCTGTCTGACGTAAACAGTGATTTTACTGGTATGCAGTGATAGACCAGACACTGTCTGTCTCTTCTTGTTTGAAGGACTTTTAACTTCCATTTAGTGACAGTGCTTCCATTTGCTGCAGTGAGTGTCCATACTTTGTAACGTGCCAGGACTTTGTCCCCACAACTATTTTTATGTTTCGTTCCTTACTGAGTCACCACAGTGTAATAAACCTAACACTGGGCAAACAGGAACAGCAGTTAAATGAACAGCTGTTCCTGGTGTGATCACGGGTCGTCCTGTACCACACCACTGATAAGAGAAATGTTTTAAACTGGGGTCATGTTCAGTAGGGCTTCCCGTTGCAAAACCTTTAATGGAAGATAACAGTTCTGTGCTCTAATTGGATATGTTAGCATTTTCTCTCTATTGCACACGCCAATCTCTGATCCTGGTCACAGTACTAATGGGGAGGCCCAGTAGTGACATATAGGGGTCATGGTCATAAAGCTTGTCAGTCTTGCTCATAACTGAATTAAGTTTGGTTCCTGGAGGAGAGGGAGCGAGGGGGTAACAGCACAGGCTACCTCTGTCAATGTGCTGTTGTAAGAGCCTACAGTGTGTTAAAGCCATGTCCCGCTTGCCATTTTTACTCATTTTGAAAGTTACTGTAGGTAATGAAAGAGTGTATTATAGCATGTGCGTGTTACTGTATCCCAGAGTAGAGGTCTATACGGGTCCACCCGAATACCCGCGCAGGTCCGGGTCCAGAATTCAGGTCCTGAAGGCGCAACAGTGCCTCTTCAACCTCAGGAGGCTGAAGAAATTTGGCTTGGCCCCTAAAACCCACACACACTTTTACAGATGCACAATTAAGAGCATCCTGTCGGGCTATACCACCGACTGGTATGGTAACTGGACTACCCGCAATCGCAGGGCTCCTCAGAGGGTGGTGCGGTCTGCCCAATGCATCACAGGGGTCGCACTGCCTGCCCTCCAGTACACCTACAGCACCCGATGTCACAGGAAGGCCAAAAAGAACAACAACCACCCGAGCCACTGCCTGTTCACCCCGCTATCCAGAAGGCAAGGTCAGTACAGGTGCAGCAAAGCTGGGACCGAGAGACTGAAAAACAGCTTCTATCTCAAGGCCATCAGACTAAATAGCCATCACTAGCCGGCTTCCACTCGGTTACGCAACCCTGCACTTTGGAGTCTGCTGCCTTATATACATAGACTTGGAGTCACTGGCCACTTTAATAATGTTTACATACTGCTTTACTCATCTCATGTATATACTGTATTCTATTCTACTGTGTTTTAGTCAATGTCACTCCGACATTGCTCAATCTACCATCCCCCCCTCGGCCTTGTCTCAGGATGGTAAGTTGGTGGTTGGAGATATCCCTCTAGTGGTGTGGGGGCTGTGCTTTGGCAGAGTGGGTGGGGCTGTATCGTCGGACGGGGCCACAGTGTCTCCCGACCCCTCCTGTCTCAGCCCCAAGAATTTATGCTGCAGTAGTTTATGTGTCGGGTCCGTCTGATATCTGGAGTATTTCTCCTCTCTTATCCGGGGGGTCCTTTGTGAATTTAAGTATTCTCTCTCTCTCTCTCTCAGCATTAGGACCATTCCTCAAGGCCTACCTGGCAGTGCTGCTTCTCCAGTTTCAACTGTTCTGCCTGTTTTATGAATATTTTAAAATCTTGTGCATGTTCTGTTATAATCTGCACCCGGCACAGCCAGAAGAGGACTGGCCACCCCTCACAGCCTGGTTCCTCTCTAGGTTTCTTCCTAGGTTTTGGCCTTTCTAGGGAGTTTTTCCTAACCACCGTGCTTTTACACCTGCATTGCTTGCTGTTTGTGGTTTTAGGCTGGGTTTCTGTACAGCACTCTGTGACATCAGCTGATGTAAGAAGGGCTTTATAAATACATTTGATTTGATTTTGATCTCTCACTCCACTGTTTAATTGCTATATTGTCATTATATCGCCACCATGGCCTATTTATTGCCTTACCTCCCTTATCTTACCTCATTTGCACACACTGTATATATACTTTTTCTACTGTATTATTGACTGTTTGTTTATTCCATGTTAAAAACAACACAATGGATACAGCTCTTAGCCATGGTATATTGGCCATATACCACAAACCCCCGAGGTGCCTTACTGTTATTATAAATTGGTTACCAATGTAAATAGACAAGTAAAAATAAATGTTTTGTCATACCCGTGGTATACGGTCTGATATACCATGGCTGTCAGCCAATCAGCATTCAGGGCTCGAACCACCCAGTTTATAATGTGAATCTTATACATGCCCTATCAGTGAGTGCACATATTGCCCTTTGAGGAAACCCCATAGTGGATACTTACTGCCAGGAACAGCATGCAGTACATGGAGAAGGAGGAGTGGCCAGAGTAGAAGGACAGCCTGCAACACAACAACAATGGCATCATGGGATTGCTGTGGTGGCTGTGGGCACTTTGAATACTGGGAAAAAATGTTGGGAAATAATTCAGCATAAACTTCAATCCGCTCTGTGTTGGTGATAGATTATCCTATTGTTCCATTGAATAACATAACTGGCTAAACTCACACACAGAGGGGCTAAACTGTGACACACACCCTTTTCCAGGTGATAGGGTTGTGCTGGAGAGCGGGGAGAGACGTCTGTTATGGGGAGGGGGTTGGATGTTGTGTCAGTGTCAGTCAGCCTGGCCGGTCGGGGCAGTTAGAGGGCAGCTAGCCTAGCTCGCTTATCCGGCCAGCTTTAGTGTCTTCCTTTTTACTTAAGCTGTGCTGCACTGCCAGCAAGGGTAACTGCCCGTTCAGCAGATTACTGATAATCAGCGGCTGATATAAACACTTTGGAGAACACTGGTTACTGTTGAGAGAAAGCCACAGTGCTGAAGTGGACACTAGTTACTGTTGAGAGAAAGCCACAGTGCTGAAGTGGACACTAGTTACTGTTGAGAGAAAGCCACAGTGCTGAAGTGGACACTAGTTTGTGTTGAGAGAAAGCCACAGTACTGAAGTGGACACTAGTTTGTGCTGAGAGAAAGCCACAGTACTGAAGTGGACACTAGTTTAGTGTTGTGAGAGCCACAGTGTAACACTGATAAATAGGCTGGCTGCTTATCAGGGAAAATGTCTTAAGCTTTAACCCTTCCACATCAATAAGTGTGGGAGTAAAGGCCAAACTTGAATAAAGAGGTAGGCCCATAGCCTCTCTAATAAACAGGTAGGCCCATAGCCTCTCTAATAAACAGAGGTAGGCCCATAGCCTCTCTAATAAACAGAGATAGGCCCATAGCCTCTCTAATAAACAGAGGTAGGCCAATAGCCTCTATCTTCTTTGACATTGTACTGGGAAGCCTGGGGTTGCCCTAAATACACTGGACTAGGAAGCTTAGGTTTACCTTGGTTTGCCTTTGTGTTAATGGGTCTTGGAATTCTGCTACTGAACCGGTGGTGGATCTGACTGAGCTTGGACGTTCCTTCCGAGGTCTGCTCGGCCTCTCTGAGCTTTCACTGAAAGCTATTCTCCAAGCGTACTTGTTAATTATCACCATTGAGACCAAGGTCAATTGTCAGTATCAGACGAGGCGCTAACCAAACTCTAAATTGAATCTGACAAGATTAGAACACCCTTAGACATACCTTATTGTTACTGGCTGTGGTGGGCGATAGTTAGCTAGCTTGCTGTCTGTCTCTATACAGACTTTCATTTTGGCTGTGGTGTGAGACATCTGCCTGTCTGCCTGCCTATCTGAAGATTTTCATTACCTCATGGTCATGTGGTGAACCTCTCCCGTGTTAGCCTAGAAACCTGAGTATCACCTATATAGAGACAACCCTAATCTCTACCATGATCCTTGGGTGGGCTGTCCCAGTCACTTGTGGCCGCAGATGGTCCTATTTACCTGGGTGTGGCTCTGGTCTCCCATGGCAGCCCTTCCCTGATCGGGCCCGGCTTTGGGTGTTTTTTCTTTGGTATGGTAGTCATTAATAGAACAAACACCTGCCTGGTGGACCGAGTGAGGAGAGCTGGTCAGAATAACCTACGGATCATCTTTCTACAATGTTAGCATTTCCCTAAGGGACATGAGGCCCACCATCAGCCAGAGCCTTGGCTTGTGTATGTTTGTTATATAGGTCATCCTCTCTAATGGTTTACAGAGGGTTTGAGACATGACAGTCTTCCCTCACTGCTGTACTGTCCTCACAAGGTAAATAAAGATAATTAAATAGTGAGGTTGACTTACAGCTCTCTTGGCTCTCTCTCTCTGTGATATCTGGCTGAACTGTCTTCAGCCTTATCCACCAGAACAGCGCTATACAGGTCTCTATTGTTTTGACATTAGGCTGGTGGATTATGTTACAGTACTGAGGAAATGTGGATCTGCAGGGTCAAGCATTCTCCCAACACGAACTAGTGTCCACGTCAGTACTGTAGCTCTCTCCCAACACGAACTAGTTGTCCACGTCAGTACTGTGGCTCTCTCCCAACATGAACTAGTGTCCACCTCAGTACTGTGGCTCTCTCCCAACATGAACTAGTGTCCACCTCAGTACTGTGGCTCTCTCCCAACATGAACTAGTGTCCACCTCAGTACTGTAGCTCTCTCCCAACACCTAACTAGTGTCCACCTCAGTACTGTAGCTCTCTCCCAACACGAACTAGTGTCCACCTCAGTACTGTAGCTCTCTCCCAACACGAACTAGTGTCCACCTCAGTACTGTGGCTCTCTCCCAACACGAACTAGTGTCCACCTCAGTACTGTAGCTCTCTCCCAACACGAACTAGTGTCCACCTCAGTACTGTGGCTCTCTCCCAACACGAACTAGTGTCCACCTCAGTACTGTGGCTCTCTCCCAACACTAACTAGTGTCCACCTCAGTACTGTGGCTCTCTCCCAACACCTAACTAGTGTCCACCTCAGTACTGTGGCTCTCTCCCAACACGAACTAGTGTCCACCTCAGTACTGTGGCTCTCTCCCAACACGAACTAGTGTCCACCTCAGTACTGTAGCTCTCTCCCAACACGAACTAGTGTCCACCTCAGTACTGTGGCTCTCTCCCAACACGAACTAGTGTCCACCTCAGTACTGTAGCTCTCTCCCAACACGAACTAGTGTCCACCTCAGTACTGTGTCTCTCTCCCAACATGAACTAGTGTCCACCTCAGTACCGTAGCTCTCTCCCAACACGAACTAGTGTCCACCTCAGTACTGTGGCTCTCTCCCAACACGAACTAGTGTCCCCCTCAGTACTGTGGCTCTCTCAACACTAACGCAGCCTGAAACTTCAAAGTGTGGGCTTGCCTTCCTCAACAATGATCTCATGGTCAGCACTCAGCATATTATCTGACCATAATAAACAATACAACAGGATATTGTATTTCAGTTGATGGATGATGTCATAATTCAGTCAGTAGATTTGAAAGAAGCATCCCAGCCAGTCACAAATAGTTTCCTACCCCTCCCTTTGATGTTTCCATATCTGTAAGGCATATGGTGGAAGCTCCACCAAGTCACTGCTTATACCTTTCCAGACTACAGAGGGTAGTGCGAACGGCCCAGTACATCACTGGGGCCAAGCTTCCTGCCATCCAGGACCTCTATACCAGGCGGTGTCAGAGGAAGGCCCTAAAAATTGTCAGACTCCAGCCACCCTAGTCGTAGACCGTCTGCTACCACACGGCAAGTGCCAAGTCTAGGTCCAAGAGGCTTCTAAACAGCTTCTACCCGCAAGCCATAAGACTCCTGAACATCAAGTCAAATGGCTACCCAGACTATTCACATTGCCCCTCCCCTCTCCACACCACACCACAGCCACTCTGTTATCTATGCATCGTCACTTTAATTAACTCTACCTACATGTACATACTATCTCAACTAACTGGTGCCCCCGCACACTGACTCTGTACCGGCACCCCCCTTTATATATTGTTATTTTTTTACTGCTCTTCAATTACTTGTTACTTTTTATCCATATTTTTTTGAAACTGCACAGTCGGTTAGGGGCTCGTAAGTAAGCATTTCTCTGTAAGGTCTACACCTGTTGTATTCAGCGCATGTGACTAATACAATTTGATTTGATTTGACTCTTCAGATATGCTGTGAACACTGAAGGGATAGGGGGCCAAGGGGTAGTGAGTAAATTTGGCCCAATTGTCAGTTTCCCCTCAACAACACCCACCTGCCCTCATTGGCCAAGCGTGCGTCCCCTGTGCAAGTAAAGTCCTCTATGTAGGTGCCTGCCGTGCAGTTGATCAGCTTCCAGTCGGGCTTGCACACGTCCAGGAAGTGGGGTCGAAGCCGCCCAATCGAATACTTGGCGATGTCAGTGAGCGATTGGCTCATGGCTGCCCCGAACACGAATGTGCCGATGGCTTTGTAAACACGGGCCACATACATGTTGCTGAAAGAGGACTTTGATTTGATGCGTTTGAGATAGACCGAAAGGCACTCTCCAAAGACCATCTGTGAGGAAGGGAGGAGAGGAAGTACACAGGTTGTGAGGTTAGGTCACTCACTGTTCCCTCACAGCTTGGAGTTACAAGATTACAACTGGTAAGTCAGTCACAAAAATTACAGGAATTTCATAAGGTCCAATGCAGCTGTTCTATCTTAATATCAATTCATTTCAGGGTAACAATTGAGTACCTTTCTGTGATTGTTTACAGTTAAAATGGTCAAAAAGAAACAAATAGCTTCTTAGCAAAGAACAATTTCTCAAGGAAGAATGTTGCTAGGACTGTCGGAGTGGTTTGAGTGGGGAGGGGCAAACTGAAAATTAGCTGCTGTTGGCAGAGATTTATTGGTCTATTAATAAATGTACTGCATGGTGATGTCACCATGGAAGGCCAAAGCTCCCTCCAACCAAAACAGGATGACATTTCAGGTGGTCTTTTCAAACAGCTCTTACACTAAAAGGGCAGTATAATTTTTAAAATTTCACATAATTATTCCAACCTAAATGTGGAAATGTATATAAAACACAGATAAATCCTGTTCTTGACTGCACTGGCCCTTTAAGTAAAATAGACCCTTGCATTTTAGAATGTTAATCTGAGTGACTATAAAGGCCTAACAAGGATGTCCACTGAAAAACTTGTGTAAAGTCAAATGAGTAAAGACGTTTTTAAACAGGGAAAACAAACACACTGGTGCATCACAATACAGCTTCTGAGTACCACCTGAGCAGCCAAACTTAACCTGTTCCTTTTGAAGATAGAGATATTTGTGGGCAGATGTGTGTCAATGGTATAAACTATTTTGAAACCATGTTGAGTGTAACAAACATGCATCATGGAAACCTTGTGGGTGGGTTGGGGGTCTTTTTTGAATTGTGTGTTCTTGTAAATAAGTGGATGTGGTTATTGTGAACAACTGTCTGGCTCACACCCCTCTACCACTCTGTTGGGGACAATGGACCTGAAAGCATGAGAGGTTTTCTGGAAGGGGAATGTAAACACACCATCTGGAAATAGGCCTACAACTACAATATGAACATACACTCACTGCTTTACTCTCAAGGGGGTGGTGTTGTCCTGATAACGGTTTCTGTTGAACTTGGAAAGCCCAACTGTTCAAACATTGAGGGTAATTCCAGGTCATTCATGACGTGTAAATGGGTTACATCCAATGTGAGGGTTTCTACTTGCGGAGTACAATTACACTGACTGACTGGATATGTGTGCGGACCATGGGAGGTGAATTTATGTACATTTAATGGAATGTGAAAGCTGCAAAAGCCCGTTGTAAGACTTGATAACAGCCACAACAAGGCTCCAAAGTGCCTCATCTCAGAGTAGGAGTGCTGATGTAGGATCAGTTTTGTTTTGATGAATAATATTATGTGGACAGGGGGGACCTGATCCTGGATCAGCACTCCTACTTCAAGACGCTTCATGAATACGGGCCTCTGTGCTTTGAGTTTGACTATAGAAACTCTCAAGGATATTTACTAAGACAGTCAGTGGAATACTGGCCAAGAGTCAAACGGGAGATCTCTGAGGGAGGGACAGTTTGGAGACTATGACTAGGCTTATGGAGAGGCCTTTGTTTCAGTGACTTTATCCTATGAGTCGCCATGGTCTGATACACTTGTGGTCTGTGAGTACACAGAAGTAACTCACAGGTTGGGGTTTGGTTTTTCAGTTCTCGTGATACTCTAAAATAGGAAGTTCTTACAACTCTGTTTACATGGTGCCTATGCACCATCTTTGGTTTATTTGTTATTTTTCATACAGTGTTATTATTAGACAATACGATGAATGAAGCAAGCCGTTAAACTAGACATACACGTCATTTGTGTATGAATGTTAAGCACAAAATGGCAAAGCAAGAGAAAGAGATGAGTTAACTAGTGAACATAAAACAGGTGCACTTACAGTGAGTACTGTGATGGGTATCATAACTCCACCTAACAACTCATAGGATATGGTGTCTTCTTTAAGAGGGTACTTGATCGAATCATCGTTACAGAAAAATCCCCGTTTGAAGGGATTGTGTAGCGGTGTGAGTATTGCGAATGGGAGTCCAGCTAGCAAAAAGCAAATGAAAGAGAACAGAACAGGAGGATGAGGTTATTAGAGTAGACTGAATACCTTGTTATCCTACACCCACATACCCGTCTAACACTGAGCAAAGAGAGCATTCGGAGAGGAAAGTCCAGACAGACCAGCCAAGACACTGTAGTGATCCTGTATGGCTCAGTTGGTTGAGTGCACAGTGCACTGGACATGCAATCCACAAGTAGGCCTAGATGTCCATTCTACAACGACCAACAACAGTGTTCTCCCTCTGCTTTGTTATCTCTCAATTCAATTCAAGGGGCTTTATTGGCATGGGAAACAAATGTTTACATTGCCAAAGCAAGTTAAATCTCTCTCTCTCTCTCTGTTCCTCTTTCTCACTCCCTGGGTTCCTTAAAGCACAGTGGGTCATCATGTTGGAAGTAACTCTGGAAAGCTTTTTCAGGAATATGTTAGATACATTAGAAACTTCAGGAATATGTTAGTTACATTAGAAACTTCCAAATAGAGTTTCACACTACATACAGTAGGGAAACTGTGTACTTCAAACGTGCTGTGGAAGCAATCATTAGTAATTCGTAATAAACACAAAATCATAGTTTGTAAAATGTTAACAATCGCACACTGCAAGATTTATGACACACATTGACACAAGGAAAGTAGAAACTGGATGTGTAAAAACGTTAGTTCACATTAGTATGCAAATCCTCTCCATAGCTGAATAAAGGGGTTATATTTTTGTACATTATCATGGTCAGATCATACTGCTGACATCAAAAAGGGCCCCAGCACAGTCAGATTTACTCTCACTAGCCACACCCCTTTTCTCTGTTCTGGTGAAAGCTGCATTGTGAAGCACCAGTTTGAAATGTTCATCACAGTAAAGACTTTAGAAGGCCAGGAAGAGGGATCAGTCACCAACACTACACGCACACCGGCTCAACTTCTGACCGTAACACAGGATAGTAGACAATAGCTAGTAGTAGACACATGCTTTCCTAAGTAACACACAGACACACACACACAAAGGGAACACAGTGTGCCAACACTTCTGTCTCTGTCATTCTTCAAATAGAATCTGTATCAACAGTGTTCCAGGAAAGTATTCCAGTTCTTTTTGGACAGAGAACGTAGCCTGTGTTTGTTCCGAAGCCTTTCAGCAGGAACCTCAATAACAGACATGTCCGAATTTCATTTCATCTAATTTCTGGTAGAAAATAAATGGTAGGATCAATCAACCAAACTTACACCAGGATTTCCTACTTCCTTTACTGATCAGTTGGACTCTAAAAGCATTACTATTGATGGAAACCACAAATGACCCAATAACATCTGAGAAGCTTTCACAACACAAGCTTCAGAAGTGACTGAAATGACATGCGGATATCAGGATATGTGTGAATGAAATATTCTATAGGGGTGACTGAAATGACGTGTCAAAATAAAATGGGGATATGTGAAAGGGGAATGGGGACACTTTGTGGACTGGGCATCCTCGTTTGAGTTAACCCTTACCCGGTTGGCAAAGCTGGTTGAAATATCATTACAATCAGTTTATATGGTTGTAATCTGGTTGAAATAACATCATTACAACCGGTTTACATGGTTATAAGCTGGTTGAAATAACATTACATTATACCCTGATGAAGACCGCTTGTCTGTCAACGTTGGATATTAGGTTATTCAATAATTGCATCTGAGCTCCTGGAGTGTGCGCCTCTCCTTTTCATTTTTCAAGTGTTCTACTCTGCTAGCCAGCACCTCGTCTTAACAGGTGTGCGTTTCTTTCGCCTCCACACTGAAATGACATTACAATCAGTTTATATGGTTATAAGCTGGTTGAGGTAACATAATTACAACCGGTTTATATGGTTAGAAACTGGTTGAAATATAATTACAACCAGTTTATACGGCTATAAGCTGGTTGAAATAATAATGGGGCGGCAGGTAGCCTAGTGGTTAGAGTGTTGGGCCTGTAACCAAAAAGGTTGCTGGATCGAATCCTTGAGCGCTTTCTATGGTTATAAGCTGGTTGAAATAACATCATTACAATCTGTTTACATGGTTGTAATCTGGTTGTAGTGGCATCGTATCAATTTGTTTTGCTTACTGGGTATGGCCTTGTTGAATTTAACTCTTTGGTTCTGACACCTAAGCTCAATGGACATCCTACCTAATGTTGAAGCTTCAAATCATGACCAGGTGTTTAACAAAATGGAACACTTTGTGTATGGTATCAAAAGTTTTTAACTGTCAATTTAGATAGAACAGCTGCCTGTTAGTTAGTTATTGTGTAGTACTGTAGTAGTAGTCACAGCTGTCCATTACAATGTACTCTAAGCCAGCTGTTCAATATTTGGTTAGTAAAAATGTAAGAAATATTTTGTTTTGTCAACTCTTCCATTGTTACTTACAGAGCAAATGGGCAAAGTGAAGCCCACACCGTAGAGCACATTGGAGGTGACTGTGCTGTGGTGGAAGGGGTAGCTGATGCTGTCATCGTTACAGAAAAAGCCCCTCTGATAGGGCTTGATTTGGCCCAATTTAAGGGCTGCCAGGGGCAGTCCCGCTGTGGATGGAGAGAGGAAGTTAAGGGGTTAACTTTATAACAATAGTATTGTTATGTCTTGCAGCAGCGACACTATTGACAGCAGCAACACCACCTCAGTGTCTACCATGCTACTACAGTACCAGCATGTGTTTGTAATGATGCAGAGATGTTAATAGTCAACCAGAGACTTCAGACTCAGAGCAGTGTTTCCCCTACAATTGTACAGGTGGGGTATGCATCCCTGCCTAGCTGTCTTGTCCCCCGCCCAGGCGTGGAATTGGAAAAAGTCACTCAGGGAACTGGATTTACTTTAAAGAACTCACACATTCCACCCCAATTCTTTTCTATCCCTGACCTAAAAGTGTTTGGTTTCTATTCATTTTTTCCAGAAATCCTGGTTGGAGGATTACCAGATTTCCTGCTTATTCACTCATAATTCCAGGAATCATCCAACCAGGATTTCTGAAAAACGAGGGAGTTTTGGGAAAGGTACCAGAATTTTGCAACCCTACTCTAAGGGAACGATTGTTTCAGAGAGGAATGTTTTAGAGACTGGTCTGGGACCAATCTGTCTCTTGCTATGAGAATGAATTCCTAAGGGAGGCCCTTCAGTAAATGCTCCAGTTGAATGACAACATAGCATCAAAAGAAACAGTTCAACAACAATGACATCACCAGACGGAATACATGATGTAATGACAACATAATGACCGTTTTTCACAGCACAGGGGACTCTTGAGAAAGATTGTACAATCTCTTTGGGAAATCGGTTCTGTAGTGTAATTGGTGAGTAGTAGCTCATTACTCTATGGATCCAAACTGTAAAGACAGGTAGATAGTGTATCATAACTAATAGGCCGTTCAATGTCTGAGTTGAATGTGTCTGTTCTCTGGCTCCCTGTCCGTTCAGCCTTTTGTTATTGCTGGGGAAAGGCATGCTGGGAAAATGACAGACTTTTTATTCTGGTTCAAGTTGAAGCCAGAAGCATGAGGCCCCTTTTCCCCTGAGGGACAGAGTGGAGGTCTGTGTTGCTCACACTACATCCTCAAACTCACACTCAACACGTAAACACTCTGCCGTACTCAGCATGTAAACACTCTGCCGTACTCAGCATGTAAACACTCGGCCGTACTCAGCATGTAAACACTCGGCCGTACTCAGCATGTAAACACTCGGCCGTACTCAGCATGTAAACACTCCGCCGTACTCAGCATGTAAACACTCTATTTGCATGGGAAACACATGTTAACATTGCCAAAGCAAGTGAAGTATATAATATACAAAAGTGAAATAAACAATCAAAATGAACAGTAAACATTACACACATACATTCCAAAATAATAAAAGACATTACAAATGTCATTATGTGTATATATACAGCGTTGTAACGATGTACAAATTGTTAAAGTACAAAGGGAAAATAAACAGAAATATGGGTTGTATTTACAATGTTGTTTGTTCTTCACTGGTTGCCCTTTTCTTGTGGCAACAGGTCACAAATATTGCTGCTGTGATGGCACACTGTGGTATTTCACTCAGTAGATATGAGAGTTTTTCAAAATTGGGTTTGTGCTTTTGAATTCTTTGTGGATCTGTGCAATCTGAGGGAAATATGTGTCTCTAATATGGTCATACATTTGGCAGGAGGTTAGGAAGTGCAGCTCAGTTTCCACCTCATTTTGTGGTCAGTGTGCACATAGCCTGTCTTCTCTTGAGAGCCAGGTCTGCCTAAGGCAGCCTTTCTCAATAGCAAGGCTATGCTCACTGAGTCTGCTTTCCTTAAGATTGGGTCAGTCACAGTGGTCAGGTATTCTGCCACTGTGTACTCTCTGTTTAGGGCCAATATCATTCTAGTTTGATCTGTTTTTTTGTTCATTAAGTAATTATCTTTTTGTTTTCTCATGATTTGGTTGGGTCTAATTGTGTTGCTGTCCTGGGGCTCTGTGGGGTCTGTCTGTGTTTGTGAACAGAGCCCAAGGACCAGCTTGCTTAGGGGACTCTTCTCCAGGTTCATCTCTGTAGGTGATGGCTTTGTTATGGAAGGTTTGGGAATCGCTTCCTTTTAGGTGGTTGTAGAATTTAACGGCTCTTTTCTGGATTTTGATAATTAGCGGGTATCGGATTGATTGAACACGGAGGATATTTTTGCAGACTTTTGCATGCAGAGTCTCAATTTGGTGTTTGTCCCATTTTGTAAATTCTAGGTTGGTGAGCGGACCCCAGACCTCAAAACCATAAAGAGCAATGGGTTCTATAACTGATTCAAGTATTTTTTGCCAGATCCTAATTGGTATGTCGAATTTTATGCTCCTTTTGATGGCATAGAGGGCCCGTCTCTCAGCTCGTCCACAGCTTTGTGGAAGTTACTTGTGGTGCTGATGTTTAGGCCATGGATTTTATAGTGTCGTATGTTTTCCCCCCAACACCACTTTCCATCAATTTGTATTGCAGACCCTCATGCCAAATTGAGTAAAAGTTTTTTTTTAAATCAACAAAGCATGAGAAGACTTTGCCTCTGTTTTGTTTGTCAATTACCACCCGACTATATGACCCTAACCTGCAAATGGGACGATTGACTGTACAGCTGTACAATCAGAGAAGGCGGAACGATTGCTTTACACAGGGTGCGGAACGATTGCTTGACAGGGGGTGCGGAACGATTGCTTTACAGGGGGTGCGGAACGATTGCTTGACAGGGGGTGTGGAATGATTGCTTGACGGGGAGCGGGATTAATTTTTTAAGCATAATTTAGATATGTTTCTGCCTATAATTTCCAATATTTTGGTAGGCTATTTGTTAGTCAACTTGTCTATAATTAGATACATGAAGCTTCTCTTCTGTCAGTACTGCCCTACAAGACTACATAAACCATTGCTCACCAGAATCGATGAAAGTTTGGTTGACATCGGTAAAGTTCTCTTTCATCTCTGTTTCTCTCACTCAGCAGACATTTTAGGGACCAGGGATAACAACAAAAAAACTTGACAATACCGACATTGATTTTTAGGGGAATTAAAAGCTGTGAAAACAACCCAACATGATCCCAAAAAATATTTGAGTTTGGCTTGGATGCATATTTATGTCAAATCTATGGACATAAATAGCCGTGTTCATGCATCTAGCTACCATCCTGACTCTTTGAAGAGAGGCTTGCCATACAGCCAATTCTTACGCATCAGATGCATCTGCACCCGAGATAAGGACTTTGTCATCGAATCAAATAAACATTACTTGAAATTCCTCAACAGAGGTCTGCTGTCGAGGCCATGGACAGATGTGACAAATTACAAGGCAAATGCAAGAAAACTACTTTTCTAAGGTGTGCTGTACTGCAAACACTCTATACAGCCCTGAAAATAAGAACATTACTAGAAAACACTGTCATGTACAGTCGTGGCCAAAGGTTTTGAGAATGACACAAATTTTCAGTCTGCTGCCTCAGTTTGTATGATGGCAATTTGCACATACTCCAGAATGTCATGAAGAGTGATCAGATGAATTGCAAAGTCCCTCTTTGCCATGCAAATGAACCCCCCAAAACATTTCCACTGCATTTCAGCCCTGCCACAAAAGGACCAGCTGACATCATGTCAGTGATTCTCTCGTTAACACAGGTGTGAGTGTTGACGAGGACAAGGCTGGAGATCACTCTGTCATGCTGATTGAGTTCGAATAACAGACTGGAAGCTTCAAAAGGTGGGTGGTGCTTGGAATCATTGTTCTTCCTCTGTCAATCATGGTTACCTGCAAGGAAACACGTGCCGTCATCATTGCTTTGCACAAAAAGAGCGTCACAGGCAAGGATATTGCTGCCAGTAAGATTGCACCTAAATCAACCTTTTGGAGGATGGCCTGGTGTCAAGAAGGGCAACAAAGAAGCCACTTCTCTCCAGGAAAAACATCAGGGACAGACTGATATTCTGCAAAGGGTACAGGGATTGGACTGCTGAGGACTGGGGTAAAGTCATTTTCTCTGATGAATCCCCTTTCCGATTGTTTGGGGCGTTCGGAAAAAAGCTTTTGTGGAGAAGACAAGGTGAGTGCTACCATCAATCCTGTGTCATGCCAACAGTAAAGCATCCTGAGACCATTCATGTGTGGGGTTGCTTCTCAGCCAAGGGAGTGGGCTCACTCACAATTTTGCCTAAGAACACAGCCATGAATAAAGAATGGTACCAACACATCCTCTGAGAGCAACTTCTCCCAACCATCCAGGAACAGTTTGGTGACGAACAATGCCTTTTCCAGCATGATGGAGCGCCTTGCCATAAGGCAAAA
Source organism: Brachymystax lenok tsinlingensis (assembly GCA_030435695.1). NCBI lineage: Eukaryota > Metazoa > Chordata > Actinopteri > Salmoniformes > Salmonidae > Brachymystax > Brachymystax lenok. The sequence goes on from CM059795.1 coordinate 12,675,072, forward strand.
GTGATAACTAAGTGGCTCGGGGAACAAAACATCAATATTTTCGGTCCATGGCCAGGAAACTCCCTAGACCTTAATCCCATTGAGAACTTGTGGTCAATCCTCAAGAACTCCAAGCATTGATTATGCAAGAATGGGCTGCCATCAGTCAGGATATGGCCCAGAAGTTAATTGACAGCATGCCAGGGCAGATTGCAGAGGTCTTGAAAAAGAAGGGTCAACACTGCAAATATTGAGTCTTTGCATCAACTTCATGTAATTGTCAATAAAAACCTTTGACACTTATGAAATGCTTGTAATTATACTTCAGTATTCCATAGTAACATCTGACCAAAATATCTAAAGACACTGAAGCAGCAAACTTTGTGGAAATTAATATTTGTGTCATTCTCAAAACATGATGTGCAGACTCTTATGATTTCTACTGTCATGTCCATGTGGACTGCAATACACTGGCATTATGGGCAGACAGCTACGGTTACGCATCAACGAACACTGCAGTGTCATCCGAAGGAATGACCGGAAATCACCATTGGCAAGACATTTCCATGAGGCTAATAATACTGTAACTGATCTTAAGTTCTGTGCCATAGATCATGTTCTCAAGCCGCAGATGCCCGATATGGATTAACGTCTTCTCCAGAGTGAAGCCCAATGGATCTTCTATCTGAAAACTCTACACCCCCAAGGCTTAAATTAGTAATTGGACCTTTAAATGTTTTGTCTGGATGCATTATCAGTCCCCCCGCCTGCCCTCTTGGAGCCGTCCACTTGAGTACTGTACCGATCTTTTTTTTTTTTTTACAATAACGCTCTTTAGCCTATACCGTTGTGTTTTACTTCAATCATATGTTAACATTTGAATTGTACTTTAAAAAATATATATTTCTCTACTACATATTCTCTGTTAATGTCTCTTATTTGCTCTTTTTACTTATTTTTAGCACCTTGCACTGTCTCCCTGTGTATTCTTTTGAGCATGGATTAAATTGGGTATATTATTTTTGCATCTCGGACTCTTTGGGTTTTTCCTTTTCATGGTTTGAGTGTGAGTACCCTTTGTTTATAATTTCCGACCTTTTGGTAGGCTTTTTTTTTAGCTCGAAAGCAGTTTTCTCCTCCGGTGTAGAGTTTTCAGCGGTTACATACACCCACAGTTGGCTCCATGTGAACGACAATTCCGATGCTCTATTTTAACGTTAAGAAACATCAATAATCATTGCTTTCAAAACGGTTTTCAAAACATACAGCCCTTATCTTTCATATCAGCGAGAAATAATCTTTCAAATTAAAAATATACACTTACTGTAGCAGATTTGCACAGATCCACAAACGGTGTGTGACTCCAGTTGCAAACTACACCTCCTCCCCAGTTACGCGTACACACATTGCACTTACTTCTTAATCCCCACTGATGCGTATCAAAATACTGTAATGTATTTATCCCTGTGTTTCCTGTCTCTCTGTGCCAGTTCGTCTTGTATGTTTCCATGTCAACCTGCGTGTTTTTCCCGTTCTCCTGCTTTTTGCATTCTCCTTTTTCTAGTCCTCCCGGTTTTGACCCTTGCCTGTTTCTGGACTTTGTTCTACGGCTTGCAAGCCTCCCCCTTTTTCCTCCAAATATAACGATGGTCATTATGGCCAAACAGTTCTATTTTTGTTTCATCAGACCAGAGGACATTTCTCCAAAAAGTATGATCTTTGCCCCCATGTGCAGTTGCAAACCGTAGTCTGGCTTTTTTAATGGCGGTTTTGGAACAGTGGCTTCTTCCTTGCTGAGCGGCCTTTCAGGTTATGTCGATATAGGACTCATTTTACTGTGGTATAGAAACTTTTGTACCCGTTTCCTCCAGCATCTTCACAAGGTCGTTTGCTGTTGTTCTGGGTTTATTTGCACTTTTCGCACCAAAGTACGTTCATCTCCAGGAGACAGAACGCGTCTCCTTCCTGAGCGGTATGACGGCTACAGATGAACGTGGTACCTTCAGGTGTTTTTTTTTTTTTTACTGAGGTCTTGGCTGATTTCTTTTGATTTCCCCATGATGTCAAGCAAAGAGGCACTGAGTCTGAAGGTTGGCCTTGAAATACATCCACAGGTACACCTCCAATTGACTCAAATTATGTCAATTAACCTATCAGAAGCTTCTAAAGCCATGACATCATTTTCTGGAATTTTCCAAGCTGTTTAAAGGTACAGTCAACTTAGTGTATGTAAACTTCTGACCCACTGGAATTGTGATACAGTGAATTATAAGTGAAATTATCTGTCTGTAAACAATTGTTGAAAAAAATAGATGTCCTAACCGACTTGCCAAAACTAGAGTTTGTTAACAAGAAATTTGTGGAGTGGTTGAAAAACGAGTTTTAATGACTCCAACTTAAGTGTATGTAAATTTCCCACTTCAACTGTATCTCTAGTATTTACTATATGTTCTGAGAAAACCATAGAACCGACATTCAACACACACCTATGAAGGTATCGGTAGTCGCATCCGGTAGACACACATCTAGACATTTGTGATGAAGGGTTTGTATTTTTAGTATGCTATCACCCCAAACCAAACCATATGTATGTCATGACTAAGGAAGCTCTATCTAGGAGAGAGACATTATCTGAGTGTGAAATTAGTTCCAAGTTGATGTAATCTTGACTGAAAAAAGTAGCACTCACATCAGTTATATTCATATTGCTAAGCTTCTTACTCTCTAATACTTTTAAAACATCTGCATCAGCTGATGGCCTAACAGCTCTTCAGTACCATAGAGTTAGACTAATGTTCAGCACACAGGGAAATGAAATGAATGCACTGCACTCTGGGATACCTTATCTAGGACCCATCCAGGACTTACATAATTCATAATTAGATTAAACTCATACACCATGGTTCCTAAATAGAGGGCAAGTAGGATCAAGAATCATTAACACAATAAGGCCATGAAGTTTCCAAGCAACAATGGATAAATCATTACAAATGAATGGTTATGCATTACCGCTTGAAATAGAAACCAGCACCCCCTGAAAATTCAGAATTAAAACAATTATTAATAATTTAAAACATTTTTTTCACACAAAAGTAGGGCACTGGGCCTTTACTAGTCCTGTATTGGCAGCTATGGAAAAAGGCCCCTGATAGCTTTGAATAGCCTATATAATTCGTTGACGCTAGATGCAGTAGGGGTGATGGCTATAACTTAATGCAATCAAAACAACAGCAAGGCTCATGCCATAGTTCCTACTTTTACGGCAGGAATACAATTTTAACAATCATTCTAGAACGCAAGAGTTATATTTGTTATCGTTCTATTACATTGTATCATCACCAATTTCACAAGCAACATTAACTGTTCAACATCAGCCAACGGAGTGCAGCAGCATTAAGACATATGGCGCTCAATCTCTTTCACTGCTTTGGTCACAAAATACTTGTTCTGTTGTTAATTAGCCTACTTATTATCAAATGATCAACTTCTTCATGAAAGATTCACCCTCGTTTGACCAATAGGCAACATATAACCACTCCCTCGATTGCCAATACACGTGACAACGATTGTCAAATATTATGGAAACAAGGTTAACTCATTACAATATAACAACATTATAATAAGCAAGTTAAAGCAAGCAGATACATACCGAGAATTAGACAAGCGATGTCAAGCAGAATAAAAGGAATCCCTCTCGTCTCGAACATTTTTATGGCTTCTCGTCCTCAGCTCGTTGACACAGATGATCCTTAGACGTGTCGTGTTGTCGTTGTATCCTTGAAAGCGTAGTAGCCAAGCCTATACGCAACCCGTAGATCTGATTATACTAAACCTAAACAATACTTCGACCTAAAAATAATATTAGAAACCGTCAATTGAGAAGCCTAACCTTTGAAGCCTTATAATGGCGACAGACAGCGTAAATGCCGTAATTTCACAAAATGTTAGAGCTGAACCTCCCCTTTGAATGATCGAATCGTCGTGCGCATCGAAATTCTAATCACTGGCGCCGACCGTGGACTGGTAAATTAGACGGTCCTTGGCGTATCATTTAAAATCGGTTGGCAGAGCGGACGGTGAAGGCTATATGGCAGAGAGGTCTGTATACTCTGTAGTCTATCGGGCTGCGCAAAGAGCCATGTGCACAGTGCGGTTTCGTTATGGCAGCTGTCGAAAAGGATCGACAGATGAGACTGTCGCCTGCCTGACAGCACAAGAGAATATGACAGCACGGATAACGTCTAATTTCCCCTTTGCTCCGCCTACTCTAGGCCTACTCTTATTGCTGTGTTAATTTATTCAATTAAAGTAGCAGCGTTATTATGGTCCTTTAATAACTAGTTGAGCAAAAGTCCCACAGATATCACATAGGAAGAAAATATCCTACGCAGCCTGCTTGATAGGCTAAAGTCAGAGCATCATTTGTAAACCTGTAACAAAAAGCTGTATTGGTTTTATCAATAAACATTCCCAAGACTTCTCATAAATATTGTATTCTATATCTTATTGAGCCTATATCATTTATACAGGACATTTTATTGAAGTTTAGGAACCATATTGTTTTCTTCACGTGCTCGTGTGAAATGGGAAACTGGGAGGTGGGAAGTCTGAAATCCGACATGTTTGTGTTCAAGTGCTTGTTATCAATGTTGTTAATAATAACGTTGTTAATAATGAAGTTGTCAAAAACTGATCTGTCAACTTTTGGTTGAAAAAGTGAAAGGTAAGTGGAAAAATTCACAATTTGACAACTCGGACAAAAAATGTATCAGAGTTCCCCCCTTGTAATTCCGACGTGGAGTATAGATAACTCCGATAGCACGTGAACACGGGCGAGAATGAAACGCATGAGTGGGATCGGATTTCACGGTTTGGTTCTTCTTCAACCTGTAGGCGTATGGTACAGATTACTTTTCTCAGGATTATATTTTATTACAATATTTATTTATTTTTGTTTTTGTTTGTTTATTTAACTTCATTTAAGTAGGCAAATCAGTTAAGAAAAAAAATCGAATTTACAATGAGGGTCCACCAAAAGGCAAAAGGCCTCCTGCGGGAAGGGGGTTGGGATTAAAAATACAAAAATAAATACAATTTAGGACAAAACACACAACACAACAGGCGAGACACCACAACACTACATAAAGAGAGACCTAAGACAACAACATAGTATGGCAGCAACACACACAACATGACAACAAAATGGTAGCAACACAACATGGCAGCAGCACAAAACATGGTACAGACATTATTGGGCACAGACAATTTACAGTGCCTTCATAAAGTATTCATACCCTTGACTTATTCCACATTTTGTTGTGTTACAGCCTGAATTCAAAAGGGATACAATTCACCAATCAACACACAATACCCCATAATGACAAAGTGAAAACTTGTTTTAGAAATGTATTGAAAATTAAATACAGAAATATCTAATTTACATAAATATTCACACCCCTGAGTCAATACATGTTATAATCACATTTGGCAGCGATTACTGCTGTGAGTCTTTCTGGGTAAGTCTCGAAGAGCTTTGCACACCTGGATTGTACAATATTTGTACATTATTCTTTTTAAAATTCTTCAAGCTCTGTCAAGTTGGTTGTTGATCATTGCTAGACAGCCATTTTCAAGTCTTGCCATAGATTTTCATGCCGATTTAAGTCAGAACTATAACTAGGCCACTCAAGAACATTCAATGACGTCTCAGGTAAGCAACTCCAGTGTAAATTTCACCTTGTGTTTTTTATTGTCCTGCTGAAAGGTGAATTTGTCTCTAGGATTTGGCCTGTACTTATCTCCATTCTGTTTCTTTTTATCCTAAAAACTCCTTTGTCCTTGCCGATGGCAAACATACCCACAACATGATGCAGCCACCACCATGCATGAAAATATGAAGAGTGGTACTCAGTGATGTTTTGTGCTGGATTTGCTGCCAAATATAATGCTTTGTATTCTTCTGTCTTATGTAACCATACCAAGCATAACATATCATATTAATTTGAGTGTCCCGGATTTACGTTTACTATGTTACGTCTAGTCTATGTACAGGCTTCCTTCTTTTCACTCTGTAATTTAGGTTAGTACTATGAAGTAACTACAATGTTGTTGATCCTTCTTCAGTTTTCTCCAATCACAGCCATTAAACTCTGTAATGGTTTTAAAGTCACCATTGACCTCATGGTGAAAACCCTAAGCGGTTTCCTTCCTCTCTGGGCAACTGTATCTGTATCTTTAGTCTGTGTTTATTGATACACCATCCGAAGTGTAATTAATAACTTCACCATGCTCAAAGGGATATTCAATGTAAAAAAAAAAATGTTTTACCCATCTACCAATAGGTGCCCTTCTTTGCGAGGCATTGAAAAACCTCCCTGGTCTTTGTGGTTGAATCTGTGTTTGAAATGTACTGCTCGTCTTAGGAAATGTACAGATAATTGTATATGTGGGGCACAGAAATGAGGTAGTCATTTAAAAAATCATGTTAAACACTATTATAGCACACAGAGTGAGTCCATGTAACACAACAAAATGTGGAAATATTCAAGGGGGTGTGAATCATTTCTGAAGGCACTGTATAATTTAATGTCAATAACCTGTCAATAGTTTTCAGTTAAATAAAGGTTAAATAAAAAATGTAAAATAAAAATGGTTCCCATAGTCATCAGCCTGTTGTTCACATCATGTGGTGATCATACCTTTTTATTTTTTATTTTACCCTTATTTAACTAGGCAAGTCAGTTAACAAGTTCTAATTTACAATGACAGCCTACCAAAAGGCCTCTTGCGGGGACGGGGGGCTGGGAATAAAAATAAATTAAATTAAAACATAGGACAAAACACACATCACGACAAGAGAGACAACACAATGCTACATAAAGAGAGACCTAAGACAACAACATAGCATGGCAGCAACACATGACAACACAGCATGGTAGCAACACAACATGCAACAACATGGTAGCAACACAACATGGTAGCAGCACAACATGGTAGCAGAACAAAATCTTACCACATCTCCATTCTCTAATAATGCATGATGTCGTGTGCTCAGATGTAACAGGATGCACTAAAGGTCAGTCTCAGGTTGCAAATGGCTTACAGGCAAATAATGTCCAAAGTGATAGCCTCATCTCCACAACATTCAAACAGGTTTTGGCACTTTGGTTCCTCAACAGTGATACAATGCTGCCATCTAGGTGTACCACTGAAAACTGTAATGATGAGACTTCCAGCTACTGGACATCACTGAAAAATACCACTGAGTGTCCGGAGCCCCAATGGCTGCCAGTGTGGCCTGAGGTGGGGGTAAGATGGCGGACAGGAAAAAAAGGAGAAACGTGGAACATAAGTAAATATGGAATGGGAGAATGCACAAGCCTTCTGGAAGATCTGATGAAGGAGATGGCGGATGAGATATTATTGCGGAATAGTTCAAAATTCAAAAGGCACTCGCACATCTGAGCTATCTTTTTTGCAGGTGCATGGTAACAGCTGAATAACATGAGAAAAAAGAAGAAACCTGCACACTGCACTTGATAATAACACTGCTCTTTAATAAACTTTACGTATCGTCCTCACGGCCTTCGTCAGAGCAGAAGAGTTACAAGACGTTTTGAACGATAGTGTCCCGTCCTCCCAGGCTGCTGGCCTGAAGTAGGTTCAGATAGGGCCAAAGTAGTGGAATAGTGGTGAGGTTTTAATGGGTTCAGGGTTAGTTGGTACTGTAGGGCAATTCTTTCACAAAGTGTAATGAATTCACACTACAGAATAGTAGGCTGATACACAGGCAATACAGTAGGTGGCGGCATACACCTATAATATTTGTTTGCGGACCGCCATAATACCAAAGAAGAAGAAGAAAAAGAAAAAGAAGAAGAAGAATACCAAAGATTTTTATAACTAAACCAAGATAGACCGCAGTCTGTTGTTTCAAGTGGGAACAAATGTGACTGACCACCTCAATTCAGTCTTATGTAGCAACATTTAAATATATATATATTTTTTTTACATTAGATAAAAGTAGAGACTCAGAGCTACGAAATTGTGTATCATACACTACAGTTGAGGAACAATGGGAAAGTAATTCTGCTTTGAAACTTGATAAACTTGTAACCCCACCTTTTAGAAAATGGCCTCCTACTGGAGAGCTCTTCTTTGTCTACACCCATTCAGCATCTTTCACACCCTCTTAAGCCTTTGCCCCACCCATCTCTTTAAGGATTCACATGTGAGGCCATGGGCTAAACAGAGTGAGAAGTGTAGTAAACAACCAAAGATTTTCAGACTTAAAGTGGTGAAAGTAGTAGCCTACAATAAGGACAAACTCCAGGTAAAAAGACACTTTATCTAGTCCTTAGCCTATATCCTAATCTGAATTTGATGCAGGTCATGTTGTTGTTCACATTACTGTCTCTGGTAAAGACACACTGTATCAAATAAAATCAATGTTTATTTGTCACATGCACAGGATACAGAAGGTGTAAACTGTGGAATGGTTACTTGCATATGTGCATAATAGCAATATCAAAAACAGAAAGTGTCCAGATAAAAATATTAGATGACGCTTACCCAGACACACTTGTCTAAATTGATGGATCATGTGAAATAAATGCTTTAACACCCAGCCACATCTTGCTAAGTGAATGGCTCTCTACAGAAGGTACAGTGAAATGGTTACTTAAAAAAATTGAACAAAAAGTGTCAATGCCAGTAGAGAAAGAACAAAATAATATACAGTATGTACAATAACAATATGAAAAATGATATCAGTAGTACTGGTGGTAGACAAGGTAGTTATACTGTATGCATACAATAAGCCGTAAAGTGGCTGACCAGGAGGATAAAACAATACATAGTAGCAGCAACAACGTATGATGTGTGAGTGTGTCACGACTTCCGCCAAAGTTGGTCCCTCTCCTTGTTTGGGCGGTGTTCGGCGTTCGACGTCACCGGTCTTCTAGCCATCGGCGATCTACCTTTCATGTTCCATTTGTTTTGTGTTTTGGTCCGTATTGTGGGCTTGGTGATTTTCTATTTGTAATAAGTACGTTTTTTTTTAGTAAAATTACTTTGGTACTCATCTCTGCTGTCCTGCGCCTTACTCCTCTGCACCAGCTACACCCAGACCTTTGACAGAATCACTCACCGGTACCATCCTCCAGTCCAACCAGCTGTGGGACGTTGACCCCTGTCACAGTGCTGTCCTTCACCACACCCGCAATCTCACCACAGATTCCTGAAGGAAGGCAGCCTGACTACCAGTACCTCTGGAAATACACCAATCATGTGAGATCAATAAAAAAAGTAGTGCCAATCATGTTGGAGGTAAATGAAATAATCAAAATATGTGTCATTTATGCTTTACATACCAAGTGTTGTCATCGATTCCTTATAGAGACACCACACTGCTGCTTTTGTCACATGGAATGGCAGCAGCTTTCCACCAAAGTGTTTGTGTCCTTGGTGGCGTCCTGGTAATATTATTGCATTATCCTCTGCATAGTTGTTGATGAAGTTCACAACTCGCTGCATATCCTCATGCTTCAGGTGTAACCTGTGCTTGCTTGGACCTGCTCTCTTTTTGATGGGAGACATTAGACCATTCTCCTTGTATGACTGGGGGAGGAGAATCAGGCGTGTCTAACTGATGCTGAAAGACAAATTCCAGATACAAATATTTTTGCATTATTATACAATAGATGGCTGTAATCACTGCCAGACAAACCTGGGTCATGGGTCATGTAATCATCTGGAAAAGTGGAGTCTTTTGTTTAGACATATAGCTAGCTAGATAGGGCGGCGCACAAGTCCCATAGGGTGGCACACATTTGGCCCAACGTCGCCCGGGTTTGGCCGGTGTAGGCTGTCATTGTAAATAAGAATTTGTTCTTAACTGACTTCCCTAGTTAAATAAAGGTTAAATAAATAAATAAAATAAAAGCTAGATAGCTAGCTAAACAATTAACAAGTACTAGCAATGCAATAGAGTACTAGCAATACAAACCGATTGTCAAGCTAAAGCTACCCAACTAGGCTCAATGTTAGTTAGCTAGCTAGCTAGCTGACATTAGGCTATAACTAGCAATGCAAAAGATTTAATGAGACATAGTGGGCTGAAAAAGCAAGGAGGTGTGCAGAGCCATGCCCCCAGCTAGCAAGATCCTATTGGTGCGTTATAGCATACATTTGCATATTTCCATTGGGGAACGTCTACTCTGTGAAGTGTGTGTGTGCAATAATTCAATTTGCATTTGCACTCCTTCTCAACAACACAATTTTTTAAAACTGCCAAAGTCTACAAAATGTTGTCCACTCTGTTCATAACAGATTGTAGTTTTGGGAACAGAAAACTGTATTGAGATAAAATGTTTAAATTATGAATAAATTAGCAGAATGTCAGCCAAAATCCATCTCCTTCCATCTTAACCCACTGCCGGCCACTGGGCTTCCTCTCACTGCCATATTTGGTAGTGAGTGGAAATGCAAACCGGATGCTTCACATTTATTCATCCAGTGAAATATCTGTCTCATTGTTCTATCTGTGACTCTGAGTCTAAGAAGTGATTTCACATGCTGCACCACAGCCTTTGACCGCAGTGCAGAGCACACTCTTAGAAAAAAAGGTTCCTTACAGAACCAAAAAGGGTTCTATCATTTGCTTCATATATGGAACCCCTAAAAGTTCTATATAGAATCATTTTATAGTGTTCTTTGACAAGATCCCTAGAGGTTCTTCTTCACTTAACCAAAATTGTTCCATATAGAACCCTGCATGGTGCCATTTATGAATTATTACTGCTAATATTAAATAGCAAAATTTTAAATTAAATAATGGACTAAAGATTCCGTTCTCAACCCCTCCAAGCAGACCTCACACATACAGTTGAGACTAGCACTGGTTCAAGCTGCATGCAGCGCCCCTGGATGGAGAGCATGTTGTGGGGTTTAGAGCCTTGCTCAAGGGCCCAACAGTAGGGGAATGTTTTGAGGATGTGATCCCAGCAGCCCTCCAGTTGTCAGATCAATTCTGCCCATTTTCTTTACAGCACCTGACCAGGATTCGAACCAGCCACCTTTCAGCCACAGGTCCAACTCCTACCACCAAATCCTTAGCTGCTGGTTTACCTGCTTGACTAGTTCCAGAAAAGAAGAAAAAAGGTGCAAAAACATGAGTTAATCTTCAGAAATTAACCTCTATGGGATCGGTGTCCCTATACCAGGACGGTTGTTGCTCAATATGCGATAATGTGACTAGAAAACGTTGTATACAACAGCCAACTTTCTGGGACATAGACATGTCTTATATGGGCAGAAAGCTAACTGCAGTGTCCAATTTACAGTAGCTATTACAGAATAAAATATCATGCTATTGTTTGAGGATAGTGCACAACAACAAAACACTTATCACGGCAACTGGTTTGATACATTCACCTCTGAAGGTAAATAATGTATTTTCATTCAGTAATCTTGCTCTGATTTGTCATCCTGAGGGTCCCAGAGATAAAATGAAGTGTAGTTTTGTTTGAAAAAGTATATTTTTATATTCAAATGTAGGAACTGGGTTCTACAGTTTGACCCCACTGCTGTCTCTGGCTCCACACCCACCCCACCCGGCCATCTAGATGCATATTTTCTGTAGGGAAGCTAATGATCCATCATGTATGGCATTCTTGGGAGTGTGTAAACTAAACATTTTTATTACCATAGCATTTTTGTATGTTCTCTATAGTTATGTACTTGGAAATGTATAAATTGACCAATTCGGCACATTTGGGCAAACTCCTGGAAGACTTGATGCAAAATGTTGTGTAGTGAGGTAATTCTCCACTGGATCAGTCTAAAACTTTGCACACGCACTGCTTCCATCTTGTGTACAAAATCTAAATCACACCTTGGCCCCTATCTGATTGTATGGCATTTCTCTTGCATTTCAAAGATGATTTTTTTTTTAAATGGCCATTTTTGGTTTGTATTATCTTTTACATTAATTTCACCTTTCCACAAACTTCAAAGTGTTTTCTTTCAAATGGTATCAAGAATATGCAAATCCTTGCTTCAGGTCAAAGTCACCATTATTAGTCAGTTGTACAACCGAATGCCTTCAACTGAAATGTGTCTTCCGCATTTAACCGAACCCCTCTGAATCAGAGAGGGCTGCCTTAATTGACATCCACATCTTCGGCACCCAGGGAACACTGCCTTGTTCAGGGGCAGAACGACAACCCTCCGGTTACAAGTCCAATGCTCTAACCACTAGGCTACCTGCCGCCCTGAGCTACAGGCAGTTAGATTTGGGTATGTCATTTTATGCTGAAAAAAAATGGTCCGATCCTAATGGCTTCATGAAACATAGTCCCCTCAATTGACTCCACACTGAAATAGTGAAATAAAAGAAACAATTAGCTAATTGTCAATGTCAGGCTGGGTCTGAAGCTATGTTTTGAATATCCCATAAGACAAAATGAAGTTTATTTGAAAGTGTTGTAAAGTGGAGAATTAAAGTAGCTAGCCTAACGTTAAGTTTTTCTGTTTAACTATCAAAGTTAGCAGCTAGCTTACAAACGTGCTCAAATTCTAATAACGTTTGAACTTTATTTATCTAGCCTGTAGTTTATCATATGACTTTGGTTTCATAAATTTGAATAAAACAATGAACTTTGCTTAAATTTAGTACATTGAAAAATAACATCTTGCGTCGTCGTGCTGGAATGGATTGGCAGTTGGTTTTTGAATCGGAATGGCAGCTAAGTTTTAAATTGACCAAAAGGTTTTACTACAGTATAAGTCATAATACTAGGGAACATATGAATAAAAAAAAATCCCTCATTATGTGGAGATCACAACTTATTTGTCTCATAATCACAACATAACAAAAGTTATTTTGTCGAGATCACAAAGTAAGCTCTATCAATAAGAGTGGACATATCGATGATAGATTGACAGTATGGCTGAAGTGGCAGAGCCCACGGTGGATCAGCTCAAACGTTTTTATTGATTGCTACACTAATGGATGGTACATTTCATGCTAACATCATGCTTTCATTTGTGTTTGGAGCTCATTATCAGTTTATAATTTAAAATGTTAGCAAGCTAAATGTCTCTTACCTTGAGGTAAGAGCTGGTGGGGCATTTAAGCCCAAACTATACCTGACAGACAGCAGTGTCACCCCCAAGACAGAAACTAATTTGGCTAGTCTTGTGATAGAGCTAGCTAGCTAGCTATTTAGCTAGGTAGTCTTGTTAGCTAGATAGCTAGCTGTTATCTATGCTGGTTGTTAGCTTACTTAACCGATATGCATATAATTGTAAGGGACACTTCATGTTTTATGGATAAAATGTACATTTACAGAGTGGGTGAGCTCCATTCCTGGCTGATAAGATTCAATTTCAGCCTCAGAGCTTGATCAGATTCAATTGCAGCCTTAGTGTCTGATAAATCAGGACTCTGCCTTGTAGGCTGTTTCGTAGGTGAAACTCCTTGCAGGCAGATTATCAGTCAGTGCATTATGTATATGATCAAGAGTGGGTGCGCTCTATTCCTGGCAGGCTGATCAGATACAAAAGCAGCCTCAGAGGATCAGGATGCTGCCTTGTAGGCTCTCTGTAAGGATGTGAAACAGCTGAGATTTATCAACCTCTGAGGCTGCTATTAAATCTGATCAGCCTGCCAGGAATAGAGCTCACCCCCCTGGATCAGATATGAATCTGCCTATAAAGCACTTTGACAGCTAATCTGCCTGCAAGGAGCCTTAACTATAAAACAAAGTCTGCATCCTCTGAGGCTGAAATTGAATCTGATCAGCCTGTCAGAAATAGAACTCACCCAGTGGCAACATTAAGCTTGGGAATCTGGGGCTTCAGCCCCGAACATTTTGATTTCAGTCTATTATGAGTTTCCATTAACCACACATCACTTGCGCTATGCTGTATGACAAAAATAAACAATTCTATATACTATATACATGATATTAGGAAAAGTGTTTATTTCCAGCGAATTAATTTGATTGGTTTAGTTTCTGTAGCTAGCTTGGTTGGCTAACCACTTCCGGTAGCTACTGTCTGGCTAGCTGAGACCAAAGAGATGAAAGAATGCTTTTCTGACTGATGCACAAATCTTCTGACAGCGACACAGTGCCCACCTGTGGACTGAAGCTGAACTTTACTACAACATTATATTTAACCCTGTTTAAAATTAGCAATGTTGAGGTTGTTGAACTGACTAAATTAAAGGAATCATAGAGGTCTTATGACTTATTCCATTCTACGGGTAAACATGCTTGGCTCATGTCTGTTATTTCCATATAGGCTATGTAACTATTTGTAAAAAATAAAAATGCTCATTATTAAATTTGTGAAATTATTTCATTTCGTTTTTATTTGTATTACTCTTTTTTTCACTTAGCTACTTACTTTTTCTATTGTTGTTGCATTGTCGAGAGGTGAACCTGCAAGTAAGCATTTCAATGCACTGTGTACTCCAAATATCATGTGTATATAACAAATAAACATCCATGAACTTGAACTTAGAAGGGGAGGGCAGCCAGAAATAGACAAGAAAAGAGTCCTCAAATGTTATGGAACCTAAAAATCTCACATTAGCTGATATAAATGATGAGATGAAATTAGTCATAGAGGTCTTATAACCTACAGTAAAACATTTTTTTGTCTCATGTCTCTTTATATTCGTATAGCCCAGGGGCTATGTAGCTTCTTATCTGTCATGTTTGGAGTTGTGTTGCACTTTTATGCAGACACTTTATACAAGATGACAGATGAGAACAGTAGACCTGTCAGGCATCGTTCAGGGCTTAAATGCCCCATGAGTTTATTGCGATCAACGCCGCCACAGGGCTCCTTGATCAGGTGGTTATCGTGCATCTGAACAAATGAATGGATGATGCGTGTTCAAATCAAATCACATTTTATTTGTCACATACACATGGTTAGCAGATGTTAATGCGAGTGTAGCGAAATGCTTGTGCTTCTAGTTCCGCCCATGCAGTAGTATCTAACAAGTAATCTAACAATTTCACAACAACTACCTTATACACACAAGTGTAAAGGAATGAATAAGAGCATGTACATATAAATATATGGATGAGCGATGGCCTAACGGCATAGGCAAGATGTAGTAGATGGTATAGAGTACAGTATATACAGTGGGGCAAAAAAGTATTTAGTCAGCCACCAATTGTGCAATTTCTCTCACTTAAAAAGATGAGAGAGGCCTGTAATTTTCATCATAGGTACACTTCAACTATGACAGACGAAATGAGGAAAAAAAATCCAGAAAATCACATTGTAGGATTTTTAATGAATTTATTTGCAAATTATGGTGGAAAATAAGTATTTGGTCACATACAAACAAGCAAGATTTCTGGCTCTCACAGACCTGTAACTTCTTCTTTAAGAGGCTCCTCTGTCCTCCACTCGTTACCCGTATTAATGGCACCTGTTTGAACTTGTTATCAGTATAAAAGACACCTGTCCACAACCTCAAACAGTCACACTCCAAACTCCACTATGGCCAAGACCAAAGAGCTGTCAAAGGACACCAGAAACAAAATTGTAGACCTGCACCAGGTTGGGAAGACTGAATCTGCAATAGGTAAGCAGCTTGGTTTGAAGAAATCAACTGTGGGAGCAATTATTAGGAAATGGAAGACATACAAGACCACTGATAATCTTCCTCGATCTGGGGCTCCACGCAAGAGCTCACCCGTGGGGTCAAAATGATCACAAGAACGGTGAGCAAAAATCCCAGAACCACACGGGGACCTAGTGAATGACCTGCAGAGAGCTGGGACCAAAGTAACAAAGCCTACCATCAGTAACACACTACGCCGCCAGGGACTCAAATCCTGCAGTGCCAGACGTGTCCCCCTGCTTAAGCCAGTACATGTTCAGGCCCGTCTGAAGTTTGCTAGAGAGCATTTGGATGATCCAGATGAGGATTGGGAGAATGTCATATGGTCAGATGAAACCAAAATATAACTTTTTGGTTAAAGCTCAACTCGTCGTGTTTGGAGGACAAAGAATGCTGAGTTGCATCCAAAGAACACCATACCTACTGTGAAGCATGGGGGTGGAAACATCATGCTTTGGGGCTGTTTTTCTGCAAAGGGACCAGGACAACTGATCCGTGTAAAGGAAAGAATGAATGGGGCCATGTATCGTGAGATTTTGAGTGAAAACCTCCTTCCATCAGCAAGGGCATTGAAGATGAAACGTGGCTGGGTCTTTCAGCATGATCATTTCACAATGATCCCAAACACACCGCCGGGGCAACGAAGGAGTGGCTTCGTAGAAGCATTTCAAGGTCCTGGAGTGGCCTAGCCAGTCTCCAGATCTCAACCCCATAGAAAATCTTTGGAGGGAGTTGAAAGTCCGTGTTGCCCAGCGACAGCCCCAAAACATCACTGCTCTAGAGGAGATCTGCATGGAGGAATGGGCCAAAATACCAGCAACAGTGTGTGAAAACCTTGTGAAGACTTACAGAAAACATTTGACCTCTGTCATTGCCAACAAAGGGTATATAACAAAGTATTGAGATAAACTTTTGTTATTGACCAAATACTTATCTTCCACCATAATTTGCAAATAAATAAATTAAAAATCCTACAATGTGATTTTCTGGATTTCTTTTTCTCATTTCGTCTGTCATAGTTGAAGTGTACCTATGATGAAAATTACAGGCCTCTCTCATCTTTTTAAGTTGGAGAACTTGCACAATTGGTGGCTGACTAAATACTTTTTTGCCCCACTGTACATATGAGATGAGTAATGTAGGGTATGTAAACATTATATAAAGTGGCATCGTTTAAAGTGGCTAGGGATACATTTATTACATCAAATCTTTTATTATTAAAGTGGCTAGAGATTTGAGTCAGCATGTTGGCTTGTTTTTTTTATTTATTTATTTATTTCACCTTTATTTAAACAGGTAGGCAAGTTGAGAACAAGTTCTCATTTACAACTTCGACCTGGCCAAGATAAAACAAAGCAGTTCGACACATACAACAACACAGAGTTACACATGGAGTAAACAAACATACAGTCAATAATACAGTAGGAAAGAAAACAAATCTATATACAATGTGTGCAAATGAGGTAGGATAAGGAACATAAGGCAATAAATAGGCCATGGTGGCAAAGTAACTACAGTAAAGCAATTTAACACTGGAATGGTAAATGTGCAGTAGATGAATGTGCAAAGTAAAAATACTGGGGTGCAAAGGAGCAAGATAAATAAATGACTATGGTAGGGGATGAGATAGTTGGTTGGGCTATGTACAGGTGCAGTGATCTGTGAGCTGCTCTGACAGCTGGTGCTTGAAACTAGTGAGGGAGATAAGTGTATCCAGTTTCAACGATTTTTGTAGTTCGTTCCAGTCATTGGCAGCAGAGAACTGGAAGGAAAGGCGGCCAAAAGAGGAATTGGCTTGGGGATGACCAGTGAGATATACCTGCTGGAGCGAGTGCTACGGGTGGGTGCTGCTATGGTTACCAGCGAGCTGAGATAAGGCGGGGCTTTACCTAGCAGGGACTTGTAGATGACCTGGAGCCAGTGGGTCTGGCGACGAGTATGTAGCGAGGGCCAGCCGACTAGAGCATACAGGTCGCAGTGGTGGGTAGTATAAGGGGCTTTGGTGACAAAACGGATGGCACTGTGATAGACTGCATCCAGTTTGCTGAGTAGAGTGTTGGAGGCTATTTTGTAGATGACATCGCCAAAGTCGAGGATCGGCAGGATAGTCAGTTTTACTAGTGCAAGTTTGGCAGAATGAGTGAAGGAGTCTTTGTTGCGAAATAGAAAGCCGATTCTAGATCTAATTTTGGATTGGAGATGTTTAATGTGAGTCTGGAAGGACAGTTTACAGTCTAGCCAGACACCTAGGTATTTGTAGTTGTCCACGTATTCTAGGTCAGAGCCGTCCAGGGTAGTGATGCTAGTCGGGCGGGCGGGTGCAGGCAGCGAACGGTTGAAAAGCATGCATTTGGTTTTACTAGTGTTTAAGAGCAGTTGGAGGCCACGGAAGGAGTGCTGTATGGCATTGCAGCTCGTTTGGAGGTTAGTTAACACAGTGTCCAAAGAAGGGCCAGAAGTATACAGAATGGTGCCGTCTGCATAGAGGTGGATCAGAGAATCACCAGCAGCAAGAGCGACATCATTGATGTATACAGAGAAGAGAGTCGGCCCAAGAATTGAACCCTGTGGCACCCCCATAGAGACTGCCAGAGGCCCGGACAACAGGCCCTCCGATTTAATGCAAAGTAGTTGGTGAACCAGGCGGGGCAATCATTAGAGAAACCAAGGCTGTTGAGTCTGCCGATAAGGATGTGGTGATTGACAGAGTCGAAAGCCTTGGCCAGGTCAATGAATACGGCTGCAGTAATGTAATGTCTCTTATCGATGGCGGTTATGATATCGTTTAGTACCTTGAGCGTGGCTGAGGTGCACCCGTGACCAGCTCGGAGACCGGATTGCACAGCGGAGAAGGTACGGTGGGATTCGAAGTGGTCAATGATCTGTTTATTAACTTGGCTTTCAAAGACTTTAGAGAGGCAGGGCAGGATTGATATAGGTCTATAGCAATTTGGGTCTAGGTTGTCACCCTTTGAAGAGAGGGATGACCGCAGCAGCTTTCAATCTTTTGGGATCTCGGACGACACCAAAGAGAGGTTGAGCAGACTGGTAATAGGAGTTGCAACAATGGCAGCAGATAGTTTTAAAAAGAGAGGGTCCAGATTATCTAGTCCAGCTGATTTGTACGGGTCCAGATTTTGCAGCTCTTTCAGAACATCTGCTATCTGGATTTTGGTGAAGGAGAAGCTGGGAAGGCTTGGACAAGTAGATGCAGGGGCGAGCTATTGGCCGGGGTTGGGGTAGCCAGGAGGAAAGCATGGCCAGCCGTGAGAAATGCTTGTTGAAATTTTCGATTATCATGGATTTGTCGGTGGTGACCGTGTTACCTAGCCTCAGTGCAGTGGGCAGCTGGGAGGAGGTGCTATTGTTCTCCATGGACTTGACAGGGTCCCAAAACGTTTTGGAGTTAGACCTACAGGATGCAAATTTCTGTTTGAAAAAGCTAGCCTTTGCTTTCCTGACTGATTGCGTGTATTGGTTCCTGACTTCCCTGAACAGTTGCATATCAAATCAAATCAAATCAAATCAAATCAAATCAAATCAAATCAAATTTTATTTGTCACATACACATGGTTAGCAGATGTTAATGCGAGTGTAGCGAAATGCTTGTGCTTCTAGTTCCGACCATGCAGTAGTATCTAACAAGTAATCTAACAAATTCACAACAACTACCTTATACACACAAGAGTAAAGGAATGAATACGAGTATGTACATATAAATATATGGATGAGCGATGGCTGACCGGCATAGGCAAGATGCAGTAGATGGTATGGAGTACAGTATATACACATATATATGAGATGAGTAATGTAGGATATGTAAACATTATATAAATGGCATTGTTTAAAGTGGCTAGTGATACATTATTTCATCCAATTATAATTATTAAAGTGGCTAGAGATTTGGGTCGATGACCTAACGGCATAGGCAAGATACAGTAGATGGTTTAGAGTACAGTGTATACATTTGATATGAGTATGTCGGATACGTAAACATTATATACAAAATTGTTTAAAGTGGCTAGTGATACATTTGTTACATCCAATTCCTATGTATAAAGTGGCTAGAGATTTAAGTCAGTATGTTGGCAGCAGCCACTCAATGTTAGTGATGGCTGTTTAACAGTCTGATGGCCTTGAGGTAGAAGCTGTTTTTCAGTCTCTCGGTCCCAGCTTTGATGCACCTGTACTGACCTCGCCTTCTGGATGATAGCGGGGTGAACAGGCAGTGGCTCGGGTGGTTGTTGTCCTTGATGATCTTTTGGCCTTTCTGTGACATCGGGTGGTGTAGGTGTCCTGGAGGGCAGGTAGTTTAACCCGGTGATGCGTTGTGCAGTCCTCACTACCCTCTGGAGAGCCTTACGGTTGTGGGCGGAGCAGTTGCCGTACCAGGCGGTGATACAGCCCGACAGGATGCTCTCGATTGTGCATCTGTAAAAGTTTGTGAGTGATTTTGGTGACAAGCCAAATTTCTTCAGCCTCCTGAGGTTGAAGAGGCGCTGTTGCGCCTTCTTTACCACGCTGTCTGTGTGGGTGGACCAATTCAGTTTGTCCGTGATGTGTACGCCGAGGAACTTAAAACTTTCCACCTTCTCCACTACTGTCCCCTCGATGTGGATAGGGGGGTGCTCCCTCTCCTGTTTCCTGAAGTCCACTATCATCTCCTTTGTTTTGTTGACATTGAGTGAGAGGTTATTTTCCTGACACCACACTCCGAGGGCCCTCACCTCCTCTCTGTAGGCCGTCTCGTCGTTGTTGGTAATCAAGCCTACCACTGTAGTGTCGTCAGCAAACTTGATGATTGAGTTGGATGCGTGCTTGGCCACGCAGTCATGGGTAAACAGGGAGTACAGGAGAGGGCTGAGAACGCACCCTTGTGGGGCCCCAGTGTTGAGGATCAGCGGGTGGAGATGTTGTTTCTACCCTCACCACCTGGGACCGGCCCGTCAGGAAGTCCAGGACCCAGTTGCACAGGGCTGGAGTCGAGACCCAGGGTCTCGAGCTTAATGACGAGCTTGGAGGGAACTATGGTGTTAAATGCTGAGCTGTAGTCGATGAACAGCATTCTTACATAAGTATTCCTCTTGTCCAGATGGGTTAGGGCAGTATGCAGTGTGATTGCGATTGCGTCGTCTGTGGACCTATTGGGACGGTAAGCAAATTGGAGTGGGTCCAGGGTGTCTGGCAGGATGGAGGTGATATGATCCTTGACTAATCTCTCAAAGCACTTCATGATGACGGAAGTGAGTGCTACGGGCGATAGTCATTTAGCTCAGTCACCTTAGCTTTCTTGGGAACAGGAACAATGGTGGCCCTCTTGAAGCATGTGGGAACAGCAGACTGGGATAGGGACTGATTGAATATGTCCGTAAACACACCAGCCAGCTGGTCTGCGCATGCTCTGAGGACACGGCCAGGGATGCCATCTGGGCCGGCAGCCTTGCGAGGGTTAACACATTTAAATGTTTTTCTCACATTGGCTGCGGTGAAGGTGAGCCCGCAGGTTTTGGTAGCGGGCGTGTCGGTGGCACTGTATTGTCCTCAAAGCGAGCAAAGAAGTTGTTTAGTTTGTCTGGGAGCAGGACGTCATGGTCCGCGACGGGCTGGTTTTCTTTTTGTAGTCCGTGATTGACTGTAGACCCTGCCACATTCCTCTTGTGTCTGAGCCATTGAATTGTGACTCTACTTTGTCTCTATATTGACGCTAGCTTGTTTGATTGCCTTGCGGAGGGAGTAGCTGCACTGTTTGTATTCAGTCATGTTTCCGGTAGCCTTTACCTGGTTAAAGCAGTGGTTCGCGCTTTCAGTTTTGCGCGAATGCTGCCATCAATCCATGGTTTCTGGTTGGGGAAGGTTTTGATATTTGCTATGGGTACAACATCACCAATGCATTTGCTAATAAACTCGCTCACCGAATCAGCGTATACATCAATGTTGTTGTCAGATGCTATCCGGAACATATCCCAGTCCACGTGCTCGAAGCAATCTTGCAGCATGGAATCAGATTGGTCAAACCAGCGTTGAACAGACCTGAGAACGGGCGTTTCCTGTTTTAGTTTCTGTTTGTAGGCTGGGAGCAACAAAATGGAGTCATGGTCAGACTTGCCGAAAGGAGGGCGGAGAATAGCCTTGTATGCATCACGGAAGTTGGAATAACAGTGGTCCAGGATTTTACCAGCCCGGGTGGCACATTCGATATGCTGGTAAAATTTCGGGAGCCTTGTTCTTAAATTAGCCTTATTAAAATCCCCAGCCACAATAAATGCAGCCTCAGGATATGTGGTTTCCAGTTTACATAGAGTCCGATGAATTTCTTTCAGTGCCGTCGATGTATTAGCTTGAGGGGATGTACACGGCTGTGATTATAATCGAAGAGAATTCTCTTGGTAGATAATGCGGTCTGCATTTGATTGTAAGGAATTCTATGTCAGGTGAACAAAAGGACTTGAGTTCCTGTATGTTGTTATGATCACACCACGTCTCGTTAATCATAAGACACACACCCCGCCCTTCTTCTTACCAGAGAGATGTTTGTTTCTGTCGCGCGATGCGTGGAGAAACCAGGTGGCTGTACCGACTCTGATAACGTGTCCTGAGTGAGCCATGTTTCCGTGAAGCAAAGAACGTTGCAGTCTCGAATGTCTCTCTGAAAGGCAACCCTCGATCGGATTTCGTCTACTTTGTTGTCAAGAGACTGTACATTGGCGATTAAAATACTCGGGAGAGGTGCACGATGCGCCCGTCGACGTAGCTTGACCAAAAGACCGGCGCGTTTCCCTCTTCTCCGGCGCCGCCGTTGTTTTGAGTAGCCACGTGCATATCCAGTCTGTTGTTGTGTTTGGGTTAACGAAAGGAGAATCCTCTTTGGGAAAGTCGTATTCCTGGTCGTAATGTTGGTAAGTTGACGTTGCTCTTATATCCAATAGTTCCTCCCGGTTGTATGTAATAAAACTTAATATTTTCCGGGGTAACAATGTAAGAAGTAATACATAAAAAAACAAAATACTGCATGGTTTCCTGAGAACGTGAAGCGAGGCTGCCATCTCTGTCGGCGCCATCTCTGTCGGCGCCGGAAGTACGCCCCGCATATCGCGGGGACTATTCGATGCAATAGCAGTCCGCCACAGGATGTTCTTGTGCTGGTCAAGGGCAGTCAGGTCTGGAGTGAACCAAGGGCTGTATCTGTTCTTAGTCCTACATCTTTTGAAAGAGGCATGCTTATTTAAGATGGTGAGGAAGTTGCTTTTAAAGAACGACCAGGCATCCTCGACTGACGGAATGAGGTCAATATCCTGCCAGGATACCCGGGCCAGGTCGATTAGAAAGGCCTGCTCGCAGAAGTGTTTTAGGGAGCGTTTGACAGTGATAAAGGGTGGTCGTTTGACCGCGGGCCCATAGCGGATGCAGGCAATAAGGCAGTGGTCGCTGAGATCCTGATTGAAAACAGCAGAGGTGTATTTGGAGGGCAAGTTGGTCAGGATAATGTCTATGAGGGTGCCCATGTTTACAGATTTAGGATTGTACCTGGTGGGTTCCTTGATCATTTGTGTGAGATTGAGGGCATCTAGCTTAGATTGTAGGACTGCCGGGGTGTTAAGCATATCCCAGTTTAGGTCACCTAACAGAACGAACTCTGAAGATAGATGGGGGGCAATCAATTCACATATGGAGTCCAGGGCACAGCTGGGAGCTGAGGGGGGTCTATAGCAGGCGGCAACAGTGAGAGACTTATTTCTGGAGAGATTCATTTTTAGAATTAGAAGTTCGAACTGTTTGGGCATAGATCTGGAAAGTATGACAGAACTATGCAGGCTATCTCTGCAATAGATTGCAACTCCTCCCCCTTTGGCAGTTCTATCTTGGCGGAAAATGTTGTAGTTGGGTATGGAAATCTCAGAATTTTCGGTGGCCTTCCTAAGCCAGGATTCAGACACGGCCAGGACATCAGGGTTGGCGGAGTGTGCTAAAGCAGTGATCAATGTTAGTGATGGCTGTTTAACAGTCTGATGGCCTTGAGATAGAAGTTGTTTTTTTGGGTCTCTCTGTCCCAGCTTTGATGCACCTGTACTGACCTCGCCTTCTGGATGATAGCGGGGTGAACAGGCAGTGGTGGTTGTTGTTCTTGATGATCTTTTTGGCCTTCCTGTGACATCGGGTGGTGTAGGTGTCCTGGAGGGCAGGTAGTTTACGCGATGCGTGATCTCTGATGTCTTACTTTTGATAATCTTGTGATCTCGACAAAACAACTTTTGTTATGTAGTGATCATGAGATAAATAAATAGTGTGATCTTGACATAACAAGGACATTTTTTATTTTATTCTTATGTCCTCTCTGGACTTCCATATTATACGGATGTAACCTACAGGTCAAACATAGATGTGGTTCCAATCGTTTTTTCCACTATTCATTTTATCCATTGTGAATTTTAGAAAAACGTATGTTTTGTGTAGGCTTCCGCAGGCTTAACGTTTTGATAAACATGTAAATCCCTCTCAGACAAGGTGGCTTTAATCAATATATTCGCCTTTTTGATAGGTTTCAGAGATGGACTGATTAGCATCCTCTCGAGTCAACAGTGTGCTTACTTTACTGCGGGAAAACATTGATATGTTTGCTGTTACCCTGTTTGCTGTTACCCTGGACAACATATCATTAGTATAGCTAGTAGGCAAATTTATGTAACCTTATTTAGTCCTATCTGCTATGGTGGGTTTTAAATTAATTGGTATTCACACATTGGTTTTTGAAGTAGAATTACTGTCATGTTATTGACGCCAAATTGCTAACTTTATTTGCACCTTCTCTATTCCAGAACCAATGGGTGTGTCTGAGTCTCATCTCCTCTCAACTACGTCAGCCGTTTCATCCTGCAACACTATTCTCCTGCTTTGGTCTGTTTCAGTCATTGCAGGAAGAGTGTGAATCAGTTCTAACACCTGACTTAAATAATCAACACCCCAAGTCATGGCGATAGGCTATGATTTGTAATCAGTTGTGGGCTGGGCTGGAACAAACGCTTATACACACTCCTGCCATTCAGATTTGGAAATGTCCCTCTGTTTAAGTCATAATGATGTACTCTGAGTACAATTGGAGGCGGGGGTATTGATATATAACGCATGCTCCACTCTCAAGTTGAACTTGAACTTGTTGACTGATGCCATGGCGGCTGCTAAGAAGAAGGAAGCAGCTGAGAAAAAGAAGACTGCAGCCAAGGCAGCACTGGTTCAAACCTGCCCTGTCTGTCGGGTGAATAGTATTGGTTAGGTAGTGTATGTGCCTTTAGGTTCCTCTTCATGTGTAAGCTATTTTACTGGCCTGTGTGGTACAGTCTTTCATATGTGTAGTAGTTTGTTTCATCATATTGCTTAATTTATCATTTATGTCAACTCTGAATTCAATCTAAGCCACAGATGAACTTCCTCCATTTTGTACTTGACCTTTATACAGTGAGGGAAAAAAGTATTTGATCCCCTGCTGATTTTGTACATTTGCCCACTGACAAAGAAATGATCAGTCTATCATGTTAATGGTAGGTTTGTTTGAACAGTGAGAGACAGAATAACAAAGAAAAAATCCTGAAAAACACATGTGAAAAATGTTATAAATTGATTTGCATTTTAATGAGGGAAATAAGTATTTGACCCCACTGCAAAACATGACTTAGTACTTGGTGGCAAAACCCTTGTTGGCAATCACAGAGGTCAGACGTTTCTTATAGTTGGCCACCAGGTTTGCACACAAGGGCAACGCCTACCACTTGGCGTGCTTCGCCTGCTTCTCCTGCAAGAGGCAGCTGTCCACGGGGGAGGAGTTTGGCCTGGTTGAGGAGAAGGTGCTCTGCAGGATCCACTACGACACCATGGTGGAGAACCTCAAACGGGCTGCTGAGAGTGGTGATTGGGCGCTCTATTACCTAGTCGTACAGTGAGGGAAAAAAGTTTTTGATCCCCTGCTGATTTTGCACGTTTGCCCTCTGACAAAGAAATGATCAGTCTATAATTTTAATGGTAGGTTTATTTGAACAGTGAGAGACAGAATAACAACAAATAAATACAGAAAAACGCATGTGAAAATTTTTATAAATTGATTTGCATTTTAATGAGGGAAATAAGTATTTGACCCCTCTGCAAAAAATGACTTAGTACTTGGTGGCAAAACCAATCACAGAGGTCAGACGTTTCTTGTAGTTGGCCACCAGGTTTGCACACATCTCAGGAGGGATTTTGTCCCACTCCTCTTTGCAGATCTTCTCCAATTCATTAAGGTTTCGAGGCTGACGTTTGGCAACTCGAACCTTTAGCTCCCTCCACAGATTTTCTATGGGATTAAGGTCTGGAGACTGGCTAGGCCACTCCAGGACCTTAATGTGCTTCTTCTAGAGCCACTCCTTTGTTGCCTTGGCCGTGTGTTTTGGGTCATTGTCATGCTGGAATACCCATCCACGACCCATTTTCAATGCCCTGGCTGAGGGAAGGAGGTTCTCACCCAAGATTTGACGGTACATGGCCCCGTCCATCGTCCCTTTGATGCGGTGAAGTTGTCCTGTACCCTTAGCAGAAAAACACCCCCAAAGCATAATGTTTCCACCTCCATGTTTGATGGTGGTGATGCCAAAGAGCTCCATTTTGGTCTCATCTGACCACAACACTTTCACCTAGTTGTCCTCTGAATCATTCAGATGTTCATTGGCAAACTTCAGATGGGCATGTATTTGTGCTTTCTTGAGCAGGGGGACCTTGCGGGCGCTGCAGGATTTCAGTCCTTCACGGTGTAGTGTGTTACCAATTGTTTTCTTGGTGACTATGGTCCCAGCTGCCTTGAGATCATTGACAAGATCCTCCCGTGTAGTTCTGGGCTGATTCCTCACTATTCTCATGATCATTGCAACTCCACGAGGTGAGATCTTGCATGGAGCCCTAGGCCGAGGGAGATTGACAGTTCTTTTGTGTTTCTTCCATTTGCGAATAATCGCACCAACTTGTCACCTTCTCACTAAGCTGCTTGGCGATGGTCTTGTAGCCCATTCCAGCCTTGTGTAGGTCTACAATCTTGTCCCTGACATCCTTGGAGAGCTCTTTGGTCTTGGCCATGGTGGAGAGTTTGTAATCTGATTGATTGATTGCTTCTGTGGACAGGTGTCTTTTATACAGGTAACAAACTGAGATTAGGAGCACTCCCTTTAAGAGGGTGCTCCTAATCTCAGCTCGTTACCTGTATAAAAGACACCTGGGAGCCAGAAATCTTTCTGATTGAGAGGGGGTCATATACTTATTTCCCTCATTAAAATGCAAATCAATTTATATCATTTTTCACATGCGTTTTTCTGGATTTTTTTTATTCTGTCTCTCACTGTTCAAATAAACCTACCATTAAAATTATAGACTGATCATTTCTTTGTCAGTGGGCAAACGTACAAAATCAGCAGGGGATCAAATACTTTTTTCCCTCTCTGTAGATGCAGACGTTCAAGCAGCACTCTGAGCAAGTATCCCAAGTCTCCAATGGTTCCAGTACCGGTTGATGTGCAGGCCTAAGTGACCACACACAAACTCAAATGGACCTACAGCTGGGGTAAGATTATTCCATCATTCACACACAGTAGACACAATGTAAACCACCACGTTGTCAACAAAATGCTGTCCCCAATTCTTAAAGTGTTATTGTCTATGGCTCAATTTGTGGAAATGCTGTTATCTCTCTTTGTCTTTAATGTTGTAATTCAGACACACAAGGATCAAGATTTGAATGCTGCAACTGAGACTGAATGACGTCGAAGGACACACTGAGACCCCAAGTATGACTGGACATGGGTGGATATTTGTGACAACAACCTAAAAGGGTTGCAGAAGCACACCAGCACCCCATTTTATGTTTATTCCATGGCCCACCATCTCTCTAGCTACCCCTTATTCCACACAATGCCTTTTATGCCAGTGGAGGCTCCTTAGAGGTGGAAGGGGAGGACCATCCTCCTCAGTGAATTTCATAAAAAAAAAAGTAAAACATTGAAAAAGTTATCATTTTTGGATAAAACTATACTAAATATGTTCACGTCACCAAATTATTGATTAAAACACACCGTTTTGCAATGAAGGTCTACCGTAGCTTCAACAGCGTAGCACTATGGTGTAGCAGGAGGACAGCTAGCTGTCTTCTAATTTATCTCTGGACCTGTGTGAACCTACGTTGTAAACTTTCATTCATAGGCTAGGTTGTAGCAAACTCATGATGGGTATAGGAACATTTGAAGATCATGTAGTAGCCTAAACCTATCGCTGTTACATTGAGCTGGGTGAATGGAATATGAATGGCAGTCATTCGACATGCTGTAATATAAATAAGGCCATCTTCCCCCCTCATCATAAATGGCACTGACCTCCACTGTTTTATGCCCCATGGTCAGACACTTTGGAACTCTCTGTCTTATCTCTATAAACCCACCCTACCTTCACCCATTTTCTTTATTCTGATTCCTTCATTGTTTTTCTCCTGATTTGATAACATCTAGACTCATTAACACATTTAAAAGTGATGTGGTGTACTGTTTTTGCTACCTTTTTTCCACCTATGTAATGCTGTCCTCCTGCTTATTCTGGAGTTCAGACTGAATGCAGTGGTAAATGTGCTGCTCACATATGACAGCAGAAACATGGACCTGTTAAATTGACAAGAAGGGTGTTGATATAGCTGTGTTTAGATATGGCTTCCTTGTTTTGAGTCTGTTAAGTGTTTTTCTCATTCTGCTTCAGTTGACATTGTATTTTTATATAACACCTACCTTACGCATCCAGTTTTTCCGTTTGTAACTTACCCACCCAAACCACAATATGCTGTTTTACATGTTGTGTTATTTGTGCTGGTCTAATTCCTATAATGTAAAAGCTGAAGAATCTGTGCTCTCTCTGATAGCAATAATAGTTCATATGGTGCTTTTCTCTGTCCCAGGTTTGTAGCATTAATTAATACATATTTTATTGACTTAAATTGAGATGTTTATATGTTATTTATAAAACGCATATGTATGTATTGTTTACTATTTAGATTTCTTTAAAACAAATGTAATTGTTGGGAGTTCAGGGGTTTTATGCGATTGATGGATGACTAGGTGCATTCTTGTCGAATACATATTCATTCATGATTATGGATACATTCTTCAATGAGTTAATATGGCTTTGAATCTGCAACAGAACATGTCAACAAGTTAGTTCTGAGTTGCTTTAATACAGTAATGCATTCTGACACCATGCATTGAAATTGATTTTACCTTGTTCATATACAGTCGTGGCCAAAAGTTTTGAGAATGACACAAATATACATTTTCACAAAGTCTGCTGCCTCAGTTTGTATGATGGCAATTTGCATATACTCCAGAATGTCATGAAGAGTGATCAGATGAATTGCAATTAATTGCAAAGTCCCTCTTTTCCATGCAAATGAACTGAATCCGCCAAAAACATTGCCACTGCATTTCAGCCCTGCCACAAAAGGACCAGCTGACATCATGTCAGTGATTCTCTCGTTAACACAGGTGTGAGTGTTGACGAGGACAAGGCTGGCGATCACTCTGTCATGCTGATTGAGTTCAAATAACAGACTGGAAGCTTCAAAAGGAGGGTGGTGCATGGAATCATTTTTCTTCCTCTGTCAACCATGGTTACCTGCAAGGAAACACGTGCCGTCATCATTGCTTTGCACAAAAAGGGCTTCACAGGCAAGGATATTGCTGCCAGTAAGATTGCACCTAAATCAACCATTTATCGGATCATCAAGAACTTCAAGAATTTCAAGGAGAGCGGTTCAATTGTTGTGAAGAAGGCTTCAGGACGCCCAAGAAAGTCCAGCAAGCGCCAGGACCGTCTCCTAAAGTTGATTCAGCTGCGGGATCGGGGCACCACCAGTACAGAGCTTGCTCAGGAATGGCAGCAGGCAGGTGTGAGTGCATCTGCACGCACAGTGAGGCGAAGGCTTTTGGAGGATGGCCTGGTGTCAAGAAGGGCAGCAAAGAAGCCACTTCTCTCCAGGAAAAACATCAGGGACAGACTGATATTCTGCTAAAGGTACAGGGATTGGATTTCTGAAGACTGGGGTAAAGTCATTTTCTCTGATGAATCCCCTTTCCGATTGTTTGGGGCATCCGGAAAACAGCTTGTCCGGAGAAGACAAGGTGAGCGCTACCATCAGTCCTGTGTCATGCCAACAGTAAAGCATCCTGAGACCATTCATGTGTGGGGTTGCTTCTCAGCCAAGGGAGTGGGCTCACTCACAGTTTTTCCTAAGAACACAGCCATGAAAAAAAAATGGTACCAACACATCCTCCGAGAGCAACTTCTCCCAACCATCCAGGAACAGTTTGGTGACGAACAATGCCTTTTCCAGCATGATGGAGCACATTGCCATAAGGCAAAAGTGATAACTAAGTGGCTCGGGGAACAAAACATCAATATTTTGGGTCCATGGCCAGGAAACTCCCCAGACCTTAATCCCATTGAGAACTTGTGGTCAATCCTCAAGAGGCAGGTGGACAAACAAAAACCCACAAATTCTGACAAACTCCAAGAATTGATTATGCAAGAATGGGCTGCCATCAGTCAGGATGTGGCCTAGAAGTTAATTGACAGCATGCCAGGGCGGATTGCAGAGGTCTTGAAAAAGAAGGGTCAACACTGCAAATATTGACTCTGCATCAACTTCATGTAATTGTCAATAAAAGCCTTTGACACTTATGAAATGCTTGTAATTATACTTCAGTATTCCATAGTTGTCACGGTTTGTTGATGGAGCGGAACAAGACGCAGTGAGGTTTCCAGTATACATACTTTAATTAAGTGCAATCTGGCAAAAAAACAATAAACAAAGAACGAACTGGCACACGCAGGTGGGGCACACGCAGGTGGGGCACACGCAGGTGGGGCACACGCAGGTGGGGCACACGCAGGTGGGGCACACGCAGGTGGGGCACACGCAGGTGGGGCACACGCAGGTGGGGCACACGCAGGTGGGGCACACGCAGGTGGGGCACACGCAGGTGGGGCACACGCAGGTGGGGCACACGCAGGTACAAACAATAACCCACAATGCAGGTGGGAAAAGGAACAACCTAAATAGGATTCCCAATTAGAGGCAACGACAACCAGCTGCCTCTAATTGGGAACCACACTAAAAAAACACCATGAAGTCTGTAAGACAACCCTAGTCACGCCCTGGCCTAACCCCCATAGAGAAACTCAGAGGGCTCTCCATGGCCAGGACGTGACAATAGTAACATCATACAAAAATATCTAAAGACACTGAAGCAGCAAACTTTGTGAAAATTAATGTTTGTGTCATTCTCAAAACTTTTGGCCACGACTGTAGTTGGCGGAAATGATAAGGGATTAAATAAAGACCTCCACAGGCTGAAGGAGAAGAGGATCTGGTAAAATAAGGGTATGTTGCTAATATCATCTAGGTAACTAGCTAGCTATATAGCTTCCTTCCAAGAAACTAGCCTAGTATTCATGTCACATTTTTTTTACTTTACCTTTATTTAACCAGGCAAGTCAGTTAAGAAAACATTATTATTTTCAATGACGGCCTAGGAACAGTGGGTTAACTGCCTTGTTCAGGGGCAGAATGACAGGGGCAGATTTTTACCTTGTCAGCTCGGGGATTTGATTTTGCAACCTTTCAGTTACTAGTCCAACGCTCTAACCACTAGGCTACCTATTATAAATATCTGACTGCTACTTGGAAAGTATTCTGTACAAGACACAATACAAAACGCATAAATAAGACAACAAATACTAGTTCAATAAAATATGGGACAGCAATTTACAGTTCAATATATCTTTCGTTTTGGATCAAGGTAGCTAGTCGCTTGCTAGCTGACAGCAAAGGTGTCAGCTAGAGATTACGTGCAGGAGCTTGCAGGGATTTTTACGTTGATGCTAATTAGCATTTTAGAGTAAATAGAGCCGAATATATACATAAAAGTTGTCCGAGAGAGATTTATACAGTTATCAAAACATCACTTCAGTGTAAGTCTACACGAAACAGACGTTATTTTAAGTGTTTTTAAAATCTACAGTGTATAAAATGAACTATTGGAACCATTTCAATGTTTGACCGCTAGGTTTTACGTGTCCATTGTGGGGCTCAATATATATATATATATTTTTTTAATCTTGTATACTTATAATAAACACATTATTTCCTCCTGCTTCTATCTAGCATTTAGTTTGCAACAGCATATGTTTGTATGAACCTTGCTATTTGCCACTCAGACCTTGGCAACAATGTTGCAAAATATGAACTCGATCTACCACTTGCCATAGAGAGCTAATGTGTCGGACATCAGCTAGCATCATTGTACCATATAAACCGCTGGAAAATAGATTTTCCATAACCAAAAATATTGTATTTTCAGCTGTTTGAAGCTGGTGTATAAAACCAAAAATAAAAGATGCAAAAACCAATCTACCGCTTATTAGACTTGCTTTCAATGACAATGACAGATCTATAACTGAAAGAGAGCGATCCGGCTCTACATATTTTACTGGTTTGTGACCCACTGACACGGCCGCCGGTTAGAGGGGAACAAAGCAGCCCAGAATTAAACACAAACAGGAACTTTATTTAAACACACTGAGGAAGATGAACATGGGGATGAAAAGAGAGAGAGGTAGTGGAATAGTTGTAGAATGGTAGTGGTTCTGTAATGGACAGAAACAGAGGTAATGAATACACACATACTGAATTAATACACCAGGGCACAAATGAACAGATACAGAATCTTACAGAATATAGCAGTAATAAACGTCAAAGGACTGTATGGATTGCATATGCAACCTGCAGAGCATTACACAACACAGTTAGCTCAGATGGGCAACATACAATCAGCAATAGTAGTAACTAACTATGAAGAACTATATACAAATGTCACACAACTCACTATGGGCACACAGACCATCCTACAGACCATCCTACAAGTCCAGAGATATGATTGAGTCCAGTTGTTGATGGGCAGAGACAGAGATGTTGCTCTCTGCCACTGTTTGAGGGAGACTGCAAGTATTGTGTGACCTGCAGAGTCAAGAGGATGGGCAGATGTCTGGCCCCCTAGTAACCTCCCTAGCAACCTGTCAGGGAACAGGCCACACAGGTCAGAGAAAGTTTGAGAGGCAGGTTTATGGTACTCCCTAAACTCTCCGGCTCAGGTTGTGAGGGAGTGGAGTGTGCAGCTTTGGATTGTGAGGTGCTAATAACAGTCACCGGCAGGGAATTCGTAATAATAACTCCTATTTCTATGTGAATTTGGTAGGATCGCCCAAAAAGTTACTTATTGCAGCTTTAATCTCTTTCAAAGGACCAAAAGGTTCTATGTACCTAGAACCCCAAATAATCCTTTGTTGTAAGAGTTCAGTCTAGAGCAGAGTAGAATAAAGTAGATTACAGACTACTGCAGTTTTTGCAAGAGTCAAATAACATCTGGGAAGAAGCATCAGAACAGAAAATAACTTATTTTCTTAATTTTAAACTATTACAAGGGTCTCAAAATGAATAAAAGTGTATTTCAACTGAAGGCAAAACTTCAAACAGAATAATATAAAGGAAAAAAGGTATGCAATGAGAATCAATCAAGAACATCATCAGGAAAGTTATATTTATTATTAACAGAAAGAAGTATCCTTTCCTGAAACAATAAAACAAATAAAAAAATAAACATTCATTAAAGAGTGTGTCTTCTTTACTCTGTTTACAGGCTTTGGTGATCCAACACAAATGTAGGTTAATATAAATTATTCCATGTGAAACAGTCCACTACTGTCATGGGATTGAAATACTCATGAGGAATGTAATCAAACACCTCAAAATACAGTTAACACAAAATGTTAAGAGCTGACATTTAAGACAAACAAGTGAAATGGCATAAAGTCATTGTCACTCGCTGTGAATGTCAAGCCTGTGAAAACGTGTTCATCTATAATACTGCACTTAGCCATCGATAGGCTACATCGCTAAGAAAAACTCTCAGTAGAAATCCACCTGAAAAACATAAAACCACATGTCACTTTCAAATATCAGAGGCACCTCGCCATTAACTTTCCATTTCTAACCATTTCAGATTGTCTTCATTTACACTTTCATATTGGCCTTTTCTTAACCTTCCCATCCCCTGGCCTATAGTGCTCTGTGGATGGACTGTCTATACTGGCCCATACCTAGCTTATACTGCTCTATAGACATGGAAGCGTTCTACTACCTTTAAACTTAATTTGGGTCATGTAGACTTGTGTCAAGCCATCGTCATTTAAGCTTCTAAGGAAGAGTAGGCATATTATCAATACAGATAACAACATCGTTAAATAATAAATAATACTTTTTGGAGCAAGGCTTTTTATTTTTTCTAACAATAAAAGCTCTGATAGAGGGTGAAGACCGTTCTACCATTTTAACACTGCGTTTACAACTTAGTTATGGAATCAAAGTGTATTATATCCATTATAATATATTATTTGCACAGTTAGACCATACACAAAACAAAACAAAGACTATCTACAATAGTCATATTATCTCTTAATATCACAATATTGAGAAATATGTTTGACACTGTATCCATATTTTCTCTCAGGACCATAGCATGTTCCCTATCCCTCATAGATTCCTGCTCAAACAGCACACCATAAAAATACCGCCCCAAAAATTATAGATATTTATTTTGACCCTTCAAACGACACCCTTCAAACTACACTGTTTTGTTTCTTGATGATAAAAAAGCACATAAAAGTACTTGTAGGATTAGTTAAACTCATGAAAAAGCAGAGCACTATAGATGTAGGATCTTAATTTGACCTGTTGTCACAGCAAAATAATCCTGCAGCAACGTTCAGTCCATAATGTTGCTTGATCGGTGGTTTGGCTCTCAGCTGGCCAAAAGTAGGCTACATGAAAAGTGCAATACTGTTAATATAACCGTGTATTAACCTTGTTTATACCTGGTTCTAACTTGCGTAATCTGTCCTGATTTTGTCCACATTCTGATTGTGCACAAAGGACCCATGTTAGCACCAGGTGTAAACAGGGCTAAAGTTGGGGTTTTCTGTGAATTTATGTAACTCACAAAGCTCATATGCATTTGCTGCAGTGCAGGAAAATGATCAGCAACAAAGGAGGGATCAAATTAGGTTACTACATCTGTATAATGATTCTGTGGAGCTTGAGAAATAATTAATATTTAACAGCTTCCATGTCCCTCCATTGTTGTCATTGTCTCTCTACATAACCCTCAGTAATGCCTGTTTTAATGTATTGATTGAGTTCTGAGGAGAGTCACGTAACCAGCTGACATGACTTCAGCTTTAGAGTATCCTCGTTCCATTCACAGTCATGCTGTTCTCTTCCAGTCCACAAGGTGTCTCTAATATGCTACAGGACAATCTAGTTTTAGTCTTTATCTAGCCTTCAAGAAATACCAGCAGATGCCACATCATGATTCTCAAAACCAGCTGTCAGTCAGTCAACACGAGGCACATGATTTGAAACCAAAATACAGCGGAGCAGTCAAGTCTTTCTGCTGCTCCTTTCTACCCTCACTGTTGTTTTTCCAGTGCTCTCACTTCTTCAAGATACGACGGGTGCCTTAGGTGTGTTTTGTATGTCTGTTTTGCCATCTGAGGACATAATGGAGTGTTTTTCCACCGTAGTGAGTCAGTATTGTTGTCATCAGTTCATAACAATAGATCTCTGTTCTGTTGTTGTTTCCCCCTCACTGTCTCTGACTGCCATACTGTCATGCCCTCCTCCTGTAGTCTAGAGTCCTGTGTGACTCCCTCATCATGTCTTCATCATGTCTTCTTGGCAGGGTTTGGCCTCTGGGGTTTCTGCTTGAGCAGGTGTGCCTCGATCTCGTGTCGGAAGAAGAGCATGCCCAGCTGGCCGTGCGAGGCCTCGTTCATGGCCTTGGACTGCATGCACATCCTGTACTGTTCCGGGGGGAAGCTCGTCCGCACAGCGCTTCTCGTGCCACAGGTGGAAGAGGCCCCTAGACGGGGACCGCACCACTAGCAGGTTGCTGTGAAGGTACTTCCTGTAAAGGTGCACGTCCTCGCCGCCCCAGCCTTTGATGTCCACGTCAAAACCACCTGGAGGAGGGACAACATGAACTCATCAACTCACTGCACATATATAACAGAGGAGGGAGATCAGGGGGTGCGTTCAGTAGGACGTTGTGGAGCGTTCATATAGAAATATGTTATGTGGAAAAACAATTAAGCCTCTTTTAAATGTAGAAAAATAAATCATGCCGGCTCTTTTCATTACATTTCTATTTGCAACATTGCACAACATTTGCCCACTGAACTATGCCCCTGATTGATTGATCAGGTCAAACAGGGGTCAGAGGTCAAATCCTGATGGCAGGGTTCTGTTTTTGTCATGATGACATCTTGTCAAATGAATATGTTAATGCAGACACATATCTGGTTTGTTGTGATCTGTTCTACATGCATAGTGTCTGGGGTCTGTTGCTATGACAGCAGAAGAGTGATGAGCTATTGGGATAGAACCTCAGAACATGCTCTAACTCAGAGAGGAAGAGGTAAAGCGAGAGGCTTCACTCCCGACAAAATCTGTCCATGAGAGAAAATAGCGATAAGCAGACCAAGTTAGGTTTTTTGTATGTTCTACGAGAGAGTGTCAGATTTGGTCAATAACTTTTTTTATTTCTAATTTGCTAACTGAGGCTTATTTGATCGAATAAAAGGTAGGAAATGTTTAGGTTGTTACGAATGTACTTATATATGTGGATGCACGTGGCATCTCTGCAACTATGAGAAAAACAATTTTATCTCAGAGTTGTGTCTGTTGTTCAAACGCGTATTTGCCCTCTCATTGGCTGATCTCACCTCCTCCCGCCTGCTTTTCCACGTTTGCGACAACGACTCCCATTGTTAGGGCGGAGACAAGACCATCTTGTCATTATAGAGTATCTCTGCCTAACACGACTTTCAGAGGAAATTCCCTAGGTGACACAGGTAATCATGTTTTGTTTATTTATGCAGGAGTGTGTTTTTCTTCCTTTTTCTCTGACTGAAGACTGCTCAGTGCTCAACCATAGACAGAAACTGCTTATCAAATAGAAATCCCCGATCACACTTTTAGGCGATGTCATGGTGACTGACATTAGCTAGTTAAGCTCATGCACAGAAACAAATCGCATTGTCCCTGATCACACTTAGGGGGCGATGTCATGGCGTCGTTAGCTAGATAAGTGGATTTGCAGAAACACGTCATCGGGTCTAATGGTCGTGTAGCGCTGAACTGCGTATGTGCAGACAATAAAATCAAATGCACTCCATCGATATAAAATAGTTTTTGATGAAAATGAAAGCGTGTCAGTTTGTCACATTCACTAGGTTTTAGTAATGAGGGTCTTCACCTGTTGTATTCGGCGCATGTGACAAATAAAATTTGATTTGATTTTAAAGTTTAGTTTTTGTAATCAGAAAAATAACATTTACAGAAAATAAACAATTAAAGCCTGGCGTGCACTATTTTTGATCTGATTTAGCTGTCCCAGACAAGTTTTTGAGATCGGAGACAAAATTCCCATGTCATTGCCTACTCTGGATGTGTGGCTGTTACCAATGCTCGTTTAATGCGAGCGGGTCTGAAACGCAATCTGAGGGCTACCAAACCCGTCTTTGAGCCTTCCCAGACGTCCTGATATTTTGAAACAGGTTTGATTTTATCGGCATAAAATCTGCAATTCAATAATGTGAGATGTGCAACGGCAAGTTTTGAGAACAGAAATCAGGGATTGTTTGTATGCAGGGCCTAAAAACATCCTCTCTGTTTGAACTCATTCTGTCTCTTCTCTTCATCTCACTGGGAGAAGCAAATTGTTTATTTTCCTCCCTTGTTCCCCTCCACCCTCTCACTCTCTGCCTTTCTTTCTTTCTTCTTTCTTTCTTTCTCTGTCTTTCTCTCTCTACTTTGGGTGAAAATCTCAACACATGGATCAATTATGTATTAATTACTATTCACATCTAATCTGAAATCACTCAGCCAAAGAGTTGCAAGGACTATTTTATGTACATATATTATAGGTAATTTTAGATCATGAGGTGGACAGTGATATAATGTATCGCTCTCCTGAGAGCCTAAGGTCAGACAGATGCTGTACCTCTGTCTCCCTCCGCAGTAATATCATGTTTTATGGTGGGAATAAGGACCGTCTCTGGACAGTGTCTGCGTACCAAATGACACACTATTCCTTATATAGTGCACTCGTTCTCCCTATGGGCCCTGTTAAAAAATAGTTCACTATATAGGGAATAGGGTGCCATTTGGGACAGCGAGACACTGAGACAGAGACGGTCCTTATTCCCACCATAGTTTATAGCCTCTGATTTCATCTAATGGCCTCGACTGAGGTGGAAAATCGTGTTGAGGCAAAACCTGTCCTGAAAGCCAATATACCTTAATCCATAATGATATTGCAGGTGGTTTGGATATGAATGGAAATACAGTGCATTCGGAAAGTATTCAGAACCCTTCCCTTTTTCCCCACTTTGTTACGTTACAGCCTTATTCTAAAATGGATTAAATAAAACATTTTCCTCATCAATCTACACACAATACCCCATAATGGCAAAGTGAAAACAGGTTTTGAAACATTTTGCTAATTTATAAAAAATGTAAAACAGAAATACCCTATTTACGTAAGTATTCATACCCTTCGCTTTGAGACTTGTTTCCATTGATCATCCCTGAGATGTTTCTACAACTTGATTGGAGTCCACTTATGGTAAATTCAATTGATTGGACATGATTTGGAAATACACACACCTGTCTATATAAGGTCCCACAGTTGACAGTGCATGTCAGAGCAAAAACCAAGCCATGATGTCGAAGGAATTGTCCTTAGAGCTCCGAGATAGGATTGTGTCGAGGCACAGATCTGGAGAAGGGTACCCAAAAATGTATGCAGCATTGAAGGTCCTCAACAAGACAGTGGCCTCCATCATTCTTAAATGGAAGAAGTTTGGAACCCCCAAGACTCTTTCTAGAGCTGGCCGCCCGGCCAAACTGAGCAATCGGGGGAGAAGGGCCTTTGTCAGGTAGATGACCAAGTACCCGATGGTCATTCTGACAGAGCTCCAGAGTTCCTCTGTGGAGATGGGAGAACCTTCCAGAAGGACAACCATCTCTGCAGCACTACACCAATCAGGCCTTTATGGTTGAGTGTCGAGATGGAAGCCACTCCTCAGTAAAAGGTACTTGGAGTTTGCCAAAAGACACCTAAAGACTCCCAGACCATAAGAAACAAGATTCTCTGGTCTGATGAAACCAAGATTGCACTCTTTGGCCTGAATGCCAAGCGCCATGTCTGGAGGAAACCTGGCACCATCCCTACGGTGAAGCATGATGGTGGCAGGTACATGCTCTGGGGATGTTTTTCAGAGGTAGGGACTGGGAGACTAGTCAGGATCGAGGGAAAGATGAACGGAGCAAAGTACAGAGAGACCCTTGATGAAAACCTGCTTCAGAGAGCCCAGGACCTCAGACTGGGGTGAAGGTTCACCTTCCAACAGGACAATGACCCTAAGCACACATCCAAGACAACGCAGGAGTGGCTTCGGGACAAGTCTGAATGTCCAGAGCACAGACTTGAACCTGATCGAGCATCTCTGGAGAGACCTGAAAAAAGCTGTGTAGCAACACTCCCCATCCAACCTGACAAAGCTTGAGATGATCTGCAGAGAAGAATTGAAGAAACTCCCCAAATGCAGTTGTGCCAAGCTTGTAACATCATACCCAAGAAGACTCAAGGCTGTAATCGCTGCCAAAGGTGCTTCAACAAAGTACTGAGTAAAGGGTCTGAATACTTATGTAAATGTAATGTTTCAGTTTTTTTCTTCTAAAACCCTGTTTTTGCTTTGTCATGAGGGAAAAAAACAATATAATAAATTTTTGAATAAGGTTGTAACGTAAAAAGGAAAAAGTCAAGGGGTCTGAATACTTTCCGAATGCACTGTATATGTTTCTCTCAGCACAATTTGCATTACCATTAATATGAATGCATAATTGACCAGAGATGAAGTAACATGATATTTACCTATGTTGATGAAATCTGATCGGTATTGGCATGTCATTCCGAAGCCAAAGTCTCTCCAGAATCCTGTATCCTTTTTAATGACCTATTATACCAAAGCAATAAAGAACAGCAAATGTAATGCGAGAAAACATGCTGTTGTACCATGTATGTGGTATCTCTTAACTTTTCTGAAGAATAATTTAGAGGACATCTGTAAAAACAGCTTTGTTACCAGTTGCTGCTCCACTGGAGGGATGTGGTCGTGGTTACCGTAAATCAGGGTTGGGTTGTACTGGCTGAACAGAACGGGATAGAACACCTTTTTACCTAAGGAAGAAAGATATGCAAATGTGATGAAACAAATCAAAAGATTCCAAATGTATTTATTACCCATGTTAAATAAAGTTGAAGTTGAACATGTTGTTAGAGCATCCCACTCTGAACACAGCACTGATGTGGGTTTGTTCAGTCAAGTGTAGTAACCTCACTCACCAGGTTGAGTGTTGAGTCGGCAGGTGTTGAGGAAGTCAGCGGTGAAGTAGATGTCGACATCACAAAAGAAAAGGAGAACGTTCCCTCCTTTCCACGCCCTGGCGCCCACATCCAGGCCACGCCCCCGGGAGAACTCCTCATTCAGCTGGAGCAGAGTGAAGTTCTTAAAGTTGATCTCCCTGTGAGGTGGGAAAGGGAGAGATTTTATTCATTAGATTTGTGGACAATTTAAAAACACATTTCAGATACATGTGGATACACTGTATTTAAAATCATCAAGGATAACACAATAATGTTTAAATCCAATTCAGATGTTTTTCTTTAAATGTCAAATCATTTCTGGGTAATAATTAAGTACCTTACGGTGATAGTTTTCAATTAAAATAGTCAAAAATAAAATTAAAATAGCTTCTTAGCAAAGATACATTTCTCAAGCAAGAATGTTGCTATGACTGTCTGGGAGTGTTCTGAGTGGGAAGGGGAAAACTGAAAACTAGCTGTTATCGGCAGAGAGGTTTGGAACACGGACACACTGGAAAATATTAACTGTCTTTATTATTGGCCTATTAACTAATTTATCGTCTGGTGATGTCCCCATGGAAGGCCAAAACTCCATCAAGACAAAACAGGCTGAAATTTCCGGTGGTCTTTTCAAACAGCTTTAAAGAGCGTTATCATTATTTTCACCATTTCATAGTATTATTCAAACCTCATGGTGTGGAAATATATACAGAACCAGTCAAAAGTTTGGGCATACCTACTCATTCCAGGGGGTTTTCTTTATTTTTACTATTTTCTACATTGTAGAATAATAGTGAAGAAATAACACATACGGAATAATGTAGTAAACAAAAAACTGTTAAACAAATTAAAATATATTTATATTTGAGATTCTTCAAAGTAGCCAACCTTTGCCTTGATGACAGCTTTGCACACTCTTGGCATTATATAAAACACAGGAAATCACATTTTTGACTGTATTGGACCTTTAAGAACGTATTGCTGCTGTGGTCCTCTGAGGAGAGAGAGAAAGAGAGAAGAAAGGAGAGGGAGAGAACAACAGAGAAGAAAAAAGAAACCCAAAACAATGGATACCAGACATGGCTCCTCAAGAAATTGCTCAAAAAGTGAATTAGCTTAGTTGGTTCAAAGTTAACTTAGTAGAGGGAATGGGACAGTCTTAATTGATCAGGGTCTAATGGGTGTTATGAGAGCAGATAGGGCAGAGGACCCAGCTGAGCCTGTATACAGGCACTGCATACAATGCACACAGCTCTGTCTTTGTACTGTACCATTAACTACAGTACACACACACACACACACACACACAGACTATCCAGCATATTGTAGTGAACCTAATCTCCCCTCTGACAGCAGCAGGACTGATAAGATCAGGCTGTAAAGTGGCTACATGATGGTTTTGTCCCAAATGGATCCATATTCCCTACTTTCCTACACTACTTTTGACTAGGGCACTTACTTAGGGCTTTGGTCAAAAGTAGTAC
Source organism: Brachymystax lenok tsinlingensis (assembly GCA_030435695.1). Classification (NCBI taxonomy): domain Eukaryota; kingdom Metazoa; phylum Chordata; class Actinopteri; order Salmoniformes; family Salmonidae; genus Brachymystax; species Brachymystax lenok. Next base: position 12,716,777 of record CM059795.1, read on the forward strand.
ACTATATAGGGAATGGGATGCCAGTCGGGATGTAGCCCTGGTGTCTGTGATGAGAAGTAAGGTTTGTTAATATGCTGCTCACTCTGTCAATGTGACAAATGTGTTTTAACATCTCAGCCTCCTTCAGGCATTATCCTCCTCCACCCACGGTAAACATCCACTGACTGATGTTCCTGTATTAGTGAGGGATTACTGCCCTGCTGGATAGTGTCAAGGATTGAATGGCACTTTGGGGGCTCAACTCATACACAACATGGCGCCGACAGAGATGGTCGCCTCGCTTCACGTTCTTAGGAAACTATGCAGTATTTTGTTTTTTTATGTATTATTTCTTACACTGTTACCCCAGGAAATCTTATTACATACAGCCGGAAAGTTCTATTGGATATAAGAGCAACGTCAACTTACCAACATTACGACCAGGAATACGACTTTCCTGAAGCGGATCCTCTGTTTGGAACACCACCCAGGACAATGGATTGGATCCCAGTAGGCGACCCAAAACAACTGCGCAGAAGGGGCAGACGGAGCGGTCTTCTGGTCAGGCTCCGTAGACGGGCACATCGCTCACCGCTCCCGAGTATACTACTCGCCAATGTCCAGTCTCTTGACAACAAGGTAGACAAAATTCGAGCAAGGGTTGCCTTCCAGAGAGACATCAGAGATTGTAACATTCTCTGTTTCACGGAAACATGGCTCATCGCGCCGACAGAAACAAACATCTCTCTGGTAAGAAGAAGGGCGGGGGTGTATGCCTTATGATTAACGAGTTGTGGTGTGATCATAACAACATATGTTTCGAATATAATCACAGCCGTGTATATCCCCCCCCAAGCAGACACCTCGAGGGCCCTGAAAGAACTTCATTGGACTATGTAAACCGGAAACCACATATCCTGAGGCTGGATTGAATGTAGCTGGGGATTTTAACTTCTTAGGGAGCGGCAGCAGAGGTGACGGTTATGGAGAGTCTGGCGTGCCCAAAGTAAAATGCCTGCCACTCAGGCCCAGAAAATAGGATATGCACATAATTAGTACTATTGGATCGGAAACACTCTGAAGTTTCTAAAAGTGTTAAAATAATGTATGTGAGTATAACATAACTGATATAGCAGGCGAAAACCAGAGAAAAATCCATCCGAATTTGCAGTTTTTTTTGTAAATGACCTTCTTCTCCAGGCTGCCTATTCATTTGTATTTTAACTAGGACTGAGACTGCAGTACCTATGGCTTCCACTAGATGTCAACAGTCTTTATACAAAGTCTGGAAGCTGTAGCAGTAAGCAGAACGGATAGGAAGAGAAAGTAGTCAGGGGACCACTTTTGTTTACAACATTTGACAGGCGCAAGATTGTGAACGCGCACCACTTTATTTTCCTTTCCTATTGTTCACGTTATCATCCGGTTGAAATATTACAGTAAATATACATAAAAGGATACCTAAGGATACATTAAAAATTATGTTTGATTTGTTTATAGAAAGTTTATAGGTATAATTTAAAAGTGTTCTCTTCACGGTTCAATGGGCGACTCAACGGTGGATTTTCTGATAATAACGCGCCAACCAAACAGAGATTTATGGATATAATAAATAATATATAATAATAAATAAAATAATAATATTGTTTATGTTCAGTGTGTTAGTTGCTGCTGTGCGCTACACGTTGAGTCACGATCGTTGTGTTCTTCGTTTTGGTGAGTTTAACTAAATAAATATGTTTTACTCAACCCGGCACGCTGCGCCTTGGTCCATCTTTGAAGATCGTGACAGAATATCCCACCACAAAAGGACCAAGCAGCGTGCAACCATGCAGGAACCCTAGAGCCAGGAGGGGGAGTATCGCCGCCCAGAGAAGAGATGGAAGCAGCAGCGGCAGAGCGGCGCTTCTATGAGGAGAAGTATGCGGGAACACGGCTGGCATTGAGGTCCGAGAGGCAGCCCCCCCAATGTTTTTTGGGGGGGCACACGGGGAGTTTGGCTGGGCCAGGTTGGAGACCTGGGCCAGCTCCCCGTGCTTACCAGAGGGAGCATCACACTGGTAAGGCACTGTGTGAGCGAGCCCAGCACGGCCTGTTCCTTTTTGCTATAACTCTTTTGACACATACGCTGCTGCTGTTACTGTTTATCATCTATCCCGTTGCCTTATCACTTTATCCCTACCTACACTGTAGTATTCCAGGTGACTACCTCATGAAGCTGGTTGAGAGAATGCCAAGAGTGTGCAAAGCTGTCATCAAGGCAAAGGGTGGCTACTTTGAAGAATCTCAAATATTAAATATATTTTGATTTGTTAACACTTTTTTGGTTGCTACATGATTCCATATGTGTTATTTCATAGTTTTGATGTCTCCACTATTATTCTACAATGTAGAAAATAGTCAAAATAAAGAAAAACCCTTGAATGAGTAGGTGTGTCCAAACTTTTGACTGGTACTGTATATCAATATAAGGCTATGGCTAGGGTGACATTGGCTGTCATTCACACACTACAGGTTGTAGGCTCTTCCCAGTGCTGAGCAGTCCTCCCATCTCCCTAGCAGCAGCTGAACCAGATGGAAGGGCTTCCTGTTGCCTCCCTGGGGACTCGGGCTCTGGAAACGATGAGCTGGGTGTTTAATTTCAGATTCATCTGTACAGAGCCTAATTTATATCTGCTGTCAGAAAGAAAACTTTGATTTAGGACCAGTGTACTTGTACTTAATCCTGTTTAGACACAAATACACCCACGCATTTGGCTGTTGTAGCCAAAGTATTAACGCGCACCAAGAAATACAGACTGGCTGACAAATATAGACAGGCAGAAACACAGACACCCACAAACGCAAAAAGCAAACACACCGCACACACACACGTCTACCATTCACTCGTATCTGAAAAGAGCCGAATGGAGTTGTTTTGCATTGGATAAATACCTTTCAAATCACAAATTCCCACAAAAATAAGCACACACAATGTATGTGGGCCAGCAATCCTGTGGGATTCAGAGTAGTTAAAAGCAGGCAATCAGGATTTTACTTCAATCACATTAGGAGAGGGTAGGAGTGGGTATAGTTCAGGATCCAGGCAGTGATTCAAGAAGCCCCAAGCCTCAGACCAGAACCCACTCTGGTATTTCCTTTTGTGATCCTGTTTGCTTTAAAGGGCATGTTCATCTGGTGCAGGTCTGGGACAGCTCCAACCATCAATCTTGAATGGAAACACTGGAAATACTGAAAGAACACGGGACACACTCATATCAGGCCACTTCGCTACGTAGTGATTTTCGTAGCAGGTTAGGAGAGCATTTTCGCTAACCCTAACTATTTTCCTAACCTTAACCTCGGTCTCCTAACCTGCTGCGTTAAATCTCCTAACCTGCTGCGTAAGTTCTCCTAACATGTTACGAAAAAGTAACCTCGGTATCGAAGTGGCGTGAAATAAGTGCTTCCCAAAAGAACAAACTCCGGCGGAAATGCCACACTTCCATGCGGTGTAGGTTTTTTGACAATAGGCAGTGCTCTGTCTGTCTCCCTGAGGAGCTGATCCATATGTGGAGATGTAGGGATGGTGCATTAGTATTCATTGTGAGCTGGTAGCTGGTGGGCTGGTGTTTGTGCTCTGAGGGCATCTGCCGTTCATTGGCGTTTAGCTATCACCATGGGCTCTCCTCTCCTCGTCTTTTCATCTCTTCCTCTCTCTTCTCTTCTCCCTCTCCTCTCTTCTCTCCTCTTTCCTCTCCTCTCTCCTTTATCGATACTAATTATTCATGTCTATTGATTTCCACACTCTTCAAACAGCTCTGTGTGCCTGGTTAAAGAGTGTTGGAGATAAGCATGTCGTTGTCTGGTACAGCTCACTAAGATATAGCATAAGGAGTTGAACTTTACTTCAACTTGCCCTGCCCATCACTAAGACACAGCATAAGGCAGGGTTCGTCAACTAGGTTTGACCTCGGGCCAAAGTTGGCGGGCCAGAACATTATTAGTATATAATATTAGCACAATTAATTGGCCTACACTGCAAATTGAACAAAATGTTTAACATATCTGATTAGTTCATGATAAATTCAGTGCAATAACATAATAATTTTGATCTGATTACAATCATAATATTACCATGTCTCTATTTAGTTATTATTTGTGTCTATTTCTCTGTGCGTTGATTGGTGGGGAAAACCAGGTCTACGTAGCCTACTGTAGGCTATACTACCTTATCTAACGTCAACATTCCTTCAGATCAATTAGCTTTATAGCAAGACAACATTTTGCTCTCAAAAGGTAACAAAAGAAAGGTGGATAATGAAAATGGAAGTTTCAGCAACGAATCTACAGAGAGATATGCATTCATCTTACATTATTTTCCCAATGCCAAGCCAGTGTGTCTTACTTGCAATGAAAATGTTGCTGTTTGCAAAGAATTAATTCTCAGGCGTCATTATGAATCTAATCAAGGAAGAGTGAAGGTGGTCTTCCAGCCCCAGACAGAGGCCCGACGCACAAACATTGAAGCCTTAACTGAAAGCTACACACAGTTTATTTGGCTGACATGTTCTGTCACTTAAACAGGTTAAATCTGCAGTTACAAGGAAGAGGGAAAACTGTCATGGACATGGTGGGAATACTTGAGGCCTTTACCAGGAAACTTGAGTTGTTTGATTTGGACTTGTCATCTGGAAGGCTGCTGCACTTCAGCACACTGAAGAAACGACAGGCAGAGGGACCAGGCCGCAGCAACGTCACAGAGGTGATGGAAGATTTCATCAAGCAGCTGAGGGACAACTTCTCCACCAGATTTGAAGACTATAGCATGGACAAGGATATCATTGCGTTTGTACGTGATCCTCTCAGTCCGTCCAGGTGGAGAATACTCCTCCCTTGCTAAGATACCCTCGCTGGATGTGGCTGCAAATCAAATTGAGCTGATTGAATTCCTGACATCGAGCCAAATCAGGGATGCACTCAGGAGTGCCGAGTCCTTGCGTGTGTTTTGGGTGGCATGCTCAGAGGAATACAGCACAATAAAGAAACTTTCATTTTATGTACTAACATTGTTTGGATCGTAATATAGATTCATGACAGGAACCGGCTTTCCCATAAGTCAATCGAGGTCAAAATCACATCCATCTCACCGGACATTCGCAAGATCGTGTCCGAGGGGAAATGCAACTCTTCCCATTGAGTAAGTAACATAGTGGCCTATATGACTGTATTTAGTAAATACTAACATTATTGCGAGTGCTTATACAGAGATGTTTAGGTGTCAAGCTGACAGTATTTTCTGTTTGTTGTTAGTAAAGTAAAATAAAAATGAAAATTATTGTTGAATTTAATTACTCGACTTGTGTAGTTTTCTCCATATGTTGCTGTGCAACACTTGCATAACAAGTTATCTATATTTTCAGCACCAGGTGCTATTCACCTCCAATTGATTGCGCTGTGGTTGCAGCTTTACGTTTCAGCTGCACCACTAAATGGTCCGCTGCCTGCTGTATTATTTGACTGTCTCCTGCATTCTCACTCCTCATTGATTAAGTTATAATGTTACGTTTGCATTATTTAGGTAGGGTAACTTCCTTCTTGGGACATTGCATTTGGGAGTTTTTGCTTCTCATAATTAATTTGGGGGCTTTGGGGAGCCAAATAATATTTCTGGCGGGCCATACTTGGCCCGCGGGCCGCCAGTTGGGGAACACTGGCATAAGGAGTTGAACTTTGATTCAACTTCCCCCCCGTCCCTCTACTTTACTGGCTTGGATACAGTGCTTGCCCTTTGAATGTGAACACATACATGTACAGTGCAAAAGGGGTAAAAAGCATTTGGATATAGCATCAAATTATCCACATGCTGTCTGCTGTTGGAAACAGATATCGACGCATGTGGAGCTAAAATGAGGGCAGGCAAGTTCAGGATTCAGGTCATCGACAATGGCAAAATTCTACCCATAAACCCCCCCCATTCTCCCTTGTAAATAATCCATAGCAAATCAGACCAAATCAACAGAAAAAGGAAAAAGATTCGAGTTTGGATGTTGTGCTCTTTCTCTCTCTAACAGATCAGTGCTTGATTAAAGTGGCTGATACTGAGTCAGATAAAGCGTTACGTAACCATGGCTATTGAATGCATTGACTCAGACTGAGCTGTTTAAAGGTAACATGTGGACAGGACTGATAGATATGTTTGGGGGCTGTGCTTCGGCAGAGTGGGTGGGGTTATATCCTGCCTGTTTGGCCCTGTCCGGGGGTATCGTCGGACGGGGCCACAGTGTCTCCCGACCCCTCCTGTCTCAGCCCCCAGTATTTATGCTGCAGTAGTTTGTGTCAGGGGGCTAGGGTCCGTCTGTTATATCTGGAGTATTTCTTCTCTTATCTGGTGTCCTGTGTGACTTTAAGTATGCTCTCTCTAATTATCTCTCTCTTTCTTTTTTTCTCTCTCTCTCTCTCTCGGAGGACCTGAGTATTAGGACCATTCCTCAAGGCCTACCTGGCCTGATGACTCCTTGATGTCCCGAGTCCACCTGGCAGTGCTGCTTCTCCAGTTTCAACTGTTCTGCCTGTTTTATGAACATTTTAAAATCTTGTCCATGTTTTGTTATAATCTGCAACCGGCACAGCCAGAAGAGGACTGGCCACCCCTCACAGCCTGGTTCCTCTCTAGGTTTCTTCCTAGGTTTTGGCCTTTCTAGGGAGTTTTTCCTAGCCACCGTGCTTTTACACCTGCATTGCTTGCTGTTTGGGGTTTTAGGCTGGGTTTCTGTACAGCACTCTGTGACATCAGCTGATGTAAGAAGGGCTTTATAAATACATTTGATTTGATTTTAAAATAAACAAAACTATTCTTTACCTGGTCTGAAGTAAAGTGAGATCAACTCTGGGACTGATCAGGACTTTTAGGATAATCACTAGCAATGTAATTGTGGTACAAAAAGCTAGCAAGAACAAGGGACTGTTTAGAGAGCAGATGTCAAAACATGTCTTGCTAGGCATATGCTGTGTCTAAGGTATTTGCTGGGAACAAGGTGAACAAATTCTCCAAGGACTAACACAGCTCCTTCCCAATGCTGTAGCTTCAACCCCATGCACAGTGAGGCAGGTTATTAAAGGAGGTCACTGAATGTACAAGGATACTGTCTTGTATTTCTCTCTTCCTCGCTATTCAAACCATCACAGACAAACCGCCAAGGCCATTATCAGAGATAGCAGAGCTGTTGAGAATGAGATGCCTTTGAGTGAAAGATGAGAGAGAGCCAGAGAGAGAGAAAGCGGTGGCGTGACATCTGAAACCAGCTCAAAGCCCAGCATGAGGTCTGTCTGTGTCTCTCTCTCTCTCTCTCTCTCTCTCTCTCTATTCCCCTCTTTCTCTGATTCTTTCTCTTTCTACCCCTGCAAACCATTCGGCCAGGCGTACCTTAGGCTAAAGTGTCTCCATGGCAACCTGCAAGACAATCAGCACAGTACCAGAGTACCATGTGAACTAACTGACCCTGGACCTGTAATCTTCTATGCAGGCAAGACGTCAATGTGACACTAATTTCACCGCGACCACTATCAGCCTTGACCTGTAAAATCCGACACTGGCAGAGGTCACAGAGTGCCTCTATGTGGCCACACTCCTACATTAGAGAGAGAGAGAGAGAGAGAGAGAGAGAGAGAGAGAGAGAGAGAGAGAGAGAGAGAGAGAGAGAGAGAGAGAGAGAGAGAGAGAATGTGCATGTGTGCGTGTGTGTGTCCACCCACCTAGATGTGTTCTCCAGCGTGCTCCTGACTTCATTCATTTGGTCCTTCCCAAAGTACACCACTGTTAGGTGGACACGCCCGTCCTGCCGCACACACACCTCTCTGCAATAACAAACAAACACAGATGAAGAAATAATTCATCACACAAAGCAGAGGACTCAACACACAACCCAGGGGGTATCATTGGTTTTCTTTCAGAGACTTTAGATGCGTTTGATGAAGCCTGTCTGACGGAACCGATGGAATTATCCTCAAAGTTCAAACCCTGCCCACTTCAAACCCTGCCCAAGATCAGGTACGTGTACTTTATGTTATGTATAATCTACATTTGCTATGTACATATGTTATGTTGCTATAGAGGCACACTCTGAGGACTTGGTTTCAAATAGAATCCCAAAGGAGTGATCCATCTCCAGCCCTGGTGTGACATTTCAGAACTCTAGCACCAGACGTTCTGATGGAGACATGCCAAATGTACCACACTAATGCAGAGGAGCTGGTGGGCAGCTCCTCTCCTCCTCCACCTCCTCTACTCCTGCTCACCCCTCCTCGCCTTCTCCTCACCTCTCTTCCTCTCCTCCTCCTCACCTCTCCTCCTCAACTCCCTTCTCCTCACCTCTTCCTCTCCTCCTCCTCACCTCTTCCTCTCCTCCTCCTCACCTCTCCTTCTCCTCCTCCTCACCTCTCCACCTTACCTCACCGCTCCTTCTCATCATCTCACCTCTTCCTCTCTTCCTCTCCTCCTCTCCTCGTCTCCTCCTCGTCTCCTCCTCTCCTCCTCCTCTCACTATACACATTAGGAAGACTAATCCTCATTCAGTCTATCGAACAGTGTTGGGTACGCTACTCTGAAAATATAGTCTACCAAGCTAACAATTACTTCAAACTGGAGCTACACTAAAGCTACCCTTAAGAAACATATAGTGTACTTAACTAAAGTTACATCCAAATTACTTTGTGAAAAAATACCATATCTAAATCTGAAATATCATAGACTACAAATAGACACAAGAACAGATCACTCTGGAGTCAGATGTTAACATAATGTGTAATTTTGCCTATTAAACACAAAAATGAAGTTTCGAGATTTATTTGCAAAAAAAGTATTGTGTAGTTCCAATATTTAGCTACCCCACGATGGCTTTAGTATATAATTAACAAATTCAAACACTACCTAGATTTGAATGTAGTTCAACTACCACCAAGCTACAGCAAAAGGTAATTCAATTACTAGTTAAACTACATGTAGTCTCCATCAGCGCTCCCTCCAGGTCTAATCTGATCACATTTGCAGCAGACAATATTGGACAGATATGAATAATGTAAACGAACCCTTGTCGTCTTAGATGATTGGCCTTCCTTTGCCATTTAAACAGAAGAAGGTTAGTAGATGCAGGGTTAGTTGGAATAAAGTGGTGTGTTTAGTGTCTGTTGCCTAATGTGTGTGTGTGTGTGTTTGTGTTTGTGTGCATGTGCATACAGTAAACGTACATTTATATGTGAACGTGTCATTCCTATTTACGCTGTGCTCAGTAAATGTGTCACATGGCTTCTGAAAGAACGTCAGTCCTCCTAACATTCCTCTCCTCTCTTCGTGAAAAAACTGCACACACATACACCCCGCCGCACCTCCACACACCTCCTCCTCCACATACACCCCGCCGCACCTCCACACACCTCCTCCTCCACATACACCCCGCCGCACCTCCACACACCTCCTCCTCCACATACACCCCGCCGCACCTCCACACACCTCCTCCTCCATCCACATGAATATGGATGAGACCAAAGCGTTTGCTCAGCGACTCAGGGAGACTTTGCACAGCAGGAACAGCACCACTGCAGTATATCAGTTTTATGTGCTGGTTTTAAGACTGCTACTAAGCAGGATTTGCCATAAAAAAAAACTCAAAGCCTTGATAAGCAGCTGTGCAGGAGTGTAACAAATCACAGGAATTAAAGAGTCCATCGACGTCTCTAGCAGAGAGAGAGAGACATACTGTCACTATCAGAGTACAAACGCAGCAATTACTTCCTTTGGTTTGAATCCTTGCTGCTGTGACAAACTGGGCATGTCAAACATGGTTAACTACAGTATATTCTGTTTCTCATTCTGTTGGTTATGGCATACAATTATCACAGTTAATACAAGTGGACAGGGAACATTCTTTTTTTTTATGAACCCTTGTTTGACCCTTATTCTTTAGTACGGTTAACTGAGAACACAGCAACAACCCGGGGGAAGAGTTCCAAGTAAGAGGAGAGGGGTGAATGAGCCAATAACATGCATGAATAACTGAGTGGCTCTCACTATACCTGAAGTTGTGCATAAAGTGTCTGAACTTGTCGGCCCGTTGGGAGAGGGGCACTATGATATTGATGCGGACGTTAGCCGTGTCCACCCTCTCGTTCTTCACCTTCATCAGCGGCCCGAAGGGACGGAACAGAACCAGCTTCCTGAACTCACGGCTCTGGTCCCCTTTGAAGGTAAGCTCATACACAGTGCCTTTGTCCTTCTCCGTCCGAGTGATACCTGGGGAAGGGAGAAGAGTGTGTTTACCCATAGGCCACGAATGCGTGCAGGCATGTGTCACACACGTACACATGAAAAGGCACCTTCCAAATATTGAATTGCACCCCCCCTTTTGCACTCAGAACAGCCTCAATTCGTCTGGGAACAGACTCTACAAGATGTCAAAAGCGTTCCACAGGGATGCTGACCCATGTTGACTCTAATGCTTCCCACAGTTCTGTCAAGTTGGCTGGATGTCCTTTGGGTGGTGGACCATTATTGATACACACAGGAAACTGTTGATACACACAGGAAATTGATACACACAGGAACAACCCAGCAGCGTTGCGCCTGGCACCTACTACCATGCCACGTTCAAAGAAACTTAAGTCTTTTGTCTTGCCCATTCACCCTCTGAATGGCACACATACACAATCAATGTCTCAATTGTCTCAAGGCTTAAAAATCATTCTTAAACCTGTCTCCTCCCCTACACTGATCATATTGGATTTAACAAGTGACATCAATAAGGGATCATAGCTCAAGTTGCCCCCTCAAGCTGACACATCGACGGCACTGAAAGAAATTCATTGGACTCTATGTAAACTGGAAACCACATATCCTGAGGCTGCATTTATTGTGGCTGGGGATTTTAACAACGCTAATCTGAACAAGGCTCCCTAAATTATATCAGCATATTGAATGTGCGACCCGGGCCGGGAAAACCCTGGATCATTGTTATTCTAACTTCCGTGATGCATACAAGGTCATTCTCCGCCCTCCTCTCGGCAAGTCTGACCATGACTCAATTCTGTTTGCTCTCAGCCTATAGACAGAAACTAAAACAGGAAACGACCGTTCTCAGGTCTGTTCAACGCTGGTCCGACCAATCTGATTCCACACTGCAAGATTGCTTTGAGCACGTGGACTGGGATATGTTCCGGATAGCATCAGACAAGAACATTGATGTATACGCTGATTCGGTGAGTGAGTTTATAAGCAAGTGCATCAGTGATGTTGCACCCATAGCAAATATTAAAACCTTCCCCAACCAGAAACCGTGGATTGATGGCAGCATTCACACAAAACTGAAAGCGCGAACCACTGCTTTTAACCAGGGTAAGGCGACCGGAAACATGACTGAATACAAACAGTGTAGCTATTCCCACCGCAAGGCAATCAAACAAGCTAAGCATCAGTATAGAGACAAAGTAGAGTCACAATTCAACGGCTCAGACACGAGAGGAATGTGGCAGGGTCTACAGTCAATCACGGACTACAAAAAGAAAACCAGCCCCCGTCGCGGACCACGATGTCCTGCTCCCAGACAAACTAAACAACTTATTTTCTCGCATTGAGGACAGTACAGTGCCACCGACACGGCCCGCTACCAAAACCTGCGGGCTCACCTTCACCTCAGCCAACGTGAGTGAAACATTTAAGCGTGTTAACCCTCGCAAGGCTGCCGGCCCAGATGGCATCCCTGGCCGTGTCCTCAGAGCATGCGCAGACCTGCTGGCTGGTGTGTTTACGGACATATTTAATCATCCCAGTCTGCTGTTCCCACAAGAGGGCCACCATTGTTCCTGTTCCCAAGAAAGCTAAGGTAACTGAGCTAAATTACTATCGCCCCCGTAGCTTTGAGAGACTAGTCAAGGATCATATCACCTCCATCCTACCAGACACCCTAGACCCACTCCAATTTGCTTACCGTCCCAATAGGTCCACAGACGACGCAATCGCAATCACACTGCACACTGCCCTAACCCATCTGGACAAGAGGAATACCTATGTAAGAATGCTGTTCATCGACTACAGCTCAGCATTTAACACCATAGTACACTCCAAACTCGTCATTAAGCTCGAGACCCTAGGTCTCGACCCAGCCCTGTGCAACTGGGTCCTGGACTTCCTGACGGGACGGCACCAGGTGGTGAGGGTAGGAAACAACATCTCCACCCCGTTGATCCTCAACAATGGGGCCCCACAAGGGTCCGTTCTCAGCCCTCTCCTGTACTCCCTGTTCACCCATGACTGCGTGGCCAAGCACGCCTCCAACTCAATCATCAAGTTTGCTGACGACACTACAGTGGTAGGCTTCATTACCAACAACAACGAGACGGCCTACAGGGAGGTGAGGGCCCTCGAAGTGTGGTGTCAGGAAAATAACCTCTCACTCAACGCCAACAAAACTAAGGAGATGATCGTGGACTTCAGGAAACAGCAGAGGGAGCACCCCCCTATCTACATCGACGGGACAGTAGTGGAGAAGGTGGAAAGTTTTAAGTTCCTCGGCGTACACATCACGGACAAACTGAAATGGTCCACCCACACAGACAGCGTGGTGAAGAAGGCGCAACAGCGGCTCTTCAACCTCAGGAGGCTGAAGAAATTTGTCTTGTCACCAAAAACACTCACAAAGTTTTACAGATGCACAATCGAGAGCATCCTGTCGGGCTGTATCACCGCCTGGTACGACAACTGCTCCACCCACAACCGTAAGGCTCTCCAGAGGGTAGTGAGGACTGCACAACGCATCACCGGGGGTAAACTACCTGCCCTCCAGGACACCTACACCACCCAATGTCACAGGAAGGCCAAAAAGATCATCAAGGACAACAACCAGCCGAGCCACTGCCTGTTCACCCTGCTATCATCCAGAAGGTGAGGTCAGTACAGGTGCATCAAAGCTGGGACCGAGAGACTGAAAAACAGCTTCTATCTCAAGGCCATCAGACTGTTAAACAGCCACCACTAACATTGAGTGACTGCTGCCAACATACTGACTTAAATCTCTAGCCACTTTAAATAATTAAAAATTGGATGTAACAAATGTATCACTAGCCACTTTAAACAATTTTGTATATAATGTTTCTATATCCGACATTACTCATAACAAATGTATACACTGTACTCTATGCCATCTACTGAATCTTGCCTATGCCGTTCGGCCATCGACTCAAATCTCTAGCCACTTTAATAATTAAAAAGTGGATGTAATAAATGTATCACTAGCCACTTTAAACGATGCCATTTATATAATGTTTACAAATCCTACACTACTCATCTCACATGTATATACTGTACTATATACCATCTACTGCATCTTGCCTATGCCGTTAGGCCATCGCTCATCCATATATTTATATGTACATACTCGTACTCAATCCTTTACACTTGTGTGTATAAGGTAGTTGTTGTGAAATTGTTAGATTAGATACTACTGCATGGTCGGAACTAGAAGCACAAGCATTTCGCTACACTCGCATTAACATCTGCTAACCATGTGTATGTGACAAATACAATTTTATTTGATTTGATTTAGCTTCACCTGGATTCACCTGGTCAGCCTATGTCATGGAAAGACATTTTTTTATATATTGTTTTATTTGACCTTTATTTAACTAGGAAAGTCAGTCAAGAACAAATTCTTACTTTCAATGACGGCCTAGGAACAGTGTGTTAACTGCTTTGTTCAGGGGCAGAACGACAGATTTTACCTTGAAAGCTCGAGGATTCCATCTTGCATGTTCTTAATGTTTTGTTCACTCAGTGTATATACACATACATGTACACACATTTGAAGTGCAGTTCAGTTTATTTGCCTATGTGTTTATTTGTTTGTAATTATAATGTTATAATGGGGATAGATATCCAGTAGTCCATTGGGGATCATCTTTCTTGCTTTGTACACAAACACACTCAAACTCGGCCAGACTGTCCGTCGCTACTGCATTTGCACTGTCAACAATCTGTCAATTGGAGAATCATTTCTCCACTTTGCTGCCTGGATTTGTAAGCATTTTCTGACAGAGAAGGATAGCATTGGCTCTGTGGCCGTGGGAGAAAACGACAGACAGGGAATTTCAGGCCAAAGGAGAGAAGACAGACAGGGAATTTCAGAAGGACAGAAAGGGAATTTCAGGTCTCTGTAGTGGACAGCATCCCTTGCTTCTCCTCTCTGCTCCTGGCTAGTGCCCTGGGCCCTCTGGCATTATGACAGCTGAAGGAGACCGGTCACGCATAGAGATCATACTGACACTGGATTTACCTTCTCATAGAAGTTAGACGTATTAGACATATAACATATGACTCTTGTCCCTGTGGTCTCCACTTCACAGCTGTAAACTGTCAGTCAAAACCTCTTATTTTCTGAAGTCCAAAATCAAACATTCCAAAAACGAGTCTCAACAGACATTACTGGACTAGAGAACTACAGTGTGAGATTCAACATCGTGAAAATAAAATGATCTAAGAAAGAATGATGTACTTTGCTCCCATTTCAAACATTCTACTTTTCAATTAAGAATAAACTCAGGATATTTTAAATCCCATCCTAGCTCCATGTCTCTCACTCTGGAGACAGGGTAGGAAGTGGCTCCACAGCCTAGCTCCATGTCTCTCAATCTGGAGACAGGGTAGGACGTGGCTCCACAGGCTAGCTCCATGTCTCTCACTCTGGAGACAGGGTAGGATGTGGCTCCACAGCCTAGCTCCATGTCTCTTCACTCTGGAGACAGGGTAGGAAGTGGCTCCACCGCCTAGCTCCATTTCTCTTCACTCTGGAGACAGGGTAGGATGTGGCTCCACAGCCTAGCTCCATGTCTCTTCACTCTGGAGACAGGGTAGGATGTGGCTCCACAGCCTAGCTCCATGTACTGTATCACACTCACACAGCATACCACTCTTTTTCCACCCAACCTGCCTTGTTTTTCTCACTCTCATTCACTGTTGTTCTCTCTTTCACTCTCATCCTCTCTCTCTCGTTCTCTCTCTTTAATTTCCCTTTCTTGATCTCTCTCTCTCTCTCATTCCTTGTTGTCTCGTTACCCCTCTCTCATTCTTTCTTTATGACAGCTGAGCTCTTGAAAAACTCCATTCAGCACAGCCAACGGGAAGCATTCACTATTTGTGTTCAGTTACGGCTCGCTAACTGAGGATTGGCAGGGCTCATAATGCTCCCTTTATAATCGTCAGCATCTCAACAAGCTTCAAGTTGTCTGAGTAAATGAAAAGGTACTTGTCCACTGGTACAATAAAGGACAGGCGAAGGAGAACTGCTAAGCTAAAGACAGTTGACAGTTCATTAACTAACCTACATGGTTCTTTAAAACTTCTGAAGGATCGGCGTCCCGTCAACGGGACAGTTGTAAATCATGCAGCGCCGTGTGTCACGATCGCAGATTTTAGAGAAACAACAAATGTCGGTACATATAACACGGTTCATTAACTAGCCTACACAGTTCATTAACTAGCCTACACGGTTCATAAACTAGCCTACACGGTTCATTAACTAGCCTACACGATTCATTAACTAGCCTACACGGTACATTAACTAGCCTACACGGTTCATTAACTAGCCTACACTGTTCATTAACTAGCATACACGGTTCATTAACTAGCCTACACGGTTCATAAACTAGCCTACACGGTTCATTAACTAGCCTACACGGTTTCTAAACTAGCCTACACGGTTCATTAACTAGCCTACACGGTTCATTAACTAGCCTACACGGTTCATTAACTAGCATACACAGTTCATTAACTAGCCTACACGGTTCATTAACTAGCCTACACTGTTCATTAACTAGCCTACACGGTTCATTAACTAGCCTACACGGTTCATTAACTAGCCTACACGGTACATTAACTAGCCTACACGGTTCATTAACTAGCCTACACTGTTCATTAACTAGCCTACACGGTTCATTAACTAGCCTACACTGTTCATTAACTAGCCTACACGGTACATTAACTAGCCTACACGGTTCATTAACTAGCCTACACGGTTCATTAACTAGCCTACACGGTTCATTAACTAGCTTACACGGTTCATTAACTAGCCTACACTGTTCATTAACTAGCTTACACGGTTCATTAACTAGCCTACACGGTTCATTAACTAGCCTACACGGTTCATTAACTAGCCTACTCCCGACACTACCCGGTGAAATGCAAGGTGCCAAATTCAAAATCCAAAAGCTGAATTATTAAACATTCATCAATATACAAGTGTTGCATAGTCATCAAAAGCTCTGCTTCTTGGCAATATCACAGCGTTGTCAGATTTCAAAAAGGCTTTACGGCGAAAGCACTACATTTGATTGTTTGAGGGTAGCACCTCAACATTTTTCCCATTAGCATAAATTCATAAACCATTGCGATTCACACAAAACACATTTCACAGCGAAAACAAATCCCTTACTTTTTGAAGAACTTCTGCTGAGGGCTTCCCAAGTGTCCAACGAAGACATCCAATGGTTCTTTTGTTAGAAAAAGTAATTTATTATATCCATAAATCTCTGTTTGGTTGGCGCATTATGTTGATAAAATACAGCGTCCACTCGCCCATTGAACCGTGAAGAGAACTCGTTCAACCTATACACTTGTCCAAGAACAATCAAACATCATTGATAATGTATCCTTAGGAACACTTTTATGTATATTTACTATAATATTTTAACCGGATTATAAACTGGGCTATAGGAAAGGAAAAAACCACAGCGCGCGCGAGCCCCGTGAACGCGTTTCCTCTTCTGTTTACATCCGATGACCACTTCGAAATTCTTCTTCTATTACCATCCAGAGCAACTAAACATCATCAAACACTGTCTAGAGACTGTTGACATCCAGTGGAAGCAATAGGTACTGCAATCTTACTCCCATATATGTCTGTTTTCAATAGGGAGGTGTTCAAAATGAGGCAATGTGTCAAAAACACTTTTTCCACTTTTTCTAATTTGTAACACGTTTCAAACAGAGAAACCCTGTTATTTCTAGGATTTTGTTGTTTGATGGCCATAATGATGAATGCTGAAAATCAGAGCAAAACAATAGAGGATCTGGGGAAGTGTACCAAAAACTTTCTGCAGCATTGAAGGTCCCCAAGAACACAGTGGCCTCCATCATTCTTAAATATAAGAAGTTTGGAACCACCAAGACTCTTCTTAGAGCTGGCGGCCTGGCCAAACTGAGCAATCGGAGGAGAAGGGCCGTGGTCAGGGAGGTGAACAAGAACTCAATGGTCACTCTGACAGAGCTCTAGAGTTCGTCTGTGGAGATGGGAGAACTTTCCAGAAGGACAACCACCTCTGCAGCACACCAATCAGGCCTTTATGGTAGAGTGGCCAGACAGAAGCCACTCCTCAGTAAAAGGCACATGACAGCCGCTTGGAATTTGACAAAAGGCACCTAAAGACTCTCAGATCATGAGAAACAATATTCTCTGGTCTTATGAAACCAAGATTGAACTGCCAAGCGTCACGTCTGGAGGAAACCTGGCACCATCACTACGGTGAAGCATGGTGGTGGCAGCATCATGCTGTGTAGATGTTTTTCAGCATCTTTGAGTGTCCAATCCAAAGCCTGGACTTGAACCCGATCTAACATCTCTGAGTAAAGGGCCTGAATACTTACGTAAGTGTGATATTTCAGTTTTTATTTGTAATACATTTGCAAAAATGTCTAAAAAAAAGTATTGGAATAAAGCTGTAACGTTAAGGGGTCTGAATACTTTCCGAATGCACTGTATATATTGTAGATATGCCATACATTTATGTATAGCATATGGCTGTATACATACTGTATGTTTGGCTCTGGTATGGAGCTTAATGACTCACCTTCTATAAAGTCTGATGGTGA
Source organism: Brachymystax lenok tsinlingensis (assembly GCA_030435695.1). NCBI lineage: Eukaryota > Metazoa > Chordata > Actinopteri > Salmoniformes > Salmonidae > Brachymystax > Brachymystax lenok. The sequence goes on from CM059795.1 coordinate 12,734,643, forward strand.
GTAGACCTTGGTGGTGTGGCCCTTGTCTGCTCCATTGCGGGGGGTGTTGAGACTCTGCAGGGCTGTCTCTAGCGCTTCACTCAGCTCATCCCTCCGGTCCTTCCTCACAGGCTTCTCCTCAGGGTGCCTTGTCAGGCCCATCTCCAGCTGGTACACCCTCTGCAGGGTGAAGCTCTCGAAGGGCACCATGGCATACTCACTGGGTAGTCTAGTCCCCTGGTGGACCTCCGCCCGGCCCAGCTGACTGCGGAGGAACTCCTGAAGGTCAGTGTGGCTCCTGTCGGCCCCTGGCCCTTGTCCTCCCTCCCCGAGGATACCTCCTCCTGGGGACTGGCCACCCCGGCCTCCCCCTGTCCCCCGCTCCATAGAGTCTTGAACTCCTTTCAGCTGCTCGCTGCGCTCCTGTAGCGCTTCCTTCAGCTGGGCGATCTGTTTCTTTAAACTAGCGATGTGGAGCTTGTGTTGCTCCTCGCGCTCTGCAAGCATGGCTTGGTATCCATTCCGCCCAGTGGGTCCGCTCTGAGCCGCCCCCGTGCCCCCTGCTGCCCCTCCTACCCCGACCCCCATCCCAGGGCGTGGCAGGGCGTGGCTCACCACGTTGTCCTCGGAGTGGGGGCTGCAGGTCATGACGTAGAGGAGGGACAGAGAGCAGCACACTAGGACCAGCAGAACGCCCACACGGGACACCCAGGTCAGCAGACCCCTCCGCAGCATCCCGCTATCACCCAGAGGATCCAGGGAAACACACACAACTGGACACACCTTACCCTCCAGCGGTGAATACAGTCTCACTGTCCACTAGAATGTGATTGTCTGTGGGATTGTTATTAATGTCTGACTAACCAGAGAAGATCAGCCTGAATGATCATTTGGCTCATTATTTGGGTCATTGTACATTGCTCATAGCAGCGTCTGGGTTCTTCATCCGTATGTCTGTGGTCAAGGGTGAGGCCCATTGGCCACACCTCCTTCTCCCCTGGATGGGGCCCAGGAAGGCTCAACAAGGTCCAGAACCTGGCTATTTCTATTTCTGATCCAGTCATTGGTAGCAGACGCTATTCATCAGTAAGTCACATCATACATGGTCCCACTACTTTCTCTGTTCACCCTGTTGTTTCCTTCCTGTCTGATGCTGAGGTTCCATTACAGACCCCTGAGAGAATGTCTGTCTCTCTTTGACTTGTCCTATGTTCCACTGGTCTCATGTTTAGGGATGATGACACATTTTTTGTCATGGTCGGAATTGAGTGAACTGCAGAGAGGGGAAACCACATTCTCTAGAAGAAGGTGAATTCACAACTATGTTCACTGGCAGTACTTTCTAGATGTGTACTTCTTCCATGAATTGCCTTCTGGAGAGAGAGAGAGTAGGAGGGAGAGAGAGAGAGAGAGAGAGAGAGAGACAGGGGGTAGAAGGGATAGAGAGAGAGATGGAGAAAGAGAGAGAGTTATAACTCAGTTAGTGTTGATGTACAGTTAAGGTTTTTGAGTATATGATATCATCACCATCAATTACATCCCGTAGTCATCATTATACATTTCCTCAATCTCTTTCATCTAGACATATATGCCTTGGTACATGAGATAGCCTGAAGCCTAAATCTCTCCATCCTGCTGTGGTATAAATCTTTAAGGTCTTATTTACACAGAGGGTAAACATTTACCGAACCTGCGAGGGCTCGAGGAGGGCTAAAACTTGAAGTCTATTGCATTAAGATATAGGGACAGAAAATAGTTTCAATATCTAACTTAGATTAGAAAACATGCCACACAATTTTCAAATGTTTATTTTGATATGAGCTAAAAGTGTGGGTTTCTACCTGGCGTCATTGCCAAGCCAAGCAGAGCATTTCCCAGTCCCTTTAACTGCTGAATAACAATGACCGTGTTCGAGAGCATAAAAACGACTGCAGGCGACTGCCGACTGACTGATCTACAAATCACCTTCCATCATAAATAACGACTCATTATTATTTGTCGATCAGTCAGTCAGTCACAATTTACCCATGATACATTGTGGTTTTGATCCTTTCGAACACGGCCATTGCTGTCAGTGGTGACTGTGTGACACTATGGGGGCTATTCTGGAAACAGTAAGGTTTGAAGCCGTATGTGGACATGTCTGTCCTGTCCTCGTACTGTGGAATATTAGGATCGGTAGAAGTATAAACACAAAACAAGAAAAGCAATAAAATAGGGCATTTACACATCTACACAAACTCTCCTCCCTCCTACCTTTCCTTTCTCCCCCTTTCTCATTCACAAGCACATTTCCTTAATCAGATTAAGACTGTATGGACAGAGACAGAAAAAGACTGCTTATCTGTAGGCCTATGTTTCCATGCCAGTGTGTGCTGTGCACGATGGACACACCTACACACGTGTGTTTGTAAATGTAGTTAGTGTGTTAGCTAGTCAAATCAATCAGTTAGTGTGTTAGCTAGTGTGACTGTATGTGTGTCTCTCTGTTAACTCACCACACAATTAGCTCTTTTATAGGCTTGGTGCAGTCTGCTCCTAATGAAAGGATCAGTTATGCCAGCACTGAATACTGGACTTTATTTAGGAGCTGTGCTGCCTGGGCTGCCCTGCTAGCTCAAACCAACATCTTAGGAAAGAGATGCCTATTTGAAAATACCATGCATTTTGTTTTACCTGAATTTAGAACCAGCTTTAAATCATACAGATTCTGTTGTATGATGTTAAAGGCTCTTTGGGCATTTTCAAAAGCTAAAGATAAACTACTACCACTTGAATAAAGAACAGTATCTTCTGCATAACAATGAAAATCCGCTGTTTCAATAAGATCCCCAATGTTGTTGATAGAACCTTGCAGAACACCTGAGCACACTTCTATGGACTCAGATTTACAACCATCCGCCATTACACATTGTGTACGATTTGATAGATAATCTATAAACCAGATTTATAAACCAGTATATAATTCTTTATAAACCAGATAATTTAAATGACTTCTATATGACCAGTATATACTATATGACTATTATATACTGTACATGACTACTATATGACTAGTATATACTATATGACTATTATATACTGTACATGACTACTATATGACCTGTGTATACTGTACATGACTATATACTGTACATGACTACTAAATTACTAGTATATACTATATGACTATTATATACTGTACATGACTACTATATGACCTGTATATAGTGTGTATGACTATTATATACAGTACATGACCATTATATACTGTACATGACTACTATATGAAAAGTATATACTGTACATGACTACTAAATGACTAGTATATACTATATACAAATTATATACTGTGCATGACTACTATATGACTAGTATATACTATATGACTATTATATACTGTACATGACTACTATATGACCTGTATATAGTGTGCTTGACTATTATATACAGTACATGACCATTATATACTGTACATTACTACTATATGACTATTATATACTGTACATGACTACTAAATGACTAGTATATACTATATAAAAATTATATACTGTGCATGACTACTATATGACTAGTATATACTATATGACTATTATATACTGTACATTACTACTATATGACCTGTATATAGTGTGCATGACTATTGTATACAGTACATGACCATTATATACTGTACATGACTATTATATAAAAAGTATATACTGTACATGACTACTATATGACTAGAATATACTATATGACTATTATACACTGTACATGACTACTAAATGACTAGTATATACTATATAAAAATGATATACTGTGCATGACTACTATACGACTATTATATACAGTGCATGACTATTATATACTGTACATGACTATTATATGACAATTAAATACTATGACTATTATATATTGTACATGACTACTATATGACCTGTATATAGTGTGCTTGACTATTATATACAGTACATGACCATTATATACTGTACATGACTACTAAATGACTAGTATATACTATATAAAAATATATACTGTGCATGACTACTATATGACTAGTATATACTATATGACTATTATATACTGTACATGACTACTATATGACCTGTATATAGTGTGCATGACTATTATATACAGTACATGACATTATATAATGTACATGACTACTATATGAAAAGTATATACTGTACATGACAACTATATGACTTATATACTGTACATGACTACTATATGACTAGAATATACTATATGACTATTATACACTGTACATGACTACTAAATGACTAGTATATACTATATAAAAATGATATACTGTGCATGACTACTATATGACTATTATATACTGTGCATTACTATTATATACTGTACAGGACTACTATATGAATTGTATATATTGTACATGAATATTATGTACTGTACATGACTATTATATGACAATTATATACTATACATGACTACTGTATGACTATTATATACTGTACATTACTATTATATGAAAATTATATCCTGTACATGACTACTATACGACTATTATATACTGTACATGACTATTATATAATGTACATGACTATTATATGAAAATGATATACCGTACATGACTATTATGTACTGTACATGACTATTATATGAAAATGATATACTGTACATGACTACTGTATGACTATTATATACTGTACATTACAACTATGTACTGTACATGACTACTAAACGACTAGTATATACCATATGAAAATTATGTACTGTGCATGACTACTATATGACTATTATATACTGTACATGACTATTATATACTGTACATGACTACTATATGAAAATTATATACTGTACATGACTATTATGTACTGTACATGACTATTATATGACAATTATACACTGTACATGACTACTATATGACTTATATACTGTAAATGACTATTATATGACAATGATATACTGTGCATTACTATTATATGAAAATTATATACTGTACATGACTACTATAGGACTATTATATACTGTACATGACTATTATATACTGTACTATTATATAAAAAATGATATACCGTACATGACTTATGTACTGTACATGACTATTATATGACAATTATATACTGTACATGACTATTATATGAAAATTACATACTGTACATGACTACTGTACATTACTATTATATGACAATTATATACTGTACATGACTATTATATGAAAATTATATACTGTACATGACTACTGTATGACTATTATATACTGTACGTTACTACTATGTACTGTACATGACTACTAAACGACTAGTATATACCATATGAAAATGATGTACTGTGTATGACTACTATATGACTTATATACTGTACATTACTATTATATACTGTACATGACTACTATATGAAAATGATATACTGTACATGACTTATATACTGTACATTACTATTATATGACTATTATATACTGTACATTTCTACTGTATGACTATTAAATACTGTACATTACTACTATGTACTGTACATGAGTACTATATGACTATTATATACATTACATGACTACTATATGACTATTATATACTATACATGACTTTTATATGACTAGTATATACTATACATGACTACTGTGTGACTATTATATACTGTACATTACTACTATGTACTGTACATGACTACTATATGACTATTATATACGTTACATGACTACTATATGACTATTATATACTATACATGACTTTTATATGACTAGTATATACTGTACATGACTACTGAATGACTATTATATACTGTACATTACTACTATGTACTCTACATGACTACTACATGACTATTATATACTGTACATGACTATTACATGACTAGAATATACTGTACTGTATGACTATATACTGTACATTACTACTATGCACTGTACATGACTGCTATATGACTAGTATATACTGTACATAACGAATATGTACTGTACATTACTAATATATACTGTAAATTACTATTATATACAGTACATGACTACTATATGACTATTGTATACTGTACATGACTATGATATGACTAGTATATACTGTACATGACTTCTGTATGACTATTATATACTATACATTACTACTATGTACTGTTCATGACTACTATATGACTACTATATACTGTACATAACTAATATGTATTGTTCATTACTAATATATACTGTAAATGACTATTATATACGGTACATGACTATTATATGACTAGTATACACTGTACATGACTACTGTATGACTATTATATACTGTACATGACTACTATATGACTTCTATATACTATACATGACTATTATATACTGTACATAACTATTATATACGGTACATTACTTTTGTATACTGTACATGACTACTATATGAGAATGATATACTGTACATGAATAATATATACTGTACATTACTACTATGTACTGTACATGACTACTATATGACTTTTATATACTGCACATGACTACTATATGACTTTTCTATACTGTACATGACTATTATATACTGTACGTAGCTATTATATACGGTACATTACTATTATATACTGTACATGACTACTATATGAGAATTATATACTGTACATTACTACTATATACTGTATATGAGTTCTATATACTGTACATTTCTATTATATACTGTACATGACTACTAATCAAATCAAATCAAATCAAATTTTATTTGTCACATACACATGGTTAGCAGATGTTAATGCGAGTGTAGCGAAATGCTTGTCAAGTATATACTATATGACCATTATATACTATACGTGACTACAATATTACTTTTATATGCTGTACATGACTATTATATACTTTACATGACTACTATATGAGTTTTATATACTGTACATGACTATTATATACTGTACATGACTTCCGAGTGGCACAGCGGTCTAAGGCACTGCATCTCAGTGCAAGAGGCGTCACTGCAGTTCCTTGTTTCTAATCCAGGCTGTATCACATCCGGCAGTGATTGGGAGTCCCATAGGGTGGCGCACAATTGGCCTAGCGTCGCTTGGGTTTGGCCGGTGTAGGCCGTCATTGTAAATAAGAATTTGTTCTTAACTGACTTCCCTTCGTAAATAAAGTACATAAATAAATAAACGTGATTATTCCAAGAGATTCCAAGACTATTCCAAGAGATGTACAGTATGTGTCAATATGATGTCAAGATCCTTTGCAGATGTAGATATAACATTTCCGAAAATTATTATTTACTAATTATGATTGCATTATGTAGGGATTATGAATGTGTTATGTAGTCCACACATAACTACCCTTAAATACATTATTACCTGTGTTAACTGAGGGGCCATGGCCTGCTAGTGATCACAAAAGAGACACATGATGAGGTCACAGGTCTGTACCCAAACAATTCGAGCTTCTACTCTTAAAAATCCACCTTTCCAGAAACAAGTCTCTCACCGTTGCCGCTTGCTATAGACCACCCTCTGCCCCCAGCTGTGCCCTTGACACCATATGTGAACTGATTGCCCCCCATCTATCCTCAGAGCTCGTGCTGCTAGGTGACCTAAACTGGGACATGCTTAACACCCCGGCCATCCTACAATCTAAGCTTGATGCCCTCAATCTCACACAAATTATCAATGAACCCACCAGGTACAACCCCAAATCCGTAAACACGGGCACCCTCATAGATCCAATTTCATCCTAACCGATCATCCTAACCAACTTGCCCTCCAAATACACCTCTGCTGTTTTCAACCAAGATCTCAGCGATCACTGCCTCATTGCCTGCATCCGTAATGGGTCTGCGGTCAAACGACCACCCCTCATCACTGTCAAACGCTCCCTAAAACACTTCAGCAAGCAGGCCTTTCTAATCGACGTGGCCCGCGTATCCTGGAAGGATATTGACCTCATCCCGTCAGTAGAGGATGCCTGGTCATTCTTTAAAAGTGCCTTCCTCACCATCTTAAATAAGCTTGCCCCTTTCAAAAATGTAGAACCGGGAACAGATATAGCACTTGGTTCTCTCCAGACCTGACTGCCCTTGACCAGCACAAGAACATCCTGTGGCGTTCTGCACTAGCATCGAATAGCCCCCGCGATATGCAACTTTTCAGGGAAGTTAGGAACCAATATACAAAGGCAGTTAGGAAAGCTAAGGCTAGCTTTTTCAAGCAGAAATTTGCATCCTGTAGCACAAACTCAAAAAAGTTCTGGGACACTGTAAAGTCCATGGAGAATAAGAGCACCTCCTCCCAGCTGCCCACTGCACTGAGGCTAGGAAACACTGTCACCACCAACAAATCCACTATAATTGAGAACCATGCTTTCCACCTGGCTACCCCTACCCCAGTCAACAGCTCTGCTCTCCACAAAGCAACTTGGCCAAGCCTCCACCATTTCTCCTTCACCCAAATCCAAATAGCCGATGTTCTAAAAGAGCTGCAAAATCTGGACCCCTACAAATCAGCCGGGCTAGATAGTCTAGACCCCCTCTTTCTAAAATGATCTGCCGAAATTGTTGCAACCCCTATTACTAGCCTGTTCAACCTCTCTTTTGTATCGTCTGAGATTCTCAAAGATTGGAAAGCTGATGCGGTCATCCCCCTCTTCAAAGGGGGAGACACTCTAGACCCAAACTGCTACAGACCTATATCTATCCTACCCTGTCTTTCTAAGGTCTTCGAAAGCCAAGTTAACAAACAGATTACCGACCATTTCGAATCCCACCGTACCTTCTCCGCTGTGCAATCTGGTTTCCGAGCTGGTCATGGGTGCACCTCAGCCACGCTCAAGGTCCTAAACGATATCATAACCGCCATCGATAAGAGACATTACTGTGCATCCGTATTCATTGATCTGGCCAAGGCTTTTGACTCTGTCAATCACCACATCCTTATTGGCAGACTCAACAGCCTTGGTTTCTCAAATGATTGCCTCGCCTGGTTCACCAACTACTTCTCTGGTAGAGTTCAGTGTGTCAAATCAGAGGGCCTGTTGTCCGGACCTCTGGCAGTCTCTATAGGGTTGCCACAGGGTTCAATTCTCGGGACGACTTTCTTCTCTGTATACATCAATGATGTCGCTCTTGCTGCTGGTGATTCTCTGATCCACCTCTACGCAGATGACACCATTCTGTATACATCTGGCCCTTCTTTAGACAATGTGTTAACTAACCTCCAGACGAGCTTCAATGCCATACAACTCTCCTTCATTGGCCTCCAACTGCTTTAAATGCAAGTAAAACTAAATGCATGCTCTTAAACCGATCACTGCCCGCACCTGCCTGCCCGTCCAGCATCACTACTCTGGACAGTTCTGACTTGGACAACTATGTGGACAACTACAAATACCTAGGTGTCTGGTTAGACTGTAAACTCTCCTTCCAGACTCACAGTAAGCTTCTCCAATCCAAAATTAAATTGAGAATCGGCTTCCTATTTCGACACAAAGCATCCTTCACGCATGCCGCCAAACATACCCTCGTAAAACTGACCATCCTACCGATCCTCGACTTCGGCGATGTCATTTCTAAAATAGCCTCCAACACTCTTCTCAACAAATTGGATGCAGTCTATCACAGTGCCATCCGTTTTGTCACCAAAGCCCCATATACTACCCACCACTGCGACCTGTACGCTCTCGTTGGCTGGCCCTCGCATCATTGGGGCGGCTGGGTAGCCTAGTGGTTAGAGCGTTGGACTAGTAACCAAAAGGTTGCAAGTTCAAATCCCCGAGCTGACAAGGTACAAATCTGTTGTTCTGCTCTGAACAGGCAGTTCAGGCTGTCATTGAAAATAAGAATTTGTTCTTAACTGACTCGCCTAGTAAAATAAAGGTTAAAAAAAATACTTGTTGCTAAACCCACTGGCTCCAGGTCATCTACAAGTCTTTGCTAGGTAAAACCCTGCCTTATCTCAGCTCACTGGTCACCATAGCAGCACCCACCCATAGCACGTGCTCCAGCAGGTATATCTCACTGGTCACCCTCAAATCCAATTCCTACTTTGGCTGCCTTTCCTTCCAGTTCCCTGCTGCCAATGACTGGAATGAACTACAAAAATCTCTGAAGCTGGAGACTCATATCTACCTCACTAGCTTTAAGCACCAGCTGTCAGTGCAGCTCACAGATCTCTGCACCCACACATAGCCCATCTGTAAACAGCCCATCCTACTACCTCATCCCCATACTGTATTTATTTACTTACCTTGCTCCTTTGCACCCCAGTATCTCTCCTTGCAAGGAAGGATTTACTCAAGACACCCTACAAGGCCCTCATCCCCGTCATTCGCAGGAGGAAAAAACGGAGGCATCGTGGACGACGGTCCGGGTGCCTTGTAAGGATTCGTCACAAACAGGGAAATCTACCTTTACCATCGGTCCTATTAGTCAACGTACAATCAATCGATAATAAAATAGACAAACTATGAGCACGTATATCCTACCAACGGGACATTAAAAACTGTAATATCTTATGTTTCACCGAATCATGGTTGAATGATGACATGATTAACATACAGCTGGTGGGTTTTAAGCGGTCTCTGGTAAGACAAGGGGCGGTGGCCTATGCATATTTGTAAACAACAGCTGGTACATGAAATCTAAGGAAGTCTCGAGGTTTTGTTCGCCTGAGGTAGAGTATCTCATGATAAGCTGTAGACCACACTATTTACCAAGATTTTACCATATTTTTCATAGTCTATATACCAATCTGAGGTGTAGTTAACTCTAATGAACTTATCCTCTGCAGCAGAGGTAACTCTGGGTCTTCCTTTTCTGTGACAGTCCTCATGAGAGCCAGTTTCATCATAGCGCTTGATGGTTTTTGTGACTGCACTTGAAGAAACGTTCAAAGTTCTTGAAATGTTCCGGATTGAGTGACCTTTATGTCCTAAAGTAATGATGGACTGTCGTTTCTCTTTGCTTATTTGAGCTGTTCTTGCCATAATATGGACTTGGTCTTTTACCAAATAGGGCTATCTTCTGTATACCACCCATACCTTGTCACAACACAACTGATTGGCTCAAACGCATTAAGAAGAAAATAAATTCCACAAATGAACTTTTAAGAAGGCACACCTGTTAATTGAAATGCATTCCAGGTGACTACCTCATGAAGCTGTTTGAGAGAATGCCAAGAGTGTGAAAAGCTGTCATCAAGGCAAAGGGTGGCTACTTTGAAGAATCTCAAATGTTTAACACTTTTTTGGTTACTACATGATTCCATATGTGTTATTTCATAGTTTTGATGTCTTCACTATGATTCAACAATGTATAAAATAAAAAATAAAGAAAAACCCTGGAATGAGTATGGATGTCCAAACTTTTGACTGGTACTGTACGTATATATTAATTACAAATGAAAAGCTGAAATGTTTTGAGTCAATAAGTATTCAACCCCTTTTTTTATGGCAAGCCTAAATAATTTCAGGAGTAAACATGTGCTTAACAAGTCACATAATAAATTGCATGTTTAATTAACATTATTTTTGATTGACTACCTCATCTCTGTACCCCACACATACAATTATCTGTAAGGTCTCTCAGTCAAGCAGTGCATTTGGTAGAGAGGTTAACATTAAATTCTCTGGCAAGAGCTCTGGTGGACATTCCTGCAGTCAGCATGCCAATTGCATGCGCCCTCAAACCTTGTGGCACAGCGTGTTCCAGTTCCTGCCAATATCCAGCAACATCGCTCAGCCATTGTAGAGGAGTGGGACAACATTCCACAGGCCACAATCAACAGCCTGATCAACTCTATGCAAAGCAGATGTGTTGCGCTGCATGAGGCAAATGGTGGTCACACCAAGTCTGGTTTTCTGATCTACACGCCTACCTTTTTTAAAAAGGTATCAATGACCAACAGATGCATATCTGTATTCCCACTCATGTGAAATCCATAGATTACTGCCTAATGAATTTATTTCAATTGGCTGATTTCTTATGTGAACTGTGACTCAGTAAAATATTTGAAATTGTTGCATGCTGCGTTTACATTTTTGTTCAGTATAGTTACTCCATAATACTAACCCAAATTATAGAGTGAAAAGCAGGAAGCTAAAGTAAAACTGCAAAAAATGTGGCAAAGAAATTACATTTATGTCCTGAATACAAAGGTTTATGTTGTACGCAAATGAAATACAACACATCACTGAGTACCACTCTCCATATTTTCAAGCATGGTGGTGGTTGCATCATGTTATGGGTATGCTTGTAATTGTTAAGGATTGGGGAGTTTTTCAGGATAAAAAAAGGAATGAAATGGTGCTAAGCACAGGCAGAATCCTAGAGGAAAAACTGGTTCAGTCTGCTTTCCACTGGGAGATGAATTCACCTTTTAGCAGGACAATAACCTAAAACACAAGGCCAAATCCACACTGGAGTTGCTTATCAAGAAGACAGTGAATGTTCCTGAGTGGCCGAATTACAGTTTGGACTTAAATCTATTTGAAAACATATGGCGAGACCTGAAGATGGTTGTCTAGAAATGATCAACAACCAAATTGACAGAGCTTGAAGACCTTCAAAAAGAATAATGGGCAAATGTTGCACAATCCAGGTGTGGAAAGCTCTTAGAGACTTACCCAGAAAGACTCACATCTGTAATTGCTGCCAAAGGTGCTCCTACAAATTATTGACTCAGAGGTGTGAATACTTATTTAATTAGATTTTTCAATATTACATTTTCAAAATATTTGCGGAAATCTTTAAAAACATGTTTTTACTTTGTCATTGTGGGGTATTGTCTGTAGATGGGTGAAAAAAATATATCCTTAATCAATTTTGAATTTAGGCTGAAACACAACAACATTTGGAATAAGTCAAGGGGTATTAATACTTTCTGAAGTAGACTGTACACGGGGTAGCAGTACTGAGTCAAAGTGACAATAAAACATATACAGTTGAAGTCGGAAGTTTACATACACCTAAGCCAAATACATTTAAACTCAGTTTTTCACAATTCCTGAAATGTAATCCTAGTAAAAAGTCCCTGTCTTAGGTCAGTTAGGATCACCACTTTATTTTAAGAATGTGAAATGTCAGAATAATAGTAGAGAGAATGATTTATTTCAGCTATTATTTCTTTCATCACATTCCCAGTTGGTCAGAAGTTTGCATACACTCAATTAGTATTTGGTAGTATTGCCTTTAAATTGTTTAACTTGGGTCAAACGTTTCGGGTAGCCTTCCACAAGCTTCCCACAATAAGTTTGGTGAATTTTGGCCCATTCCTCCTGACATAGCTGGTGTAACTGAGTCAGGTTTGTAGGCCTCTTTGCTCGCATGCGCTTTTTCAGTTCTGCCCACAAATATTCTATAGGATTGAGGTCAGGGCTTTGTGATGGCCACTCCAATACCTTGACTTTGTTGTCCTTAAGCCATTTTGCCACAACTTTGGAAGTATACTTGGGGTCACTGTTCATTTGGAAGACCCATTTGCGACCAAGTTTTCACTTCCTGACTGATGTCTTGAGATGTTGCTTCAATATATCCATATAACTTTCCTTCCTTATGATACCATCTATTTTGTGAAGTGCACCATTCCCTCCTGCAGCAAAGCACCCCCACAACATGATGCAGCCTCCTCCGTGCTTCACGGTTGGGATGGTGTTCTTCGGCTTGCAGGCCTCCCCCTTTTTCCTCCTAACATAATGATGTTCATTATGGCCAAACAGTTCTATTTTTGTTTCATCAGACCAGAGGACATTTCTCTAAAAAGTACGATCTTTGTCCCCATGTGCAGTTGCAAACCGTGGTCTGGCTTTTTTATGGCAGTTTTGGAGTAGTGGCTTCTTCCTTGCTGAGCGGCCTTTCAGGTTATGTCAATACAGAACTCGTTTTACTGTGGATATAGATACTTTTGTACCTGTTTCCTCCAGCATCTTCACAAGGTCCTTTGCTGTTGTTCTGGGATTGATTTGCACTTTTCGCACCAAAGTACATGAATCTCTAGGAGACAGAATGCGTCTCTTTCCTGAGCGGTATGACGGCTGCGTGGTCCCATGGTGTTTATAGTTGCGTACTATTGTTTGTACAGATGAACGTGGTACCTTCAGGCGTTTGGAAATTGCTCCCAAGGATGAACCAGACTTGTGGAGGTCTACCATTTTTTTTCTTAGGTCTTGGCTGATTTCTTTAGATTTTCCCATGATGTCAAGCAAAGAGGCACTGAGTTTGAAGGTAGACCTTGAAATACATCCACAGGTACACCTACAATTGACTCAAATTATGTCAGGTAGTGTATCAGAAGCTTCTAAAGCCATGACATCATTTTCTAGAATTTTCCAAGCTGTTTAAAGGCACAGTCAACTTAATGTATGTAAACTTCTGACCCACTGGAATTGTGATACAGTGAATTATAAGTGAAATAATCTGTCAGTAAACAATTGTTGGAAAAATGACTTGTGTCAAGCACAAAGTAGATGTCCTAACCGACTTGCCAAAACTATAATTTGTTAACAAGAAATGTGTGGAGTGGTTGAAAAACTAGTTTTAATGACTCCAACCTAAGTGTATGTAAACTTCCCACTTCAACTGTATACAGTGCATTTGGAAAGTTTCAAACCCTTTGACTTTTTCCACATGTTGTTACCTTACAGCCTTATTCTAAAATGGATTAAATAGTTTATTTCCCTCATGAATCTAAACACAATACCCCACAATGACAAAGCAAAAACTGGCTTTTAGAAATGTTATGAAATCTATTAAAAATTTTAAAAATTAAAATCACAGTATTCAGACCCTTTACCCAGTACTTTGTTGAAGCACCTTTGGCAGCGATTACAACCTTGAATCTTCTTGGGGATGATGCTACAAGCTTGCACTATATATATATATATACACAGTGAGGGAAAAAAGTATTTGATCCCCTGTTGATTTTGTACGTTTGCCCACTGACAAAGAAATGATCAGTCTATAATTTTAATGGTAGGTTTATTTGAACAGTGAGAGACAGAATAACAACAAAAATATCCAGAAAAACGCTTTTGAAAAAATGTTATAAATTGATATGCATTTTAATGAGGGAAATAAGTATATGACCCCCTCTCAATCAGAAAGATTTCTGGCTCCCAGGTGTCTTTTATAGAGGTAACGAGCTGAGATTAGGAGCACACTCTTAAAGGGAGTGCTCCTAATCTCAGTTTGTTACCTGTATAAAAGACACCCGTCCACAGAAGCAATCAATCAATCAGATTACAAACTCTCCACCATGGCCAAGACCAAAGAGCTCTCCAAAGATGTCAGGGACAAGATTGTAGACCTACACATGGCTGGAATGGGCTACAAGACCATCGCCAAGCAGCTTGGTGAGAAGGTGACAACAGTTGGTGCGATTATTCGCAAATGGAAGAAACACAAAAGAACAGTCAATCTCCCTCGGCCTGGGGCTCCATGCAAGATCTCACCTCGTGGAGTTGCAATGATCATGAGAACGAAATCAGCCCAGAACTACACGGGAGGATCTTGTCAATGATCTCAAGGCACCTAGGACCATAGTCACCAAGAAAACAATTGGTAACACACTACGCCGTGAAGGACTGAAATCCTGCAGCGCCCACAAGGTCCCCCTGCTCAAGAAAGCACATATACATGCCCGTCTGAAGTTTGCCAATGAACATCTGAATGATTCAGAGGACAACTGGGTGAAAGTGTTGTGGTCAGATGAGACCAAAATGGAGCTCTTTGGCATCAACTCAACTCGCCGTGTTTGGAGGAGGAGGAATGCTGCCTATGACCCCAAGAACACCATCCCCACCGTCAAACATGGAGGTAGAAACATTATGCTTTGGGGGTGTTTTTCTGCTAAGGGGACAGGACAACTTCACCGCATCAAAGGGACGATGGACGGGGCCATGTACCGTCAAATCTTGGGTGAGAACTTCCTTCCCTCAGCCAGGGCATTGAAAATGGGTTGTGGATGGGTATTCCAGCATGACAATGACCCAAAACACACGGCCAAGGCAACAAAGGAGTGGCTCAAGAAGAAGCACATTAAGGTCCTGGAGTGGCCTAGCCAGTCTCCAGACCTTAATCCCATAGAAAATCTGTGGAGGGACCTGAAGGTTCGAGTTGCCAAACGTCAGCCTCGAAACCTTAATGACTTGGAGATCTGCAAAGAGGAGTGGGACAAAATCCCTCCTGAGATGTGTGCAAACCTGGTGGCCAACTACAAGAAACATCTGACCTCTGTGATTGCCAACAAGGGTTTTGCCACCAAGTACTAAGTCATGTTTTGCAGAGGGGTCAAATACTTCTTTCCCTCATTAAAATGCAAATCAATTTATAACATTCTTCACATTTTCTGCATTTTTTTTGTTGTTATTCTGTCTCTCACTGTTCAAATAAACCTACCATTAAAATTATAGACTGATCATTTCTTTGTCAGTGGGCAAATGTACAAAATCAGCAGGGGATCAAATATTTTTTTCCCTCACTGTATATTATTTAAAGAATATTTTTTATTTTGGCAGTGCAGTGGAAAGGAGACGAGGAGAGGATGCCACTTGTACACTATTTAGATGTACCCTATGAGTCCACAGCCTGTAACTACCAGGCCTTCTCCCAGCAGCAGAGATCCCTTCCACACAGAGCCAGGTTGGGAGGAGAGACTGAATGAATGGTGATTCTCAGCCAAACCACTGACTGTGTCAATGGATTGATTCACTGGTTGCCATTTGACTCCCCAGGGGAACTGAGAGGGCTGTCATACTGCAATATAAAACCTCTACATAATTTTCTGGGATGATGTGTTCTTCTCTGACATCAATAATTACATTACGATTCATTATTAAATTTCACCATCATACGGATTCTATCTACATTTAATACTGTACACAGATCCCAATATAATGCACATCCCTGATGTGAAACTGAATGAAAAGTACATTACAAAATAACATCTATTCCTACTTCTGAAACCAGGGTCCATATTCTGTCAGAATTGTGCGCTACTGTAGTGAAATCAGGTGCAGGAGAGCGGAGAGTAATTTCCAGTCGCACACTTTAATGGCAGTAGCAACAAACAATAGAATGAACGCAACTAGCGTCAAACTACCCTCTAGCCAAAAACAAAGGTGTAAGGCGCGACACAAGCACAATGTCCAATAGTGTCACAATAACCAAAATATAATAACGTGTAAAAAACAAGTTACCCGACTGAACCTAGCCTGGCTCGTTACACAAACCTGAACAATCAAAACAATTCCACACATCGACATGATAGGAAACAGAGTAATAAATACATGCCGTGAATACTGGAATTAAAACCAGGTGTGAAGGGAACAAGACAAAATCAATGGAACAATGAACAATTGAATGGCGATGGCTAGAAAGCCGGTGACGTCGACCGCCGAACGCCGCCCGAACAAGGAGAGGAGCTGACTTTGGTGGAAGTCGTGACATATTCATAAACCGTGTCAGAGTAGGACTACTGATCCAGGATCAGTTCGATATGATCCATGCACTCTTATTCATTATGATATTATGATATTAAGCACTCCTACTCTGAGACACTTTGTGAATAGGTTGGCAACTGAGCTAACCTTCAAGTCTTGTCTTAATTTTCAGTCTGAAGTGAAACAAACTGCCATTGTATTGCAGTCAGGAAATGATGTGCATTTTTAGTTTCTGGCAGGTCTCATCTCAGCGGTGATGTCATAGCAATACAGAGGGAAGTATTAAACTGTGGTGTTACAGTTTAGAGGAGTTTAGCCATGTTCCTGTCACCCCTAATTAATGGTGTTGTGTATGAATAGTTACGTACCACTGTGGGTTCTGTCTTGCTGTTACTGCTGTTACTTCGGCTAATGTTTCTGACGTTCTTCCTGTGTTCGTATAACTAAGAGGGATTAGTTTGTTCCTTTGAAGCAGTAGAGCTAGATTTAATCCATCCTACTTTACAAATGTTCATGCGGAATCTTTGTATACGCATTTGCTAAATGGGAATCATTACGTGATCATTATGCAAATAGTGTTTATAAACGATAGTGTACAAATTTAGAAAAAAAAAGGAGCAGAAGGGCACCGACCGGATATAACATATTCTGATCTGACTAAGCTATGATAAGTGGTGTATTTTCTCTTTCAGAGGACTTGCAGAAGAGGGAGCGACAGAAAAGAGAGAGAGGTGAGGTGGCGAGCCGGGCGGGCGATGATCAGAGGGGGACACCTCTTGTGTTAATCTCTGAGTAGCATCTGGTTGTGACATGGAAACAACTATCCCTGTTAGAAAGGCTTCCTGGCTACAGGGTATTGGGCTGTGCCCTGTGGGTGGGAGGCGGAGGTGTGTCTGTGTGTGTGTGTGGGACGACGACAGATGGTTCGCAGGGTACTATTTATTCTAAATACTGACCCATTTCTGGCCCATACCCAGACAGCAGTCATAGTTATGCCGGAAAAATAACATGTCCTTCTCAAACAGAGACGAGAGGGGAAGGAACAGGTTGGGGAGGTGGAGAGGTGGGGAGGGTGTGGAAAGGGCTTCTGACAGCCTCCTTTTTCTTCTCTGCAGAAGAGAGTATCTTTGTGAAGTGTGAACTATTTGAGGTAGGATTTTGTGGCATTCTCACCTGTGGCTCTGAGGTGTTGTTGGTGTGCTAAGACGTCTCTGTAGGCTACTCCATGCTGTCTGTAGACTACTCCATACTGTTTGTAGGCTACTCCATGCTGTTTGTAGGCTACTCCATGCTGTCTGTAGACTACTCCATGCTGTCTGTAGACTACTCCGTGCTGTCTGTAGACTACTCCGTGCTGTCTGTAGACTCCTCCGTGCTGTCTGTAGGCTACTCCATGCTGTCTGTAGACTACTCCATACTGTTTGTAGGCTACTCCATGCTGTTTGTAGGCTACTCCATGCTGTCTGTAGACTACTCCATGCTGTCTGTAGACTACTCCATGCTGTCTGTAGACTACTCCATGCTGTCTGTAGACTACTCCGTGCTGTCTGTAGGCTACTCCATGCTGTCTGTAGACTACTCCGTGCTGTCTGTAGACTACTCCGTGCTGTCTTTAGCCTACTCCATGCTGTCTGTAGGCTACTCCACGCTGTCTGTAGACTACTCCATGCTGTCTGTAGGCGACTACATGCTGACTGTAGGCTTCTCCGTGCTGTCTGTAGGCTACTCCGTGCTGTCTGTAGGCTACTCCGTGCTGTCTGTAGGCTACTCCGTGCTGTCCGTAGGCTACTCCGTGCTGTCCGTAGCCTACTCCGTGCTGTCCGTAGTCTACTCCGTGCTGTCTGTAGGCTACTCCGTGCTGTCCGTAGACTACTCCATGCTGTCCGAAGGCTACTCCATTCTGTCTGTAGACTACTCCATGCTGTTTGTAGGCTACTCCATACTGTTTGTAGGCTACTCCATTCTGTCTGTAGACTACTCCATACTGTTTGTAGGCTACTCCATGCTGTTTGTAGGCTACTCCATGCTGTTTGTAGGCTACTCCATTCTGTCTGTAGACTACTCCATACTGTTTGTAGACTACTCCATGCTGTCTGAAGGCTACTTCATGCTGTCTGTAGGTTACTCCATTCTGTCTGTAGGCTACTCCATGCTGTCTGTAGACTACTCCATGTTGTTTGATGGTTCTATCCTTGGTATCCTGACTGTTTTCTTTTTGCCTAGATCTCTGGATGTCTATAATTGCATTAACAATTATTTCTGCATTCCAGTATGCAGCTCAATGTACAAACACTATTACAGTGTGTGACTGTTTGTGTGTGTGTGTGTGTGTGTGTACGCAAGGCGGTTACTAAATACATGAAGCTAGAATGTTCAAATATTTACCATACTGATCACTGAGCAGGGTGCAGTGGTTACATACATGAACGCTTAACAGTGGTCGGTCTGTAATGACTAAAAACAAGATCATGAACCCTACTAACCCTATAACAAACTCAGTGATCTCTATATATCAGTTATTCCTCCAGTTTCGTCCTGGTCACTAAAGTGTTGTTCTCTACCTGGGCTTCCCTTCGGGAATGTACAGTGGCTTTTAATGTGAATCTGTCTGAACTGGTCGTGTAGAAAAAGGGGAAATTCTACTGTGACATAAAAGCTCCAGGTGGGGTCGACCCCCTGGTTTCACTGCCTAACCCTAACCCCACCATCAGGTCCATCGCTGAGAAGAAGGAGAAGAGGAGGAGAGGGGGAGAGGGGGAGAGGGGGGAGAGGGGAGTGAACACAAAACCAATCAAAGGTGTTACTGTAGAGCAGTCCTTTAGAGAGAGAGAGGGAAAAGGAGAGATGGGGGGAGAGAGAAAGAAAGAAAGAGAGAGAGAGAGAGAGAGAGAGAGAGAGAGAGAGAGAGAGAGAGAGAGAGAGAGAGAGAGAGAGAGAGAGAGAGAGAGAGCGCAAGGGATAGAGAGAAAGAGAGAAGTGAGAGAGGGGGCAGAGAGAGGGTTAGAGAAAGGGCTCTTTGATGTCCCTCTGGCCCTCAGGTGATTCTCCCTCCCCTTAATTAGGGTTCCTGGGAGCTACTTTCCTCTGTGCCAGGCCCCAGCCTGATCCTACACTACCCTAGCCGCCATCTGGCCCGCTCTGCTCCTAAAAACACTCTCTGTTCTGCTACACACTAAACACTTAATCTCAGTTACGCACTCCATCTCTCTATCTATACACAAAAGCACATAGTGTCACATTGACATACTTACCTAGACCAGAACTACAGAACTATAATGAAAGTGTTATTCCTAAAACAATACATAAAAAGCCACAATGCTTTCAATGCAATCCATATTAGGAAGGTGTTCTTAATGTTTTCTACTCTCAGTGTATTTTTACACAGTCTATGACTGGGTTCTTAGTGTAGCAGGATAATCTCGAATATGGGTTCCCTCTACCTAGATTAGATATTATACAATAATATTGTCACTCCCACTCCTGCAGGCTAATGTACCATTAGTACATCAGTACTGAGTGTGCCCTGATTTGGGCTTCACTTGCTGATGAAGGAGCTTCTATACAGAGTGTGTGTTCTGCCCTCATTGCCCTGGCATCGTCACCAGGTCTGAAGACTGCCAGATAACACATGAACTCATCCAGCATGATCTTCTAGCCTCAGGTTACATCTCATCTGCATGGGTGGCATGGCTGTGTGACACACACACAGACGCACACGCAAAGGTTGCATACACACACACACACACACAGACATGCCTGCAAGGTCGCACACACACACACACACACACACACACATACACACACACACACACACACACACACACACACACACACACACACACACACACACACACACACACACACACTGGCATACACACTGGCATACACACACACTGGCATGCACACACACACGCAGACACACACACACACACCCCTTTCCCTGTTTTCTGGCGTCCTGAGAGAAACATGATGTACCGGATTTCTGGCGAATTAGTGTGCAGAATCCAGCGACCTTGTCCAACAAATGGTGTAAGACTTTGGCCAGCAGCACCAGCCTCCTATTAGATCCACACACTGGAGTCCTCTGTCCTCCTGTTGGATGTCCAACAGACTGGAGTCCTCTGTCCACCTGTGTGATGTCCAACAGACTGGAGTCCTCTGTCCTCCTGTGTGATGTCCAACAGACTGGAGTCCTCTGTCCTCCTGTGTGATGTCCAACAGACTGGAGTCCTCTGTCCTCCTGTGTGATGTCCAACAGACTGGAGCCCTCTATCCAACAGACCAGTGGGCTCACACTGGAGACTAGAAGGGGTACTGATTTTGGAATGGGATCAGTGAATGGAGCCAGTGTGTGTGCATGTGGACATGACTGGTAGCCAGGACTGCTGGCTTCGTAATACAGGTAGGGTTGGTTTATATGGCCAGGACTTCTGTGTGTGTGTGTGTGTGTGTGTGTGTGTGTGTGTGTGTGTGTGTGTGTGTGTGTGTGTGTGTGTGTGTGTGTGTGTGTGTGTGTGTGTGTGTGTGTGTGTGTGTGTGTGTGTGTGTGTGTGTGTGTGTGTGTGTGTGTGTGTGTGTGTGTGTGTGTGTGCGTGCGTGCGTGTGTGTGTCGAGCTGCGATCGATAAGGATGACTCATCCTCTGATGTCTGGTCATTAAGGAGAGATATCTCTGTGGAGATCACATTACTACCGAGACATGATAATAATATTTAATAAAATATATGCCATTTATCATCATCGTGAGCACATCATGCGATAAAATGACCCTGGATGGACTCAGAGTCATACCTCTATGTCTCTGGATGGACTGTACTTCAGACAGAGAGAGGATGACTGACACCTGATCTCTGTAACACAAGCTAAATGTCACGTCAGCACCAGCAGCCACCAGCGGGCCAGCAGAGGATTAACTAGTGAATATTCCGCACATGGAAACAGGAGGGCATCTAACAGATGGACATTAGACTCACACACAGATACATAATGTCTTGTTGTAGTGAACATCTCACTAAGGGAAACCATATCCCCCTAAACAGAAAGGATACTTGGCACCAAGTGGCACACATATGTTTGGCTAGTGAATAGTCATTTCACTGTTACAGCGTGGGGTCTGACTCTGAAAATAGTATCTGACAGATTTTTGACTGGCTTAAAATATACTTACAATATCTGTCTAAATAATTCATACAAAACACATTTCAAGCAATCCAAGTTTATTTATTTCTGATTTAGAAAACAACTGGATCTATTATGGCCAAATATTTTAGCAGTGAGGCACTTTAGGCCAACCTTTTCACGATTGCATAAAGCAGGCTTAGAGAGTAATTTCCTGATTAAAACCAAGGCCCTGAATTAGCACACAGTGCAATCAATAGGACATTATCTGTGAGTTTTGTGTGAGAGCAGAGCTGCGGCTAGGACTTTGGATGTTGTAATGTCTGGGGGTATTTGCCCCTACGCAAACAACCAACCTCTTTACTCTACGCTCTCGCAACGTTCCCAATTAACCGCTTACTGCTAATCTACCCAATTTTCATCTGAATTTTGCGTGACGTCAGGCGGACGGACTGTCTGGATGAGTGTGTGTGTGTGTGAGAGAGAGAGCAAAAGAACGAGAGAAGCAGAAAGAGAGAAGCAGAAAGAGAGAAGCAGAAAGAGAACCTGTCCTAGCTGAGTGGTTCTCTGTTCACACGAGGAAAGGCAGGAGGCTCACAATATCATGCATCTCCTTTTAGTCACTCTGTGTGCCAGTCCGTCTCTCCCACAGAATAGAATGTGTCATCATCATCATCATCATCATCATCTCTGTCAACATGAGAGAACTGGGCACACCTCTTCTCTTCACCAAACTCCTTCCATCCTATCCCTGTAGGCCATTGCTGGGGGAGTGAGACTAGGCTACTGTCTGTCATCTCATTCCAACACTACCCTCTTTCATCTCATAGACACAGGCCCATTTCCACCACAGCCTAACTCTATTCTCTTGACAATATCGCTCCCTCCCAACCTATCTCTATTTTCTTCACAGCATTAGCCCATCTAAAAACAAACATCCCAGCGATGAGCACAATACTGTCACAATGAATAAAAGGCACCCGTATTTAAGCAGTCTTTTCTCTCTCTCTCTGTTCTCTCTCTTTTCTCTCTCTCTGTTCTCTCTCTCTGTGTGTTCTCTCTCTCTCTCTGTTCTCTCTATCTTTCTGTTATCTCTCTCTCTCTCTCTCTTTCTCTATCTCATTGGAAATTAAATGTTATTTGTCACATGCGCCGAATACAACAGGTGTAGACCTTACAATGAAATGCTTACTTACAAGCCCTTAACCAAATTTAATTGAAATGCCTGAACTGATTGGAGATGGCATGATATTAACTCTTGATATATATATATATATGTGTGTGTGTTATATTTCATAAGGCTTAGCCTATATGTTCGTTATCTTCTTGATGCTGAAACAATTTCCATCACCAAATCTCATCTCACCATCTAGGAAATAGACTAAACTTCCCTGATGTGAACAGACAGTTAATTTGGTGTTTACATGGCAACATGTGCCCGTATCAACCGCCAAATCAAACAATATCGAACACAGGCAAAGCTTATCCCACTTACCCACAGAATGACACTCTCAAACATTAGACACACAGAAAGACGATAACAATCATCATGCTTTCTCCATACCTTTCATTCAACCATTTCTCCTTATTCCAGTGGATGGCTCTCGGTGCGTTACCCCGGTCTTCAAGCTCTGGACCGTAAGCACGAGTGTAAAAAGTGCGGTGAATAAAGAGCATGTGTGTACTCACACAGGAAGAGGATCCTGCGAGCCCAGCCCGCCCCGGTGGTTTCTCCGCCTCTCCTCAACACTCACATAAAGGATGTGTTGTTACCTGATTCAGCATGCCCTTATAGCACAATAAACACTACTGGCTTTCATACACTCATACAGTCCTATGCCGGCAAGAAAGTAGCTTAGTCTTATTCGATTTAATCTCCTAAGTGAGATATGTGGATCTGGATTCGTCTATACGCAAATTTTAGTTGTGCTGTAGCTTATAATATTTGGTCTTGTCTGGTTCTGAGATAGACTGGCAGTCCACATGAACACATCGGGGAGATGAGAGTTGAGAAACTCCCCTAACGCACAGCATGCGTAAAAAGCGCAGAACAGTTCTGTCTTTTGGTCTAGTATGAACCTGTAGGCCAACAACGTTGGTGTTGAAATATCAAACGTACCATTATTGCCTAATATGAAAAGGCAAATAAATGTTAGACCCCGATTGATATCCTATTTCAACTTGAACTGCCGGACCGTTATTCTGAAAAGGTGCGTCTACTCTGTAAAAAAACACCACCCACAAATCTAGATGTTTCAGCTTTTTATTATTATGTAACTGGTTCCACAGTCTTTTTTTTGTTTACTAAATTTTTCGGTAAAAGTTTTACTTGAAGTAAAACATGTTAGTTGTCCCAAACTTAACTCTTACGTTTGGGACAACTTAGCAACATGAGAAAACAGACAAAACATGTAATCAACTTAAAATGATGTGTTTGCTCAATTTGTCACATATGTTCATTCAACTAGAAATTATCATTTAGGGCATCTTACCTAAAACAAAGGCTGTGGAACTAGTTACACACACAGTGCTTTTAAAATACAATGTTTTCAACTGACATATTTGACACACATTGACATACATGATTACATTGTGCATGTTCATTTATACACTAATTCTTATTCAACCTGGGATTTTAATGCACAACCTCTTGGTTTATGGCCTTCCAATCTTCCGCTATGTCACCATGTCTGTGTAAATTACTTATTTCACCTGTTTTGCTACTCTTTGCACTTCAAAATAAATCTCAGCTCTGTTAAAAGTACCGTTATTCTCTCATCATTGATTTGATTTACTTATTTAAGCAATTTTGGGGTTTTCTGTATAATTTTCTAATGTTGGTGTTGCATATTACTCTATTTTAATGTTACCCTTTAAATTAAATAGATTTTCTTGACTGTACTTTTGACAGAGCTGAGATTTATTTCTCATGACCTGTTAGCAGGAAGATTGGAATGCTGTGAGGTTGTGAGTTCAAATCCCACATGAGGACATACTAATTACTGTATAAATGAACATGCACAATGTAATCGTGTTTGTCAAACATGTCAGTTGAAAACATTGTCTGTTAAAAGTACTGTGTGTGTAACTAGTTCCACAGGCTTTAAAAAAAAAATTGTAGGTACGATGCCAAAATAATGAGACAAATTGAGCAAACACATCATTTTAAGTTGACTGAAAATGTGCAGAAGTTTTCTCATGTTTGGGCCAACATTTTATTTTTTTGTTCAATGACAAAAAGTAAAAAAATCTGTAAAAAGGCTGTGGAACCAATAATATTTAGTTGAAATCAGTTGTGAAAAGGGAAACCTGTTTTCGCCTGCCGTCGGTGGTATTTTGAGTTGGGGTTTAGGCAACTGAGGTCCTCTTGTTGCAACTCTGTTCTGCGATTTAGAAGCAGAGCTGCACAGTGGTATGAAAACCACAGCCACCCGCCAGTCTACCGTACAGTGGTTTATTCATCATGTCTGCACTCATTACACACATTCCCTCCAGCTGTGTCTCAAAGCAACACCGAGAACAGGTCTCAGAGCAGTGTCTGAGGTCAGACAGTTCATTTGGGTACTTGGGAAGTCTGGCTCAAGCAGGTCCTGAGAACAGCCCAAATGTTGTGTGATTGTGTGCCATGCATTCAAGCAGAGTTAAAAGTCAAACTGTTAAAATAGCCAAAGTTTTTTTTTGCTCGCGGGACCAGTTTGCTCTCGGCAAAGTGTTATATAATGGTTGCATCACCGAGAAGAGCTGGGAACAAATATTGTGAGTTTTGTCAACCAGTGCATTGGAGTGACTTTGCCTCACAAACCTACCTACCTCATGGTAGCCGATAGCCTCGCTGTAGCCTATAGCCTCGCTGTAGCCTATAGCCTCGGTGTTGCCTATAGCCTCGCTGTAGCCTATAGCCTCGCTGTAGCCTATATGAGCAAACTATGGTCTAGACCATTATGGCACACTTGACCTATGCCACAGTGTGCGCTTGCCCTGTAGTTGTAGGGTTGCTGGTTCAAGACCTCTCAATTGCTAAACTGTTGGCAGCTCTTTCCATAGGACAGCTGTTGGACCTGTGCACAAGGTGTCTTAAAGGTGTCTCTGATCACCTGTCACCATTGTCACCTTGACAATAACTGCTTTCATAAAAACCCATATATACATTTTTATGGTCAAGACGCTGACTTAAAGGCACTTCAGCTGAGTAAGGACAGCAAGTTTCTTCAACAGACTCTAAATAAGTCACCATAATTGCATCAGTGAATTAACCAGAGGACTGAACGGCCCAGTCAGCATTGTGTAGGCAGTATTTCAGTCAGAGACCATAACGTAATGGGAGGGAAGGAGCTGACTAAGCTGACTAAGCAAGCGCTATGCCTATGGCATTTCAGAGGTTTGTTTAACACAAAATTCCTCTACTTAGTCAAGCCTCTTTTAATTCAAAGGATCAAGATCAGTTTAGCATTTGGTCAAATACCCCTCAAACTAGTTTCCCTGTTTGACATACTGCAATAGCAACTCTCTCAAAATATTCTTAAAAATACATTGTTTACATTAAATGCTTTCTCACAAAAGATAATAGGTGGAAAAACATAAACTCTATGGGGGAGGGAGAAGTGCTGTAGCATACAATATATAGCTGAGGATTTAGCTTTATAAGTGAGTCTATGGCGACATCTAGTGGTATAACGGATATCACTGGAATAAAGTGCAAAGGCATTAGCATTACCTTGTTAGTTTTTACAGCCATCAAGTGGACATTATTCAATTATTTACAAATCAACATGATTTGTTATAATAACATCTCTGGAGCCTTTTCTTTATGTAATTACAACAAGGCTCTTATGTAAGCTAAAAAAACAATCAAATCTATAGAGACAGGCTTGGATGTGTGCTGACTGTTGACTATCATAATCAAAGTCGAAGAGCTTCCCAATTTACAAGGAAAACAAAATTATTGTGATTAAATGCAAAGAGGTGCACAGGCAATGAGGAGTGAGACTTAGCTATGGTGAAAATACTATCTATCCTATGGGCTTTTCTTTTAGCACACCAATGGCACACTGGGGAATGGCACTGACTTGATTGTTCCATAACATAACATAACATCATAACACTTCACAATAACTATCAGACTGTAAACAGACAGTAAAGGATTTAATCATTATTGTGCATTTTAAGTCATATAAAACAAAATATAAAAACTAGCCAAACGCCTTAAAATATGTATTCAGAAAATATAAGCCACTCATGTCTATTCATTAGAAAAAAAAACATACTGCCATTGTATCGCAGAAGTTTAGAATATAGACAGTATTGCGTTGTAGTGCAGAAGTTTAGAATACAGACAGTATTGCGTTGTAGTGCAGAAGTTTAGAATATAGACAGTTTTGCATTGTAGTGCAGAAGTTTAGAATAGACAGCTAGATAAGAACAGTCTTTATGGGTTAGGAGTAGGAAGGTGCTCTAGAATGTAGAATGATGCATTTTAGAATGTCTAGGAAGCTTTAAAGTTCTGGAAGACTTTGGCCACCTCGAGCCAGCTCCTGAAGCAGGCCAGGCCCTGGTCCCGGATCTGTTTCCTGCCTTTGTCTGTGATCACGTCTCCATTCTCCTTCACAATCACCAGCTTGGGGACTGCTGTGATTTTGTACCTGTTTTTGAGATCACTGGGAAGGGAAAGTGTAACAGCACAGGGCACAATCAGGTCTTTATCACCACATGGCTCATACCAGGCAAAATTAACACATTCACTTTTTATGAAGACACAAAGGATTGTGTCAGTCACAGAAACCAATTATTAGAGGGATGTTGCTGAGTAGCTACACACATTTATCATAATTGATATCAATAAAATGGGTGAGAATAACAATTTCAGAACACGCGTTCTACAACAGTGGTTCCCAACCAAGGGTTCTAGGACCTGGGGGTACTTGGTCTATCCACAGGGGTACTTGAGAAGACTCATGAGAACATAGGCCTACTGGTAAAATGCACATGAGGGGGGTACTTCAGGGGTACTCTGGGCAGAGCAAAATTCAGTTGGTGGTACAGTAACCGAAAAAGGTTGGGAACCACTGTTCTACAACATAAAATACAGGTCACAATGTGTCAGAGCATACAGTAGACTAGCATTGCAGAGTTCCAATCACTTTGTCTAATCAGGCACGTAGAGACATTACCCTATTTTTAAACCTAATCCCTCAAAGGGTGACCCATTACCCTTTTAAAAAAGCCTGTAGCCTAGTTAGCCTACTGTGCTATGGGATAGGATACAAACCGTGGAGAAAAGGCTTGTGAGGCAAAGTCACTCCTATCAGTTCAGCCATAATGTATGTAGAAATGTTTGTGTCACTAGGCAATTTACAATAACTCAAATAGGAATAAGCTACATGAAAGAACCTAAGTCCTAAGAATTTACTGTTTGTATTGATCCGTCCATGGCAGGGCCAGCCAGTCCCCGTGCATGTCATGATAATATTCAACCATATCATCACTTGACTTGTCAGAAGATATGAAAACTATTTCGAACTGTGCAGGTGGCTCGCTCTCCTCGACAAGTTCCGTGTAAAAATCGCATAGAATAGGGGTGAAATCTCGACAAGGCGGACACCAGCCGGCAGAAAAATATATTCCTACTACTTTATTCCTGAGAGTTTCTTCTGGATCAATAAGATCCCCTTCTTTATTGAGCAGAGTTTTCCCAACAAATACCTCCACCATGGTCGAATCGAACAGTTATAAACAAGTTTAGTTATAAACAAAAATATTTGGGACAGCCAGGCGCAGCACTAACGACCTAGGCAACTGTAGTCAAAACCAGTTTAGGATGGTTGCAGTTGTAGCAGTTGCTCGCGGTGAACCGTTACTAACCAAGACGTGAAATCACTCGTAGAAGTGCAAAACTGTCATAATTTTCATTCTTCAATCACTATATAGAGAGAGTTACTATCTATCACCGTACAAACTGTCATAACCTGGTCATAACGAACTGTCGACTGCTGTAGTGCTGGTTGCTGTTGGTTGGCTAAAACAAACTGCCAGTTTGATTGATATCTCGCGTGGCCAATCAGTGTCCTCAGTCCTCTACGTAACTATTTAAAGGTATAATCAGTAATATTTACACAATGCAAACAGTCTCATGTCTTTATACCTGCTGTAAACTGTATATGTGACGAATATATTTGATTGAGGGGAGTGATCTTCTGTACGAGAAATACCAAAGTCTGGCATCTTTAAAAGCAGAAAAACCATAAGGAAAGAAACCACCACACAACCTCACATTACATTTTTATTTTTTCAAATGTTATAAGGATACTTACATAACAATTATAAAAAGTACAGATTTAAGTAACATGTTTAAATGTGTATACCCCTAAAGCAAATCAAATGAACTCTCCACATTGTTCAGAGTAATAACAAATTACCAGTTCAAATAGAAGCCATTGAAGTAGATGCCAACAAACATGAAGAATCAACTATACACTTTATTTTACAAGTTAGGAAAGAGCAACAGCATCTACAAAAGGGACCATATACAGTAAATCATAGTTTTCAATCTTATTTTAAACTGATTTAATTAAGCGTAACTTTGAGAAATGAAAACCCTAATGATATTTTTTTCTCTTTAAAGTGTCTATGTACATTATTTATTATTCTGATATGTAACTAAGATGTGCTACCTAAGTTGTACACCCACGCACATGCATATACCTACACATATACTATACATAATTACATCCCATACATATATACTATACATACATTATATATATATAATGTATACACACACACACACACACACACACACACACACACACACATATATACACACACACACACACACACACACACACATACTTATGTATATATACATATATATACACATACATATATGTATATACACATATACACATACATATATATATACATACATATATAGACACATATACATATATACATACATACATATATATACACACACATATATATCTATATCTATCTACATATCTATCTACATATCTGTGCTGTCTACACATACCCTACCAAGGCCTTTTTTTTTTTTTAGTTCATGTTTTCCTTGTGGCACTAAAAAGAGATACATATAAAAAATATTTACGGACAACATCGGTATTGTATGTGAAAGATATGATCCCTCAAATGCTGTGTAACACTGGCATCATGTGGCCTTTCTATTGGCCCCCTCATACAACCCCAATAAGTTTCATCCTATAGCAGAGCAGTCAAAAATGTAATACAAAAAATTACTTTTCTTTTCTTTAGAAATGCAAAACAGGAAAATAAAAAAGGGATCATCACAACAGGCAAGACAATGAACATAACCTCCTAGAAAAAGTTAAAAACGACAGATACACACATGCATCTCACACTAACTTCCACTTACAGCTCTACTGTTTCTGCTACTCATGCAAAAATAATGGCCTATTTTCATATTCTCTTTTTTTAAAAATGTTATCCCAAAATGAACCAACATCAAAACAGTGTGAAATGCCAATCCATCAAACACTTTCGATTATTTTCCTGAAGGTGACATCTTGCATAAAACACAAGTCAGTTTGAGGTTTGGAATACAACAGGATACATAAGATACTTGTGTTTATCTTCTTAGATACAAAGGTTTATACGGTACCTTATGGGGTCTTCAAATTATGAGCCTCATTATAACAGATACACAATCTCTCAAGTTTTCATCTCTAAAGCTACCATTCAATCATACAGTCATCAAAGAGAGAAAAACAGTTATAAAAATAACTAATTGGCTTTATATGTCTCTGCAGGCACTTCAGCTGAAGATGCAGTGGTTTATCTAATCGCAAATCAGTCACGACAGCACATCTGTTCTGTTACTACACAGGCTAATGAAAATAACAGTACTATACTACCTCTTCAGAGACTGGGCATAAACACTGCTAAAGGTCAAAGAGGGCATGGAGGAAGAGTAGTAAGGCAGAGGAGTGTAGGGGGGGTTACAGTCACATGAACACTAAACGTTACTACAGTAATTAACAACATCTGTATGTCAGAGGTTCTAGAGTGCTCAGTAGCCCACTGTTTCTCTGACAACCTTGTAACATTCCAAAGGGGCCTACTAGGGGCATCTGGTGAATGTTGTTTTGTCACACACCCGCCCACACACAGAGAAAGCCAGAAACGGCTATTACATTTGAACTACATTGTTATAGGCTTTAAATAATGGCGGGAAACAGATAATCTCAACAAAATAATTCAGGCGATTAACCTTTCCTTGAGTACAATATTACATGCACTCTATAAAGTGGATGTTGCATTTAAAGTTTTGAATACTTGTTTTGAATACTTGTTGTGAATTAACAGTTGTGTGAAGATTTTAGAAACACTTTAGTATTGTTGTAGTGGTACTGCTGAATGTAGAACACTTTTGAGGAGCTGGTGTGGAGTTTTAATTTCCAAATACTTTGCTTACTTTGCAGTGCTTTCACCATACTGTCTTTATTTTTTTAAAGGCATGATAAAACAGTTTATTAAAAGGTTACTATGACAATTAAACAGAAAGTGTATTTAACACAAAGACAGAAGTGAAGAAGATGAAGTCTCTAAATAACGTATAACAATGAAAGTAAAAAATAAACGAAAATAGAAACTGTTTGACCCCCCCCACCAAAAAAAAGGTAAACATATGACTACAGGAACGATGATAACAAACATAATTATTATCTGAATAATTATAATAATTATTGCTGTTATTATGATTGGATAATGAATGATAGGGGTCGAGGGCTTTGGCAAGGCCTAATTAACAAACTCAGTCTCAGGACTACAGATTAACGTTCTCACTGGTCAACCATTCTGAATAGTGTTTGTTGAGATGATCAACATATAATTATTATTAAAGGCAAAACTTATAAAGACAACTGCGTAAATGTTTCTGAGTAGATTCTTTGAAATTAGTGCTCACGATAAAACTGCAAATATCGGCATCAGTATTTAACTATCATTATATATGAATATACATTAACAAGTTCTTGGGGAAAAAAACGAAGAAACATTTCAATTAAAACAATGGTCATCTCCTCACAAAACTTCAACAAATGCCTTTGCTCACGCATATGTTGTTGTGTATCTAATACCATTACAAACAAACAAATATAATCATAGTCAAGGGTTGAACAATTCTCAGAGATAGTAATTAGTAATTAACTTTAAAGGTCGCACTTAATATGCAGTGTTCAAATAACGCTGATATCTTTTTCCTGTCCCTCCCCTTACAAAGGGATCTATGTAACAAATCCTTAAGATCTTTACTCTGATAGGGGATAGCCAGTTTCAGAAACAAATAGTCTTCTCAGCCAAAAAGTTAAGTGGCTTATAACTCAGTTGCACAGTGACCCCTCCCCCTCTCTCTCTCTTCTGTCTAGATTCTAGAACACTAGATGCTTTAGTAGCAATCCAAAGGCTTCAGTGAAATATCCAATCTAGCTGTCCGTCTGTCACATCTCAAAGAAGTTGTTGCACGAAACTTTTGAGATATATTTAGGAAACGTTGGTGGATAAGGTAAGGTTCCATGTGGTGATGGTGGTGTTGACCATAGTTTTTCCTGCATCCATCATTAACTCCCCAGACAGACCTCCTGTCCTCTAGGCCCAGCAACCCAGTGCCCTTTTCTCACTACCGTGCCTACCTGAACCAAACTGTACCACCTCTAACATATTTTCGCATAGTCTTTTCAGCTATGGTGGATGTACGTGTAACCAGGCCAGCCCAGTACAGCTCGATTCGGCTCAGTAGTGTGAAAAGTTCAAAGGGTAAAAAGGTCGCCTTAGGAGGTCTTGACAAGGTCGTAGACGTAGATGTGGAAGTCGTCGTCGAACTTGATGAAGTAGACTGAGGGTTTGGCATCCACCTGGTGGATAACCATGCCAGTTCGTTTGGAGCCGTCTTCCTTAGCGTACTCCACCTGTTTCCCCACCAGACTGTCCACTACCTCCCCTGGCTCCCGCTCCGCAGGTGGAGTGTCATCTGGGAGAGAAGAAAACACATAAGTTTACCAATTAATTTATTTACCTTTATTGAACCAGGTTAGTCCAATTGAGATCAAATCAGCAGGCAGAGACAACACAGAAACAGGTTTATTGTGGCTTGTCAATGTCAGGTTAAATTAATCCCTAGACTAGCAGACGAACTGGTGGAAGCTTTATAGTTTGTTCCCCATAGGAATAAAGAGGACTATGTAAAGTAAGTTTACCATAACAATGATGATAGCTTTAATCATTAAGGGAGAACATCAAAGAGTAGGCTATTATCATTATGAAGAGAAGCCTTACCATCCGGAGAGAATTGGACCTGCAAACTTCCCACCTGACCCGGTAATTGTTTTGAAAGTCAATACCATACCCGTAACATGTCAGAGATGAGAGAGGGCCGTGTCCAAGTACGATTGGGTCTGTATCGGACCCAAATGGATCCGAAAGATAAGAAAATGCTGCTTTATTGCCGCGCAGCCAGCAAAATTGTTTTGACTTGTCTGGCAGTGAAGTTTCACACATGAATTTTCTGTTGTATCTAAAATAATGTTTCTCTGAAATGTTTTATTTATTTCCGTTGAAGGAGAATATTTCAATGTGA
The DNA here is from genome assembly GCA_030435695.1 of Brachymystax lenok tsinlingensis. Lineage (NCBI taxonomy): Eukaryota > Metazoa > Chordata > Actinopteri > Salmoniformes > Salmonidae > Brachymystax > Brachymystax lenok. The sequence goes on from CM059795.1 coordinate 12,768,637, forward strand.
TGATGATCGCCTGTCAGTCTGAGAGCAGCACATAATTCTACCTAATATTTTGTATTATTTTACTGTGTGCAATGTGCACCATCAACATTTTGCCTATTTAACAGATTTTATAAAAATGCATTTAGACTCAAAGGTTTGACCAGCAGCAAGCTTCAAATTAAAAATCAATTTTGAATAGGCTACGGAAAGACGGAGGCTATAAAATGGAGTCTCTAGTCTGCATTTCCAGATGATTTTAACATTGGGATTAGGTATTTGGTATTTTATTAGGATCCCCATCAGCTGTTGCAAAAGCAGCAGCTACTCTTCCTGGGGTCTACACTGCTTAGAATTCTATACATTTTCAGAATTTGGTTTTCGGTCTACACTACTTAGTATTTTAAACATTTTCACATTGGGATTTGGTCTACACTGCTTAGTATTTTATACATTTTCACATTGGGATTTGGTTTACACTGCTTAGAATTGTATACATTTTCACATTAGGATTTGGTCTACACTGCTTAGTATTTTATACATTTTCCCATTGGGATTAGGTCTACACTGCTTTGTATTTCGTTATAAGAACACTAAAGTTGGATCGAGAGATCTGTTTACCTCTCAGATTTTAGTATTACCATACCTGCATAACATATTATAAGCTTTGTAATAATAAGACAGAGAGTCTCATATATGCTGTCGGCTTTAACCAAAGTTTTACTGTACTCACTGGAGTCAGGCATGATCCTCAGGTCTCCCTCCTTGTAGTCGTCTAGGAGCTGGTACATGTACAGAACAGGGTCTTTCTCGTAGGTGATGAAGAACCAGGTGTTCATGATGGGGGCTCGGGCCAGAACCATGCCCCTCCACTCGTCTTTAGTCCCGTCCTCCGTCTCAAACATATGCTCTACAGCCTTCCCTATCATCGTGTCGGCTAGGTTGACGTCGCTGGTGCGCGTGGAAGCTGTAACAGGTCAACAAAAATATGGGACAGGGGAGAGTATATGATTGGTAAGTGATGCCAATGATCACTTCAATTACAATTCATATTTCTAGCTCGGACAAATCTTACAGACATTTACCTATGAACATAGAAGACCATTACAGCACAAAAAGAAGCTTGTCTATGGTAGTGGTTTATCCGCATTGTGTGATCACTAGTCACTAAATCAATATGTTGAGATAACAATGTTGACGTTGTATATACATACAGTGCATTTGGAAAGTATTCAGAGCCCTAGATTTCATCAATCTACACACAATAGCCCATAATGAGAAAGCAAAAAAAGTTATTTTTTTTATGTTAGCAAATGTATTCAAAATTAAAAAGAGAAATACCTTATTTACATAAGTATTCAGACCCTTTGCTATGAGACCCGAAATTGAGCTCAGGTGCATCCTGTTTCCATTGATCATCACTGAGATGTTTCTACAACTTGATTGGAGTCCACCTGTAGTAAATTCAATTGATTGGACATGATTTGGAAAGGCACACACCTGTTTACATAAAAGGTACCACAGCTGACAGTGCATGTCAGAGCAAAAACCAAGCCATTTGGTCGAAGAAATTGTCCGTAGAGTTCCGAGACAGGACTGTGTCGAGGTACAGATCTGGGGAAGGGTACCAAAACATTTCTGCAGAGTTGAAGGTCCCCAAGAACACAGTGACCTCAATCATTCTAAAATGGAAGAAGTTTGGAACCACCTAGATTCTTCCTAGAGTTGGCCACCCAGGCCAAACTTTGCAATCAGGGGATAAGGGGCTTGGTCAGGGAGGTGACCAAGAACCCGATGGTCACTCTGACAGAGCTAGAGTTCCTCTGTGGAGATGGGAGAATCTTCCAGAAGGACAACCATCTCTGCAGCACTCCACCAATCAGGCCTTTATGGTAGAGTGGCCAGAAGAAAGCCACTCCTCAGTAAAATGCACATGACAGTCTGCTTGGAGCTTGGAGGACTCTCAGACAAGATTCTCTGGTCTGATGAAACCAAGATTGAACTATTTGGCCTGAATGCCAAGCGTCACATCTGGAGGAAACCTGACACCATCCCTACGGTGAAGCATGGTGGTGGCAGCATCATGCTGTATAGATGTTTTTCAGCGCCAGGGACTGGGAGACTAGTCAGGATCGAGGGAAAGATGAACGGAGCAAAGTACAGAGAGATCCTTGATGAAAACCTGCCCCAGAGTGCACAGGACCTAAGTCTGGACAACGACCCTAAGCACACAGCCAAGACAAAGCAGGAGTGGCTTCGGGACAAGTCTCTGAATGTCCTTGAGTGGCCCAGCCAGAGCCCAGAGAGACCTGAAAACAGCTGTGCAGCAATGCTCCCCATCCAACCTGACAGAGTTTCAGAGGATCTGCAGTGAAGAATGGGAGAAACTCCCAAAATACAGGTGTGCCAAGCTTGTAGCATCCTACCTAAGACTCGAGGCTGTAATCACTGCCAAAAGAGCTTCAACAAAGTACTGAGTAAAGGGTCTGAATACTAAAGTAAATGTCATATTTCCCATGTTTGTTTTTTTTTACAAATTTGCAAAAATCTGTTTTTGCTTTGTCATTAAGGGGTATTGTGTGTAGATTGATGAGAAAAAAAGTCATACATTTTAGAATAAGGCTGTAATTATACAAAATGTGGAAAAAGTCAAAGGGTCTGAATACTGTCCGAATGCACAATAAACCAAGGCCATACCTTGACGGTCAGGGAGCACCTCAAGTCCCTGCACCCTCTCATCTTTATGGAGCTCCAGGCCGTAGACACAGTCGAAGCCGTCGTACTTGATGAGGTAGAGCGAGGGGTTGACGGGCACCTGGTCCAGCACCATGCCTTTCCATAGCGACTGAGACGCAGTGCTCCCCTCCTTCCAGATGTGCTGGATACGACAGCCCACCATGTTCCGGCGCGGTGCAGACGACGACACCACCTTGTTGGGGCCCATGCTGTTCTTGTGTTTCCTGTACATTTCAGATTTCAGCCAATGAGAAGGGAGGGATTCGGGAAACAAATATCCACATAGCCAATGAAAAGAAGGGGGAAAACCTTTTGATGACTGGCTGTCAATAGCTTCTAGATCAGTCTGGTATTACAGTATATCAAATGGAATACAATATTTAATTAATTAAATACACTATATATACAAAAGTATGTGGACACTCCTTCAAATGAGCAGAATCGACTATTTCAGCCACACCCATTGCTGTATAAAATCAAGCACAAAGCCATGCAATCTCCATAGGAGACATTGGCAGTAGAATGGCCTAACTGAAGAGCTCAGTGACTTTCAATGTGGCACCGTCTCAGGATACCACCTTTCCAACAAGTCAGTTCAACAAATGTCTTCCCTGCTAGAGCTGCCCCGGTCAACTGTAAGTGCTGTTATTGTGAAGTGTAAACGTCTAGGAGCAACAACGGCTCAGCCGCGAAGTGGTAGGCCACACAAGCTCACAGAACGGGACCACAGAGTGCTGAAGCACGTAGTGCATAAAAAAGGTCTGTCCTCGGTTGCAACACTCACTACCGAATGTTCCAAACTGCCTCTGGAAGCAACGTCAGCACAATAATTGTTCGTCTGGAGCTTCATGAAATGGGTTTCCATGGCCAAGCAGCCGCACACAAGCCTAAGATCACCATGCGCAATGTCAAGCGTCAGCCGGAGTGGTATAAAGCTTGCCGGAATTGGACTCTGGAGCAGTGGAAACGTGTTCTCTGGAGTGATGAATCACGCTTCACCATCTGGTAGTCCGACGGACGAATCTGGGTTTGGCGAATGCCAGGAGAACGCTACTTGCCTGAATGCATAGTGCCAACTGTAAAGTTTGGTGGAGGAGGAATATTGGTCTTGGGCTAGGCCCCTTAGAGTTCTAGTGAAGGAAAATCTTCACGCTACAGCATACAATGACATTCTAGACGATTCTGTGCTTCCAACTTAGTGGCAACAGTTTGGGGAAGGCCCTTTCCTTTTTCAGCATGACAATGCCACTGTGCACAAATCGAGGACCATACAGAAATGTTTTGTCGAGACCGGTGAGGAAGAACTTGACTGGCCTGCACAGAGCCCTGACCTCAACCCCATCGAACACCTTTGGGATGAATTGAAACGCCGACTGCGAGCCTGGCTTAATCGCCCAACATCAGTGCCCAACCTCACTAATGCTTGTGGCTGAATGGAAGCAAGTCACCGCAGCAATGTTCCAACATCTAGTAGAAAGCTTTCCCAGAAGAGTGGAGGCTGTTATAGCAGCAAAGCGGGGACCAACTCCATATGAATGCCCATGACTTTGGAATGAGACGTTCGACAAGCATGTGTCCACATACTTTTAAAGGCCATGGCAATGTATTACAGACAAGATCTGCTTTCTTTCTTTCCTTCCCTTGACCTGTCTACAGGAGTCCAACAAAGATTGTGTTCTTTCAAGTGTGAATATAGCCCTGACCATGGTAGTGTCCCTACACAGCTGATACTAACCCTGACCATGGTAGTGTCCCTAGACAGTTGATAGTAACCCTGACCATGGTAGTGTCCCTACACAACTGATACTAGCCCTGACCATGGTAGTGTCCCTACACAGCTGCTACTAGCCCTGACCATGGTAGTGTCCCCACACAGCTGCTACTAGCCCTGACCATGGTAGTGTCCCTACACAGCTGATACTAACCCTGACCATGGTAGTGTCCCTACACAACTGATACTAGCCCTGAACATGGTAGTGTCCCCACACAGCTGCTACTAGCCCTGACCATGGTAGTGTCCCTACACAGCTGCTACTAGCCCTGACCATGGTAGTGTCCCTACACAGCTGCTACTAGCCCTGACCATGGTAGTGTCCCTACACAGCTGCTAGTAGCACTGACCATGGTAGTGTCCCTACACAGCTGCTACTAGCCCTGACCATGGTAGTGTCCCTACACAGCTGCTACTAGCCCTGACCATGGTAGTGTCCCTACACAGCTGCTACTAGCCCTGACCATGGTAGTGTCCCTACACAGCTGCTACTAGCCCTGACCATGGTAGTGTCCCTACACAGCTGCTACTAGCCCTGACCATGGTAGTGTCCCTACACAGCTGCTACTAGCCCTGACCATGGTAGTGTCCCTACACAGCTGCTACTAGCCCTGACCATGGTAGTGTCCCTACACAGCTGCTACTAGCCCTGACCATGGTAGTGTCCCTACACAGCTGCTACTAGCCCTGACCATGGTAGTGTCCCTACACAGCTGCTACTAGCCCTGACCATGGTAGTGTCCCTACACAGCTGCTACTAGCCCTGACCATGGTAGTGTCCCTACACAGCTGCTACTAGCCCTGACCAAGGTAGTGTCCTTACACAGCTGCTACTAGCCCTGCCCATGGTAGTGTCCCTACACAGCTGCTACTAGCCCTGACCATGGTAGTGTCCCTACACAGCTGCTACTAGCCCTGTATTAACTTTAGCAGGCCACTTAAGACCAGTATCTGATATCAGGTATTCAGCATGGCACTACTAGACTTAATCATTGACTTATCTTAGCAAGCACAACTGATGTTCTCTACCTGGGAAAAACTAAGCAGACAGCAGATGGTTTTAGCCTAGCCTGGAACCAGCTTTAATGTAATACTACTACACAACATGTATACATATAGAACAGTTGAATGCCTACATTGGCACAATCACAAAGCATGGTAAGTACAGTGCATAAGGATTCCTGGCTTACTTGTGAGAGTCCTTTTTCTTCATGTTTGAAGAAACACCTGTGTGCCCTTAGATAAAAAAACAAAACAAAAAAAACATCACAAACGTTCTTCTAGTGCAAATGACTGTAGTGAATGTATTCAGTAGCTACTCTACTCTTATCAGTAGGCTAAATGTACCAGATGATATGCGTCACCTGAAGATAACAAGAGCAAACAACAAAGGCTGTCCCCCCCAAATGGCAGCCTATTCCCTATAGGCCAATTAGAGCACTACGTTTGACCAGAGCCTCTAAAGGCCCTGGTCCAAAGAAGTGCACTATAAAAGAAAACAAAGGTTGTGCACTATAAAGGGAATAAGTGTCCTCCAGGTGTTTCCAACATCACCAGGCAAGCTAGATCCTGGAACCAGCAAGCCAAAAGGAAAAGAGGACGCTCTCACCAAGAGAATCGGCACAGGGTTGAACGAGCTGGAGAGGATCGTTGATGGCCTATGAGCCCAAAGGAGTGATGGGACTAATTAAGTAAGCAAGTAAGTGAGTAATAAAGGAAAAAGGGTGCCATTTGGGATGCCGACAACACATCTATAAAGAGCGCCAATGGGATCTGTACCACAAACACTCAAATGTCAGCATGTGGAAACAGTGCCAGGATGTCAGCATGTGGAAACAGTGTCAGGATGTCAGCATGTGGAAACAGTGCCAGGATGTCAGCATGTGGAAACAGTGCCAGGATGTCAGCATGTGGAAACAGTGCCAGGATGTCAGCATGTGGAAACAGTGCCAGGATGTCAGCATGTGGAAACAGTGCCAGGATGTCAGCATGTGGAAACAGTACCAGGATGTCAGCATGTGGAAACAGTGCCAGGATGTCAGCATGTGGAAACAGTACCAGGATGTCAGCATGTGGAAACAGTGCCAGAATGTCAGCATGTGGAAACAGTGCCAGGGAAACTAAACCAAAGCATGGATTGCTGTCATACATCGTCCATAGACTGCTTACAGGGTACGGAAACCAATATGTAATTTTCAAATGTAGGTGTACTATCCCTTTAAAGCCAAACTAACCTGCATCGGCTCTGGATCTCTGTCCGGGCGCACTCTTCCCGAATGGGGTCTTCATTCATCAGGGTATAGTGGAGCAGTCTAGCTGCCAGACTAGGGTGAAAATATCTATGGTACCAGGTCTGGGGTGTAAAAATGCCAACGTAATGAAAACATTAATGATTTATGTTATAGCCCAGAGAGTTGGACGAAAGCCAGGGAATACATCTAAATAGAAGTGTCCAGTCAAAGGAAGGTAACAAGTCAGAAAGTGAAAATCTATATATGGCAACCAATTCAGAAAATGGAAACAGGGAGGGAGGGAAAAAATAAAGTGTCTACCCAGTGCAGGGAGATAACGGGGATAAGGGCGGATTATCTTTGATATCCAATCAAGATTGTCCACGGTTGGTTGAGGACTGACTTCGGGGCAGGCCAATGTTTCTGTTCAGGGATGATGATCACGTCAGGACTGGTTAGACCTGCAAACCAAAAGAAATGGTGATATACATGTGAAGATATTCAGTCACTTTAAAATCGAATTTTGCACTTAATCTAAAAAAAGAGGAAAGCATTGTGTTTGTTTACCTAGCCTATTTCACACCAAAGCAGGCTCCCCAAACATTGTGGGCTAAAACATCAAGACGGAAAAAAGGATAAAGGAACATCTTCCATCCCACTTGTGTGGGAATGCCATGGCAACAGTGAGAGACCTTGACGACACAGGTTTCATATGTATTGTTGGAATGTATCCAAGCCATGTACGTAGTCTGTTTACGTTGAAGTGATGATCGCCAAGGTGAAGGAGAGGCCTGTTTTGTTTACCATCTACTAGCCTATGTCACTCAGATTTTACCAGTAGATACCACAACTAGGCTATTCATGCCCAAACAAACACTCAGGATTAAACTAGTCCTGTACTGTCAGTTCTACTCATAGAATTACAATGATTCATGAATCAGTCATGAAACATTAAATCATGAATATAATTGATTCATGAATAATTCAAATTCTATGGTTCTACTACACCTAGACCACTATAACAGCTGGTACCTTCTCTGCACTGCAGACTAGGCCTATATACAACAACCCATTCATATGTTCCAGTCTTGTTTTAGGCCAACATGAGAATCAAATCAGCAGCATGACTATCCGGACTGATTCCTGTAAAACCGCTCACAACACAAGCCTTTTCACAAACCACCAGATCAATAATGCCACATCTGCCATCTGTTCATAGTGGATACTGAGGGCTGTTATACTTACTCCTGGACTAAAAATTACCCTCAATGGAGGATCTCCATCTAAAAGCATAATTTTTTTGTCTAAGAAATGGAATAGGTCCACAGTAGGTTTAATCTGTAGCATGAACAGCACCATCTAGAGGTCAGAACCTGGTAATATCAGGACGTAGGATGGGACATAAACCTAACAGCTTCAATCAATAATCTCCCTGAACAGGGGGAAAAAAACATTACCAAATTCACTGAGCATACATTACATAGGATGAAGAAACAATACTCTGTGCTGCAGCTCCATACTACTTGTCAGACAGAGAACTGATACTATATACTGGTTATTGTGGAGGATTGGCGTGGGGGGGGCCCGGGGTTGGCTCTTTGAGGTGAAACGACCCAGTAGCCAAGCTAATCTTTCTCGTTCCTCCACATTTTTTAAGTGAAAGACAGAAAATGTGTGGCATTTATGGCAGTTGGGCATGTTGAGCCTGCTCTGCGAATGTTTTTACTGACAATAACCAAAATACAAAGAACTCAAGTACTGATCTTTCTGATTCCTCTCCTATGCTGGGTGAAATGCAGGCAATACTGTACAGAGCCTTCAGAACATATTCATACCCCTTGACTTATTCCACATTTTGTTGTGTTACAGCCTGAATTCTAAATGGTTTAAATATACAGTGGGGCAAAAAAGTATTTAGTCAGCCACCAATTGTGCAAGTTCTCCAACTTAAAAAGATGAGAGAGGCCTGTAATTTTCATCATAGGTACACTTCAACTATGACAGACGAAATGAGAAAAAGAAATCCAGAAAATCACATTGTAGGATTTTTAATTTATTTATTTGCAAATTATGGTGGAAAATAAGTATTTGGTTACAGGCCTCTCTCATCTTTTTAAGTGAGAGAACTTGCACAATTGGTGGCTGACTAAATACTTTTTTGCCCCACTGTATTTTCTCTCAACCCATCTACACACAATACCTCATAATGACAAAGTGAAAACATGTTTTTAGAAATTGCATGCATTGAAAAATGAAACAGAAATATCGCACTCCCCCAAGTCAATACTTTGTATAATCACATTTGGCAGCGATTACAGCTGTTAGTCTTTCTGGGTAAGTCTCTAAGAGCTTTCCACACCTGGATTGTGCAACATTTGCCCATTATTTAATTCAAAATTCTTCAAGCTCTGACAAATTGGATGTTGATCATTGCTAGACAACCATTATCAGGTCTTGCCATAGATTATCAAGTAGATTTAAGTCAAAACTGTAACTCCACTCAGAAACATTCACTAATTATTGGTAAGCAACTCCAGTGTTGATTTGGCCTTGTGTTTTAGGTTATTTTCATGTTGTCAAAACTGTAACTCTGCCACTCAGAAACATTCACTGATTATTGGTAAGCAACTCCAGTGTTGATTTGGCCTTGTGTTTTAGGTTATTTTCATGTTGAAAATGAAGAGGTGAATTCCTCTTCCGGGGTCTGGTGGAAAGCAGACTGAACCAGATTTTCCTCTAGCATTTTGCCTGTGCTTAGCTCCATTCCATGTATTTTTTATCCTGAAATACTCCCCGGTACTTAATGACTACATGCATACCCATAACATGATGCAGCCACCACTATGCTTGAAAATATGGAGAGTGGTACTCGGTAATGTGTTGAATTTGGATTTGTCCCAATCATAACACTTTGTATTCAGGACATCAATCGAATTGCTTTGCTAATTTTTTTTGCAGTATTACTTTAGTGACTTGTAAGCAGTATGCTGTTGTCTTTGCCTAACAATGTTTGTAACATCTGGTGCTGCTTCCATGTGTTGCTACCATATTATTGTCAAATTGTGTTGCTAGCATGTTATTGTCATGTTGTGTTTCTACCATGTTATGTTGTCATGTTGTGTTGTTGTCTTAGGTCTCTCTCTATGTAGTGTTGTGGTGTCTCTCGTCGTGATGTGTGGTTTGTCCGATTTCATTTTTTTTTTTTTATCCCAGTCCCCGTCTCTGCAAGAGGCCTTTACCTTTTGGTAGGCGATCATTCTTAATTGACTTGCCTAGTAAAATAAAGGTTATATATATATATACACACATACATACATACACTACCGGTCAAAAGTTTTAGAACACCTACTCATTCAAGAGGTTTTCCTTTATTTTTACAATTTTCTACATTGTAGAATAATAGTGAAGACATTAAAACTATGAAATAACACATATGGAATCATGTAGTAACCAAAAGTGTTAAACAAATCAAAATATATTTTATATTTGAGATTCTTCAAATAGCCACCCTTTGCCTTGATGACAGCTTTGCACACTCTTGGCATTCTCTCAACCAGCTTCACCTGGAATGCTTTTCCAACAGTCTTGAAGGAGTTCCCACATATGCTGAACATTTGTTGGCTGATTTTCCTTCACTCTGCGGTCCGACTCATCCCAAACCATCTGAATTTGGTTGAGGTCGGGGGATTGTGGAGGCCAGATCATCTGATGCACCACTACATCACTCTGCTTGGTAAAATAGCCCCTACACAGCCTAGAGGTGTGTTCGGTCATTGTCCTATTGAAAAACAAATGATAGTCCCACTAAACCCAAACCAGGCATATCGCTGCAGAATGCTGTGGTAGCCATGCTGGTTAAGTGTGCCTTGATTTCTAAATAAAATCACAGACAGCGTCACCAGCAAAGCACCCCCACACCTCCTCCTCCATGCTTCACAGTGGGAAATACATATGTAGAGATCATCCGTTCACCCACCCCACATATCACAAGACACGGCGGTTGGAACCAGAAATCTCAAATTTGGACTCTGGTCCACCGGTCTAATGTCCATTGCTCGTGTTTCTTGGCCCAAGCAAGTCTCTTCTTATTATTGGTGTCCTTTAGTAGTGGTTTCTTTCCAGCAATCCGACTATGAAGGCCTGATTCACACAGTCTCCTCTGAACAGTTGATGTTGAGATGTGTCTTACTTGAACTCTGTGACGCATTTATTTGGGCTGCAATTTCTGAGGCTGGTAACTCCAATGAACTTATCCTCTGCAGCAGAGGTAACTCTGGGTCTTCCATTCCTGTGGCGGTCCTCATTCTTGTGGCGGTTTCATCATTTAGCGTTTGATGGTTTTTGCGACTGCACTTGAAGAAACTTTCAAAGTTCTTGAAATTTTTCGTATTGACTGACCTTCATGTCTTAAAGTAATGATGTTGTCATTTCTCTTTGCTTATTTGAGCTGTTCTTACCATAATATGAACTTGGTCTTTTACCAAATAGGGCTATCTTCTGTATACCCCACATACCTTGTCACAACAAAACTGATTGGCTCAAACATGAAGGAAAGAAATTCCACAAATTAACTTTTAAGAAGGCACACCTGTTAATTAAAATGCATTCCAGGTGACTACCAAATGAAGCTGGTTGAGAGAATGACAAGAGTGTGCAAAGCTGTCATCATGGCAAAGGGTGGCTATTTGAACAGTATATTTTGATTTGTTTAACAGTTTTTTGGTTACTACATGATTCCATGTGTTATTTCATAGATTTGATGTCTTCACTATTATTCTACAATGTAGAAAATAGTAAAAATAAAAAATAAATATTGAATGAGTAGGTGTTCTAAAATGTTTGGCCAGTAGTATATATATATATATATATATATATATATATACACATACACACATACACATATATATAGAAAAGGTTCCCCTCAGTCAATTAGGTTAGTATTGTGGAGTAACTACAATGTTGTTGATCTATCCTCAGTTCTCTTCATCACAGCCATTAAACTCTAACTGTTTTAAAGTCACCATTGGCCTCATGGTGAAATCCCTGAGCGGTTTCCTTCCTCTCCAGCAACTTAGATGGGAGGGATGCCTGTAACTTGGAGTGACAGGGTGTATTGAAACACCATCCAAAGTGTAATTAATAACATCACCATGCTCAAAGGGACATTCAATGTCTGTTTCTTTTTTTTTTACCCATCTACCAATAGGTGACCTTCTTTGTGAGGCATTGGAAAGCCTTCCTGGTCTTTGTGGTTGAATCTGTGATTGAAATGCACTGCTCGACTGAGGTACCAGATAATTGTATGTGTTGGGTAGAGATGAAATTCATGTTAAACACTATTATTGAACATTTTATGTGACTTGTTAAGCACATTTTTACTCCTGAACTTATTTAGGCTTGCCATAACAAGGGGGTTGAATACTTAGTGACTCAAGACATATCAGCTTTTCATTTTTTTAAATTAATTAGTAAAAAAATATATAATAACATATTGTGTGTAGCCCAGTGACAAAAAAAATCTAAATTAAATCCATTTTATATTCAGGCTGTAACAACATTTTGAAAAAGTTAAGGGGTGTGAAGACTTTCTGAAGGCACTGTATATGGCATTTCTGCATGTAATCTCCGATCAACCAAAAAAGACTCCCTCCTTGCCCGACGGCAACTGACTTTCAGACCTTAATTTCATCCCTGAGTAATTTTGAAAACCTGACCCAAGACAACAGTGAATTTTAATTTCAATCACGTAAAACCACATTGTCATAACTCATGTTTGATTAGCCTAAGGCAGAATGAATGGCCTCATGCCAACTGTCATCCATTTGTGCAGCTATTTTCCAAACACGGAATGGAATATTAGCCTAATCAACTTGTAATGCGTCTACTTCAGGGGTCTTCAATCTTTTCTTTCCCAGGGACCTCCACCCAGGCAAACCAGCAAACCAGGGACCCCCATTATGTTAGCAAATGTTTTTTTGCACATCTTGTCTTATCATTGGGTGAATGGCAAGGAGTAGTAATCAACATTTTAAAATTAATAGATGTTAGTTTTTTTATTATTATGTTGACCTCCCCACATTATAATTGGAAGAAGTGTAAACTCTAACATAGCCCATAAGATAGAAAGGTAACTCCAAACACATTTTTACCAATAGCAGCTGTTCAGCTGGTTAAACAAAGGGTAGCCATGTTTTGGTCAAGAAATCTTACTTGTCGAGGCTTGATACTCGCGGGTGTTTTTTCAAAGTCTATGTCAGATTATCCAGTGAGTGTAATTGACTCCAATTAGTGTAATTTACTCAATATTAGGAGTTAAGAAATAAAGTTGAAGTCATAAAACCATGTGTATGCCCCTCTTCTCTACTGTAGGTATGTAATTCAAAATTAGTTTATTCTGTTGTTGCTAGTGATATTCAAATATATATATATTTATCATTACTTCTTTATTTTTTTTCGCCGACACCCGGTTGAATACCTCTGGTCTACTTTCTCCTTTGTAAATGCTCAACAGACTGGCATCAAATGTAGGATACAAATGAACAGATGATACATAGCTGTCAGAGTCCCCGCCCCCACCACACTTGACACTGAATTAAGTCTGTCGGGCAGATGAGTTGATCGTGATTCATGACATTGTGCAGTCAATGTCACCTTTGCTTTGGTTGCTAGATAGGAAGCTTGGGACTGTGTCCACAGACTGAGTAACTCGGCACAATGCCGCAAAATCATTTAACAGTTGTTAGGTTGGCCAGATTATGTTACAACAAACGCAAAAACTTGGTAGTTAGCTAGTTACATTGAAGTACAAAAAGTTACCACAGTTTATAAACTAGTTAGTTTATCCGTTTAGTTAGCTATGTAACGACAATTATTTGTTGTATTGCACATTTCGCTACAACACTTTTCAACTTGTCTTTGGCTGGGCAGTCTAGCCAAATCTGTTGCTGAAATAGATTTCCTTTTACATTAGCTAGCTGGCTAACAAACCAAACTAACTAGATAGCTACCTAGCTAGTTAACTTTGTAAACAATTATTCTGAATCAAGTGATTGCTTCATCGATTGAAGACATCACAACACAATGTCTTGTAATGTAAGATAAATGCCGTCTGCAACCAGCACGGTACATTAGCTACACTAGTGGTCAGTGTCAGCCATATTTACTATCCCCGCAGAGAAACGGTGCAGTCGAACCAACAGGGACCATACTGTGGCTGACAAGAAACACATTTTCAAATGAAGACAAATCCCTCAAACCAGTCTCCTTTCCACCCCAGTTCTGAAGAGTCATGTTACGCGCGCGCATAGAGACCTTTTTAATGAATGTTTGTGGCTGACTTCCTGTGTGTGAGAATAGCTGTTTGTGTTTCGGAATATCTTACCCGCTTTATTGTGAAATTATAGCAAGATATTTTCCTATCCCGCTTTCTCCCCTGTGCCTCAGTCAGTATCCGTTTGATGGCAACCCTGATTACTGCCAAAAACCATCCCCTCCCCTTCCTCTGCCCAAAAGTGTTACAGCACGATACATAATTGGTGCAATAAATTCTGTCTTCCTGCAAAATAGTGAGTCATTTTGCTTTTCCCGAACCGACAGCTCTGCGCCTGCGCATTTGTTTGACTGCGACACAGAATTAAGAATTATAATACTTTATTCATTTCATAGGATCTCTATGCTGCGACAGGGCTGGTAACAATTTGAGTACAAGAGGAAAGCTCTTTGAGTAAATTATTTAATTGACAACCATTTCTTATGCAAAGCATTTTTTTCTATTATTTTTTTGTTTAATTTGTGAGTTATCTATTCCCATACAGGGTTTGCCTAAGAAAATAACTGGTTTGCCCACATTTAGAATAGAATATTCCGTCAGTTATTTTAAAGTATGTTCATAAAAGTGTAAGCCTTCAGTGTAGGATCATTTGAAAGATGAGGGAACAGAAAGTTGTTTTATGCAGGTATGACAAGATATGCCAAATAATCCAAAAAAATTTATGAACATGATTAGGCTACATCAATCAACAACTCACTTAATTATTCTCCTTTACAACATTTTGCTTAGACCTATCATGACCAATTTTGATATGTCCTAGGAATTTTTATCAACCATTCCTGAGGTTTAAACAAATGCCTTGAGTGGTGTTTGTTCTTTTGACAGGGTCAACATTATCCTCCTGTCTCGCTAAAGATATTATGACTATCTGGCAAAAGACAACAAAAGTTGATCTTAGCTATGCACAAAATGCTAACTATTCAAACACACCCACCAGTGGAAAAAACACATTTCCTTTTTTACAAACGCTTTTGAGTTGGTCATCCTTGGGAAAGTAAGCCACACCCACAAACTCCGCTCGTCCAGGTCCTCCAGTTGGTTGCCATGATTACGTGTCTTTACATGCCTTTAAACTGTTGCATGATGGATAGGAGGTGTTCGCTGCGTTTCTGGATGTTTCCCTGCTCCTCTTTCAGTCTCCCCTGCTCGTGAACAATCTCCTCCTTGGAAGAGAGAGGGAAAATTAATGAAAAAGGCATAAAGATTCAATTAAATGACTAGATCCTCACATTAGGAAGGATCGGCCGCCTATGTCGGCAGATTGACGAGGACGGAATTTTCGGAGCTAAACTTTCCAAGACCCACATCCAACAACACATGAAACCTAAAATAATTCTGCCCAAAAATAATTTGAAATTTTCTCAACCAATGGCATATTAGCTTTTTAGGTGAGCGCTGATGCCGCCCTGTAATAAGCAGTGCCCACTTTGTCAAAGGCAGGGACAGCAAAATATTTTGATGGTCCATTCCCAGCACGCAGCAATCCACCAACGTTCCGTCAAAAAAAATTGTATCTAGCATAAATCATGTAGCAGATATAGGATATGGTAGAAATAGTATGTGGCATTTTCTGTAGCATAGGCTGGAGATAAAATGTATGACAATGTAATGAGATCGACACTTTTTACATCATGATGCAGGTTTCTCCAATCAAATAGCCAGTGGTGGAAAAAGTACTCAATGTCATACTTGAGTAAAAGTAAAGATACCTTCTTGGTAAGCAACTCCAGTGTATATTTGGCCTTGTATTTTAGATCATTGTCCTCCTGAAAGGTGAATTTGTCTCTCAGTGTCTGTTGGGAAAAAAAACTGAACCACGTTTTCCTCTAGGATTTTTCCTGTGCTTAGCTCTCTTCCATTTTTATTTATCTCCCCCTAAACTCCCCAGTCCTTGCCGATGACACCATAACATGATGCAGCCACCACCATGCTTGAAAATATGGAGAGTGGTACTCAGTGATGTGTTGTATTGGATTTGCCCCAAACATAACGCTTTGTATTCAGGACATAAAGTTAATTTCTTTGCCAATATTTTGCTATTTTACTTTAGTGCCTTATTGCAAACAGGATGCATGTTTTGGAATATTTGTATTCTGTACAGGCTTCCTTCTTTTCAGTCTGTCATTTAGGTTAGTATTGTGGAGTAACTACAATGTTGTTGATCCATCCTCAGTTTTCTCTTATCACAGTCATTAAACTCTGTAACTATTTTAAAGTCACCATTGCCCTCATGGTGAAATCCCTTTATGGCAACTGAGTTAGGAAGGACACCTGTATCTTTAGTGTAGTGTCTGGGTGTATTGATACACCAACCAAAGTGTAATTAATAACTTCACCATGCTATTTAAAGTCTATTTTTACCCATCTACCAATAGGTGCCCTTCTTTGCAAGGCATTGGAAAACCTCCCTGGTCTTTGTGGTTGAATCTGTGTTTCAAATTCACTGCTCGACTAAAGGAACCTTACAGATAATTATATGTGAGGTCCAGAGATGAGGTAGTCATTCAAAAAGCATGTTAAACACTAATATTCAGTGAGTCCATGCAGCGTATTATACAATGTTTTGCTTCTGAACTCATTTAGGCTTGCCATAACAAAGGGGTTGAATACTTATTGACTCAATACATTTCAGCTTTCCTTTTTAATTAATTTGTTTAAAAAAATCTTAAACATAATTGTACTTTGACATTATGGGGTATTGTCTGTAGGCCAGTGACACAAAATCTCAATTTAATCAATTTTAAATTCAGTCTGTAACACAACAAAATGTGGAAAAAGTCAAAGGGTGTGAATACCTTCTGAAGGCACAGTGCAGATAAATTCTTCACATTTATTGTTTTACACAATATCTTATCAGAGCATTGGCTAACCATGGTTGACCAACTCCCTGACCAACATGGCTGACCCTTGGACCATCATAAGAAAGTTCATTTCCATTCTAGTATTCTAATTCCTAATTCTATGGAGACAGATGCCCTATATCTGGCTTTCAGCAGGACATTGAGCGTACACTTCAGAAAAAGCACATGGTGTATTTGTAGGTGGACGGGTTACCTTTTCTAAATAGATGAGGGGTTTTCTGGTAGCCTAGTGCTGAAAGGTACAACTGTCACACACTCCCCATAATGTCATGTGATCATCCACTAGAAATAAAACTGAATTGAAGACAACTTCACATTTAATCTCCTACACTTCAGGAATACACTTCTAATTCTACACCTGGAACTGCATGCATGTTTATGCTACTGTTTGTGTGTGTGTGTGTGTTAGTTACCACTACACACCCTGAGTTTACACAGCCCCTTCCTTTCCTTGTCATTCTCCTCTGCCCGTGCACGTAGCCAGGTCTCATTCTGGGCTCTGTGTCGCTCAAGCATTTCCTGTAGTTCCTGCAACACCAAAACCACAAACAAAGCTTCCGTCATTCTTCATGGAAAACCATTATTTCATAGAATAGAAATGATTCACCCACACAAAAAGGGGAACTATTGGAAAGCTACATACTTAGTAAATGAGTGAGTGAATGATCATCTTGAACTATGAGTGAGCCTTTACCTCCTCCTGTTGCTGATGGTGGGCTTGGTGAGCTTCTCTCTTGTACTGAAGAGCAGCTGCAGACTGAGCAAGCTCTGACCTTTCTCTACAGTAATGAATAACGTATTGAATGGATGAATGAATGCATGCATGAATAAATCGGTTTGTCAGTCACTCAGTCAATTAATGAAGAGTTTATTGGTCAGGAAAATGTTTGACCTGTTTGTCAAACCTGTTTGTCAAAGGTGATCAGTTTGTCAAGCTTTGGACCTAGATTGAAAACATAATACCTGTCAAGCTTCTGGAACTCTCCGTCAAGCATGGAGAAAGCTTTATGGATCATATCCATCGCCTCATCTCGGACGGCACTGAAGTCTCTTTGGGCTGTAACCTAATGATGTAACATCAGCACGATAAACATACGGACTACAAGTTGTTATAAAAACAGTATGTGAGCAAGTTGCTACTACCTGGATATAATAACATGTCTTACAAGGTGGGCTTTTTAAGGAAAGTTTGACTTCTCTCTCTCTCTCTCTCTCTGAACATGCCTCAGGCCTACCTGGCCTGACGACTCCTGGCTGTCCCTGTCCCCACTCCACCCACCCATGCTGCCGATCCAGTTCTGCTGTTCATGCCTGAGGCTATGGAACTCTGACCTGTTTCTCCGTACATGCTACTTAATGCCGGACCTGCTGTTTCAACCCTTTCTCTCTCTCATTCTTTCCCGGACCTTCTGTTTCGACCTCTGAATGCTCAGCTATGAAAAGCCAACTGACATTTACTCCTGAGGTGTTGACCTGCTGCACCCTCTATAACAACTGTGGTTTTTATTTGACCCAGCTGGTCATCTACAAAAGGTTGAACGTCTTGAAGAATGACCAGGCCTTAATGGTTCCTGCCTTTCTAGGGAGTTTTTCCTAACTATTGTGCTTCTGCATCTGCATGCTTGCTCTTTAGGGTTTTAGGCTGGGTATCTGTATAGAACTGCGTGACAACTGCTGATGTAAGAAGGGTTTTAAAAATACATTTGATTGATTGACTGCTTTAAATGTTTTACTAAGTTACTACATCATACAGTAACAATGTCTCTATGCAGTTTTATGAAAAGTTCACTGCTTTACATGTGACCCACCTGTGCAGAGGCAGCTGCATCCGTCCTCACAGAAAACAGAGATGGAGACTCACTCAGCTGATACTTGACATTGGGGACCTTTGTCGGCGCGAAGCTGATCAAATGAGAGCGAAACAGCTTTGTGAAACCTGAAACCTAATTTGAATAACTGTAACTGTGTAGGTGTAGGATCTTAACTTGATCATCCTGTTGCAGAATAACTTTCCTCAAAAGCAGGAAATGTAGAACTTGTAGTGTATTTGAGGTTAAAAAGGCTTCTAAAGTTTGTAATTTCCACAAAAATTTCAACCGCTACAAAAATGTCCATTAATTAAAATCCACACAATAATACACATTTCCCATTTTGCTGCAAGACAATTTTTCTGCTGTAGGAGACTGGTTCAGATTCTACATCTGTAGGTGAACATAAAATAACTGAAAAAAAAGTCTGCAAAATAGAGCAAAATGTTAATAATTGTAGTTTGAATAGGATAGCTGACATAACAAAATACTAACCCATGGCTGACTCCCTGAAGCCCAAACTCAGATAGAATCTCCTTCATCACTATTAGAAGAACAGAAAGGAACTGCAAAACCGGCTTATCAAATTACATCAAACTCCCAGAGACACACGAATAAAGGTTGAAGAAAGATGTAAAAGTGTAACGGAAAGGCAAAAACTACCCAAGTACTGGAAATCTTTGAAATTGATATAGGCTGTGTTACCTGGCTGTCTTTCGGATGGGTTAATCAATTTCATCACCTTCAGGTCATTGAATTCTTGTTCTTCATTTTTGCCTCCAAATACGTATATCTGCATAACACAAACACCAGGTCATTAAGAGAGAGAAATAGAGGAAGAGATAGACAGATGACACACATGTGCGTGCAAACGTATCCAAGCATGCGCACACACACACACACACACATGACTGTGAAGGATGAAGGCTGTATGGTCATGACGGCGGGCCGGAGGAATCCCCACATAGAGAGGCACTTTCCATTTCATCTTAGCTGGAGTGGGGGGAGATGGAGGAAGAGAAAGGGAGAGGGAGGTAGGGAGAGAGAGGGACCAGGGTGGGAGGGAGAGAGAGGGACCAGGGTGGGAGGGAGAGAGAGAGAGAGGGACCAGGGTGGGAGGGAGGGAGGGTAAATGTCAGTACGTGTCAGCTACTAGGCCTTTATCTGTAAACCTGGGATCTTTATTCAAACCGCTGAAAACAAATAATAATTGCTTGAAGGAACGAGGGATGGATTTTTGTGCAAGGACTTTTCCACACGAGGGCAGCAAAAATGCAGTACGCTAATGCCCATGCTAATATAGTGGAAAACTATGATGATGCTGTTTGACTTACCAATGCTTAATTTATGAATTTCATTTGTTGATGTGACTGTTCCATCCTGACTGGTGCATTTGCCACCAAACAAGTAAATATCCTGAATTGAATGATATTCAAATAATAAGAGCATGAGTACATGAATAACACCAAAGTAGACATTCGTAGTCCGTTAAGGATTTAATGATTCAAGCATTCTGTTGCCTGGCAATATCATTATCATTTGGTATCTTTGGTAGGTGGTGAGGGGGCATTTAGTGTGATGTTTATACCTTGTCATGATGTGCTGTGAGGGTTTGACCTGCACAGGCTAGGGGCGACTCCCCCTTCACACCATACCTCTGCCACACCAGGGTTTCTGAGAATGACAGGTCACTTTAGTTCCCTTCAGCCCCATTCCACTGTGACATTAATAATGCACTATTGATGTCACAATGAGTTTAGAATAACAACATTACATCATAGTGGTTTGCTGCTGGTGATTTGTTAATAATGTCAGAATAGGCTGTCTGAGGATGAGGTTAGACAAGTTGAGCCCCATTCTGATAATTGAACTGTTACATCAATAATGCACTACTTATGTCACAATAAATGTAGAATTACAACATTACATCATAGTGGTTTGCTGGTAGTCATGTCATTAACGAAGTCACACTACACTCTTAGAAAAAAAAAGGTGCTAACTAGAACCAAAAAGGGTTATTCGGCTGTCCCCATTGGAGAACCCTTTCAAGAACCCCTATTGGTTCCATGTAGAACCCTTTTGGGTTCCATGTAGAACCCTTTCCCCAGAGGGTTCTACATGGACCCAAAAGAGTTCTACCTGGAACCAAAAAGGGTTATTCTAAGGGGTTAGCCACAGAACAATTTTGGAACCCTATGTAGGCTGTTTGAAGATGAGGTCACTTAAGTTCAGCATCATAGACGCAGCAAAGAGGTCAATGGAACGCAGACCATGAGGGAAAGAAGATGGATGCCGGATTGGCACACACACGACAAATCAAATCAAAGTTTATTTGTCACGTGCGCCAAATACAACAGGTGTAGACCTTGCAGTGAAATGCTTACTTACAGGCTCTAACCAATAGTGCAAAAAAGGTATTAGGTGAACAATAGATAAGTAAAGAAATAAAAACAATAGTAAAAAAGACAGTGAAAAATAAGAGAAGAGAGGCTATAAAAGTAGCGAGGCTACATACAGACACCGGTTAGTCAGGCTGATTGAGGTGGTATGTACATGTAATTATGGTTAAAGTGACTATGCATATATGATGAACAGAGAGTAGCAGTAGCGTAAAAGAGGGGTTGGCGGGTGGTGGGTGGCGGGACACAATGCAGATAGCCCGGTTAGCCAATGTGCGGGAGCACTGGTTGGTCGGGCCAATTGAGGTAGTATGTACATGAATGTATAGTTAAAGTGACTATGAATATATGATAAACAGAGAGTAGCAGCAGTGTAAAAGAGGGGTTGGGGGGGGTAGCCATTTGATTACCTGTTCAGGAATCTTTTGGCTTGGGGGTAAAAACTGATCTAACAAAGTGGATATTCGTCAAATCCGTCATGATCGATGTATTGAAACAGGCCCACAATGTGGTCACTAAAGTCCTATTTGGATATATTTCTTTGTTTTCGCTGCATAACATTTAGAAGTAGTCCCTTTTCAGGTTTAGAAGAAGTGACTGCTAAATGCTAACTACTGTTTGTATAAACTGGTAGCATAGCTAGCATACAGAAATCATCAGTGGAAGTCAAAGTAGTTTTTAACTACACTGCTCAAAAAAATAAAGGGAACACTTAAACAACACAATGTAACTCCAAGTCAATCACACTTCTGTGAAATCAAACTGTCCACTTAGGAAGCAACACTGATTGACAATAAATTTCACATGCTGTTCTGCAAATGGAATAGACAACAGGTGTAAATTATAGGCAATTAGCAAGACACCCCCAATAAAGGAGTGGTTCTGCAGGTGGTGACCACAGACCACTTCTCAGTTCCTATGCTTCCTGGCTGATGTTTTGGTCACTTTTGAATGCTGGCGGTGCTTTCACTCTAGTGGTAGCATGAGACGGAGTCTACAACCCACACAAGTGGCTCAGGTAGTGCAGCTCATCCAGGATGGCACATCAATGCGAGCTGTGGCAAGAAGGTTTGCTGTGTCTGTCAGCGTAGTGTCCAGAGCATGGAGGCGCTACCAGGAGACAGGCCAGTACATCAGGAGACGTGGAGGAGGCCGTGGGAGGGCAACAACCCAGCAGCAGGACCGCTACCTCCGCCTTTGTGCAAGGAGGAGCAGGAGGAGCACTGCCAGAGCCCTGCAAAATGACCTCCAGCAGGCCACAAATGTGCATGTGTCTGCTCAAACGGTCAGAAACAGACTCCATGAGGGTGGTATGAGGGCCCAACGTCCACAGGTGGGGTTGTGCTTACAGCCCAACACCGTGCAGGACGTTTGGCATTTGCCAGAGAACACCAAGATTGGCAAATTCGCCATTGGCGCCCTGTGCTCTTCACAGATGAAAGCAGGTTCACACTGAGCACATGTGATAGACGTGACAGAGTCTGGAGACGCCGTGGAGAACGTTCTGCTGCCTGCAACATCCTCCAGCATGACCGGTTTGGCGGTGGGTCAGTCATGGTGTGGGGTGGCATTTCTTTGGGGGGCCGCACAGCCCTCCATGTGCTCGCCAGAGGTAGCCTGACTGCCATTAGGTACCAAGATGAGATCCTCAGACCCCTTGTGAGACCATATGCTGGTGCGGTTGGCCCTGGGTTCCTCCTAATGCAAGACAATGCTAGACCTCATGTGGCTGGAGTGTGTCAGCAGTTCCTGCAAGAGGAAGGCATTGATGCTATGGACTGGCCCGCCCGTTCCCCAGACCTGAATCCAATTGAGCACATCTGGGACATCATGTCTCGCTCCATCCACCAACGCCACGTTGCACCACAGACTGTCCAGGAGTTGGCGGATGCTTTAGTCCAGGTCTGGGAGGAGATCCCTCAGGAGACCATCCGCCACCTCATCAGGAGCATGCCCAGGCGTTGTAGGGAGGTCACACAGGCACGTGGAGGCCACACACACTACTGAGCCTCATTTTGACTTGTTTTAAGGACATTACATCAAAGTTGGATCAGCCTGTAGTGTGGTTTTCCACTTTAATTTTGAGTGTGACTCCAAATCCAGACCTCCATGGGTTGATACATTTGATTTCCATTGATAATTTTTGTGTAATTTTGTTGTCAGCACATTCAACTATGTAAAGAAAAAAGTATTGAATAAGATTATTTCATTCATTCAGATCTAGGAAGTGTTATTTTAGTGTTCCCTTTATTTTTTTGAGCAGTGTATAATGCAGTTGATTGGTGACAATGACATGAACATGTATTGGGGTTGACCTCCATACAAGGATCATACTCTGATTTTTCCCTCAACATAGTGTAAAATACACATATAAACAATAGCCTAATGTAGGCTAATTTTGATGGGTGCAATGAGGAGAATCGGGATATTTCCCCCACTCGTTTCCATGGAAATTCCATTGTTTTGGTCGAGTTAGATTGACCACTTTACCGCATCTATTCTGACAATTCCAATGTGACATCAGTAATGTATTATGGATGTCACAATGAGTTTAGAATAACAGAATTACAGCGGTTTGCAGCTGGTAAAGTCATTTATGATTCAGAATTACAAACTTGCATCACAGTTGTTTACTGAGATTTTGGTTTGATTAGAACATTCCCCTATTCTAATGATGTCACAATGGGTTGACTAAAATGTGTAAAGTAAAGTCAAATGTAAAGTATATCAGCCCATGCAAAGTCTGTAGAAGCACTAGCATTTCTTTACCCGTGTTGAGAACATGAACGTCTTTGTAGTAGCAGTCATCCTCAGCACATCCCCCAAACATGAACACCTGCTCACTGACTACTGCGAACGTGTGGTTGTATCTACAAAGACAAAACATCACAGACACAGGCAAATACTGTAGCAGGTTGCATCTGCAGCAACAGAGCACGGCAACAAGGGATATATTAGGCTACAGTGTTGTATCTGTCAAATCTAAAATAAGTGTTGGTACTGACAAAAAACTGGACTGAACTGAAGTTAAGAACTGAAATGAAGCCAAACTTGTTGTCTATAGCCTGTTGTTGCAAGGCAAGGGCTGTGTGAATTTGGATTGGGATGAGGATGAGAGTGCCCATACTAGACTGTTGGGCGTCCTTGGAACGGTCATGGCTGAACCGTGCCAAGTACTGGGGGGCTTCAATGGAAGACAGACGGCATTCAGATATAGTTTCACAGGAGGTTGTCCGTTACTCTATTGGTTGCCGTTGTCAACATACTGTGTCATGGCAACCTTTCACGCACACTCTGTGATGGAATGCAGCACAGCCAACAAACAAGTCCTCTGGAATACAATATTAGCTAAACCCAGCAAATATAATGCATCCTTTCAACAGGAGAATCTTTAGCTCATTTCTGTCATTTGAGACCACTAGTTTCTTATGTTTACGATGGTGTAAATTACCTTGCAGATGGCAGAGTGCCAGTGGTCTTGACTGGGGTCCAGTTCAGAGAGACTGAAATACAAGCAGTCACACTCACACAAGCAGTCACACAGAGACTGAAGAGATGCATTGCTCTACATGCATAAATATTTCCCCTGACCAAAGTTAACCTCCACGGCAGCATTATTTATCATTTACTTCCTAATCAGTGGGTCCAACCTGACAGCAACAGGGTCACTGATTTAGATGAAAGTGTTTGCTATGCTTGTAAGTGACCATGGCTCCACCATAGCCCATACTGACCTGTGGTGACCATGGCTCCACACTGGCCCATACTGACCTGTGGTGACCATGGCTCCACCCTGGCCCATACTGACCTGTGGTGACCATGGCTCCACCCTGGCCCATACTGACCTGTGGTGACCATGGCTCCACCCTGGCCCATACTGACCTGTGTTGAACATCATGAGGTCATCAGTGGGGACACCGTCTAGGAGCCCACCGTAGACATAAATGTTGTCTCCCACAGAGACGGAACTGTGTCTGATGGTTCTAAGAGACACACCCCCTGTGGCAAGCCGCTCCCACGTCAATGACACTGTAGCCAATGAGACCAGAGGGCATGCTTGACTCAGCGTTAAACGGTGTACTTTTAGTTACAATAAACTGTACAGCAAACTCAGTAATGAACATCACAATCTCACCCTAAGCATGGGTCGTGAAAATAATAAACGCTACAGCTACTACTCTTTCAAAGTTGTTGTTGTGGCAATGTTAGTTTGGGGGAGTTTCATCTCATCCATTGACACTGGAAGTGGCAAAGAATCTGGAGTTTTAACCAATTATGTTAGCCTTCATCTTTGAGTCGAGGCTGGGTTCCTTCTTATTATCTACACTGCTTCCCTGTAATAACCCAGGGACTCCCTGCCCTGTAATCTTACCTATGTCAAAGCAATAGACTCCAGGAAGACATTCTCCAGCCTGCGGACTGGACACTCCTCCAAACAGGTAGAGCTTGCCTTTAACCACACTGTGGAGGCAGGGAGAATACATCTACAGTATATATATGTTTTTATTTAACCTTTGTTTAACTAGGCAAGTCAGTTAAGAACCAATTCATATTTACAATGACAGTCTAGGAACAGTGGGTTAACTGCCTTGTTCAGGGGCAGAACGACAGATTTATACATTGTCAGCTCGGGGATTCAATCTAGCAACCTTTCGGTTACTGGCCCAACGCTCTAACCACTAGGCTACCTGCTGCCCCAAGGGACTTCCTGCCCTGTAATCTTACCTATGTCAAAGCAGTAGACTTAACAGATGTCTCAATTAATGTCTCCATGGTTGATTTGAAGAGAAATTGCAGTACATCTCAACAGATGTCTCAATTAATGTCTCCATGGTTGATTTGTAGACAAATAGCATACCGTATTAGTATGGTCTGAGATTCAAATGGTAATTGAGATATCCTAATTGGTCAGATGCTGTATACAGTATATCAATTACCAAAGTGCGTGTCCTTCTCTTGCTGAGGGTACAACCCCATTCTGTGGCATCACCTCCCATGTGATGTGAGTGGCTGAAACTAGAAACACAATACAAGTTTGTAGAGTGAAGTGAGTAATCATATGTGAGTATTGATTCATCTAGACTGTCAATAGGGGTATTTAGTCATAGCCTACATGTGTTGGGTTGAGCTCATTGAGTATAATTATACTGTACCTGTGAGCATGTAGAAGTCATTCAAATATACTGGCTGCTCCTCCTACAGAACAAGGGGAAATACATTGTTAGGTTCATTGCAGTGTTTTAGATAGGCTTACCAATTAGTAGCATAAGGTAGTGAGACTTACCTCATGGGACATGGTGGACACCCCTCCAAACAGGAAAGCTATATTCCCAGCCATAGCTAGCGCATGGCCGTGCCTGGGAAGTTGGAGATATGTGGAAATTGAGAAATTAAACATGGAAACAATTATGTCGTTTTTCCATCTGCTTCTAGAGAGGCATGTTCAGCCAAGTTAAGAAAATACTGGGGGCATACCTGAGGTGATGACGGGGAAAAGCTGAGCGGTCACTGAGAGAAGCACACACACACACACGCATACACACACACGCGCATACACACACACACACACACACACACACACTTACCTGGGGCTTGGCGGTTTACCTTTCGTTTCCTTGGCAACCCAGTGTCCACTTGCTAAGGCCATTCTGTCTACAGAAACATGCATAAAGAGCTCTAAAGATGATCAATATCTTTTACTGACAAAAGTGCCAACCTGAAGTAATCCTGGTGTTAAATAATGTACCATAAATATTTTGGTGGAGAAGGAATCTGCCCCAGGTGATCCTAGAATAGTTTGCTGGTTAAGCACCGTGTCCTCTTACAGAAACACCTTTGCTGTGCAGGTTCTGTAAACTGAACACTCTCGTTGCCTAGTGATGAACACAAACAGACCCCATGGAGCACAAACTACCAGTAAAGCAATACGTTTTCACATGACTTACCCACCTGGTATACACCTTCGAGCATGCAATAGTAATTTACCATGAACAAAAAGGACCTTGGTAGGCGGCGCTTCATTCAACTACACCTGCAAGAAAAACAGGCAATGCATAATTTTCGACTATATGGAAGGTGGTCCAAAAAGCATCAGAGCAGTAATAAAATCAATGGGTTAATCCTTTTTTGACATTGTATTTCTGAATAAAACACCTAGAATGCAATGCAGCATATGTTTCCTCATTTGGCCTCCCAATTATATTATATTGAAATTTGAAAACAGCTCCTACTTCTCAGAGTAAGCTGACTTATGCTCTGCTCTTTCAATTCAATACAGTTAACCACAAATAAATGTTTTATTTGGACCAGAGAATAAACCTCAATAGACACGTTGTTTCCGGGTATTGCGAGTCCTTCTTGCGTGGCTGCAGGAAACGGTGCTAAGCCCTAAATCTGGTCTCAGACCAGTTTTTTCAACCTTTACCAGACATCAAGCTGATGCGTAAAACGGTGCCATAAAACCACACACTGATCCGTAGTCAGTACCTTTAGCACCATCTCTAATCTTCCATCGCTGGAGTGCGCTGTCCTCAGTACAGAGAGGGAATCGAGAGGACGTGTTGATGACGTGTGCAATATCCATTTTGTACATTATTCGCAGGTGTTGTCAATTCGGTCGGACTACTGGGTTATAGACACGTAATTATTTAACCGTTAGCCTTCCAAGGCTAAATAAGAAGGCATCCTGGAAGTTGTAGGTGAACCGAAGATCCCTACGCAGCATGGATTCTATGTAACTCCGGCAAAATGTAATGAGGAGATGACTCCGGGAGAGAAAGATCAACAGGGTACCAACCGTATAGTGTTGGTCAAGAAAATTATCATGAAAGATGGGCCCACGGTATGGGAATTAATAGTCTTTATTTCGGTAGCCTATTGCAATCGGGAATGTAGCCTATAGTGTTTGTGTAATGTAACCGATTTCACATAAACTGCAAACGATGGGAGTATCAGCTGTGAGCGCGCCTGCGGTAGCGGCAGGCTATGACATAAGCGGACATTATGTACTCGAGCTACCTTGTTAAAATGAAACGGCTCTGTCAGCCTAAAGTGCGACACATTCTTGCGCTAAAGCTATTACCAACCTGTTTTGAAATGTGGATCAATGTGTTATTAGATGATCGATAATGATAGGAGATTGTTACGTTGGAACGTCTATTGGAAGGACGCGGCCGGTAATATCTCGGGGTAGCGCCTTAAGGCCTATAGCTGCGGAGGAGCTTATTGAAGCCTGTATACTATTGTTATGCCGCTGCCATTACATAACATCCTCCGGCTTCCGCCCCCCCCCCAACGCAAGCTGTTGGCATGATAATTCCATAATCATGTATTCATAGACAGAATGCATTATCATGATAATGTATTGTTTTCAAATTCATATTTGGATAGTTGTTGTTGATGATGCTGGCTGTGCTCTAGCCAATAGCCAGCTGTAAGGACCATGGAAGGTGTTACCATGGTGTTACCTTGGAAAGGAAGGATGACCTGGACCAAAAACACAATCACAGATGGCCTAATAAAAAGGAAAACATTACATTTTGTACTATACAGATGTAGGATCTTAATTTGATAACTATTTTTGGAGAATTACCCTGCACAGCAGGAAATGCAAAAGTGTAGTGTATTTGAGGTTTAACAAGGCTTCTATATTAGTCTGAGCTATGCATCAAAGTGGATTGAGACATTAATTTTAGATCAGTGGTTTTATTTGTAACAAACACAACTAAATGCTTAGGCCTGATTCTATTTTTCACAACATTGAAAAGCCAGCAGCGATTGAATCGCCATTAGGCCTGGCTACTGTATGTCTAATTCCACAGATTAGGCTTGGTGATCATGACGTGATTTTCACCTTGCATGACAGTGAGCTGAGATCACACCCCACTCTCCCCCAGTTCTCACTCATGCATACATATTACATATACACAGACAAACTCAGTGCACTCACTGTGAGGGATAGTAGTAGAAGGCCCACCTTCAATCGCTAAAGGCTGCATCACTGTGCTGTGAAGTAGCTAGGGGCCTGTGCCCCCCTTTCTCTGCCTTCCTCAAATACCACTGACTGACTCTTTCAGAGGTCCCCAAGTGGATGTCTTCAAATAGCAAAGAAAGTGACTGATTCACCTTCAACGAGAAGTGGAGCAGTTGGATTTCTTTCTCTTATTGATTTATATTCAGACTGATTTAATCTTGATAATACCATTCAGACAGCATCATTAGACTCAGTAAATGGTAGCCTTTTTGAAATGCTGTTGAAAAAATGATCACACTGAGAGCTGCTAATTTAGTGGATGTTTTAAAATTGGATCGAACACAGTCTAAAATGGCCACCTTTCTTTCCTGTGTGTTGCAGTCGGGCCATGGCATTGGCAGACCCAGTGTCTCCCATGCTGTGGTGGTCATTTTCCTGGAGTTCTTTGCCTGGGGTCTCCTCACCACTCCAATGCTGACAGTGAGTTCCATCTCCAGCTGGCCTGTCTGTCTACAGATGTAGGATCTTAGTTTGATCAACCTGAAGCAGGACATTTAAAACTGTTTTGTGTAATTTGAGGTTGAAATGGCTTCTGAAGTTTGTAAATTCCATTTTGAAATTAGACTTGACTTTCTCTTTATGAAAAATTTATCAACCCCTACAAAAATGACAATTGAATTATAATTCAAATTTCCTGTTTCTGCAGGATTATGCAATTGTGCAATTTGTGTGCAATTGTGTGCAATTGGCATGCTGACTTCAGGAATGTTCAACAGAGCTGTTGCCAGAGAATTTAATGTTAATTTCTTTACCATAAGCCACCTTCGCCATTTTAGAGAATTTGGCAGTACTTCCAACCGGCCTCACAACGGCAGACCACGTGTAACCACGCCAGCTCAAGACCTCCTCATACGGCTTCTTCACCAGTGGGATTGTCTGAGGGGGGTGCTGAGGAATATTTCCGTCTGTAATAAAGCCCTTTTGTGGGGAAAAACTAATTCTGTTCGGCTGGGTCTGGCTCCCTAGAGGGTGGACCTATGCCCTCCAAAGCCTACCCATGTCTGCGCCCCGGCCCAGTCATTTAAATCCATAGATTAGTGCCTAATGCATTTATTTCAATTGACTGATTTCCTTATATGAACTGTAACTCAGTAAAGTCTTTGAAATTGTTGCGTTTTATATTTTTGTTCACTATATCTCTAGCACAGCCATCAACTCTCTCGCTCTCCTTCTCTCTCTCACTGCGAGTCTGTCTCTTATTTTCATCCCCATCTGTCTCTTCTAGTCTTCTCTCTGTAGGGTAGCTTTCTTGGCTTGTAAAACCGCTTGTTAAGCACACAGCTGTCTGCGTGTGTGTGACTATGGTTTCTTGGCAGTTGGCACCCTATCTGTGCAAGAGCCCCTTTTTAAAGATGTTTGTGGTTTCTTTGTGGTTTATTTTTGCAGGTTTTACATGAAACGTTTCCACAGCACACATTTCTGATGAATGGCCTTATTCAAGGTGTGAAGGTAAGATATCAGCCATAGAAATAACTAAATACAAAAATGTTGTTTGGCAGACTACGAACAGTATATCTCCCAACCAATTATGTCATTTATTGATCACTGCTATGAGGACCCTTATAGAGTTGCATCCCTGAGCGATTGAACAAAAGCAGCACTCTATACTGTATTCTGGTACTCTATCAATTTTTTTTTCTTGTATCTTATTATTTAATAACTATTGGATGTTTAGGTTTATCATATGTCATTTCAGGAGAGCAAAGGGCAGCCATTTTCTTGCTGCTACTTGATTATAATTCAGCTCACTCTCATTTACACTAAAGATCAATGAGACTTCTCATTACGCGTTCCCGGTAACATGACGTTCTTAACAGAGGCTCCTCCCCCCCTCCTCCACAGGGTCTCCTGTCCTTCATGAGCGCCCCTCTGATTGGTGCCCTGTCAGATGTGTGGGGCAGGCGGTCCTTCCTATTGGTCACTGTGTTCTTCACCTGCGCCCCAATCCCGCTCATGAGACTCAGTCCCTGGTAAGTCCTGCACCTCTCTTCTGATCAAGAAAAAAACACTGCTGTGATTTGGTTCAGTAATCATTGTGTCTTTTGATTTGAATTAAAAAAGAAGTACATGTAAACAGGGAATCTCGTGTAGTGCTGTTGTAACATTGCTGGTTTAGATGAAAATACCATATTATTCCACCTATGCACACACCACCACATAGCTGTCTGTTTTAACAATTTCAGTCAGCCTTTCAAATTGGTAAACATTTTGATGCCTGTCAATAGATCTTTAGCTTTAGAGTCTGTAGTGTTTGTTGATCTTATTTGTCAAGTACATGGTGTGGAATGCACTGCCTTTGATGTGACTGACATAATGTTTCCTCCCTCAGGTGGTACTTTGCAGCGATTTCCATGTCAGGGGCTTTCTCTGTCACCTTCTCTGTCATCTTTGCTTATGTCTCTGATGTCACTGAGGAGCATGAAAGAAGCACAGCATACGGACTGGTAAAGAGCTAGTTACATTTTTATTATGACTTACAGCAGGGATGGGTAACTGATGGGAGTGGGGGCCACAAAACATCTGAACTCATCACGAGGGGCCGTAGTGGCTCACTGTTCTGCGTACCCACATCCATACCTACATATGCAGTCAGAGCCGGCCCTAGACTTTTGAGGGCCATAAGCAAAGTACATTTTTTTTGTGGGCCCCCACCTTGCAAGCAAAATATTTTAGCAGCCCCCCCTCTTGAAAGCGGGGCGTAGAGAAAATGTTTGTTTTAAAACAAGTTTGCTGCAATTCTACACATTTTGCTATGGGGCGGAGAGAAGATTGAGCAATTTTATTACTAATTTCATGCAGTTCTACACATTTTGCCATAGGGTGGATAGAAATGTTTCCGGTTTTTAATGTGATATCTGAGTGAGTGACTAACAAAGTCAATGGGGCCCCCCACGCTGGTAATTCTTAATAACTTACCAATCAACAAAATATTTAGCTGACATGGGCTATTTGAGTCACTGGCAGTGATTGACATAACAAGAGAAAAAACTGCTGATGCACAACCACATTTTGAAATTGCACCTGGTGTATTCTACTATTCTAACTCTCAACAGTAAGTTTGGCCGCCAGTTGCCCATCCCTGATATACAGTGTTTTCTTCAGTTGATTGGGGTAGAGGGTAGTGGATAATTCTATCTTGTCATCTTTCCAATTCTATTTGAGAGTTATGTGGGTGAATATCAAGTTCTGTACTTCTATATGGTTATGCAATGTGTTCTGTTGTGTTGAATAGATGTTGGTTGTGTCATGTTTTTACAATCCTTCACACAGTGGTTTCAGATCTCATGCAGTCCCTTGATGTCACAGCATGCAGTGTGTCGTATCCCATTGAGTTCTCCCATCCTTTTTTGTATTTTGAGCCCTGGCGTTGAATGAAGAATAGCATTCATTAACATGAATTACGTTTCCTTTGTATAGCTTAACCACTTGTGAAATGTGGGAAAATAGCTGCATATATTGGGTCATTGACAGCTATTGGCTCCAATACCATAAATAAAAAAATATTAAATACACTACAGGACTTTATGGAAAACTGTGACAATTGTCGCTGAGTAGACTACCGTGATCAAATATAAATGGACCTAAAAAATACTAGTTTAAAACACACCTTGTCCTCTGTGTGTTTCCCTCTAGGTGTCGGCTACGTTTGCAGCCAGCCTGGTGACGAGTCCGGCCATCGGGGCGTACCTGTCCGCGTGTTACGGTGACAACCTGGTGGTGTTGGTGGCTACGCTGGTGGCTCTGGCAGACATCTGCTTCATCCTGCTGGCCGTGCCAGAGTCCCTACCGGAGAAGATGAGACTCAACACCTGGGGAGCACCTATCACCTGGGAGCAGGCAGACCCCTTCCAGGTGAGTGCTACAGTATTCTATGCCATGCTATACCATGCTATGAGTCAATGAGATCTGGCTGGGATATACTATACATACAGACACGTTAGTAGGCTACCTAGCTTCATCAGTGTCTGTGGCCATTTTGAAAATCCTTTGGTGTCTCTCTCTGTTAGTTTAAAGCCTTTGGTTTCTCTCTCTGTTAGTTTAAAGCCTTTGGTGTCTCTCTCTGTTAGTTTAAAGCCTTTGGTTTCTCTCTTGTTTGCAGTCGATGAGGAAAGTGGGAAAGGATCCCACAGTTCTTCTCATCTGTATAACAGTGTTCCTGTCCTACCTACCTGAGGCTGGTCAATACTCCAGCTTCTTCCTATATCTTAGACAGGTAAATATCCAACTTGTTCCTAGGGTCAGGCTGTATCCAGATTTTCACATCCTCATACCGTTCTTCTCTCACACCAGGATTTACAGTATTACTGGCTTAGTACACAAGGGGGCTCCAAAAAAATGTGGAAAAAAACATTACCAGAATGCTAACAAAATTAGCACAAGATATAGAGGATTTCCATGGAGGCTGCTAACTAAATATGCTAACGAGTGCAAATGTAAATAAACAAATTGCAAAACATTAGGAAATCCAGCTCATAAAGTTATACATACAGTATATAGGTAGGAGTGTTGCACTTCTGTTGTCATCTGATGACAATGAAGCTATTTTCTGCCGAATATGTTGCACTAATGTATTTTCGGTGAAGGAAAACAGTAGTTACACGTCCCTGATCACTATTGAAGCAAAAAAACACTGACTTTCAATATAAAACGTGATCCCTGTCAATACACAGCTGGACTCACCTGCTCGCGCTTTCTCCTGTTGTGCCATTTACAAACAAACACGTGACTGGCTCAACTGTGCTGGGGAACCATGGTAAACTTCATAATGTAAAGTAATGTGACCGGTGAAATGAAGAACACAATCTGCTTTATCTCCTAACAAATTGCACAAGTTGACAACATGTATTTACTTAAAAAGTAGCTACAACAACAAAAAAGTCTTAAACTTCAAATAGTTTTGACAGCCACAGGATGGTTTTTCAATACTATTTCCAAATTCCCGGTATATATGGTATACCGCCCAAGTCTAGTTGTTCCTTTACCTTAGACAATTAAACACCTCTTAATTTACCCAAGACTGGTAAAAACTTCCCCTTCATTTACCTGCTCCATCTGGCAGTAAACATGAGATTTTGGTATTATTATACCCAGCTATGGGTACCACGCCCCCCATGTAGACTATCTGTGTGAGTGAGACCTAGCAAACTAACCTCAATACTGTGTGCAGATTGCTAATGAAAACATCATCCACATACAATTCAACACATCAAATCATCTCAACAAGAGATGAGGAACAGTTGCGTTATTTCTGTACAAGGTGTTGTTTACCACAGGTTCAGTTCATTGTAGCTGGGTGACTATAATCATAGAGATTTAGTTATTTCGCCTTTCCTTTCTCTTCTACTTGAACAGCTCACTCTCCGTTGAGCACAGTCAAATGCTTGTCATTTAGCATAGTGGCATTAATTTGCTTTGGAGCAAAGAGGGAGACTAATGCTGTTTTATGGCCTTTTCCCTCTGTCTATGGCTCTTTCTCCCTTTCTCTCTCTCTCTCTCTCCATTTATTTCTCAATCTCTTTCTCAATCTCTCTATCTCAGGTCATTAACTTTTCATCTGCAACGATCGCAGTGTTCATCGGGGTGGTTGGGATCCTCTCCATCATAGCCCAGGTATGTATCTGGCACAATGCTCCTCCATTTAACTGTCTGTGGGAGACTGCAATGTGTTATTGAACAATCAGTTCTAATCAAGTCTTAGGTTAACAACGTGTCAGTTCAAATCAGTTATTGTCCTTTGGAATTTAATCAAGTTCCACATTTAGATGTAAAGAATGCTGACATAGCCTTAGCATGCCCGCTCTATACTACTTAAAAGGCATTATAATGTAATGTAGCAAATTGTGTAATTCCTGTGAATAAAAGTTTTATGGAGTGTGCCTACAGTAAATATGAAATAAATTAGCACTTTGTGATGGCTTTTGATAATTTGTTTGATTCATGTATTAATTGTTTGCTTCTTGTTGCAGACTCTTATTCTGACAGTCTTGATGAGAACTATTGGAAACAAGAACACGGTCCTTCTGGGCCTGGGCTTCCAGATTCTACAGCTGGCCTGGTACGGCTTTGGGTCAGAACCATGGTGGGTCACCTTCAACTCTGTCTGCTGTACTGTGGTTACCTGAGTAATATCAACAGGGCTGGCCTGTACTGTGGCTACCTGAGTAGTATCAACAGGGTTGGCCTGTGTTGACCGTTAAGTACAGTTAGAACTCAAGACTATTTTTTTTTTTATAAGTACATAATATTACAAGTCCTTGACTGCCCACTTTATTGTTAAAAAAACCTTAATGCAATTATCTCACTCTCGCTCAAATGAAAACCGATCTAAAAAAAAAAAAAAAAAAAAGGAATCAAAAGCGAAGGGTAATTGTGATCAATTTTGTCAGAGGTCACTGAGCGTGCTCCGAAGGTGTGGTCACTAGTTCCTATAGCTAAGTGATGTCTCGTTCTGTATGTGTCTGTAGCTAACCACTGTCTCCTGTCTGTCTCCTTTCTGTGTAGGATGATGTGGGCTGCAGGTGCAGTAGCAGCCATGTCTAGTATCACCTTTCCTGCAGTGAGCGCCCTGGTGTCTCGCAGTGCAGACCCAGATAAGCAAGGTAAGACATTCCCTTTATTTCTCTTTTCTGTATGTACTTCATCCGTTTGTCCTGTTCTAAGATATTTCCCTTTTCCCTTCATGTAATCTGTCCGTTTGTCCTGCTCTAAAATATTCCCCTTTTCCCTTCATGTAATCTGTCCGTTTGTCCTGCTCTCATCGGTGCCATCTTTCTTCCTTTGCCCCTCCGTTGTCATTTTGAAAGTGAATCAATATGGAAAAAACTTTTATTGACATTTTCCATTAAGACACACCACAGTATATAAAGGCATAGATGCTTTTAACTTTGACTATTTGTTTCATAGCAGACGTATAGCAGACATTTAAGGCACCCGAGTGGTGCAGCAGTCTAAGGCACTGCATCTCAGTGCTAGAGGCGTCACTACAGACCCTGGTTCTATCCCGGGCTGTATTACAACTGGGCTGTGATCGGGAGTCCCATAGGACGGCGCACATTTGGCCAAGCATTGTCCGGGTTAGGGGAGGGTTTGGCCGGGGTAGGCCGTTATTGTAAAATAAGAATTTGCTCTTAACTGACTTGCCTAGTTAAATAAACATATCCTGTGGTTATCATTTGACTTTGTTCTTATAATAGGCCTTGATCAGAAACAAAGTCTCATGGATGTTTATGTATCTGTATGCCGTGTTCTCTGTGATGTCATGCTGTTCTGCCCAGGGACCACAGATGTTCTATGTAGCTAAATGTGGTGCTCATGGTCCCTGACAAATAAATGTATAACTTGTCTCTCCTCAGGTCTGGTTCAGGGAATGATCACTGGTATCCGAGGCCTGTGTAACGGTCTGGGCCCGGCGCTGTATGGACTTATCTTCTTCATGTTTAACGTAGAGCTGAACACAATCGACCCCATCCAGGGAGAGTTCCCCATCGACCCTTTACCTATTAACCCCCCGACTGAGGTAAATTAATCACGATTACCAATAACATTGTATAATGTTGTGGCTCTAGTATAGGCAGACATTGTGGCTCTAGTATAGGCAGACTTTATATAGCTGTGTAGGCTGTGTACATCTTCCCATTGCCATATTCCTTTATCTTTCTGTTTCTTTATTCAGAGATGGGTTATGTTCTTTGTGTTGTATGAAGTTCTGTATCTATAATACAGTGTCTCTCTCCATACAGAAATCCTTGATCCCCCGGCCCTCCATTCCTGCTGGGTTCATGCACGGTGGTGGTGGCCTTCCTGGTAGCTTTGTTTATCCCTGAGAACACCGAACCTCCGGTGGTGACCTGCGCTGGCGCCAAGGATACCTCCATGCTAGCCGGCGTCCACATCAATACCCCATTACCGGGCAGCGACGAGGACACGCCAGCACCGACCAGCGACGAGGACTTTGAGCCCCTCCTGCAGGACAGCGTTGTGTGACTGAGGGAGGGCAGCAGGCAGCTCCTGCAGAACAGCATCGTGTGACTGAGGGAGGATGGAGGGCAGCAGGCGGCTTTGGTATTATTACACCCAGCTACGGGTACCACGCCCCCCCATGTAGCCTACGTATCCCCAACGGAGGAGAGGGAGAGAGGCCTATCTAACAAACCTCAATATTGTGTGCAACTCTGCACTGCACAACCAACCATTCCCCGGTCCCCGCCCCTGTCCCATAGAAACTATTTATTTTATTAAAAAAAAAATGTAATAGGAGGATTGGATTTGCTGTTTATGATGTTGTGATCTTACAGGGGATGGTTTTTGTTTTTCACCTCTAGGACTCAAAGTTTTAATTCTGAAGGGAGAGTTAGCGAAGATGGCAGACCCAGCGGGCAAAACTGGTTACTGGTTGGTATCTGGTGCCATTTCAACCAGATTTGCCCGCTGGGGAGATGGAGTGAGTTGTTCAGTAGAGGTAGAAGGGAAAGAGCTTGCTGTGCTCGCCATTTTATTGCTTCAAGGCATCTTCAAGCTCAGCATTTACTGTAGTCCACACCTAATGGTACCTCAATACAAGGAGGCAAGAACCGAATCTGTGAAATGCAAGGAGATATGTGCCAGTAGTCAGTCAACAACACTTAAAATATTTACTTAGAAGACTTGTTCACTACGAGCAGCCATACGATTATGACATTATAAAAGGAATGAGATATACTGTAAGTCCGATATTTCATGGGAGCTTCTGTTCACAAGCCTTACAACAACTCATATCATTCAGAGAGCAGTTATCATATCATTGTCTTATAACGAGTGGGGAAGCATGGGAGATTAGGATGATAGGATATTTGACATAGGAAGATAAGATCTTGGTGTAATTTTTACTACCAAGATCTCAATTTCTCACTTTATTGTGCAGAGTTTTGGTACTTGAATCACTGGTCCTAGAGTAACTGCTAAAAGTGTTCATGTATAGTGAGAACATGGAACTATTTAAGATATTCACTGGATGTGGCCTCCTGTCAGTAGGAGGCAGTGCTGAGTTGTGGATGATGCCATTAGGTTATGGTTGTCATGGTTTCATGCAGTGCTCTGCAGTTTCTGTTCAGTCTGCGAAATCTCGATTGCTACTGTACTAAAAAGGGTTTTTATCTTAAAATATATAATTTATATGATATATTTTATTTATATTATCCATACTGTAAAAATGATATTGCTAACGTTCTGCAACATATTGACAGAAATTTCTAGGCTACTCTGGTAGTAATAATAATGTATTTAACTTAGAGGAACACGTTTCTTTTTGTAATTTTTGGGAGAATTGAAAACAAAGTATAACCTTACCCTGAAATATATGATAGGGGTGGATTTTAAAAAATCATGACTTTCAATCATTGTTTTTTTCTTTCACTAATTATGTCCTAGTGTTGCAAGCTACCTCGGCTTTAAAATGACTTATTTTGAAGTCTGATTTTTAACTTGGCAAAACCATCGTTAGCTCAAATAGTTTTCACCTCCCGAAGAGTCAAACTTAACTAACCCAGGGTTTATAGAATATAAATTAAGAGAAAGCAATTTGACCTGATCAAATCCAGTAGGGGCACATTTTTATTGTACATAATGATTATCTTTTCTGTGAGGTTGTCACAATGTGTAAATGTTCATATTTTATATGTACATACTGTATTGAATTAAGGGTATTAGCCTGTATACCTACAGGTTGGGCTTTTAAAACTAATATTTACCCCCAATGAACAACATCGCCAAGTTGTTTTCCTTAATGTGAATGAGGAAGTAGTTTGTCAAGACCTACCTACAGCTGTATGTAAAGGTACTCAATACCCGTGTCAAGTTGAGTATGTACTGAAGGAGATTCCTGTTTGGATGCATAATGCATGAATAGTGACTAGCTGTCCATGGATCTTTTTAAGAGTATAGTATTAGAAAGCTCACAAAATGTGTCGTACTTGAATGTGAACTTTTAAAAGTATTTATATCCCCCAAAAAGTGGCTATGGGGACAAAGACGCAGCTACACATGTCTTCCTGTCTGTCCCTGAAATGAAACGATAAACAATATATTAGGTAAACAGTTTATTGGTTATTGGTTGTGCTCCGACAGAGATTGTGAGTGCTTCTGCTTTCCCCTGATGGTTTGCCAGTCATTTCCTTGTTCTCTAAGGTACCTGTACGCAGGTTCCTATCAGCGAGGGAAATGATTGAAGTGAGCAGCAGAAGGTAAAGCTTCCTATCCGTCACCTCCAACCCCAATCCTGTTGTGAAGTATTTTGACCAAGAAGCCATAAATTGATGTCAGAAGGTCAACAGCTACTTTCAGTCAGTGACTGTTGTTGAATTTCCTCCAGTGTTATATTGTACCAGCCTGTAAGAGTAAAAAGGAATTATTAGTATTATGAATTCTATGATGAAGACTTGTATTGTATATGTTATGGAAAAGTATATCGGAATGGTTACAATGCATATCTCTAGGACTGCTATATTTTTGGAACACTTTTAGAACTTCATTGCCCACAAATCTGAAATGCACCCCATGAAGTATTTTTCTTATTTTGTGTACCATGATGATTATTTTATTATCAAAGTTACACATGAACTTCATAGTTTTGTTTGTAGGATTGATGATGATTTCTAACTGACAACACATTCCACCATGTGCTCTTTATGTCTGTATCTACATCCAGCATCTTTGAGAGGATTATTATACAAACGTGCCTAACAAGTGAACATGTTCATTTCTGAAGATAAGACAAATGACTATAGCTTTGTCTCAAACTGGCACCCTATTTCCTTATTAGTGCACTCCTATTGACCAGGACCCGTTGACCAAAGTCCGTTGACCAGGGCCCCATCGGGCTCTGGCCAAAACTATTGCACTATATAGAGAATAGGGTGCCATTTGGGACACAGACTAACGGTCTTCATGAAGTGGATGTTATTGCTCATGATAACCCAAACAAATGAAATATACACGGGCTATGTATATATACACCTCTTAAGTCTTGTCTTGAAAAAAAAAAAAAAGTTGTAATAATAAAAAAAAACATGACCGAAGTCAAGAAATGTAACCTATTTTAATGGTGTTCATATTTTGATCACATGGTGGCAGTGTTGTGCTGTGTATTTCCCAATTGAAATCAAGATGGAAGATTTTAGCTGTGAGTGGGCAGGCTGGCGATTATTCGGATGAGTCTTGTCCAGGAGGCGAAGCTGAGCGATTTTATTTTTTAATTTTTTATAAAAAAAATATTTTTTATTATTTTTTTAAATTATTATTATTATTTATTTTATTTTTTTCCGCTAGATGAGCCAGCTGAAGAACCCTTAAGTCAAAATAGTCTATATTGTAAAAATGTATGAAAACAAACATTTGCTTTTGTCTTATTTTAAGCTTTTTGGTTTTAATTTAAGGTTAGGGTTAGCATTAGGGTGGTGGAAAAAGTAGTAAATTGTCATACTTGAGTAAAAATAAAGATACCTTAATAGGAAATGACTCAACTGAAATGACTCAACTGAAAGTCACCCAGTAAAACACTACTTGAGTAAAAGTCAAATATACTTAAGTATCAAAAGTATAAATCATTTCAAATTCCTTATTTTAAGCAAACCAGACGGCACCATTTTCTTCTTAAAAAAAAAAATAATAATTATGGATAGCCAGGGTCACGCTCCAACACTCAGACATAATTTACAAATGAAACGTGTGTTTAGTGAGTCAGGCAGATCAGAGGCAGTAGGGATGTTCTCTTGATAAGTGTGTGAATTAGACCATATTCCTGTCCTGTTAAGCATTCAAAATGTAACTTTTGGGAGTCAGGGAAAATGTATGGAGTAATAAGGACATTTCATTTAGGAATGTAGTGAAGTAAAATTTGTCAAATATAAAAAAGTAAAGTACAAAAAACTACTTAAGTAGTACATTCAAGTATTTTTACTTAAGTAATTTACACCACTGGTGACAGCTTTCTCTCTCTTCATGTGTTTCCATGGTGACCACAGGTCATATATAAAGCCAGCAACAGACTCTTAGCAGCTGGAAACACTTTTTCTGTCATCACCTTTTCTCTTCAGAATAAATCTTGAATGTTTTTATCACAATTCTTAATTCATCGTTATGGGATGTAAGAGTTAAATGCAAACACTGTAAATTAAAATGTATTTTCTGAAGGATTATAGTTAAGCAATTTGACCGGCAGAATAAAAACTGATGTTTAAGCATAGGATTTATGGTTAGGTTTAAGAACAAGGGTCAGATTAAGTTTAAGTCAAAGGCATAAAAGTTAACACCTGCCGCCATTCATTTTCTGCCTGTTAAATATACAATACCTATAGTTAATACATCCAA
This sequence comes from Brachymystax lenok tsinlingensis, assembly GCA_030435695.1. NCBI lineage: Eukaryota > Metazoa > Chordata > Actinopteri > Salmoniformes > Salmonidae > Brachymystax > Brachymystax lenok. The sequence goes on from CM059795.1 coordinate 12,810,123, forward strand.
ACTTAGCACTGGACCACAACTGAATCCTCATAAGTATATGTTATCAGCAATGCAGATCGATCTTCAGTGCTATGCTCTTAGAAAAAAGGGTTCCATAAAGGTTCTTCGGCTGTCCCCATAGGAGAACCCTTTTTGGTTCCAGGTAGAACTCTTTTAGGTTCAATGTAAACTCAGCAAAAAACGAAACGTCCTCTCACTGTCAACTGTGTTTATTTTCAGCAAACTTAACGTGTAAATATTTGTATTTTGTATGAACATAAGATTCAACAACTGAGACATAAACTGAACAAGTTCCACAGACGTGACTAACAGAAATGGAATAATGTGTCCCTGAACAGAGGGGGGGTCAAAATCAAAAGTAACAGTCAGTATCTGGTGTGGCCAACCGCTGCATTAAGTACTGCAGTGCATCTCCTCATGGACTGCACCAGATTTGTCAGTTCTTGCTGTGAGATGTTACCCCACTCTTCCACCAAGGCACCTGCAAGTTCACGGACATTTCTAGGGGGAATGGCCCTAGCCGATTCAACAGGTCCCAGACATGGTCAATGGGATTGAGATTCAGGCTCTTCGCTGGCCATGGCAGAACACGGACATTCCTGTTTTGCAGGAAATCACACACAGAACGAGCAGTATGGCTGGTGGCATTGTCATGCTGGAGAGTCATGTCAGGATGAGCCTGCAGGAAGGGTACCACATGGAGGAGGATGTCTTCCCTGTAATTCACAGCGTTGAGATTGCCTGCAATGACAACAAGCTCAGTCCGATGATGTTGTGACACACCGCCCCAGACCATGGCGGACCCTCCACCTCGATCCTACTCCAGAGTACAGGCCTCGGTGTAACGCTCATTCCTTCTACGATAAACGCGAATCGAACCATCACCCCTGGTGAGACAAAACCGCGACTCGTCAGTGAAGAGCACTTTCTGCCAGTCCTGTCTGGTCCAGCGACGGTGGGTTTGTATCCATAGGTGCCTTACAACAGGCCTACAAGCCCTCAGTCCAGCCTCTCTCAGCTGTCCGTCCTGTCTCCCTGTAGCGCTGTCTTAGGTGTCTCACAGTACAGACATTGCAATTTATTGCCCTGGCCACATCTGCAGTCCTCATGCCTCCTTGCAGCATGCCTAAGGCACATTCGCGCAGATGAGCAGGGACCCTGGGCATCTTTCTTTTGTTGTTTTTCAGAGTCAGTAGAAAGGCCTCTTTAGTGTCCTAAGTATTCATAACTGTGACCTTAATTGCCTACCGTCTGTAAGCTGTTAGTGTCTTAACGACCGTTCCACAGGTGCATGTTCATTAATTGTTTATGGTTCATTGAACAAGCATGGGAAACAGTGTTTAAACCCTTTACAAATTAAGATTTGTGAAGTTATTTGGATTTTTACGAATTATCTTTGAAAGACAGGGTTCTGAAAAAGGGACGTTTATTTTTTTGTTGAGTTTAGAACCCTCTGTGTAAAGGGTTCTACCTGGAACCAAAAGGGGTTCTTCAAAGGGTTCTCCTATAGGGACAACCGAAAAGTTCTAGATAGCACCTTTTTTTCTAAGTGTACGGATTGAATCGATCCCAAAGTTTCTATGTTCTTTCCAAGTGGAACTCTTAAATTCTCAAGTTATGTCCCAAATGGCAGCCTATTCCCTATAGGGCTCTGGTCAAAAGGTAGTGAAATATATACTAGGGAATAGGGTGCCATTTTGGACAAAGATTCAGACTCTTTATAATCTCCTTATTAATCAGTATCACTAATGGCATATGCAGTGAAAATCCCCCTTAAACACCATGCCTTTTAGAAGTCTCTTATACATCCCTGGTAGGATGCCCGGAGCCAAGAGTAGAGGCCTGAATCACCTCTGTAGGAACTGAGGAGTACAGACAGAGGGTAGTAATACCTCAGTAGAAGTGGAGCTAAGGCGCTCCCAAATCTACTGTACTTGCAACCTCTCTGCGACACTCGCTTGAGAAAGACTCCCTCTGGGAAACGTCATAGATCCGTCACTATATATTTTTTTATTTAACTAGGCAAGTCAGTTAAGAACAAATTCATATTTACAACGACGGCATACACCGGCCAAACCCGGACAACGCTGGGCCAATTGTGCTCCGCCCTATGGGACTGGTTGTGATACAGCCTGGATTCAAACCAGGGTGTCTGTAGTGACGCCTCTAGCACTGAGGACTCACTAGAGATCTCACTCCAAGTGAAGGGAAAAAGGGAAGGTGCTCATTTAAATTATAATGCAGATCTACGGAGAGAGGAGACAAGGGTAGTGAGAGTGGCTGTTGTCTGCCTGCGAACGGAGTAAAAATTGCATTGCCACATCTCTGATTCACTCACTAATTGGCTAGTCTCAAAAACCCGACCCTAGACAACAGTTGCACTGCACTCTGCCCTCACCCACCTGGACAAAAGGAATGCGTACAGTATGTGAGGATGTTGTTCACTGACTACAGCTCTTTCTTCAATACCATAGAGCCATCTAAACTCATCACAAAGCTCACGACCCTGGGACTGAACTCCTCCCTATGCAACTGGGTCCTGGACATCCTGACTGGATGCCCCTAGATGGTGAAGGTAGGCAACATTTCCTCCTCCACACTGATCCTCAACACGAGGGTCCCACAAAGGTGCGTCCTCAGTCCCCTCCTGTACCTGTATATCCACGACTAGACAGCTAGCTACCTGTTCCCTGTCTGCCCCCCGGACTATCTACCCCAACAACGGACACATACCCTGCCCCCACCCCTCAATGGACATTTATCATTGTTACAGTTGTAAATGTGTATATTATTATTATTATTATTGTCTCATTAGCTTTTCTTTTTTTGACCTGCACTGTTGGAGCTCGGAGGATTAGAATTTCAGTGTACCATGCGATTACATCTGCGACCCTACCCTGTGCATGTGACTAATAAACTCATACAATCTCATCTCAAATCAAAACGGTATTTGTCACATGCGCCGAATACAACAGGTGTAGACCTTACAGTGAAATGCTTACTTACAAGTCCTTAACCAACAATGCAGTTTTAAGAAAATACCCCCAAAAAAGTAAGAGATAAGAATAACAAATAATTAAAGAGCAGCAGTAAATAACAATAGCGGGGCTATATACAGAGGGTACCGGTACAGAGTCAATATGCGGGGGCACCGGTGTCGAGGTAATTAAGGTAATATGTACATGTAGGTAGAGATATTAAAGTGGCTATGCATAGATAATAACAGAGTAGCAGCAGCTTAGAAGAGGGGGGCAATGCAAATAGTCTGGGTTGCCATTTGATTAGCTGTTCAGGAGTCATGTGGCTTGGGGGTAGAAGCTGTTTAGAAGCCTCTTGGACCTAGACTTGGACCTAGGGGCTCTGGTACCAATTGCCGTGCGATAGCAGAGAGAACAGTCTATGACTAGGGTGGCTGTAGTCTTTGACAATTTTTAGGGTTCATCTAATGTTACAATGACAGACTCTTTAAGCATAGAGGAACTATGTCACTACCTACGCAACCGTTCAAAAGTTTGGGGTCTCTTAGAAGTGTCCTTGTTTTTGAAAGAAAAGCAAATTTCTTGTCTATTAAAATAACATCAAATTGATCAGAAATTTCAGTGTAGACATTGTTAATGTTGTAAATGACTATTGTAGCTGGAAACGGCTGATATTTTTTTTTAATGGAATATCTACATAGGCATACAGAGGCCCATTATCAGCAACCATCACTCCTGTGTTCCAATGGCCCGTTGTGTTAGCTAATCCAAGTTGATCATTTTAAAAGGCTAATTGATCATTAGAAAACCCTTTTGCAATTATGTTAGCACGGCTGACAATTGTTCTGATTAAAGAAGCAAAAAAACTGGCCTTCTTTAGACTAGTTGAGTATCTGGAGCATCAGCATTTGTGGGTTCGATTGCTCAAAATGTCCAGAAGCAAAGAACTTTCTTCTGAAACTGTTACGCGGAATGAAGGAACCCAAGAGCGGACTCAGATGAGTTGAAAAAAAACAGGAGTGTAGAGTGAGGTTGGAGTTGGCTGTGTCAAACAGGGAAACAGGTCCTGAGAGGAATCCAAGGTAATGGTGGAGAGTGAAATCCAGAGCAAGGTGGTTGGTGGTGAGATGTGGGACAGGAGCCAGAGACAGAGCGGTACTGCAAGGAGAGGACAAAAATTGTGTAAGGCAGGGAAACAAGCAAAGCAGATCAACAAGATCTTGAGAAATAGACAAAAGGCTAGAACTAGAACTGACTGAGCAGAGTGGGAGTGGCAGGAATGGGTATTTGTAGAGGTCTTGATTTATGGATAAGTTGCAGCTGGTGGGGATCTGTTCTAAATCCAGCACACCTGTCTCCAATCCCACAATTAACCAGAGGGAGAGGGAGAGAGAGAATACAGGGGGAGAAATGCAGGTCAAGGAAACACCGGACGACCACCAGATGGCGTAGCAGGAGCAGATGTGACAGAAACTCGTCAGTCTATTCTTGTTCTGAGAAATGAAGGCTATTACATGCGAGAAATTGATAAGAAACTGAAGAGCTCGTACAACGCTGTGTACTACTCCCTTCACAGAACAGGCGCAAACTGGCCCTAACCAGAATAGAAAGAGGAGTAGGAGGTCCCGGTGCACAACTGACTAAGAGGACAACTACATTAAAGTGTCTAGTTTGAGAAACAGACACCTCACAAGTCCTCAACTGGCAGCTTCATTAAATAGTACCCGCAAAACACCAGTCTCAACGTCAACAGTGAAGAGGCGACTCCGGGATGCTGGCCTTCTAGGCAGAGTTGCAAAGAAAAAGCAATTTCTCAGACTGGCCAATAAAAATAAAAGATTAAGATGGGCAAAAGAACACAGACACTGGACAGAGGAACTCTGCCTAGAAGGCCAGCATCCCGGAGTCGCCTCTTCACTGTTGAACTTGGATTAGCTAACACAACGAGCCAATGGAACACAGGAGTGATGGTTGCTGATAATGGGCCTCTGTATGCCTATGTAGATATTCCATTAAAAATCAGCCGTATCCAGCTACAATAGTCATTTACAACATCAAAAATGTCTACACTGTATTTTTTATCAATTTTATGTTATTTTAATGTACAAAAGAAATGATTTTCTTTCAAAAACAAGGACATTTCTAAATAACCCCAAACTTTTGAACGGCAGTGTATATATATCACTTCCTTATCTGCTTAAATAAAATACAATATAGTAGCTAGCAAGAAGGATATCACAGAGGTTATTTTTAATGAGTGCATTGCATAAGTGACTAGTTTGCATCAACTACCTCAACTAAAACCACTGCAAAAGTTTTTGCCAGAAAATGTTGGTTTCGAATGACGACGTTCTGGCATGTTTGCCTCGTGATTTGTTGGGAGAGTTGCCCACGCCGGATTTTTTTTTTCCTTTATCAAAGTTGCCAAAAGAGTAATTGAAAGCAGACCCTAGTCACTGTTGCCTAGGGCGGGGTTTTGAGAATACTAAGTGACTGGCTGGGATAATTACATGGCCAAAGATTGCAGCTGGAAACCCCAACCTGGCTCTGTGTTGTAGTAATAACCATAGGGCAGAGGGAGAGCGTGAGGGTGAGGAGAGAGGGAGAGAGAGAGAAATAGAGAGTTAATGAGAGAAAGATAGTGGCTAGGCTGAGAAACTATCTCTCTCGCTCGCTCTCTCTCTCTCTCTCTCTCTCTCTCTCTCTCTCTCTCGCTCTCTCTTTGTGTCTCTCGCTCTCTCTGTCTCTGTCAGCCTAGCCTAGCCATGGTGTTATAATCCCAGTGTAGAGTGATTAATCATGGGATCACAGAGTTTGGGAGTAATCGTCCAGCTAGCGCCTGCAGCTCAACATCCCTGAAGCCTGGCCTATCCAGCATAACCAACAGGGTACAGAGGGATTCAGTCAAAGCTGTCTCATTCTCCTTCAATCCCTTCTAATGTTTCTTTTCTCTAACTGGCTACACTGCAAGCTGTTTCAGTCTCCCTCATTCCCTTGATTTCTTGTCCTCTTCTTCCCTCCCTCTCTTTCTCTCTGTCAATTTCGCTCTCCCTCACCCCCTCTCTATCCTCCTTCCTCCCCCTCTATCTTTCCCTCTCTCTCAATTAAATTCCATTAAATTCAATTCAAGGGTTTTATTGGCATGGAAAACATATGTTAACATTGCCAAAGCAAGTGAAGTAGATAATAAACAAAAATGAAATAAACAATAAAAATGAAGAGTAAACATTACACTCACAGAAGTTCCAAAAGAATAAAGACATTTCAGATCTGCCTACGGCAGCCTTTCTCAATGAGTCTGTACAAAGTCAAAGATTTCCTTAATTTTGGGTCATTCACAGTGGTCAGGTATTCTTCCACTGTGTACTTTCTGTTTAGGGCCAAGTAGCATTTTAGTTTACTCCATTTTTTTGTAAATTATTTCCAATGTGTCAATTAATTATCTTTTCATTTTCTCATGATTTGGTTGGGTCTAATTGTGTTGCTGTACTGGGGCTTTGTGGGGTCTTTGTGTTTGTGAACAGAGCCCCAGGACCAGCAGGCTTAGGGGACTCTTCTCCAGGTTCATATCTCTGTAGGTGATGACTTTCTCTCTCTCTCTCTCTCTCTCTCTCTAGCAATTTCAATTCAATTTAAGGGCTTTATAGGCATGGGAAACACATGTTAACTTTGCCAAAGCAAGTGAAGTAGATACAGTTGAACTCAGAAGTTTACATACACTTAGTTTGGAGTCATTAAAACTTGTTTTTCAACCACTCCACAAATTTCTTGTTAACAAACTGTCATTTTGGCAAGTCGGTTAGGACATCTACTTTGTGCATGACACAAGTAATTTTTCCAACAATTGTTTCACAGACAGATTATTTCACTTATAACTCACTGTATCACAATTCCAGTGGGTCAGAAGTTTACATACACTAAGTTGACTGTGCCTTTAAACAGCTTGGACAATTCCAGAAAATTATGTCATGGCTTTAGAAGCTTCTGATAGGCTAAATGACATCATTTGAGTCAATTGGAGGTGTACCTGTGGATGTATTTCAAGGCCTACCTTCAAACTCAGTGCCTCCTTGCTTGACATCATGGGAAAATCAAAAGAAATCAGCCAAGACCTCAGAAAAAAAATTGTAGACCTCCACAAGTCTGGTTCATCCTTGGGAGAAATTTCCAAACGCCTGAAGGTTCCACGTTCACCTGTACAAACAATAGTACGCAAGTATAAACACCATGGGACAAGCCAGACTACGGTTCGCATCTGCGCATGGGGACAAAGATCGTACTTTTTGGTGTGTCCTCTGGTCTGATGAAACAAAAATAGAACTGTTTGGCCATAATGACTATCGTTATGTTTGGAGGAAAAAGGGAGAGGCTTGCAACCCGAAGAACACCATCCCAACCGTGAAGCACGGGGGTGGCAGCATCATGTTGTGGGGGTGCTTTGCTGCAGGAGGGACTGGTGCACTTCACAAAATAGATGGCATCATGAGTCAGGAAAATTATATGGATATATTGAAGCAACATCTCAAGACATCAGTCAGGAAGTTAAAGCTTGGTCCCAAATGGGTCTTCCAAATGGACAATGACCCCAAGCATACTTCCAAAGTTGTGACAAAATGGCTTAAGGACAACAAAGTCAAGGTATTGGAGTGGCCATCACAAAGCCCTGACCTCAATCCTATAGAATATTTGTGGGCAGAACTGAAAAAGCGTGTGCGAGCAAGGAGGCCTACACACCTGACTCAGTTACACCAGCTCTGTCAGGAGGAATGGGCCCAAATTCCCCCCAACTTATTGTGGGAAGCTTGTGGAAGGCTACCCGAAACGTTTGACCTAAGTTAAACAATTTAAAGGCAATTCTTCCAAATTCTAATTGAGTGTATGTAAACGTCTGACCCTCTGGGAATGTGATGAAAGAAATAAAAGCTGAAACAAATCATTCTCTCTACTATTATTCTGACATTTCACATTCTTAAAATAAAGTGGTGATCCTAACTGACCTAAGACAGGGAATTTTTACTAGGATTAAATGTCAGGAATTGTGAAAAACTGAGTTTAAATGTATTTGGCTAAGGTGTATGTAAACTTTCGACTTCAACTGTATAAACAAATAAACAATAAAAATGAACAGTAAACATTACACTCACAAAAGTTCCAAAGGAATAAAGACATTTAAAATGTCATTATATGTGCAAATAGTTAAAGTACAAAAGGGAAAATAAATAAACTATCTCCCTCTTCCTCTCTCTCCGGCTCTCTCTCTCTCTCTTAATGACTTCAGGTCGCAGATACAGGACCTCTCTTAAATAATATAAATGGCTCAGGTCTTTGGGGAGTGTGCTGTTAGGAGAGAAAGGAGGGTAGCTTGTATAATTACTGTTGCCATTTCTGGCTCACAGTGCATCAAACCAATTTCAAAAGGGATGCTTGTGCTTTTTTCGTTTATACCATATCCGTTTCAATTACCATTTGACCTGTTAGGAGTCTGTTGCTTGAAAAAGATAAACTCTTGTTGAAAAAAGTTGTCTTTCTGAAGTAGATGTTGAAGAGTGTTTACTACTTAAGTTGCTTATTTTGTTGTTGCAGTGGTGACTTTTTGCAGATAGTTTTAAAGTTCAAACAACTGCCCTTTCTCATTCCATTCCCATCTACTTTTTTACCCACAAGTCTCTTTATTACCTTACAGTATATGGCCCTTATGTCACATATAATCAAACACTGTCTACTCTCTTTTGGAAATGATTGGCCAACAGGAAATGAAGAGGGCAGAGTGAAATCAAACAAAAAAAGTTAAACTTTCTAAGGTGTTTGAGTAGGACGGAATGAAAATAAAAATGGCTTGGTTTTGGATTCAATTACAGAACCTGAATGTGTGTTTAGAAGGAAACCAGATGGCCCTGGGGAGGAGTATTACCAGGGTCTGGCCTGGACCCCTCAAGACCCTCACAGATAAGGACATCCCCCTCAGAAAACAGAGGAAAGGGAGAGGAAGAGAGGAGGAGGAGAAGAGGGGAGGGGGTGGCTCATAAACAGATTCCAGTACAGTATCCTGGAAAAGTGTTTAATTTCATTGCAGGTTAGCCATTCCTCTCCCAGCTAGCACATTTGGTTCCATGAACGTCGTGGGAACGTACGTTCTTGTTTTCCCTTTGGTTATGGGAACGTTTCCCCCTGGTAAAACTGAACTTTTTTTTTAACATTCTGAGAACGGAAGTTAGCATTTTGGCTGTTCTGGAAACATACATTTTTAGGTTGCAGGGAGGTTCTGAGAATGTTTTACTATGGTTCCCTGAAAGTTTTCCTGGAAGGTTTTAAATGATAAGTAATTTGGAGGTAAACAAGTTCTGAGAACATGTTTCAATAAGTCTTTTAATAATACTGCTAGCTTAGGTGAACTGTTTAGAACTCTAAGCACAGATAGGACACATGGAAATTATTTTGATTAGGCATTAAACACGGCGTCAGTGAGATTCAAACCTATGACCTTCTGTTCTCTATCCACAGAATTAGTGCACTGCGCCACCAGGGTGGAGCGTGCCATGTTTTTTTTTAACTTATCCTTAACACCCTTGACAAGATAGAGGATAGATAGAGAGAACTGAATGTAAATGTTTTAAAATAACATTCTTAGAACGTTCTTTGAATGTTACTAATGTTTTCTTGTGGTTTTTATGGAAAGTTTTCTTAATGTTCTGAGAACATGACTTTAAATAGAACAAGGAGGAAACATGTAGGAAACGTTATGCTGCAGTACTGAAATTCCCACCTAAGAAACACATGGTTATTAGAACGTTATGAGCTAGTAAGGTATTCTGCACCATTCCCACCATTCTCTCACCAAGCTCTAAGAAACGTATGGTTCGGTAAATACATTCCCTGCCAGTGTGATGTATAGTGTTGTCTGTTGTGTGGGTGTAAGTCAGACCGCACTCCCCTGCTATCCCACCCTCTATCCTCCGTGTGTTTAGATTCCCCGGGCCGACTCAATGTGCGTCCCAAATGTCACCCTATTGCTTATATATTACCCTATTGCCTGTGTAGTGCGCTATTTTTGACCAAAACCCTATGGACCCAGGTCAAAAGTAGTGCACTATATAGGGAATAGGGTGCCATTTGGGACGCACTTTCAGACCCTGGGCCTGAGCCTGATGAACTTCCACCGGCCAGCCCCATCCCAGCCCCCTGTCTGTTTACCCAGCTCTCCCTCTGTTTACTGCCACAGAACAGATACATTCACCACTGTCACTCTGTCACAATGGATGGACACTCCGATCCTCCCAGAAAGAGAGAGTGAGTAGGGGGTCTGGGGAAGACAGAGAGAGAGGGGGAGAGAGAGAAACAGGGAGAGAGAGAGACAGGTAGAGAGAGAGATGGGGAGAGAGATCGAGAGACAGGGAGAGCGAGAACGAGAGACAGGGAGAGAGAGGAAGAGAGTCAGAGAGAGAGAGACAGGGTGAGAGAGAGAGAAAGAGAGTCAGATAGAGACAGAGAGACAGAGAGTCAGATAGAGAGAGAGACAGGGTAAGAGAGAGAATGAGAGTCAGATAGAGAGAGACAGGGTGAGAGAGAGAGAGTCAGAGACAGGGTGAGAGAGAAAGAGAGTCAGAGAGAGAGTTAGAGAGACGGTGAGAGGGAAAGAGTGTCAGAGAGAGATTGAGAGAGAGAGAAAGTCAGAGAGAGAGAGAGAGTCAGATAGAGAGAGAGAGTCAGATAGAGAGCAGAGAGAGAGACAGGGTGAGAGAGAGTCAGAGAGAGAGAGTCAGATAGAGAGGGAGTCAGAGAGAGACAGGGTGAGAGAGAGAGAGAGTCAGAGAGAGAGTCAGAGAGAGAGAGAGAGAGAGAGAGAGTCAGAGAGAGAGAGAGAGAGAGAGAGAGAGAGAGAGAGAGAGAGAGAGAGAGAGAGAGAGAGAGAGAGAGAGAGAGAGAGAGAGAGAGAGAGAGAGAGAGAGTCAGAGAGAGAGAGAGAGTCAGAGAGACAGTCAGATAGAGAGAGAGTCAGAGAGAGAGTCAGAGAGAGAGAGTCAGAGAGAGACAGAGTCAGATAGAGAGTCAGAGAGAGAGAGAGTCAGATAGAGAGAGAGTTGGATAGAGAGGTAGTGAACTTCTTCAGAGCTTCAGACTACCCATTTTCTCTCATAAATGGATCCATTAAAACCACATTAAAACTTAAAAGAGATGCATGAATTAGTTAATGGGGAATTTTCTCTTTTGAAAGTCAAGAAGTCTGTGCTTTTGCAAGTTTTGCAAGAAAATATAATGCGCACTGAATTAGATCCACTCTAGGGCCTGTATTAATTCACCATCCCAAAGACAAAAAATAGATAATTTCACGATTCTTCTAAGGCGAGGTTGGAGGAGGGCAGCTAAATTCAGGAGAAACCCCCAACCGAGAGTAGCACAAATTAAACTTCAGCTACTTGAAGCGCTGAGTCCAGGCCTGCTGACTGAGGGTGTTCACTTACAGACATGATACAGAAGCATCTTTCTTGTTGTCTTATCATGTCCAGATAGGACTGTCTCTCTTCCAGAAATAACTCCTTCAACTGTCTCAGAAAAGTGAGAGAAAATAGGGTTCAGACCTTACAGTTGAAGTCAAGAAGATTGTGCTTTGTTGCTTGTACAGTTGAAGTCGGAAGTTTACATACACCTTAGCCAAATACATTTAAACTCCGTTTTTCCACAATTCCTGACATTTAATCCTAGTAAATATTCCCTGTTTTAGGTCAGTTAGGATCACCACTTTATTTTAAGAATGAGAAATGTCAGAATAATAGTAGAGAGAATGATTTATTTCAGCTTTTATTTCTTTCATCACATTCCCAGTAGGTCAGAAGTTTACATACACTCAATTAGTATTTGGTAGCATTGCCTTTAAATTGTTTAACTTAGGTCAAACGTTCCGGGTAGCCTTCCACAATAAGTTGGGGGGAATTTTTGGCCCATTCCTTCTGACAGAGCTGGTGTAACTGAGTCAGGTTTGTAGGCCTCCTTGCTCGCACACGCTTTTTCAGTTCTGCCCACACATTTTCTATAGGATTGAGGTCAGGGCTTTGTGATGGCCACTCCAATACCTTGACTTTGCTGTCCTTAAGCCATTTTGTCACAACTTTGGAAGTATGCTTGGGGTCATTGTCCATTTGGAAGACCCACTTGCGACCAAGCTTCTACTTCCCGACTGATGTCTTGAGATGTTGCTTCAATATATCCACATAATTTTCCTGCCTCATGATGCCATCTATTTTGTGAAGTGCACCAGTCCTTCCTGCAGCAAAGGGTGAGAGAGAGAGAGTCAGATAGAGAGAGGCAGAGAGAGAGCGAGTCAGATAGAGAGTCAGAGAGAGAGCGAGTCAGATAGAGAGAGAGTTGGATAGAGAGGTAGTGAACTTCTTAAAAGCTTCAGGCTACCCATTTTCTCTCATAAATGGATCCATTAAAACCACATTAAAACTTAAAATAGATGCATGAATTAGATAATGAGGAATTTTCTCTTTTGAAAGTCAAAAAGTCTGTGCTTTTGCAAGTTTTGCAAGAAAATATTATGTGCACTGAATTAGATCCACTCTAGGGCCTGTATTAATTCACCATCCCAAAGACAAAAAATAGATAATTTCACGATTCTTCTAAGGCGAGGTTGGAGGAGGGCAGCTAAATTCAGGAGAAACCCCCAACCGAGAGTAGCACAAATTAGACTTCAGCTACTTGAAGCACTGAGTCCAGGCCTGCTGACTGAGGGTGTCCACTTACAGACATGATACAGAAGCACCAGTCCTTCCTGCAGCAAAGCACCCCCACAACATGATGCTGCCACCCCCGTGCTTCATGGTTGGGATGGTGTTCTTCAGGTTGCAAGCATCCTCCTTTTTCCTCCAAATATAACGATGGTCATTATGGCCAAACAGTTCTATTTTTGTTTCATCAGACCAGAGGACATTTCTCCAAAAAGTATGATCTTTATCCCCATGTGCAGTTGTAAACCATGTCTGGCTTTTTTATGGCGGTTTTAGAGCAGTGGCTTCTTCCTTGCTGAGCGGCCTTTCAGGTTATATCGATATAGGACTCATTTTACTGTGGATATAAATACTTTTGTACCTGTTTCCTCCAGCATCTTCACAAGGTCCTTTGCTGTTGTTCTGGGATTGATTTGCACTTTTCACACCATTTCTGATTTCTTTTGATTTTCCCATGATGTCAAGCAAAGAGGCACTGAGTTTGAAGGTAGGCCTTGAAATACATCCACAGGTACACCTCCAATTGACTCAAATGATGTCATTTAGCCTATCAGAAGCTTCTAAAGCCATGACATCATTTTCTGGAATCTTTCAAGCTGTTTAAAGGCACAGTCAATTTAGTGTATGTAAACATCTGACCCACTGGAATTGAGATACAGTGAATTATAAGTGAAATAATCTGTCTGTAAACAATCGTTGGAAAAATTACTTGTGTCATTCACAAAATAGATGTCCTAACCGACTTGCCAAAACTATAGTTTGTTAACAAGAAATTTGTGGAGTGGTTGAAAAACAAGTTTTAATGACTCCAACCTAAGTGTATGTAAACCTCCGACTTCAACTGTATGTATATTTATACAAGAGTACTAGAAAATGTATAAAATGTAAATTATTGTGTAAATTGACAGTGGATGCTCATAAGTGACAAAAACATACACACATATTCCTTCCTTTCTGTTTCCTTCTCATTCCGCATGCTCTAGGAATAAAACCCTATAAAAACACAACAGGTAAGGAGGGATACAACGTAGGAGATCGGAAAGTTTTTGAGATGCTTTTCATGTTCCTGGTTTCATTTACTGCTCTCCTTTAGAAAATGATTAGTCAATCTAATGGGAAATGTAGTGCAGGTTTCTTTGGGGTTATGGAATAATAAAGACATCATACACAAAAATTGCAATTCTCTTTGGACAAGTAGATGTTTCTGACTCAAACCAGTGTGCAGATCACATCTCACCTGTAAAATTCCATATCGATTTAATTGATCACGTGAATTCTTGAATAAAATGTATTTCCACAAGTGTTTACACCGTGGAAATCCTCCTGCCTGGGAGGATATTGAACGAACAAGAGAGAGATCAGGCTGCCCATGCATGACTCCATCTACATAGGATTCTAAAGTGTCCTGGGTCTAATCCTAGGCATCTTCAATCCGTTACAAGCTCAGTAGTGGTACATCCCACCACAACATTTACTGCATGCACACACACACACGCACAGGCACACACACACCTCTTCTAATCTCAGAGCTTCTCAGAATCATCTCATGATTGCGTGTAGGGTCGTTGAATCAGGCCCAGCGTGCCAGTGGGGTGCAGGAAACAGACTAGAGGAAAGACATTATCTCTGAGGAAGTACCATGGATTAAAGTCTTGTTCTGAACTGTGGGGGTCCTCCTCGCCAGCCTTGCGGAAGCTCACTACTATTGGTTCACTAGAAATCCCATTTTATCTGGATCAGCTGTGACGCCATCTCCATTATGAAGACCAGACTTCATTAAAACAGTTAGGAGTTTGTAAGGATGTTTGTGAGGATAGTTGAAGGCCACGATATAGGGAAAGTGTTATCCTCTTATGAGATCTAGTCAGGATCTATCTAGACTGATCCAGAGACTGCTGGGCATTGGTACCCTCCCGAGCGAGAGAGAGAGAGAGAGAGAGAGAGAGAGAGAGAGAGAGAGAGAGAGAGAGAGAGCAGAGGCAGAGGCAGACAGGCGGCCAGCCAGGCTAGTGGAAGCTCACACAGACAGACAGGAGCAGCTCAATAAATCACTGTGTTGGATAGAGGGATTAGTCCAGGGCAGTTAGCTACCATCTCTTTACCAGCAACTCAATCCCATAATCACAAACATAGAAAGGCAACACCATATGTCAACAGCAACATGTCAGTTTATGTGTGAATCTCCGTTGCTCTACAGGGCCAGTTTCTCAGACCCTTTCTCAAATGCTTTTCAGCCCAGGACTAGGCCTAATCTGTCTCAGAGAAACTGGCCCTTGTCACTATGAAAATAAATCCAAATGCTGTTTTAGCACAGAAATGTGCATAGTTACTTGTTGTCTGGTATTGACAAAGCAAAACACTTTAATTTCACTGCCATTTGGGTTTTGATGGTGATTGGAAGGCTCTCTTATGATCATCTGGTTTTGGGTTTGTCTGATCTGAGGCTGTCTGAGACAACTTTCAAATGTATAATCAAACCTAATTTTGGGTCTGTCTGTGTCTGTCCTTCCTGTCTGATTGTCTGTATACTCAGACCTGGTACACACCACAGGGAGAGCCATCAGTGGTTTTGGGTTTGTCTGGCTGAGGCTGATTGAACCAACATCCAGTTGACCTGGTAGACAGAGGAAGAGCCAGGGAAGGAGAGCCATCAGTGAGCTGGGAAACATCAGGAAATTCCCACTATTGCCAGCTACACCCCATCCCCCCAGAGAAAAGTGCTCTAGCTATGTCTCTTTCTATTTCTAAAGAGTGTTCAACAGCTGACACCTCTATCTGTTCAGTCTGTCACAGTGGAGTGGAGAAGCTGGAAGAGGACCTTCAGTCCTGACATGAGGAAAGCAGCACAGAGACAATTAAAGTTTGATTAACATCAAAGTCTACTTTATTCTTTCTCCGTGCATCACGACTCAATGCCAAATTGAATCTGTGTTCTGTTTTGCAGAAGCTAGGAAAGAGATAAATAAAACAGTAAAATAGAGCTGAGTGGTCATTGTGTTTTAGACCTGGCTGAAAGAGACAATGGGCCAAATTACATGTGCAAAACCAATCAATAAGAAGTTACTTTGTTCAAACGTGTGGTAATTGCCACTCTTATAAATTGAGATTGAATGCTTTAAACATATTTTTCATTTTGATATCCTGCTTCATGATTCACATTTATATTAAAGTGGCAATCCGCAGTTGAAACAATAACAAAACAACTGCCCGCCACTGTTTCAGTCAAATGAAGGATGGGGCTGGAGAATTGTAACCACTCAAATTCATAGACAGAGCTATGGCGGCAAGGACTGACCCTCCATGATATAAAAAGCATAGTTTTAACCGTGTTTTGAGGCTATAGTATTTGTTAACATTTACATTGTTTACAAACATTGAAGTAAAACAAGCTTCTATTTTGGGTTCTGATGTGGTACGACAGTTGAACTAAGGTGGTAAATGAGTTAATAGAACAATAAGAGAGTTCCAAACCTCTCTGCCAATAACAGCTCATTTTCAGTTTCCCCTCCCCACTCCCAAACAGTCCTAGAAAAGTTCTTGGATGAAAAATTGCTTCTTTTTCAAGCGATTTGACTTTTTAATTTAAAACAATAACAGTAAGGCACCCCTGTTACCCATAAATGATTTGATTTAAAAACAGCTGCATTGGACCTTTAAAATATTTTTTTGATGGGGTTGCACCTATCCTATAGAATAATTTAATAGGATCTGTTGCTGTGCATCCATCACAAATAATTATGGCAGTTAATTATACCTAGATAGGTAAACTATCCAACTACATAGTTGGGGGTGGCAGGTAGCTTAGTGGTTAGCGCATTGGACTAGGAACCGAAAGGTTGCTAGATTGAATCCCAGAGCTGACAAGGTAAAAATCTGTTGTTCTGCTCCTGAACACGGCAGTTAACCCACTGTTCCTAGGCCGTCATTGTAAATAAGAATTTGTTCTTAACTGACTTGCCTAGTTAAATAAACATGTGCTATTGGCAACCTTATCCTCCATACCAGAATAATAATATGGATTCACAAATAAAACAGTCAATATCACATTATGAGATTTTTAATGACATGAACACATTCAATTCCCATCACAGCCAACTGAAAAAAACTTTGACCAGAGCAATGACTATTAACACAACAACTTGGAACGTCAACACTGGTGATCGATTGAGGGGTCTAATTGTTTATTTTAGATAAGGGAAAATGGGCAAAAAGGTCAACAATCACAGGTCGTTCCAGCCTTATCAAACTGCCGTGTAGATAGGAACAGCAACCAGGTGTTTGAACTGCAAATACGACCAATAAGATAACTCAAACAGAACTTGGTTCAAAAGTGACACTTTGTTTCTGTTGAGAGTACACTTAAAAAACAGTTAATGTAATAATTTGTCACAGTGTACTAACAACCAGTGACAAACATACGTCATCACACTCCATTTGAAAAACAGAGTACAACATAGGACACATTGAATGATAGACGCCTTCAAAACATGTATTCATCAAGTGTAGAAAGATTGCGAATAAAAAGCACAATACCAAATATTTTCCATTAAAATCTTATGTACAGCATCCTTCACATTTACAAGACAGTTGCTTTTAACACAGCAAGGTGTAGTTCCGACTTCCACTGGAAGGAAATTTCATTTCAGTACGTCGCCCAAAAACCAGGAGTCATTTCATGAGGCCTTTGAGGCTTAAATCCATCGGGTCTCAGTCACCCGTCGCTTCTCAAACGAACAAAACAAAAAACAGTAGTCCTAGACACAGGAAGTACTTGGTCTGCAGCGTTCTGACACCTGGCGAATGAAACCAGCGGACTTCCTGGTCCTCATCTGAAAGAAAAAGGAGAAGGGGGAAGAAAGAAAAGAAAATATCATGAATAAAAGGTGACTAAATGGAAAGAGATGAGAAAGAAAATAGGAACTGTAGCATGAATAAAGTGGACTGACAAATGGAGGAATGTGAATCGGGGAAATGGGGCCGTTGGCACATCGTCAGACCTGAAAAGCCGGGCTCTCTGTAGCCTCTGAATAATCTTTTGTAGATTCTCAGGACAGAGCCACTGCCTGTGATGATCTACAGAAACCCATCCTGCTGCCCAGTGAGGTGCAAATGTGTTTTCTCATCACCCATTCACAGCCAAACTGGTGCCACCTCTGATAATACCTTTCCCTATGTTACTCTCAAAGGCCTTGCAAACGACACCTGGTAGACCACTCCTATTTTATCAACACAAACCAAGTCTGGTCTGATATGAACAGAGACAATGGTGCTTTTGAGTAAGTAGACCTAAGCTGGAGGTTAAACATGTTAGCTAATACCTAACATCAGGACAAAAAAGGATTCAGACAGACACTTTGAGTGACATTTTGGAGAGTGAAAAAGCAGAACATCATCAGTGTCATAGAGTGCATTCTTACCACAGTCCTCATGGAACACCTGAGGAAAACAGTGCATGACCCCATATCCACACCTGCAGTATGAGCAGCCTTTCTGAACCCACACTCCATGGGGAATGGTACCACAGCTCCTGTAAGCACAAAAGGGACAGAGCAGAGAGAGATACATGTCAATATAGACTAGATATATTACTTTTAGGCTTCAAACGTGTCAAACATAGCCAAATAGGCCTAGAAATATTGGGAAATTAAATTACCTCACTCGTTCGTCATATTCACAGCTCCGGCCAGTAAAATGTGGTGGGCATGCGCAAAAGCTTCCCAAGATGCAGGTCCCGCCATTTTTACAGCAATTTCGACTCTGCTTTGCACCTTTAACATGAGAGAAGGACAAAGGGTAGAAGATTAATATGGATGTTCTGAGTGTTGTTGTACTACACTCAGGCTTCAGCCCCAGGGTGTGTTCAGCAGCTGGGCACAACATTATGCAACAATCTGATAGAACATATACCATGTAGAATAAACATGCCTCTCTACATGTAAATAAGTAATCATGCCGGTTCTATTAATTCAATTGTTATCTGCAACGTTCCATAATGGCCTAAAATGGCCATAGCCTGAAGACCAAGACACTGTCCAGTGCTCTGGCCAGCTGACTGGAAGCTCAGTTGACACATTCCTACAGAGCCATGTTTTCAATCACAGCGCAATAAAAACAGACTTGGCCTACGTTTGTTGTGTGAAATAAGACACCAGCAAAAATATCGATGCAGGATGACAATGTGTGACAAAAAGCAAGACAGCCGAATTAATTCACCCAAGGTCAAGCTCAAACTCATTGCTGTGAGTTTATGGAGGCCATGAGAGGTTGATTTCCGTAATTTTACGCGATCAATGCCCAACTTACTTCCAGTGAGGCCGATGAATGGTAGAACAGAGGCCGCATCGCGATGTTTTCTGTCCACAGTAGGAGAGTTCATCTCATTGAACTGGTTCAGGTAATCAGCGTGTTGGGTCGGCTTTCCATAGTCCACCGTTTTGGTCAATACCTCTATTGTTTTGGTGCATTCAGATCCTTCACAGCCTTGGACATGAAAAAACATTTTATAAATAAATTAAGGCTAATATTTAGGTATAACGTGTAAACCGTTTCAGATGAGTAAACTAGGGCCGAAGCGAGGGCCAGATGCAACATATTGACATACCTGATCCAATTGTAATGACCTCGCAGGCAACAGCTGCCGACAGCAAAACCCTAAAATACATGAAGGGGAAAATATTTATTTAATGTTAAAATAAATCTAGGCTATAGGCCTTTAACGTTAAAATGACAACATATTTTACCTAACCAATTAATCGATCAATCAATCATTAGACTTACCTGAAAAGTTGACTCAAATTCATTTTATTTTCCTGGACAAAATTAACTACCAAAGTCACCAGAGTTTGCTAACAATACAAGCTCGCATGCAAGATGATTCTTCTGAGCCTATTGCAACAGGCTAAAGTAAACAGTCAACTCGCAAGTGATACTCAAACGACTGCTCCTCTCTTCTGTTCCAAGTCATCAAGCTCTGTATTCCAGATGAGCCGATACTCTGGAGAAAAGCATCCAATATTGTGGCGACCCTCTCGAAAGGCCTCACTCAAACACCCGGCCCTGACAGTCAATTTGCACCTATTTGCCCGGCCCCCTCCGGTTCCATACACATACATGAGATCACACCCACCTCCGGAATCTCGACATGCAAATGACAGAGCGCTCCTCTGTGAAGGTAAAGTTCGAGTTGCTGATTGTAATGTAGGACGGAGATTTGTAATGTAACAAAACAATGTAGCACGCACATTGAAAACACCCAGAGCGCACGCAATGTAGTTGGTGAACATTTTTGGATTTAAGCATGTTTGGTCTGCATAAGAAAGAACACTATTTTCCTCTATACTAGTCACCCACACACAGAGGGAATTGGCTTCTAAAGGCCGCACCACCTGGGTGAAAACGGTAGTCTGACCTCCTAAACAATTGTATTCCATCATAGGCCTATATCTTTAGATAACATGCAATAGTATCTGATTGCTTGCTGGAGATATATAGAAATATTTCAGAAAATTTCTGCACCAGTCAGAAACCATTGCTCCCCTCCCCCCACCCACCCCCCACATACAACAGTCTACTGAGAAACATTCAGTTGTGCTCAGTGTTGACTTAATCTAGGCTGCACTTGAACTGCTATTCCAGTTTTCTGTGGGGTCATCTAGGGTCACCTTCTCATCTTTTTGCCATTTATCCTAAATGGCATACTATTTCATTTTTTTACCAGAGCCTTATGTGTCCTGGTGAAAAGTAGTGTGCTAAAAACAAAAATAGTGTGTCATATGGGCCTCATACATAGCAGTCCTAATGCCCCACTAAACCTTGGACTAATAACTCAAGGCTACTTCTCTTTGAGGCAGCAACTGATTTACATGTAGGACAGTAGTGGACTAGGGGTTGTTGATGGAAATCAAAAGAAGTTAACAATGTGGAGTTTCGATAATGTGAAGACGTTAACTTGTCCAAAATGGCACCCTATTCCTTATTTAGTGAACTAATTCTGACCAGAGCCCACAGGAAAACTAGTGGACTGTATAGAGAATAGGGTGCCATTTGGGACGCAGTCTTGCTGGAGATTTGTCATGTGAAGGCATCTTTTGGGTTGCCGTTGCCTCACTTCATTTAGGCCTTTTACTCCTCCTGGGGCATGGGACATTGGCAACTGTTTTCCTGCATATCCAGCCCTTGTGATGCCTTTAAGATCCCTAATATTCTCCCTGCGTTGCAGAGATGAAGATGAGTCTGTCATGGAACACATACTCCAGAAGGCAGGAGATAGGCTACAGTGGCACTCTCTCACGAAAGCCTTCCATTAGGAATGAAGAGGATTAGTAAGCAAGGAAGTTGCAATAACAGTCAGTCATGCTCCTCCATATATTTCAGCTGGAGAAGACGCAGGGAGATGATAGGTAGTTAGTAAATCAGGGAGATTAGCGTGCTTTGAGAGAGGAGCAGGAACCAGGAACAGCTTAGATATCTGCATAGTCTGCCTGATTGCCTGTTCGCATATCAATGCTCCATACATTTCACAGTCTGGCTAAGCTGCTTTGCCGGGTGTGTTTCCATAGCAGTAGATCTAGTTCCTGGGAGGGAGGGAGTGCCCTGTGCCACCCAGTGACACAGGAAATGGCATCACCACTGACACTGTTCTCTGTGAGATACTAAACATGATGCTGGCAGCTCAAGGGTGAAGTTTCCTCTAGGTGCAGAAAAGATCTAGGATCAGATTCCCCTCCCCAACCCTGACCTTAACCATTAGTGGGCAAAACTGACCCGAGATTAGCGTCCAGCGGCAAGTTCACCCTACTCCATGCCGGCATGATCCATCAGTCTCCTCATGCTGATTGATGAAAAGAAACACTATATCAAATAAAATTGTACTTGTCACAAGCGCTGAATACAACAGGTGTAGACCTTACAGTGAAATGCTTACTTATGAGACCTTAACCAACAATGCAGTTTTAAGAAAAACAAGTGTTAATGTAAAACATAAATAAACAAATAATTAAAGAGCAACAATAAAATTCAATATCAGTAGCGAGGCTATATACAGTGGGTACCGGTACAGAGTCAATGTGTGGGGGCACAGGTTAGTCAAGGTAATTGAGGTAATATGTACATGTAGGTAGAGGTAAAGTGACTATGCATAGATAATAACAGAGGATAGCAGCAGTGTAAAAATGGGGGTCAATGAAAATAGTCCGGGAAGCCATTTGATTAGCTGTTCAGGAGTATTATGGCTTGGGGGTAGATCCACGATAACTCAAACATTGCATGTATATGAGGCGATAGTAAACCCCAACCACAAGTATCAAGTCACATCGTTCAATAACAATAAGCTTGGTCCTGGTGGTGGTCACAGAATTTCCTCACTTAAAAAAAAATAAAACCTGGACTCTTTATTGAGCTGTAGATGCCCAAAAACAGCCTTATCTTTTGGGCTATTTGTCATTTTCATTGACTATGTTCCCAATGTCACCCTTTTCCCAATATAATGCAGTATTGTCCAGAGCCCCACAGGCCCTGGTTGAAAGCAGTGCACTACAACGGGAATAGGGTGTCATTTGCAACTGCTATGTTAAAAATCCCACTGACTTAAAGTATCTTGACTGAGAACATCTGCTTCTTTCACAGATATCTCAGTAAATAAGTGAAGAATTTAAGAGTGAATCATTCAAACGGTTATGCAGTTATTATCCAGGAGAATGAATAATTGCTGTAAGACTTTCTATTATCTGATGTAGGCAGCGCCCACAGCCTTATAAACACATACCAGGGTTGCATCCCAAATGACTTCCTATTCCCTATTTAGTGCATAACTTTTTTCCATATCCACATATTCTCCTAATTATCGCTATAAATGGTGTCACGGACCAAAAGCGTGTCGGCTGTAGCCTGTCTATGGGCATACAGGCATACACTGTAATCTCTCTCTCTCTCTCTCTCTCTCTCTCTCTCTCTCTCTCTCTCTCTCTCTCTCTCTCTCTCTCTCTCTCTCTCTCTCTCATTTCAATTCAAGGGCTTTATTGGCATGGTTAACATATATTAACATTGCCAAAGCAAGTAAAGTAGATAATAAAGAAAAGTGAAATAAATAGTACAAATTAACAGTAAACATTACACTCACGGAACATTACACTCTCTGGTCTCTCTGACAAGTTACTAAATAAAGGGTGCATCATCAGCAGGCCAGATGAGTGGAGTGTGCAGTGAGAGATGCAGCTGCCATAAGCAAAGACACAAATGATGGTTCATGTGTCTCAGCAGCTGTTCCAGTGAGAGGGGTCTTAAATCAGGCACAGGGTCGTCAGTTCAGGTGGTCAAGCCTAATCTGAGACAGCGTCCATGGGGGAAAGTGGTCTGAGTCTCCTGCTCCCTGTTCCTGAACCGTAAACATGACCTTCATGTCATTGAACAAACAAACACACTCATCTGTCATTATATCAAACCTGTCAGAGAGGAACGACCACATAGATAGTTATAGTAGCTGCATGGCTCTATTAAAGACTAGGGCACTATCTAGGTAATAGGGTGTCATTTGTGATGCAACCTGTTTATTAATTGGTATGACTTTATAGTGGATATTTTGCATTTGATATGAAAGTGTGAAATACAAAAGCAATAATGGAAAAAAAGCAATTTTTCAGCCGGGGCCTTGAGAATCATATTTTTTGGGAAAGGTAGGGTTTATCAAAATAATGCATCATATGTGTTTGACCCTTGGTGCTAGATGAAGTGTAATTTACTGATAAATAGGGTGGCAGGGTCCCTATAATGATGAATCAGAGAGGGAATTGTGTCTTTTTTTTTTCTTTGTTCCGTTTCTTCGCCATTTTTTTGTGTCCGTTTGCCTCTGGAAAATGTGAGAAAGTTCCAGCCAAGGCATCCTGTGACATAAATAGCGGGAGTCAAAAGGTGATTTACTGTGTCTATGCCCAGGTGCATTTCCTGTCAGACAAGCTGTCTTGTCTCCCTGTCAGGAGCATATGTGAACTAATTAGAGTGACAGCCAGGGATGGGAGACGGGGAATAAAATAGACAGGTACTGTACTGAGGTGATGTTGGACTGGAAATAACATAGAAAAAAAACCTGGGGTATGAGAACTGTATGGCTAGAACTTGGAAACAACATGGAAACAGCAAAACCTAAATGTAGTATGAAATCAACATAGAATCAATGCATAGAAACAACATTACAGAAACAAAACAAAGTCATGGCAACTGCTTGGCAAGAACTTTGTAGAAGCAGACATAAGTCTCCTCAAAAAACCTAAACACACAGAAATAATACAACAAACAGGCATCTGAAGCTATAATATACAGTAAGGCCCATGATGGGTAGGCTACAACGCTCTCCTTCCAACAGAAAGGACAAATTCACTGTAATTACATCATTCACAAACATGCAATGAACTGAAAATGCCAATGCACCAATAGCATTGAATCCAAAATAAAATATGAACCCAAAACTGGTAAAATTCCTTTGCATGGACAAAATCTTCTCCGTCCGTATCTTAACTGACACATCAGAAGAAGGGACAGATAATCTGGCATGCTTGTAAAGTAATGGTCCATAAAAAGAACGTGACTGTGAGATGTAGTTGGAATTCAGAAACCTCTGATTTTAATACGGGCTAACTTTATAAACTGAGGGTCTTAAATGTGATTTACTGTGACCTGCACAACGTATACAGACAGACCTGGATTCAATTAGTGTTCAAAATCGTTTTGAGCGTTTGCTTGAGTCTGGCTGGAATGCCAGATGGGCAGGGTTTGTACATTTGTAAATAATTCCATTGCCTCCATTGAGCCAGGAAACTCAATCAAGCACAGCTTAAGTAATTGGAAGACTTCAAATACTATTTGAACCCAGGTCTGCCTCCAGGGTGCCTCAGTGTTAAACCTTTAAACGTCAGCACACTAATGCCTCCTGCTGGTTGGTTGTTCACACGTTGCGTTTTACAAGTCTACCAAAATGGCAGTACAGGGCTGTGAAATGTCAGAGGATATTATATTATACTGCTGTAGAGCAGTAGCAGGACATCTCTGTGCATGCTCCACTGATTCATGTATGTGTGCCTGTGTGTCTGTGTCTGTGTCTGTGCCTGTGCCTGTGTGCGTGTGCCTGTGTGCGTGTGCCCGTGTGTGTGTGTGTGTGTGTGTGTGTGTGCCTGTGTGTGTGTGTGTGTCTGTGCCTGTGTGTGTGTGTGTGCCTGTGTGTGTGTCTGTGCCTGTGTGTGTGCCTGTGTGTCTGTGCCTGTGTGTCTGTGCCTGTGTGTGTGTGTCTGTGCCTGTGTGTTTTGTGTCTGTGCCTGTGTGTGACAGTGCCTGTGTTTCTGTGGAATGTCCTTGTTGAAAGAGAGAGGATTATTTCCCCATTAAAGCTTTAGAAACTCACAGAGCCTCTCAGAATTTAATGTCACAGCAGAGGATTTCCTTATTCAGGTCAGCTTTGGAGAGGCAGGTAATTCCTGCTAGTGAATATATTAATGAAAAGATATTGCACAGCAATGAAGTGTGTGTATTTGCGTGTTGTGTGGTGTGTGTGAGAGTTAGACACCCATTTCCCTGATTCAGCGTCTGTTCTCTCACATCCCCCTCTACCAAGCTAGATAGAGCTTCATTAGCTTCGGTCCAGAAATTAGAACAGACAGGTTGCAGAAGGAATTTGTTTTCTCTGTGAAACATTTTCTGTATCCAGTGTGCCTATGGGTGGTGCCCAGCTCTATCCACCTCCATTATTGCAGTCTGCAGTGGTAAGAGGCAAGACGCGCCATAACCAATGTCGGCTGTACATAGTGGGTGGCCATCCTATCGCCCCTTACCACATAACATCGGTCCACATTTTCTGTTCCTATCCCAACGATTCTACATGTTGAATCCCCACCATTCATCGCCACCCAGCAGGTGATATAACACATCATAGACACCTGCTGTTTTTAGCCGTTCATCTTTGTGTGGTGTGTCTGAGCTATTATTGTAGTGGTAAAAGTGCTGTGGATCAGTCATCTCTGGCGGCACACAGCACGCTCACTAGACTAGCTTTAGGGCATCAGGGCAGGGCTCATCAGGACAGGGCTCATCAGGGCAGGGCTCATCAGGGCAAGGTTCACACACACCCACTAGACCAGCATTAGGGCATCAGGTCAGGGCTCAGCGGGGCAGGGCTCATCAGGGCAGGGCTCAGCAGGGCAGGGCTCAGCAGGGTAGGGCTCTTTAGGGAAGGGCTCATCAGGGAAGGGCTCATCAGGGCAGGGCTCAGCAAGGAAGGACTCATCAGAGCCTGGGCTCATCAGGGCAAGGTTCACACACCCACTAGACCAGCATCAGGGCAGGCCTCACCTACTCACATGCTGCATCTATTGCTCTAACTACCACCCAGTTATAAACTAGTCTCTCTGTCTCTCTCTCACCCACTGCCCCCATGACGTGGGAGCTGCACATGTTTAGAATGTGGGATCTGTAGGCTTTACCCCCACCTCCCCCTCAATGCTCATCTCCGCAAGATGTTTGGGGTGTAGGGGGGTCAGGTCTGCAGGAATGCGGCCAGCCCAGCCAGATCGGTGCAGAGCAGAACGTTACAGCACAGTGAAGATGTCTG
Organism: Brachymystax lenok tsinlingensis; assembly: GCA_030435695.1. NCBI lineage: Eukaryota > Metazoa > Chordata > Actinopteri > Salmoniformes > Salmonidae > Brachymystax > Brachymystax lenok. The sequence goes on from CM059795.1 coordinate 12,836,417, forward strand.
GCAGTCTCTGTGCTGTCACTCTCAACCCTGTTGGATCCCTTCCAGGTCAAGGAGCTCTCAGAGCGCCAAGAGCCTGTTGGACCAAACATCATGATTTATGGATCGAACAAGAGTAGGGATTAATACTCTGCTCAGAGGCACAGAGTATAGCAACACTGTACTGCTGTACTTCAGCATCTTCTCTTCCAGTGTGTTTTACCACACCACACTCTCTATGACAGCAAACAGCAAAGTTGTACTTTAACGCTCTTTAGATAGCAACATGGAGCTTTTTACTTCAGGGTGGAAATTCTCAGTGTTTTGACTTGAGTTAGAAAGAATTCAGTATGGTGAACCAGTTAGACCTTGTCTGCCATTTTGAAACGTTTTGTCTTTCCCACATAATATTTGTGTCCTTGCTTTCAACTGTCCCTCATTGCAACCTTCTGAGTAAAGTGACAGTTGGAGTTTGAATGTTCTGAACCAAAACTCTGCATGGTAATAGACTGCTTCTGTATAACGAGCAAGAATTCATTCACAGGCCTGTTTAACAAAGACATATAGTTTATTAAAAAAAAAGGACAGTATGATGACAGTTAAATCGTTATTAGCCAAGCAAAGGTTGTCAGTTTCCCTGTTAATTAGAGGATGATATTCCTCTGAATGACATTGCACTTTCCCCACTCACTCTGAAAGGCCAGGCAGAAATCAAGATGTCAACTCAACGGCTTTATAATAAACCCATACAATCATGTCCTGCAGAACGGAATGCCTCAGGGGTTTGAAAATATCTAGATGTAAGACGTCCTCCAAATATGGAAGTATCTACAATGGTGGAAGCATGAAACGGTTGACAATAAGGAGAGAAAGAGGTCAAAAAAGCAACACAAATGAATGCACGTTTTTAGAAAGTGACCCATTTGTTGAAAGCATTGCCCATTCAGATCACATTCAAATCCTGCCTTAACGAGCCAAGATTGATTGAAAATAAATCATGTAATATCTCTCCTCTGCCTATTTCAAGATGTTATACAATGTAAATACAGACCAGAGAGAATAGATGATATTTGAGTTTGTTGTGAGCTCTTTCTGTCTACATAGATGATATATAGAAATCCTTTACTTTCTATTTGTCACTGAAAGAAGAACTGTGAAATAATAGCTCTGAATTGTGAGGTGAATTGGGTTCAAGGGGTCAGGATGTTCAGTGTGCATAAACCATAACATGTTTAACAGCGGAGGAAACCATTAGAAACACAGAACAACTTGTGTTCAACTACAGTGAGGGAAAAAAGTATTTGATCCCCTGCTGATTTTGTATGTTTGCCCACTGACAAAGAAATGATCAGTCTATAATTTTAATGGTAGGTTTATTTGAACAGTGAGAGACAGAATAACAACCAAAAAATCCAGAAAAACGCATGTGAAAAATTGTATAAATTGATTTGCATTTTAATGAGGGAAATAAGCATTTGACCCCCTCTCAATCAGAAAGATTTCTGGCTCCCAGGTGTCTTTTATACAGGTAACGAGCTGAGATTAGGAGCACACATTAGGAGTGCTCCTAATCTCAGTTTGTTACCTGTATAAAAGATACCTGTCCACAGAAGCAATCAATCAATCAGATTCCAAACTCTCCACCTTGGCCAAGACAAAGATCTCTCCAAGGATGTCAGGGACAAGATTGTAGACCTACACAAGGCTGGAATGGGCTACAAGACCATCGACAAGCAGCTTGGTGAGAAGGTGACCACAGTTGGTGCGATTATTCGCAAATGGAAGAAACACAAAAGAACTGTCAATCTCCCTCGGCCTGGGGCTCCATGCAAGATCTCACTTTGTGGAGTTGCAATGATCATGAGAACGGTGAGGAATCAGCCCAGAACTATACGGGAGGATCTTATCCATGATCTCAAGGCAGCTGGGACCATAGTCACCAAGAAAACAATTGGTAACACACTAAGCCGTGAAGGACTGAAATCCTGCAGCGCCCTCAAGGTCCCCCTGCTCAAGAAAGCACATATACATGCCCGTCTGAAGTTTGCCAATGAACATCTGAATGATTCAGAGGACAACTGGGTGAAAGTGTTGTGGTCAGATGAGACCAAAATGGAGCTCTTTGGCATCAACTCAACTCGCCGTGTTTGGAGTGGCCTAGCCAGTCTCCAGACCTTAATCCCATAGAAAATCTGTGGAGGGAGCAGTAGGTTTGAGTTGCCAAACGTCAGCCTCGAAACCTTAATGACTTGGAGAAGATCTGCAAAGAGGAGTGGGACAAAATCCCTCCTGAGATGTGTGCAAACCTGGTGGCCAACTACAAGAAACGTCTAACCTCTGTGATTGCCAACAAGGGTTTTGCCACCAAGTACTAAGTCATGTTTTGCAGAAGGGTCAAATACTTATTTCCCTCATTAAAATGCAAATCAATTTATAACATTTTTCACGTGTTTTTCTGGATTTTCTTGTTGTTATTCTGTCTCTCACTGTTGAAATAAACCTACCATTAAAATTATAGACTGATCATTTCTTTGTCAGTGGGCAAACGCACAAAATCAGCAGGGGATCAAATATTTTTTTCCCTCACTGTATGTATTTGTGTATCGAGGACGCCTCTCTGCCGTTGCTGTCAAATATCTGCCCGTCCATCTCCAGTCAGCTGCATTAGAGAACTACAGGTCTCCATTCTGAGATAATCATCGTACTAATCAGATAAAGACAGTAGACAGACATTCTTCTAGTTCCACTGCTGTGACAGTGACTGACCGCAGGGACACCAGGGGACCAGAGGAGTCGGATCACCTAGAGGTGTTATAAATAGCCCTCGTTTCAAGCATCACGCGGGACCAGGTTAATTACAGTTGACACTCTGACACGGTAAACAGGTGCTGCGCCCCGAGCCTCTGAACAGGTTGGTCTCAAGTTTGACTGAGTACAGTAGGCTACCCACTGGTAAGCAATTATTTTCTAATTTCCTTTTCTGCTATAGCTGTTTTTCTGCTAAAAATAAAGAAAGGTGTTTTGAAAAGTTTAAATGGTCTGTGAGCCAATGATAGAAGAACAATAATTGCAGTGCATGTTCTGGAATTGAATTGTGTTGGTTTCCTGGAAACAGTGAGTTGCAGTGTTGTGAATGTGTAATTATGTAAATAATATTCTCTTCAGTGTTTTACTGAAATAATTAGCATTTTTTTAATCATGGAGTGTATTTAATATGGGGTGGTTTTGTTTTTCCATTGCATGTACAGTATGCTGTGCATCTTTTCGCTATTATGAGAGGATGAGAGATTCTTGAAACCAAATTCCATTATATATTTTATTGCACACTTAGTTTAATCATTGCAAATTCAAGTTTATATTAAAATGGAAACACATCTCATCCTTTTTTGTACTACTTTCTGATAAAAGTTAATTTCTAATAACTTCCACATGCATAATCATAACAAAATAAAATAAAAATAGAGAACAATGGTTGACTTTTAATAACATTGGTATTTAAGTTAAGTTGAGATCATTCAAGATGTGTTTATGAAATGTATGTTTTCTGTGTTGTATCTCAGAGAAAGACATCATGTCTGTGGTGGAAAAGATACCAGAGGCGGTGGGGATGGCCCCACTGGTGATGGGGGGCTGTGATGCCAACCTGATGAAAAATGTGTGGGAGATCCGAGCCAGAGACTACTACTCTAAAATCACGAGTGAGCAGGAGAGACTGGAGCAGAGTGCTCTGGCAACGTAAGAACATCTCACTCGCACACTCATACGCGCACACAAGTGTGCGCATGTGTACACACATGTACACATGCACAGAATAGGAATTGGTATCTCAACATGTAAAATACCATACATACTGTACTGTACCACAGGGAGAGAACATACAGTGCCTTTGGAAATTATTCAGACCCCTTGACTTTTTCCACATTTTGTTACGTTACAGCCTTATTCTAAAATGTATTAAATAGATTTCCCCCCCCCCACATCAATCTACACACAATACCCCATAAAGACAAAGCAAATATAGGTTTTTAGAAATGTTTGCAAATTTATATATATATATATTTTTTTAAATATCACATTCACATAAGCATTCATACCCTTCACTCAGTACTTTGTTGAAGCACCTTTGGCAGTGATTACAGCCTTGAGTCTTCTTGGGTATGACACTACAAGCTTGGCACACCTGTATTTGGGGAGTTTCTCCCATTCTTATCTGCAGATCCTCTCAAGCTCTGTCAGGTTGGATGGGGAGCATTGCTGCACAGCTATTTTCAGGTCTCTCCAGAGATGTTTTCGATCGGATTTAAGTCTGGGCTCTGTCTGGGACATTCAGGACATTCAGGACATTCAGAGACTTGACTTGAAGCCACTGCTGCGTTGTCTTGGCTGTGTGCTTAGGGTCGTTGTCCTGTTGGAAGGAGAACCTTTGCCCAGGTTTTCATCAAGGATCTCTCTGATCTGCTCTGTTCATCTTTGCCTTGATCCTGGTAAGTCTCCCAGTCCCTTGCACAGCATGATCCTGCCACCACCATGCGTCACCGTAGGGATGGTGCCAGGTTTCCTCCAGATGTGACACTTGGCATTCAGGCCTAAGAGGTTTCATCGACCAGAGAATCTTTTTTCTCATTGTCTGAGAGTCTAGGTGCTTTTTGGCAAACTCCAAGCGGGATTTCATGTGCCTTTTACTGAGGAGTGGCTTTCGTCTGGCCAGTCTTACCATAAAGGTCTGATTGGTGGAGTGCTGCAGAGATAGTTGTCCTTCTGGAAGTTTCTCCCATCTCCACAGAATAACTCTGTAGCTCTGTCAGAGTGGCCATCGGGTTCTTGGTCACCTCCCTGACCAAGACCCTTCTACCCCGGATTACTCAGTTTGGCCGAGCGGCCAGCTCTAGGAAGAGTCTTGGTGGTTCCAAACTTCTTCCATTTAAGAATGATGGAGGCCACTGTGTTCTTGGGGACCTTCAATGCTGCAGACAGATCTGTGCCTCGACACAATCCTGTTTCTGAGATCTACGGACAATTCCTTTGACATCATGGCTTGGATTTTGCTCTGACATGCACTGCCAACTGTGGTACCTTATGTAGACAGGTGTGTGTCTTTCCAAATCATGTCTAATCAATTTAATTTACCCCAGCTGGACTCCAATCAAGTTGTAGAAACATCTCAAGATGAACAATTGGAAACATGCACCTGAGATCAATTTCGAGTCTCATAGCAAAGGTCTGAATACATTTGCTCAAACTTATAAAAAACGGTTTTTGCTTTGCCATTGAGGTATTGTGTGTGGATTGCAAAGGATAATAAAAAAAATATCAATTTCAGAATAACAAAATGTGGAAAAAGTCAAGGGGTCTGAATACTTTCCGAAGGCACTGTATATCTCAGCTGTGGACGACAATCTCAAATTACATCATAGTCCAGTTTACATTTCTTCAAAGAAATTGCTTCCTTCTTTCTTCTGAGAATTTCAAAGGTGTTGTCTCTTGTCAAAGGCAACTGTTACCTTAATCTCCCCTGAGCCTAGTAGTGTAAAGACGTGCTACTGAAAGGCATGAGTCATGAACCACTTTCTCCACGGGCAGGTCCTCTCCTCTTATGCAATATTATGCTACTCCGTCCCGTATGTTGAGACAGAGTATAGTATATAGCCCGCTAACTCTCCATATAGATTACTTATGGAGCATCACTAATTTAATCTCTTGCTTTATTCCTATAGAGTAATCATTATGATTTCAATTCAACTGGTTGATCACCTATAGATGGTCCTCTCGTAATGTACACTCCCCTACGTATTTATTTGGACAGTGATGCTGAAAGTTTATATGGCTCTATACTCCAGCATTTTGGATTTGAGATAAAATGTTTGACTTAAAAAAACAACAACATTTTAGTCATTTAGCAGATGCTCTTATCCAGAGGGACTTACAATTAGTGCATTTGTCAGTTTTAGTAGAAAAGGCCCCCAAAACATGGTAACCTCTCACCATTAACGATAACAGATGAGGCTAGAGTTTTATGCGGGGTAGGATTTTTATGCCTTTATAACCTTCTCACTCATCATTATTCATGATTTATTCATGATTATCCGTAATCATGGTAGAATACCATTAATGTATAATTGTTCAGAAACAGATTATATTCTTATTTACAAAAAAAGTGAGTCCAAAATTATACACAACATTATTTACCATTCACAACAAAATCTGAAACACAATCATAACAAACTGCAAATGCACACCAATAAGTTTGTAGAGCCACAAGCTTAAAGTAGTCATTGCGTGCTAGAAATACATTTGATCTCAAATCCAAAATGCTGGAGTATAGAGCTTTTAGCTTCACTCTCCAAATAAATACATAGGGGAGTGTAGCTCTTTAAATTGAAAGAATCCTACTGTGGGGAACCTGAAGTGATTCAAAAAGAAGTAACGTTTATTTATAAGTTTATATACAAATCGAATGTTAGGCTAGTTGTTCAACCCATCCTCCTGAGGGTGTTCCCTTCCTCTGTGTTTTTCAGAGGCCCAGCCCGAACACTTTACTCCAATCTTACAGGTTCTTTATTAGCATTGATTTCCATTCACAGCTGTCTTCTAAGAAAACACCATTCTCATCAACCTCACTGTCCTCCTGCAGTCTACAGGGAGACTTCCTGATTGCCCCAAATTATTTAATTGGCTCCCGATTTGCCTTATTTACCTTTTGGAGGAGATTCAAACAAATCGATTGGTAGCCCTGACTCTTTTCTCCTCCCATCCCTGTTGTAAGTGAGAGGAGGCACTGTTAGGTTGTATACTCTTTCTGGCACAGACACTGTTAGGTTGGATACTCTTTCTGGCACTGTGTTGTGCAGAACAGTTCTTCTTGCGTGATTCACCACTCATCATCAGCATTCACATTGAAATGAAATTACTGGATCACTAGCTATGTAACAACATATTAACCCAATGTTGTTACTTGTGTAATATTACAGCATTACTTTACAGGTATAGGAGCAACTTAATGTAAACAGTAACCAAAATGTTATATATTGGTAAAATAGCCTAATCCCGGTCTTGGTAAAATGACTCAAAAGATTTTGTCACAATCAAAGGGTTTCTGTTTTGTTTTTTGCAGGATTAATGAAGACTGGTATACATGTATGACCCTCAAGGCACCACCCAAGAGGGTGAGAAGGAGAGACAAGCAAGAAGAAACCATTAGTGTTGGTGGCACAGACTTAACTTCCTGAAACAGCATATGAGTTATGAGAGGGGCAGAGGATTTCCAGGCATGCAACAGAAGGATAAGAGAGGCACAGTAAAAGGTAGCGCACTCGACAAGTTACTCCATATGACACAGAATTAACCTGTTCAAATGAAGTGGACTAAGTCATGGAAGTTCTCAAAAACACTTTGTAAGCCAGAAGAGGGTGAGACAACACCAGCCGACCAAGGACAGTCCTGGAGGTTTCTGAGTCATCAGCTTAACATCAAGGGTAAGAAACACTGGGCAGAGCATGATTGGTCCAATAATAATGTCAACAAGGTGAGCCTTTGGAAGATGGATAGCAGATTGGTGGAGACCCAGCACTTTGAGCACAACCTACTCATGCCTGATTGGGAAATGTCCTGGAAGAAGTGCCACATCAAGCATAAACCAGAAGCAAAAGAAGGCACAGCCAATGGGTGTTCTCCATACCATGAAGGTGGCACACGTCACTCAAAAGCCAGCATGTTCAAGATGCTTGTGGCATCCCAACATCACAACGAGGCATTGTCCTCAGCTGAATGGACCGAGGGTTGGAAGACAACAAAGCCTCCAAAAGGTGACGAGGCTCATGACGATAATGGGCCTACTGATCAAAAGTCAAATGCAGAGGAAAAATCAGGACCCCAGTATGGCGAAATGTGGAAGTTCATGAACCACGGACTCCAGAAATTCCCAGCCAACAAACCACCTGCAGTTTCAATAAACCCAGAATGGTCCGGGTCTTGGAGGGCCGCTACGAATCCGTCAAACGAAGTGAAGAAACCAAACTCTTACGAGCATGTTGTCTTCCACGAGGATTCAAAAGAGTACCCTCTGCACAAGATCATAGTGTGTGTTTCACATGAGCAGAAGTACAGAGATCTGTGGAGTAACTTGTTGTGTGAGGAGTGCAATGGAGCAAGTCTTGGGAGGTAGCAAATAATTTGACCAAGCACAGTGCAGAGGCAGATATGAAGGTAGAAGAACACAAGAAGGTTGAGGATCACAAGGCTGAGAAGCCCAAGGATGTCAAGCCGGGGGTTGAGAAAGGCAAACTGAAATATGATGAGATGCACAAGGCCATGCACAGCCACAAGGTAAAGTCAAAGATGGCCAAGTATAACAAGTTTGTTGGTCCACTATTGCTCCACCATGATATTCCCAAAGAGTGGCATGAGGCCTGGAAACTTCCAAAGCCTCAGTGTCATGGAGAGTGGTTAAAGCATGATATGCCAGATGTATCAATGGTCCTCAAGAAGCACATGACGAATAGACCTTTGCCAGATTGGAGTGAGTCTTGGAAATGTGCAAGAACCCACTCCCGCCAAGGCCAGCCTTCAGTGGCTCAATGGAAAAAGTCCTGGTTCTCAAGATATCAGCCACATAAAGGAAGATAATACTGGTTGAAAGAAGCAGGGCATGAGAACCACTCTGCGCACCACAGCAAACATGAGGTGTTCCATCTGCCACAGAGGTGCCATACTCCAAAGATGCATGGTCTCTCACACCACACGGAAAGGGAAAAGTAATGGAAGGACTCCAGGAAATGCTTGAGCATCAAGCTCAATCAACATCACGAAGCCTGGGACGGAGGGTTGTTCATGTTCCCATAAACCTCCATAAAGGTAGGATAACCATTCCCACGCGGAACCCCACCACCACCATGTGGAGCCAGAACCTAAACCTGAGGATCATCATGGAAAACAAGCAGCGGAGCCAAAAGTGACCAGTGCTGAAACTGTATCCAGATGGTTCAAGTCATGGAGAATCTGCTACACTCAGCCCCAAGGCTCCAGGGTAGATACTAGAGCCAGCCAGTTCCAAAATGCGGTCGTCTGGTCAAGAAGGACGGGTATCAACAACCACGTCTTTGCCAATCTTAACAGATACAACCACATTTAGATTGTGGGGCCAATCGTTCGTGATCTTGAAGGAAGAAAGCAAGTTAGCAGAGTCAGGAAAATCAGAAAGAAAGTCCAAGGAGTCTGGTGGTGATGGTATGGTGATCATGTCAAGCAAGATGAAAACTAGGAAGTCTATTTACTTAGGGATAGATAAGGATAAGCCGTCTGAGAAGAGATGGATTGACTGCCATAAGATAGCTAAACAACAGCCCCGTCCAAAGATAAATTATTGGTTAAATACAGAGGAAGAACAAGGATTTGCCCAACTGTGGGAAGACTCTTGGAAGTTCTCAATTCAAAAAGGGATCAAGAAGGAATAAACGGCTTCGCTGTCTCTTTCAGGCTGGGGAGATGCTTGGAAATTGTTGCTTGCTCAGTATCCCCCACAGAACGACCCTAAGAACGTCCCCAAAAACGTCCCCAAGGGGAAATAGACAAACTCTTGTGGGGTCTCAAGACTTCAACATAGAGCTCTTTAGAACATATTCAGGAGATGAAGGACTCATGTTTGTTTTGCATATGTTCCTACAAGGAATCATCATCATCTCTGTACCCCCTCCCCCCCTTCCACAACAGTTTCTTATATCCAGACCACAAATTACTTACAGATTAAGTAGGAGATAAAGGAAATGTATGTGCCAGTTGAATATAGCTCAGCAGATTGTTGAAAGAAGTTTGAAAGATTGGAAGGATACAGATGAGTATCAGAGAGTAGGCCTAGGTGTGCCTTTTGATGACTATTCTATAGCATTAGTTGAAAGAAATTTACTTGTAGTTTAGAGAAGTTTATAAAGCAATTTCATAGAATGTAAAATCATGTCTTGTATCATAAATGCTACAGTGCAATATCATATATATTTTAATTTAAGCAATTCAAATGTATTTTCCTTGTCTTTATTTTTTTGTTTTGGATTGAAAGTCATTATTTTTCTGAAAAACACAAGGCTAAAAAGTATATACATTCACTGCAATGACACTGTTATTATAGTGCAAGGTACCGGCGGCTCAGGAAGATGTATACTGTTAATCATTTAATATAACAAATACCCTTATGATATTCACACATTTAGAGTCTCTCTCTCTCCCTATCCCTGTCTCCCTATCTCCCCCAGCCAGCCAGCGTACGTCTGGCCTGAACAGGCCATTAGTCTCAGGTGAAAATTGGGGCATGCAGGGCTGCTGAAGGTTCACACCCCTTGCTAAGTGATAATTATTGCAACGTAGCACATTTTACACTCTAATAGGATCATTCTCTATATGCAGGCTATATGACTTACAGATGTTTTCGCTCACTGACATCACAATTTTCACTCTCTCTGCATGCTGGGAATTTGTGGTGCATGCTGGGAATTGTATGAGCGAGTGTGAGTGTGGTCTGGAGTTAGATCGCCTGTTTTTTTCCTTCTTGTTTTACTTTTCTTGGTTGTTTTCCTTTTTCTATGCATAATTAAGGTGCTGCTTATACATCACGGATGAATAAAGCGGTGGTGGGTTTTCTTAAAGAAGAACGTCTTGTTGATCGTATGGTTGAGCATGGCGTACTTCTTAAAGGTCTGTTTATTCAAGTTACGCCGCTTTTTTCTACGTCAACAAGGGTAACGATTTCGAATGCATCGCCATTTATTCCCAATGAGCTAACTATTGGAGCATGAGTTATTGAGGTTTGGGAAGTTTGCAAGTTCAATTAAGATTGTCCCGTAGGGTTAACAAACACCCAGCTTTGAAACATTGTTTCGGCGTCAGGTGTTTATGTTTTTGGACTCACCGGAGCAGACTTTGGAGTTATCATTTAAAGTAAAGTATGACAACAGACTGTATATGGCTTATGCTAGTACAGGTAGTCAATAGTGTTTTGAGTGTGGGGATGTTGGACATAAGCGACATGCTTGCCCCGAGAAGGGAGGGGCGCAGGTGGTCCTCGTAATGCCTGGGCCCACTGATGTAGGGAGAGGTGGGCCAACAGAGCAGTCACAAGCACCTGTTGCTGAGGAACAAGTTGTTGGTGTTGAGGGTACTGAGTTGCAACTTGTACCAGAGGGGAACATAGCAGATCTGAGGAGCCATTTCCTCAGACTGGTGAGGAGATGCCCTGTACGAGTGATTGGGTACAGGAGGGGGTTCATGTGGAGCTAGTCTCCCAGGTAGTGGAGGAGATGCCCCGTATGAGTGATGGGGTGCAAGTGGGGAGTGTTGAGCGAGATGTGGCAGAGGGGAGTCAAGGGTCTGTGGCTTCAGTTGAGGAGGAGAAGGATATGGATATCTCTCTTGATATGATAGCAGCTGGCAACGACTCAATTTACAATCTAGATGAGGTACATGGGTTCCTGGATCAGACTTTTGGGAAATCTGTCAAATTGGCCAATTTTTTTAGATGTTGATAAGTTTGTGAGGTCAGCTGTGATGTTACAGAAGACGGTGGGGTTAGACCAGTTGAGTGAGAAGAAATGTTTTCGCTTGAGGAAATTCGCTACTGCTGTCACCGCAGCAAAAGGTAGTGGGAAACGTGATGATCATGCCTCATAGGGTGTGTTTTTTTCTCTTTGTCTGATTTCTCTGTGGTTTCTTCTGCTTTTCGTTTCTCTTTTCTATATGGAGGGTCTAGGGGTAGGTTCTCTCAATATTAATGGGGGAAGGGACAGGAATAAGAGGGCTTTGGTATTAGAAGTAATAAAAGTAATAAAACAGAAAAGGCTTAATGTAGTGTTTCTACAGGAGACACATAGTGATGAGGCTAATGAGGTTGACTGGGGTATGTGGTGGGAGGAGAGTAACTACCTGACTACCTGTGGAGAGTAAGGAATGCAAACGTTAGGCAGTACACATGGCTGAAAGTTAATGAAGGTTGTGTCAGTGCAGCAAGGTTAGACAGGTTGTATGTATCTGAGCACTACTGTAGTAGGGTTGGAAGGTGTGACATTACTCCACCATAATGTGTCTGTTGATATTCACTTGTCCTGTCCACGAAGGTCATCACCTTATTGGTATTTTAATGTTAAATTGTTACATGATGTCATGTTTTGTGAAAGATTTTTGTTGTGTTGGGAAAATGGAGGGTTACAAAATAGAATTTTGAGCCTTTGAGACAATGGTGGGAGGTTGGGAAGGCCCAAATATGATTGTTTTGTCAACAGTATACTGCTTTGTCTCGTATTGAAGTTAAAGAGACTATCAGGGCCCTTGAACAGGACATCAAATCTATTGAATTGAAGTTGCTCATTCAGAATGACCCCGGACTAGTCATGAACTTACAGGACAAAAGACATGAACTGAGGTCGTTTCTACATGAAAGAGTGAAGGGTGCCTTGATTAGGTCTCGCTTTGCTACCCTCAAGGATATGGATGCTTAAGTTAAAATAAAAGTGTTCATTCAGTATTGTTGTAATTGTCATTATTATAAACATATAAAAATCGTCCGATTAATTGGTATCGGCTTTTTTTGGTCCTCCAATAATCGGTATCGGCATTGAAAAACCACAATCGGCCGACCTCTAATCTAAATGTCTCTCAAACAGGTTGAAAGAATATCTGGGGCTGTTGGTCCACAAGGACCAGTCTTACTGTGTACCTGACCGCTCTATTGATGATGACTTGTTTCTAATAAGAGATGTTTTAGACATTTATAAACGGTCTGATGTGAATGTGGGTTTGCTTTCTTTGGATCAGGAGAAGGCCTTTGACCATGTGGACCACCAGTACTTGTTCAAAACAATGAAAGCCTTTGTGTTTTTTCTGTCTTGGAAGAGTTTACTATATGTGTTTACCATCCCCGTCAAAAGGGGTATCAGGGCAGTTATATTGTCTGGCAATTGAACCAATACTTTGTTTTTTAAGAGCGAGGCTTACTGGTTTCTCTGTGCCAGGGGTAATGAAGGATCCCATGATAAAACTGTCTGCGTATGCAGATGACGTGACCATTTTTATTACAGGGGGTGAGGATGTTAAGGTTCGCTTGAGGGGGCCTTCTCAGCTAGAGTCAATTGGGAAAAGAGCAAATCGATGTGGGCAGGTCAGCTTCAGATGGGGTCCGCTCCACGGTTATCAGGGGGGATTCAGTGGGGCATAGATGGGATGAAAACTTAGTTTTTTTTTTTTGGCTCCGATGTCTTTCAAAAAAAGAACTGGGAGGGTGTAGTGGAGAAAGTGTGTGCCAGATTGTCCAGGGTGGAAATGGGTGCTACCCCAGCTGTCTTATAGGGGAAGGGTGCTGGTAGCCAATAATCTAGCTGCCTCTACTCTGCTGTTTGGGCTTAGACAAGCATATTTTCCTCTTGAAGCTAGAGGGGGGTGATTTGTCTGGCCTGACTCCATTTTATGAGTCTGTTATGCAGGCTTGGAGAGTTTTTGTCAAGTCCCGTAAGGCCGGCACGCCACCAGGGATGTGGCTTTTTGAAGAGCTTATTTTTTACAACACTGCCATCCAGTCCCGTGCTATGGGTTCAGCCAGCCTACGTTCATGCCTGTTAGGTGTGGGGTGTACCAAGCTGGGTCATCTGATGCGGAGTAGGAGCAGATCGTTGGAGGAGCTGGGAAAAAGAACGGGGATCTGATCATCTCGCCTATTGAGGAAGGTTGTAGCTGAGGTCTGTATTTCCTTGTCAGTACTTCATCGGCAGTATGTGACTGACACTTCTAATTCTGATCGATGGACGGAGGGTCTGGATTATGTGTTCCCTGCTCTGAATGTTAGTGCTGCGGCGGGAGCATTCGAGGAGAACGTGGGGATGCTGCTTTCCTTCGATACCCCGGAGCTGGGGGAGTTCAAGGCGGTGGGAAAGAAGGCCATGTACAAAATCTGTGTAAAAGTGTACCGTGCTTCTTACCTGGAGGGGGTAAAATCAACAAGGTGGGCGGGTGTGCTTGGTCTAGGTGCCTCCCCAAAAGGCTGTTGGCTGTCTTTATACAAACTGCCTATTGAAAAGAGGACAGCTGACCTCCAATGGAGGATAATACATGGAGCCATAGCCACCAATATGCATCTGGTACACCTGGACCCGACAGTTGGGGAAGGGTGTCCATTCTGTGCTGAGTCTGAAACTCTGGCACATCTGTTCTTACAGTGTCCCAGGTTGGTTGAGATGATTGATCTGATCACTAGCTGGTTCTCAGCTCTGGGAGAGGTTCTCTTCACAACAGATTATATTTGGGCTAAAGTACAGGTTTAGTCGAAGGGGTGTAGTTATTTTGTCAATTTTGTGTCAGGGGCTGCTAAATTAGCAATATGGAAGACCCGAAAGGACAGTATGTTCTGTTCATGAAATGAAGGCTATATTATACGTTTTAAATGAGAACACGGAAGACAGGCTGGTAAGCTTGACAATACGAACTTGCATCAGACAAACAGAGAACACAGGTATAAATACACTGGGGATAATGGGGAAGATAGGCAACACCTGGAGGGGAGCACAAAGACAGGTGAAACAGATCAGGGTGTGACAGTTTTGTTCCTTCATAGGCCCTTTCCCTGTAGCTCCACCATAGGCCCTTCTTCGCAGCGCCACTGTGGGACCCCTTTACAGCTCCACTATGACCTCCCTCACAACTTCACTGTGGGACACTACAGCTCCGCCATAAGCCTTTCCTCGCAACTCCACTGTGGGACACTATAGCTCCATCATAGGCCCATCATCTCAGCTCCACTGTGGGACCCTCTACAGCTCTACCATAGGCACTTCCCTGCTGCTCCTCCACTTCACATATCCATGGTAAGGGAAGACAGCCACACATCACCCTTACCATGGATATGTGAAGTGGAGGAGCAGCAGGGAAGTGCCTATGGTAGAGCTGTAGAGGGTCCCACAGTGGAGCTGAGATGATGGGCCTATGATGGAGCTATCACACCCTGATCTGTTTCACCTGCCTTTGTGCTTGTCACCACCCCCTCCAGGTGTTGCCCATCTTCCCCCTTATCCCCAGTGTATTTATACCTGTGTTCTCTGTTTGTCTGATGCAAGTTCGTCTTGTCATGCTTACCAGCCTGTTTACAGAGTTCCTGTTTTTCATAGTCCTCCCGGTTTAGACCTCTTGCCTGCCTTGACATTAAGCCCACCTGCCTGACCCTTCAGCGTGCCTGGACCTCGAGCCTGGCTGCCGCCCTGTACCGTTTGGACTCTGACCTGGTTTATGAACTTTTGCCTGTCCTCGACCCGCCTATTGCCTGCCCCTTGTTGTACAATAAATATCAGAGACTTGAACCATCCTGCCTCCTGTGTCTGCATCTGTGTCTCGCCCTGTGTCGTTATAAAAACAACTTTATGTAGAAAAGTAAACGGCTTGTGCAGATATTTAGAATCTGTTTTTCAGTGCTCATTGAAGGCATACTGACTATTTTAATGAATCACAATGAAACAAGTAATGAATGCTATTATAGTGTGATTGCCATCAACGAACTGTCAAATAGTGCCATAACACAAATTAGCCACCAAGGGTCACACCATTGTGAGTGAAATAGGCATAGCAGAGCAGATCTGTGATCAATTACTATTTTACACCATTTAAGTAAGTTATCTGAGCTTGCCTGTTGCTATGGGACCATTCGAAGAGTCCCAAAACCACATCCACCAGGCACTGCAGGCAGGCTAAAGCAAAATGTATACCACGGCTGTCAGCCAATCAGCATTCACGGCTCGAACCACCCAATTTATTATATTTTTTTGGCCCCAGCACTACACATCTGATTCAAATAATCAACTAATCATCAAGCGTTGATTTTGAATCAGCTGTGCAGTGTTAGGGCAAAAAACAAAATGTGCAGCTCTTGGGGTCCCAAGGACCGAGTTTGGGAAATGATGGCCTACGAGCTGTAGTAAGCTATGTACACACACTAATGTAGCGTATGCACGTGTAAGACATAGCTTAAAGGTTAACGTTAATTAAAGAGTGTCATTGTACCAGACTCCCCACAAGACAATTAAACAATCTTTTACTTAACCAGTTATAATTTATGCTTAATTATTTATCATCTCATACAAACTATTCCTAGGAGTGTGGGGGGGGTGCACAGTGTTGGAATCCACTTCACATGATAAAAAGAATAACGTCTGCATTGTACATGAAGGAACTCTAGCTCCTATTCATTACATAACAACAACTCATATTCAAGACCAGGCGCAGAGCTAATTCATCATGCACTTCAGACATAGATGTTGTGGTTTCAAGGTGTGCCTCCTAACCGCTGTCTGTCCCAGGTGATCAACAAAGCTGAAGACTGGGAGACTGGGAGCCTGGAGGCCTGAGAGCTGTTAAGGTACTGCATCTCAGTGCTAGAGGTGTCACTACAGACCCTGGTTTGATCCTGGGCTGTATCACAACCGGCCGTGATCGGGACTCCCGTAGGGCGGCGCACAATTGGCCCAACGTCTTCCGGGTTAGGGGAGGGTTTGGCCGGGGCAGGCCGTCATTGTAAAATAAGAATTTGTTCTTAGCTGACTTGCCTAGTTAAATAAAGGTTACATTAAAATGTAAGCTGTATTTCCTATTGAGAATCTATGCCCTGGGCACATGTTACAGACATCCTAGATCACAACCCCTTATTATGTTGATAAGCTGCCAACAATACTACACCTCCCATATGACCTGTGTGACTCACACATAGAATGCAATTCATTTAAATAATGGTTTCAAATTAGTCAGTAGCTGGCAGACCCACTGAGATAATATGGATAATACTGCAATGTACAAATAGATTATAGCCCAGGGAGATGGGCTTGCACCTGTTGACAAACAAATACAATACTTACAAATACCATCTACATTCACACGGACACACACACAAACACACGCAAACACACACACACGCACGCAGAGGTACATGAGCATATTTCTGTACACACATGTAGTTGCCACATGGGACCACCAAGAATGTGTACCCTATATCTTATCCATCAAGTGGATTCTCACACTTCAACACTGTCTTCTGTTTCTCCCCTCTGGGATGTTTAAAAAAAAGCAGTGCTGTCTGTGGGGTCAAACCAATTTTCAGATCATTCACACAGCTCTCATGATTATATCTTTAAACTCTGATCCCATCAGGCCAATTCAATTGCTTGGCATAATCCTTTTCATGGAATGTGTATTGAGAAGGTGGTTTGGCTGGAGTTTCAAGTCTCTCTCTCTCTCTCTCTCTCTCTCTCTCTCTCTCTCTCTGTCTGTTTCTGTGTCTGTTTGTCAGTGTGAGTGTGTGTGTGTTGAAAGTACAATAAAGTACAATATCATATGTTGACACATGGCAAGTCTATAGCATAACATGTTGAAAACATTGAAATTGTTTTGCTGTTGTGGTTGATTTGTTGATAGTGTAGACCATCTGAAAGGCCCTGTTTTTCCCGAATTACTGTGTGAGAAAAACGTTTAAACAGGTTAACAATCACAAGGCCGCCGGGCCAGATGGAATACCAGGGTGCGTTCTCAAAGCATGCGCAAGTGTCTTCACAGACTTTTTCAATCTATCCTTATCCTTGTCATGAAGCTGGTTGAAAGAATGCCAAGAGTGTGCAAAGCTGTCATCAAGGCAAAGGGTGGCTAAGTGAAGAATCTCAAATGTAAAATATATTTGTTTAATACTTTTTTGGTTACTGCATGATTCCATATGTGTTATTTAATAGTTTTGATGTCTTCACTATTATTCAACAATGTAGAAATAGTACAAATAAAGAAAAACCCTTGAATGAGTAGGTGTGTACAAACTTTTGACGGGTACTGTATACGTATTCTTAAAGTGGTACTGTACATGCACACACATTACACACACACACATGTTTACACTCTTCATTTGGTGCTGCTGCTGCTCTGTTCTTTATTTGACTCTTATTATTATCTATCTGGATGCCTAGTCACTTTAACCTGCCTTTATGTACACACAGAGCCTTCAGAAAGTATTCATACCCCTTGACTTATTCCACATTTTGTTGTGTTACAGCCTGAATTCAAAATGGATCATCCATCTACACACAATACCCTACAATGACAAAGTGAAAACATTTTTTTTGACATTTTTGCAAATGTATTGAAAATGAAATCTAATTTCCATAAGTATTCACACCCCTGAGTCAATAGTCTGAAGAAGCACCTTTGGCAGCGATTACAACTGTGAGTCACTCTGGGTAAGTCTCTAAGAGCTTTCCACACCTCAAGCTCTGTCAAATTGATTCTTGATCATTGCTATACAACCATTTTCAGGTCTTGCCATAGATTTTCAAGTATATTTAAACTATTTGGGAGCGGCAGCAGAGGTGTCGGTTTTGGAGAGTCTGGCATGCCCAAAGTAAAATGCCTGCCACTCAGGTCCAGAAACTAGGATATGCACATAATGAGTACTATGGGATAGGAAACACTCTGAAGTTTCTAAAACTGTTAAAACAATGTCTGTGAGTATAACATAACTGATATAGCAGGCGAAAACCTGAGGAATTTCTGTCCGGAAATAAATACGTTTTACCTTCTCTCACTTACAGTGGAAGCCTATGGAATTTCCAGAATAATAGCTCCCAGGTTGCAGTACCTATGGCTTCCACTAGATGTCAACAGTCTTTAGACAGTGTTTCAAGGCTTCATCATGGAACAGAGCCTTATAGAAGAAGATTTGGTAAGAGGAGTGACGAAGTGGATTCTGAGTTTTGTGCGCAAGACCGTGAGCGCGTTCCTCTGTATTTTCCTTTCCTATCGTTTAGGATGCTATCCGTGTGAAATATAATTGTTAATATACATAAAAGGATACCTAAGGATACATTATAAATGATGTTTGATTTGTTTGGGCAAAGTTGATAGGTAAAATTTGAACGCTTTCTCTTCACTGTACAACGGGCGACTCGACGGTGGATTTTCTGAACATAACGCGCGCCAACCAAACAGAGATTTATGGATATAATAAATGACTTTTTCTAACAAAAGAACCATTGGATGTCTTCGTTGGACACTTGGGATGCCCTCAGCAGAAGTTCTTCGAAAGGTAAGTGATTTATTTTAGCTCTTATATGGGTTTTGTGTGACCCGCGCTGGATATGAATTTATGCTAATGTGGAAAATAGGAGAGGTGCTATCCTCAAACAATCAAATGTTGTGCTTAAGCCTTTTTGAAATCTGACAACGCTGGGATATTGCCAAGAATCAGAGCTTTTGATGACTATGCAACACTTGTATATTGATGAATGTTTAATAATTCAACTTTTGGATTTTGTATTTAGCGCCTTACATTTCCCCGGGTAGTGTCGGGAATGGGGCGCTAGCGCTCCAATGATCCTTAAGAGGTTTTAAACTCTGTAACTGTTTTAAAGTCACCATTGGCCTCATAGTGAAATCCCTGAGCGGTTTCCTTCCTCTCCGGTAACTGAGTTATGAAGGACGCCTGTTACTTTGTAGTGACTGGCAGTATTGTTACACCATCCAAAGTGTAATTGATATCTTCACCATGCTCAAAGGGATATTCAATGTCTTTTTTTATTTCTACTTATCTACCCATTGGTGTTCTTCTTTGCGAGGCATTAGAAAATATCATTGTTTTTTGTGGTTGAATCTGTGTTTGAAATTCACTGCTCGACTGAGGGTCCCTCACATAATTGTATGTGTGTCCATGCAACTTATTATGTGACTTGTTAAGCAATTTTTTACTCCTGAACTTATTTAGGCTTGCCATAACAAAGGGGTTGAATACTCATAGATTCAAGACATTTCAGCTTTTCATTTTTTATTAATTTGTAAACATTTCGAAAAACATATTTCCACTTTGACATTATGGGACATTGTGTGTAGGCCAGTGACCAAAACCATCTAGAATTCATCCAATTTAAATTCAGGCTGTAACACAACAAAATGTGAAAAAAGGGGTGTGAATACTTTCTGAAGGCATTGTATCTACCTCAAATCTCTCGTACCTCTGCACATTGATCTGGTACTGGCATTCCCTGTATATAGCTCCATTATTGTGTATTTTATTTTATTCCTCTTGTGTTACTTTTTTTGGTATTTTTTAACTCTGCATTGTTGGGAAGGGCTTGTAAACAAGCATTTCACAGTAAAGTCTATACCAGTTGTATTCAGAGCATGTGACAAATACAATTTGATTTGATTTAATCTTTATGAATCTGTCTACATCAGGGTTTCCCAAACTTGGTACTAGGCACCCCCTCCCAAAGCTTGATGATAAAAAATAAATAATAATAAAAACATGCACCCAGGGGGGCCCCAGGACCGAGTTTGGGAAACCCTGGCCTACATTTAAAAAGAAAATGTATTATTATTAGGGAATGTATTATTATTAGGGAAAACAGACTGAGACCTGGATCTCTTTTACGGCTGTGCCCTGTGTAAACATGTTGACATGTACAGTTTTAGGCATACAGACAAGAACATTTCAAAACATACAAAACAAAGACACAATTCAACAGAAACAATCACAGACAACATCATATTGATCCTCCATAACATTTTTGAAATGGGCAAGGGACACCAGAGTGTCTAACTTAAGTTGGATCTGCAGTTTGTTCCATAAACAAGGTGCAAAGGAACTGCAGGCAGTCCTTCCCAACTCTGTGGAGACCGCAGGAGTCTCTAATGTAATCCACATCTGTGATCTGGTTTTAAAATTAGTATATCTAGTGGAAATTAATGATGTTTAAAAGATGTGCCTTATAAATAAACAAAAGAGCATGTTGCTCTCGCCTCACAGATAGAGAGGCCCAACCCACATGTTGATATAGGATACAGTGATGAGTTTTGTAACTATGCCCCATGATAAACCTGAGTGCACAATGGTAAATAGCATCCAGTGGTTTTTATTGTGTTCACCGATGCATGCATATAAATAATATCACCATCATCTAAAACGGACATAAAAGTAGCCTGCACAATTTGTTTTCTATTTGCGGAGGACAGACAAGCCCTGTTTCTGTAAAGGAACCCTATCTTGAATTTGAGCTTTTTCCCCAATTCAGTAACATGTTTTTTAAAAGAGAGCCTATCATCTAACCATACCCCTAAATATTTACATGCAGAGACCTGTTTGATTTGAGTACCATCCAAGCTAGTGATTACAAAGAAAAAAAAACATGACATTGATTGGTGCTAAGAATACTGTAACTGTCTGTTGACTAAAGATTCTAGGATCTTTGCCATACAAGGGAGCCTAGAGATGGGTCGATAGTTATCCAAATCACTACCGTCACCTCCCTTATGTAATGGCAGAACAAAAGCTGCTTTCCACACCTTAGGGATATTTCCTGTGCTTAATGTTAGATTAAAAATGTGTGTCACTGAACCAGCAATGAATGGTGCAGCACACTTAAGTATGTACGGGTCTAAATTGTCCACACCTAAGGATTTCTTAGTATCAATGGCACACAGGGCAGCTAGAACCTCTGCTTCAGTTATTTTATGGAAACTAAAAACAGGGTTACCATTTTTCAGAGTAACGGCTGAAAAGCAAGACGAAAAATCAACTAACTGGCCAGTACCACAATGGCTACTTTTCCTTTCAAATAAAAAACCAGCAGAGATGAAATGCTTATTAAAAGCATCACAAATATAATTTTTTCCACTTAGAATACAGGAGCCTGAGATAATTTGCTTAGAAAGAGAAACAGCAGAATTTCCCCGTTTCAGTGAATTAACGGTTTTCCAGAATTTTGCAGGATCTCCTGCAGAATCTGTCATAGCATTAAGGAAGTAATTCGGTTTTGCCTTTTTGACAGCTGCAGTACATTTATTTCTCAATTGCCTAAAAACAGCCAATCAGCTGGAGTACCTGTTTTCCTTGCCAAGGCCCAGGCCCGATTCTTTTGCAGGAAAAGACCTGACAATTCAGGAGAGAACCAAGAACTGGTTCAGTTTCTTACTCTGTGATTCTTAAGTGGGGCATGTTTATCAGACATTGAGGTAACAATAGAAGAGAAAAAAGCAAGGGCTAAAACCGGGTCCAGAATGCAGCAAGTGGATAAAAGCTCAGAGTGATATAAGTAAAGGATAAAAGCTTGCTGTGAGAAATGTTTATAATTTCTCTTAGAGATTATACAGGGATCAGAGTGTTTCAACCTGGTATCTCTAATACAAGCAATAGGGCAGTGGTCACTGATATCATTTGCAAAAACCCCACTGGCTGTGTATTTATGGGGGGTATTTGTTAGAATAATGTCTAGTAAAGTAGATTTTACTGGGTTCTTAAAGTTGGGACGGGTTGGTTTAGTTATCAGCTGAGTTAGATTTAGCTCAGTACAAATGTCTTTTAATTTATCGGATACTGGTGAGAGCCAATCCAGGTTAAAGTCTCCCAAAATCAGTAATTCAGAGTTTGCATAATTAGACAGTATATCAGATAATTTGCATAGAGTGCAAGGAGGAGCTGAGGGGGGGCAATATACCCCTGCTAGAGTTAACTGAGCGTTATTACCAAGTACCACATTTAAAACAAGACATTCATATTGCTTTGGGACAGAGGTTGATATGGACACAGAAACATTTAAGCAGCATTTTACATAAATCGCGATACCACCACCTCTACCAACTCTATCAGCTCTATAAATATTGTACCCAATCAACTGAACATCTGAATCAGGCACAGAATCACACAGCCATGATTCAGATACAATCAGTACGTCAACATTTGATTGTGAGACCAAAATTTCAATAATGTCCAACTTTTGGATCAGGCTTCTAGCGTTCAAATGAATTATTCCAATGCCATTGCCACTGAAATTCATATCAGATGGAGTATCCAAAGTAGCACCTGAAGCTGCACTGGATGAGCAATAAACCATTTTCGAGCTGTTGACAGAGCTCAAATTCATGGGGACAAGATTACTACTAACAATACTTCTCTGCATGTGAGTAGTATTCGCAATACGGTGATTGGACAATAATCTAGGAATTGCAAAAAGGTTGTTAACTGTAGTTTGTTCCATATTTGCAATTGAGGGACTAATTAAAGAAACTGGGAGAGGAGCATTGAACGTAGTCTGATAGGGGAGCGTACAATCCCAAAAGTCAACCCCTGAAGATACACAACGTCAGGTCATAGATACTTGATATATTACCTTTTCACATATAACCAATACTTACAGTTGAAGTCGGAAGTTTACATACAGCTTAGCCAAATACATTTAAACTCACTTTTTCACAATTCCTGACATTTAATCAGAGTAAAAATTCCCTGTCTTAGGTCAGTTAGGATCACCACTTTATTTTAAGAATGCGAAACATCAGAATTATTTCTTTCAGCTTTTATTTCTTTCATCACATTCCCAGTGGGTCAGAAGTTTACATACACTCAATTAGTATTTGGTAGCATTGCCTTAAATTGTTTAACTTGGGTCAAACGTTTTGGGTAGCCTTCCACAATCTTCCCACAATCAGTTGGAAATACCGTCCAACTGGTGACCATGTCAGTGTGCATGTGTCCTGTCCACCACAGGAGTCGGTAGAGTGCGATGGGACAAGGACATCCCGGCCGGCCAAACCCTCCCCTAACCCAGACGACTCTGGGCCAGTTGTCCGCCGCCTCATGGGTCTACCGGTCGACACAGCCTGGGATCGAACCCGGATCTGTAGTGAGACCGCGTTAGACTGCTGCGCCCCCCTCAGAAGGCCCGTGCTAGCATTTCTTAAAGAGCAATCTTCAAAACAAGGCCAAATCAGGAAGTGCAGTCAACCTTTAATATTCAGATGTTTTTTTTTACTTTTGGGGTGGGGTGACAGGTTCATGCCGGGCCTTAAAATTATCCTACCATCAAACTCCCTTAGGTGCAACCACCTGCGCTAACACTCATTAGCTATCAACCCACATTAGCATAATCATTGTCACACTTCGACGCACCTGTAATTATACATGCAGCGGGCAAACTCCTCACAATTTCTTTCCCTGAGGGTTCCACATACCAGAACCTCTCATATCCTTGGATATTACAATCAACTCTTTAGATTTCACTGCTCTTTGTAAAAGAGTTAAATACAAATAATCTCACTTAATTTGTATTTATTTTTTAGCACCAATGTCAATAGCTTTGCCTAAGAGTTGATAAGTTATTTTCTTTAAAGCCCAGGGATATTGGAAGGACACGTTTTGCAAAGGCTTCTTATAAAGCTGGAAATAACAGAGACAGCTCAATAAAAAAAAAAGTATTTGTTATAAATGTTTGTCACTCAATCAAGGTTGAAATGTTCCTTTCTGCTTCTTATTGACAAAGTTCAATTGACTCCTACCCTCTATAAACTGTATCTCTGACTGCAGCCTGTCACATACATGAATCTCAGTAGTCTGTTTTCTTGAGTGGGAAAGTATAAATTGTACAGTACCGTATGTTTTAAATTTTTTACAATTATCCGATGCTCTTATCCAGAGCGACTTACAATAGAGTGCATACATTTTCGTACTGGTCCACCGTGGGAATCGAACCCACAACCCTGACGTTAAAAGCGACACGCTCTACCAATAGCCACACGGTACCACATGTGTCTAACATATAAACAGCTAGCACTTTATAATAACACCTTGTAACAAAGCATTTATATTCGATTAGTAAATAGTTTCATCATCATTTATGAATCCTTACTCACACATTTGTAATTGTTAGTAATCTAGTTATTCACACATTTATAAAAAACGTTTAAATTATGTAATACCAATTAATAAGATCATTCATAAGATGTTTAATATATGTCCTTAAAAAACAGTTACTAATCATTAGATTACCCTTCCCCCCTCCCCACACAGTTCATACTTTAGCTCCCTCAGTCTTAGTTTTATGTCCCTATATAAAAATATAAATACATTTAAAATAATTGAGTGACAGGTTGACCCTCCCAAAAAATCTGTATCTCACCTGCGCTGTGCCAGCACAATGGACAGGGCCCTCCGCGGTGTGTGTAGGGGGGCTATGGAAAGCCAGTGGGTGGTTAGGTATGACTCCTTTAGGTTTCCATAAAAAGTGGGCAAAAACTAAGAATCAAGACTCGAGGCTGGAGTGCTGCTGAAGGCGGTGAAGGACCCCGGCTTTAAGTTTTACAGCCACCGTGGTGCACAGAATCCTAAGTCTTCTCAATCCTCCAAACACATTACTCAAGGCAAAAGCAACAGATGGTTACACTGGAGTCAAAGTGTACCGTGGTGTGCTGGAGTGCGTCGAGAAGCTGATGCACCACCCGCTCCAAGCAAACGATGACGTCATGTAAGTACAAATCTCCAGCAATACGCGGTGGACAGTATAGTAGACCAGCAGGACAGAGGAGAAGAGACAGTGTAAAAGACTATTCTTCAGCATGTTGGATGCTGTCATTGGTGAAATGTCAGAACGATTCAGCGAACGCAACAGACAACTGGTGGAGGTCCTGTGTGCCCTTGACCCAGAGATCCATGACTTTCTAGATGTGAAAAAGGTGAAAGCACTGCTGGATCTAAGCAAAACAGATTTGTTGGATGCTGAGTTTAGTGTCGCTTGCATGGTTTTTGCAGACTGAAATCACCCGCTCTGGCTCCAGTGAGGACAAATAGACCACACTTGATATCCTGCAACAATTCTATGGGCCTCTCTCCGCTATGCCGACCGTGCTTACTGCACTGAAACATGAACTGACTTTTGGGGTGTCCACAGCTACGTGTGAGAACAAACATCCACTTTGAAAAACTTGTTCAGTTAGCGAAGAAGAAGCATGATACATCTGAGGAAAAGCTCAACTGAATTTTTTTTTATATTTCAAATCCAATCAAATCCAACTTTATTTGTCACTTGCGCCGAATACAACAAGTGTAGACTTTACCGTGAAATGCTTACTTACAAGCCCTTAACCAACAGTGCAGTTCAAGAAGAAGAAAATATTTACCAAGTATACTAAAATATAAAGTAATAATAAAAAGTAACACAATAAGAGAAACAATAATGAGGCTATATACAGGGGTCACCGGTACCGAGTCAGTGTGCGGGGGTACAGGCAAGTTGAGGTAATCTGTACATGTAGATGGGGGCGAAGTGACTATGCATAGGTAACTAATAAACAGCGAGTAGCAGCAGTGTACAAAAGAGCCTTTTGGTCTTAGATTTGGACCAAAAGGCTCCTTTCATAGATTTGGTGCTCCCGGTACCGCTTTCTGTGCTGTGGCAGAGAAAACAGTCTACAACTTGGGTGACTGGAGTTTGACAATTTTATGGGCTTTCCTCTGACACTGCCTATTATATAGGTCCTGGATGGCAGGAAGCTTGGCCCCAGTGATGTACTGGGCCGTTCACACTACCCTCTGTAGCGCCTTTGGTACATATATATTTTTTAACCTTTATTTAACTAGGCAAGTCAGTTAAGAACAAATTATTATTTACAATTTATATTTAAATATATATACAGTGGGGCAAAAAAGTATTTAGTCAGCCACCAATTGTGCAAGTTCTCCAACTTAAAAAGATGAGAGAGGCCTGTAATTTTCATCATAGGTACACTTCAACTATGACAGATGAAATGAGAAAAAGAAATCCAGAAAATCACATTGTAGGATTTTTAATTTATTTATTTGCAAATTATGGTGGAAAATAAGTATTTGGTCAATAACAAAAGTTTATCTCAATACTTTGTTATATACCCTTTGTTGGCAATGACAGAGGTCAAACATTTTCTGTAAGTCTTCACAAGGTTTTCACACACTGTTGCTGGTATTTTGGCCCATTCCTCCATGCAGATCTCCTCTAGAGCAGTGATGTTTTGGGGCTGTCGCTGGGCAACACGGACTTTCAACTCCCTCCAAAGATTTTCTATGGGGTTGAGATCTGGAGACTGGCTAGGCCACTCCAGGACCTTGAAATGCTTCTTCTGAAGCCACTCCTTCGTTGCCAGGCGGTCTGTTTGGGATCATTGTCATGCTGAAAGACCCAGCCACGTTTCATCTTCAATGCCCTTGCTGATGGAAGGAGGTTTTCAAAATCTCACGATACATGGCCCCATTCATTCTTTCCTTTACACGGATCAGTTGTTCTGGTCCCTTTGCAGAAAAACAGCCCCAAAGCATGATGTTTCACCCCATGCTTCACAGTAGGTATGGTGTTCTTTGGATGCAACTCAGCATTCTTTGTCCTCCAAACACGATTTAGTTGAGTTTTTACCAAAAAGTTATATTTTGGTTTCATCTGACCATATGACATTCTCCCAATCCTCATCTGGATCATCCAAATGCTCTCTAGCAAACTTCAGACGGGCCTGAACATGTACTGGCTTAAGCAGGGGACACGTCTGGCACTGCAGGATTTGAGTCCTGGCGGCGTAATGTGTTACTGATGGTAGGCTTTGTTACTTTGGTCCCAGCTCTCTGCAGGTCATTCACTAGGTCCCCGTGTGGTTCTGGGATTTTTGCTCACCGTTCTTGTGATCATTTTGACCCCACGGGGTGAGGTCTTGCGTGGAGCCCCAGATCGAGGAAGATTATCAGTGGTCTTGTATGTCTTCCATTTCCTAATAATTGCTCCCACAGTTGATTTCTTCAAACCAAGCTGCTTACCTATTGCAGATTCAGTCTTCCCAACCTGGTGCAGGTCTACAATTTTGTTTCTGGTGTCCTTTGACAGCTCTTTGGTCTTGGCCATAGTGGAGTTTGGAGTGTGACTGTTTGAGGTTGTGGACAGGTGTCTTTTATACTGATAACAAGTTCAAACAGGTGCCATTAATACAGGTAACGAGTGGAGGACAGAGGAGCCTCTTAAAGAAGAAGTTACAGGTCTGTGAGAGCCAGAAATCTTACTTGTTTGTATGTGACCAAATACTTATTTTCCACCATAATTTGCAAATAAATTCATTACAAATCCTACAATGTGATTTTCTGGATTTTTTTTCCTCATTTTGTCTGTCATAGTTGAAGTGTACCTATGATGAAAATTACAGGCCTCTCTCATCTTTTTAAGTGAGAGAACTTGCACAATTGGTGGCTGACTAAATACTTTTTTGCCCCACTGTATATATATATATATATAACTATAAACAGTTGAAGTCGGAAGTTTACATACACCTTAGCCAAATACTTTTAAACTCAGTTTTTCACAATTCCTGACATTTAATCAGAGTAAAAATTCCCTGTCTTAGGTCAGTTAGGATCACCACTTTATTTTAAGAATGTGAAATGTCAGAATAATAGTAGAGAGAATGATTTATTTCAGCTTTTATTTATTTCATCACATTCCCAGTTGGTCAGAAGTTTACATACACTCAATTAGTATTTGGTAGCATTGCCTTTAAATTGTTTAACATGGGTCATACGTTTCGGGTAGCCTTCCACAACCTTCCCACAATAAGTTGGGTGAATTTTGGACAATTTCTCCTGACAGAGCTGGTGTAACTGAGTCAGGTGTGTAGGCCTCCTTGCTCGCACACGCTTTTTCAGTTCTGCCCACAAATCTTCTATAGGATTGAGGTCAGGGCTTTGTGATGGCCACACCAATACCTAGACCTTGTTGTCCTTAAGCCATTTTGCTTTGGAAGTATGCTTGGGGTCATTGTCCATTTGGAAGACCCATTTGCGACCAAGCTTTAATTTCCTGACTGATGTCTTGAGATGTTGCTTCAATATAGCCACATCATTTTCTCTCCTCATGATGCCATCTATTTTGTGAAGTGCACCAGTCCCTCCTGCAAGAAAAGCACCCCCACAACATGATGCTGCCACCCACGTGCTTCACGGTTGGGATGGTGTTCTTCGGCTTGCAAGAATCCCACTTTTTACACCAAACATAACGACGGTCTTTATGGCCAAACAGTTCTATTTTTGTTTCATCAGACCTGAGGACAAAAAGTACGATCTTTGTCCCCATGTGCAGTTGCAAACTATAGTCTGGCTTTTTTATGGTGGTTTTGGAGCAGTGGTTTCTTCCTTGCTGAGCGGCCTTTCAGGTTATGTCGATATAGGACTCGTTTTACTGTGGATATAGATACTTTTGTACCTGTTTCCGCCAGCATCTTCATAGGGTCCTTTGCTGTTTTCTGGGATTGATTTGAACTTTTCGCACCAAAGTACGTTCATCTCTAGGAGACAGAACGCGTCTCCTTCCTGAGCGGCATGACGGCTGCGTGGTCCCATAGTGTTATTGGTGGATACTATTGTTTGTACAGATGAATGTGGTACCTTCAGGCGTTTGGAAATTGCTCCCAAGGATGATCCAGACTTGTGGAGGTCTACAATTTGTTTCTGAGGTCTTGGCTGATTTCTTTTGATTTTCCCATGATGTCAAGCAAAGTTTGAAGGTAGGCCTTGAAATACATCCACAGGTGCACCTCCAATTGACTCAAATTATGTCAATTAGCCTATCCGAAGCTTCTAAAGCCATGACATAATTTTCTGGAATTTTCCAAGCTGTTTAAAGGCACAGTCAACTTAGTGTATGTAAACTTCACTGGAATTGTGATATAATGAATTATAAGTGAAATAATCTGTCTGTAAACTTTTGTTGGAAGAATTACCTGTGTCATGCAACAAAGTAGATGTCCTAACCGACTCGCCAAAACTATAATTTGTTAACAAGAAATTTGTGGAGTGGTTAAAAAACTAGATTTAATGACTCCAACCTAAGTGTATGTAAACGTACGACTGCAATTGTATCTGTATGTTTCATTATAGAAATACATAGGCTACATTCGATTATGGTTTTCTTGGTAGCCTGTTTGTTTTCATTGCTTAAAATGGAACTGTACGTATTGGACGTGTTTATGGGACGCTGGCATTGCTTAATTGATTACATTACACCAGCATTTTCCCAAACTAGGGGTTGTGCCTCATTTGAAAATTGGGTCGCAAGAGAAGCCTCATTAGGACAGAATGATACTGTTCTTTTCTACATACAAAATTATTGCCTTATGATCTTCTGAACCCAATACCTTTCTGATGCATTTCATTCACTTCAAACCATGCTGCCTTCAGCTGTCAGACTGATTTGTAAGACTGTCATAGCCCCAATGAAAAAGTTAACATTGGCCGTTGATTACATCACCTTTTTTATATGGTGGGGTTTGATTGTTTTATATGTATATACATCAAATGGGGTTGTGTGCCAAAAAGGACTAGTGTACTGCCAAATGTAAAAAACACCCTACTCTCAACAACAAACTAAACAACAAGAAAGTGCTCATTACGATGTGTGTGTGTGTGTGTGTACGTGGGGCGTGCATGTCTTTCGGATCTTTCCCATTGCTGTCGTATGTTTAATCTCTATGGGTTCTCCTCTCCCAATATCTCCCTCTGAGCGACACACACATGCATGCACACACAAACATGCCACTGTGAGCCGAGTGGCGGGAAGGCCAGTAATGATGGCACCACATTTTGGGCTCCCTCAGACAAGGGGACCCGACTGACCACCTCAAAGCCCCGTACAGACTTGCCTGTTCAGTAAACCCGGCTCTGTGCTTGGGGTCCTCCCGGCACCCAGTCACCAGAATATTGGACGTTTTCTTAAAGCCAATTTGAGCGGGTTGCTGTCAGAGAACCACATCCAGCCAGTCTTATTTACAGTATCAGTAAAATAGTGGTAATACAGCAGCTGGGGCCACACATTCGCCTATCTGTGACAGGGCTTTCCAGAGAAGAGAGTGGAGAGAGAGGAGAGAGAGGGGAGTGAGAGAGAACAAGGAGAGAGAGAAAGGAGAGAGAGATGAAACAGGTGAGAGAGAGAGAGAGAGAGAGAGAGAGAGAGAGAGAGAGAGAGAGAGAGAGAGAGAGAGAGAGAGAGAGAAAAGGAGAGAGTCCGCTGCAACGCTTTACACTCACCACTCTCTGTGTTCTGGACATTTCAGAAGCTTATTAACACCACTGAAAATGACCAGGCACAATTCATTATGTTCTTTATTCCCAATAGCTTTCTGTATTAGGATATTATGGATATGACTATGATTTATAAATTGTTATCTCTTCCTTCCAATCACACGCTGTACAGTAATGAGACACGCAAATAATGGCCAGGGATCACTCTACAGTGTAACTCTGTGCTCTTTGCATACGACATGGCCCTCACATTGATAAAAATAGCCCTAAAGCATGAAGGACAGTCATAAAGGCATATACCGCCCTCTCTACAGGACAGAGTATATATATATTATACATATATTATATGTCATGCACAGAGCTACCACTGTAAACACACGGTGGAAGAACAATCGGACACACAGCAGCTGAACTTTGACTGAGCCTCAGTGGTAGACTGCAGCCAGGACAGGTAAGCCAGTTTTTATCCATGCATTAATATGCGGTTGTTTGACCAGTTGTTTGATTTTGACTTACAGTCATGTGGGAAGTGATTAGGTTATTCTATTACTGTTTATTGCATGCGAATGTCATGTCATGTTTATATTTTCTGCATAAACTAAATTGATAACTATAGGCTCTGTGCTCCAGGTAAATGGATGACGATACATTTGATTCAAAACAACTTTGGGGAAATAATCTGAGTGAGCATGTTCAATTATTCTGTGCACCAAATGTATGAAGTTAAAACACTACTTTTCTTTATTTTATTTAACCTTTATTAAACCAGGAAAGGCTAATTGAGATTTGAAATCTCAACTAGAACTCAATTGTGCAAAAGTGTTTTTTAAGTGCTAATGGAACAGCTGTTGTTGTTGTACCACAAATAGCTGCAGCAGATATATACTTACATGCCAGTGTCTGCACAACACTGACATGTTCCATACATGTCATGTGCTTTTTCTGTCAGGAGGTGGCATCATGTCACACAAGGGACAATGAAAATACCGTGTATGACAACACCTCTGAGACAGATGGGAGAACAGAGCCAAGAAGTTCAGTAATATAGAAAAACAAGAGCAGCAGAAGTGGCAAAAGAGTGCCCTGAATGGGTAAGATGTCATCTGAATTTAAAAAGACTAACATTCACCAACAAATATAGACGTAGTATATATGAACACACACACAACATTGTGCCTTTAAAGTGATTGACCATAATTTACAGTATTCTAAATAAATGTTCAGAACCTCTGATTTCTCATAAAAAGAGTGAAAGAAATGTAAAAGTACCTCAGCATCTTACAATCAAACGGCTATAAGTGTCACGTCTGCTCCCGCTCCCCCTCTCTGGCGCTCGAGGTCGCCATGCTGCTTAATCATTACGCACATCTGTCAACATTGTTACGAGCATCAGCGCTTCATCGGACTCACCTGGACTCCATCATGTTATTAATTACCTCCCCTATATCTGTCACTTCCTCAGTTTCTTTCCTGAGTCAGCATTAATGTCGTTATGTGTCCCTTGTCCAGATTCTGTTTGTGTTTTGTTTCCTGTCTGTTTATTCTTTAAATATTCACTAGCTGTATTTGCTTCTCGTCTCCCAGCGTCTGTCCTTACAATAAGTGGTTTTTCTACAAAGGAATCCTGTTTATCTAAGAAGGGCTACAAATTGAGGAGCTTTGGGGGTGTAAAGATGGCTGATTTAGATTGCCACAGCTATCTATTTGTGAGGGGTTTTTATGTGCTCTTAATGGCTTGTCACACCGCAGAGCACAGGTCTACAATCCCATTCTTTTTTATATTTTCATACAGAAACATACTACCTCCTGTAATAATTGTTATGATCTTCTATTCAGACAGTCTTCTTGATTTTCTGGGAAATTCCTTTCCCTCTCATGAGTTCATTTAAGGGCTGGCATTCAATTGTAACCCAATGCTTTTCTTTCTTCAAATCACACCTATTGATTAGGGGCTGCATCTCAGTGCTAGAGGCGTCACTATAGACCCTGGTCTGATTCCAGGCTGTATCACAACCAGCCGTGATTGGGAGTCCCATAGGGCAGTGCACAATTGGCCCAGAATCGTCCGGGTTAGGGTTTGGACGGGTTAGGCTGTCATTGTAAATAAGAATTTATTCTCAACTGACTTGCCTAGTTAAATAAAGGTAAAACAAACAACAAAAAAACAAATAGGTTGCACCTCCGTCACTCGGTCGCGTCATGCCATTGTTATGGACGTTCTCAAGCCACCCTATACCGGTGGCGCCATAGTGGTGCCCTAACGTGGTGATAAGCCCAGTCATTCTGGATGGAGGCTAACTACTGTTTAGTCTAAATTACACTATAGTGCCTGGAAATACGATGACATTGCTAAAGTAGTCAAATATTTAGTAGGAAACAACTTTGCCAGCATTGTAAAATATACTTTAGACAAATGGCAATGTTGTCATTAGCTAGCACAGTTTGTCAAAAATAGCTATCAATGCTAACGTTGGCTAGCTAAAGTCCGGTGGCCTCCTCTCAATCTTAGCCAGCTAGCTAACATTATACTGCATCTAAAGTCAATCTGGTGACATCAAAATTAGGTTTTCCTACTAATTATTTACCTCCTTTTGAATGCCATTGTGTTTCCAAGCCACTGTAATGCACTTTTGATGAAATCTTCATTGATGATGGATTGAGTAGAATGCTTAGTCAGGCATCAGTCCAAAACAAACATGCAACCTACGATTACTAAAAAATCCATATGTGATTCCAATAAAAAAATAAAATCTAACTTGCCATTGTTTTTCAAGAGTGGAATTATAGCTTGGCAGTCAGAAATGGCACGGCAACGGAAACAAATTGAAGGACAGATTACTGTAGCTCTGCTGAAGTCACTTTTATAGATAACTTTGACACCTTTTGGAAACAGAAGATACTCTACAGGAATGATGGAGTTCATCTAAATCATCTTGGCTCCTGGACTCTGTCCACGCATTTTGAAGAGGCGTTGAAACAATTACTTATTAATTATCCAAGACCAACTCAGTTAATCCCTGACTTTTTCATTGGCAAGATAAGCAAATTTAGGGATGACATGCCAGCAACAAACGCTGATACTATACATCCAAGTATATCGGACCAAATATGAAAGACAAGAATTGTACTTTTGAATTCCGTAAAGTCAGTGTGGAGAGGTGAAAAAATGATTGCTGTCTATCAACAATGACAAGCCACCGGAGTCTGACAATCTGGATGGAAAAGGACTGAGGATAATAGCAGACTATATTGCCACTCCTATTTGCCACATTTTTTATTTTATTTCACCTTTATTTAACCAGGTAGGCTAGTTGAGAACAAGTTCTCATTTGCAACTGCGACCTGGCCAAGATAAAGCATAGCAATTAGACACATAAAACAACACAGAGTTACACATGGAATAAGCAAAACATACAGTCAATAATACAGTAGAAAAAAAGAAAAGAAAAAGTCTATATACAGTGTGTGCAAATGAGGTAAGATAAGGGAGTTAAGGCAATAAATAGGCCATGGTGGCGAAGTAATTACAATCTAGCAATTAGACACTGTAATGTTAGATGTGCAGTAGATGAATGTGCAAGTAGAGATACTGGGGTGCAAAGGAGCAAGATAAATAAAAAAAATTAATACAGTATGGGGATGAGGTAGATAGATGAGCTGTTTACATATGGGCTATGTACAGGTGCAGTGATCTGTGAGTTGGCTCTGACAGCTGGTGCTTAAAGCTAGTGAGGGAGATATGAGTCTCCAGCTTTAGTGATTTTTGGCAGCAGAGAACTGGAAGGAAAGGCGACCAAAGGAGAAATTGGCTTTGGGGGTGGACCAGTGAGATGTACCAGCTGGAGCGCGTGCTACGAGTGGGTGCTGCTATGGTGACCAGTGAGCAGAGATAAGGCGGGGCTTTACCTAGCAGAGACTTGTAAATTACCTGTAGCCAGTGGGTTTGGCGACGAGTATGAAGCGAGGGCCAAGCAACAAGAGTGTAAAGGTCGCAGTGGTGGGTAGTGTATGGGGCTTTGGTGACAAAACAAATGGCCCTGTGATAGACTGCATCCAATTTGTTGAGTAGCGTGTTGGAGGCTATGTTATAGATGACATCGCCGAAGTCGAGGATCGGTAGGATGGTCAGTTTTACGGGGTATGTTTGGCAGCATGAGTGAAGGATGCTTTGTTGCGATATAGGAAGCCGATTCTAGATTTAATTTTGGATTGGAGATGCTTAAATCAAATCAAATCAAATTTTATTTGTCACATACACATGGTTAGCAGATGTTAATGCGAGTGTAGCGAAATGCTTGTGCTTCTAGTTCCGACCATGCAGTAGTATCTAACAAGTAATCTAACAAATTCACAACAACTACCTTATACACACAAGAGTAAATGTGTGAGTCTGGAAGGAGAGTTTACAGTCTAACCAGTCTAACCAGACAGTCTAACCAGACACCTATGTATTTGTAGTTTTCCACATATTTTAAGTCAGAGCCGTCCAGAGTAGTGATGCTGGACGGGCGGTTAGGTACGGGCAGTGATCAATTGAATAGCATGCATTTAGTTTTACTTGCATTTAAGAGCAGTTGAAGGCCACGGAAGGAGAGTTGTATGGCATTGAAGCTCGTCTGGTGGTTAATTAAGCATGTCCCAGTTTAGGTCACCTAGTAGCACGAGCTCAGATGATAGATGAGGGGCAATCAATTCACATATGGTGTCCAGGGCACAGCTGGGGGCAGAAGGTGGTCAATAGCAAGCGGCAATGGTGAGAGACTTGTTTCTGGAAAGGTACATTTTTTGAAGTAGAAGCTTGAATTGTTTGCTTGAATTGTTTGGGTACAGACCTGGATAGAAAGACAGAACTCTGCAGGCATCTTTGGTAGTTCTATCTTGGCGGAAAATGTTATAGTTAGGGATGGAGATTTCAGGGTTTTTGGTGGTTTTCCTAAGCCATGATTTAGACACGGCTAAGACATCCGGGTTGGCAGAGTGTGCTAAAGCAGTGAGTAAAACAAACTTAGGGAGTAGGCTTCTAATGTTAACATGCATGAAACCAAGGCTTTTATGGTTACAGAAGTCAAAAAATGAGAGCACCTGGGGAGTGGGATTCAGGTGGCGCCGGAAGAAATGGCAGCCGTTTTACTGGCGCCTAACCAATTGTGCTATTATGTGTTATTTGTAACTTAATTTGTACATAATGTTTCTGCAACCGTATCTTACGGCAGAAAAGAGCTTCTGGATATCAGGACAGCGATCACTCACCTCGGATTAGATGAAGATTTTTTCTTCAACAAAGAGGAAGCGAAAGATATTCTCCATACACCCCACAGGTCCGACATCCACGCTATTTACAAGAAGAAGCGACGCAGGTACAGAGGGAATAGAGCCGGGTGCCTGGTCAGGACCCGGTGAAGGCGATTGGGAAAGCTGCCGCTACCGTCAATACTACTCGCCAACGTGCAATCATTGGACAATAAATTAGACGAGGTACGATCACGAATATCCTACCAACGGGACATCCAAAACTGCAACATCCTATGTTTCACGGAATCGTGGCTGAATGACGACATGGATATTCAGCTAGCGGGATACACGCTGCACCGGCAAGATAGAACAGCACACTCCAGTAAGACAAGGGCGGGCGGTCTATGCATATTTGAAAACAACAGCTGGTGCACGAAATCTATAAATCTATATAAAGTATATTGTGATAAATTGCAGGCCACACTTCTTGCCTAGAGAGTTTTCAGCTATACTTTTCGTGGCTGTTTATTTACCACCACAAACAGATGCTGGCACTAAGACCACACTCATTCAGCTGTATAAGGAAATAAGCAAACAGGAAACCACTCACCCAGAGGCGGCGCTCCTAGTGGCTGGAGACTTTAATGCAGGGAAACTTAAATCAGTTCTACCATCTCCATCAACATGTTAAATGTGCAACCAGAGGAAAATAAATTCTAGATCACCTGTACTCTACACACAGAGACGAGTACAAAGCTCTCCCTCGCCCTCCATTTGGTAAATCCGACCATAATTCTATCCTCCTGATTCCTGCTTACAAGCAAAAATTAAAGCAGGAAGCACCAGTGACTCGGTCTATAAAAAAGTGGTCAGATGAAGCAGACGCTAAACTACAGGACTGTTTTGCTATCACAGACTGAAACATGTTCCGGGATTCTTCCAATGACATTGCGGAGTACACCACATCAGTCACTGGCTTTATCAATAAGTGCATCGAGTACGTTGTCCCCACAGTGACTGTACGTACATACCCCAACCAGAAGCCATGGATTAAAGGCAACATTCGCACTGAGCTAAAGGGTAGAGCTGCCGTTTCAAGGTGCCGGACTCTAACCCGGAAGCTTACAAGAAATCCTGCTATGCCCTGCGACGAACCATCAAACAGGCAAAGCGTCAATACAGGGCTAAGATTGAATCATACTACACCAGCTCTGATGCTTGTAGTATGTGGCAGGGCTTGCAAACTATTACAGACTACAAAGGGAAGCACAGCCGAGAGCTGCCCAGTGACACGAGCCTACCAGACAAGCTAAATCACTTCTATGCTCGCTTCGAGGCAAGCGACACTGAGGCTGTTCCAGACGACTGTGTGATCACGCTCTCCGTAGCCGACGTGAGTAAGACCTTTAAACAAGTCAACATACACAAGGCTGCGGGGCCAGACAGATTACCAGGACGTGTGCTCCGGGCATGTGCTGACCAACTGGCAGGTGTCTTCACTGACATTTTCAACATGTCCCTGATTGAGTCTGTAATACCAACATGCTTCAAGCAGACAACCATAGTCCCTGTGCCCAAGAACACAAAGGCAACCTGCCTAAACGACTACAGACCCGTAGCACTTACGTCCGTAGCCATGAAGTGCTTTGAAAGGTTGGTAATGGCTCACATCAACATCATCCCAGAAACCCTAGACCCCCTCCAATTTGCATAACGTCCAAACATCAACAGATGATGCAATCTCTATTGCACTCCACACTGCCCTTTCCCACCTGGACAAAATGATCACTTATGTGAGAATGCTATTCATTGACTACAGCTCAGCGTTCAACACCATAGTACCCTCATCACTAAGCTAAGGATCCTGGGACTAAACACCTCCCTCTGCAACTGGATCCTGGACTTCCTGATGGGCCGCCCCCAGGTGGTGAGGGTAGGTAGCAACACATCTGCCACGCTGATCCTCAATACTGGAGCTCCCCAGGGGTGCGTGCTCAGTCCCCTCCTGAACTCCCTGTTCACCCACGACTGCATGGCCAGGCACGACTCCAACACCATCATTAAGTTTGCAGATGACACAACAGTGGTAGGCCTGATCACCGACAACGACGAGACAGCCTATAGGGAGGAGGTCAGAGACCTGGCCGTGTGGTACCAGGACAACAACCTCTCCCTCAATGTAACCAAGACTAAGGAGAGGATTGTGGACTACAGGAAAAGGAGGACTGAGCACGCCCCCATTCTCATCGAAGGGGCTGTAGTGGAGCAGGTTGAGAGCTTCAAGTTCCTTGGTGTCCACATAACCAACAAGCTAGAATGGTCCAAACACACCACGACAGTCATGAAGAGGGCACGACAAAGCCTATTCCACCTCAGGAGACTAAAAAGATTTGGCATGGGTCCTGAGATCCTCAAAAGGTTCTACAGCTGCAACATCGAGAGCATCCTGACTGGTTGCATCACTGCCTGGTACGGCAATTGCTCCGCCTCTGACCGCAAGGCACTACAGAGGGTAGTGCGTACGACCCAGTACATCAGTGGGGCTAAGCTGCCTGCCATCCAGGACCTCTATACCAGGCGGTGTCAGAGGAATTGTCAAAGACCCCAGCCACCCCAGTCATAGACTGTTCTCTCTACTACCGCATGGCAAGCAGTACCGGAGTTCCAAGTCTAGGACAAAAAGGCTTCTCAGCAGTTTTTACCCCCAAGCCATAAGACTCCTGAACAGGTATCAAAAGGCTATCTGGACGTTTTGCATTGCCACCCCCCCTGCTGCTGCTACTTTCTGTTTATCATATATGCATAGTCACTTTAACTATACATTCATGTACATACTACCTCAATTGGACCGACCAACCAGTTCTCCCGCACATTTCCTAACTATCTGCATTGTGTCCCACCACCCGCCAACCCCTTTTTTACGCTACTGCTACTCTCTGTTCATCATATATGCATAGTCCCTTTAATCATAACTACATGTACATATACTACCTCAATCAGCCTGACTAACCAGTGTCTGTATGTAGCCTCGCTACTTTTATAGCCTCGCTACTTTTATAGCCTCGCTACTTTTACAGCCTCGCTACTGTATATAGCCTTGCTACTGTATATAGCCTGTCTTTTTTTACTGTTGTTTTTATTTCTTTACTTACCTATTGTTCACCTAATACCTTTTTTTTGCACTGTTGGTTAGAGCCTGTAATTAAGCATTTCACTGTAAGGTCTACACCTGTTGTATTCGGCGCATGTGACAAATAAACTTTGATTTGATTTGCAGGACCTGGATTAACCTCTAGATCACCAGAGGAGGAGAAGTAGGATAAGTGTACGGCTAAAGGGTATACGAACTGGCCGTCTGGCACATTCGAAACAGAGAGTAAAAGGAGCAGGTTTCTGGGCACGAAACCTTTTCTCTTGCATAGATTCAAGCCATAATGTATAGACAAAGGTAAGGTAGGATGTGAGTACATTGGAGGAAAACCTAGGCATTGAGTAATGATGAGAGAGATAGTCTCTAGAGACGTTTAAACCATGTGATGTCATCGCATATGTACGGACAACATGGTTGGTTAAGGCATATAGAGCAGGGCTAGAGGCTCTACAGTGAAATAAGACAGTAATCACTAACCAGGACAGTAATGGACGAGGCATATTGATATTAGAGAGAGGCATGCGTAGCCAAGTGATCATATGGGTCCAGTGAGTGGTTGGGCTGGCTGGGGACACAGCGATTCAGATCGTTAGCAGACCGGGGTTAACAAGCAAGCAGTTAGCAGACCGGGGCTAACGAGCTAGCATTTCGCAGACCGGGGTTAGCAAGCAAGCAGTTAGCAGACCGGGGATAATGAGCTAGCAGTTAGCAGACCGGGCCGAGAAAGCTAGTAGTTAGCAGACCGGGGTTAGCAAGAAAGCAGTTAGCAGACCGGGGCAAGCAAGTTAGCAGAAGGGCCTTTGGGGGACGTCGCGATGGAGGAAAGTCTGTTTTTGCCTCCTTGGGATATGGGGAGAAAAATAGGTCCGTTATGCTCTGGTTTGAGTCACATTGTACGAACTGGTGAGAGCTTTCAGAGCTAAAGGTTAGCTGATGACCACTAGCAGTGGTTTGCTGACTGATAGCTGGTAGCTAGTTAGCTGGCTAGCTTCAGTTGATTCCTGATCCGAAGTAAATAGAAACACTTTAGAAAAGAAAAACAGATCCACGCCACATTGGGTAAGGCGGGTTGCAGGAGAGTATTTAGAAGTTGAGGTTTAGGAAAATATTTAAAAGATATGCAAAGAAAAAGATATATACAAGGGACACGACAGGACAAAAAACAAAGACGTCTGACTGCTACGCCCTCTTGGATGACTTCAATTTAAGCCTACTAGAAGGTGTGTGGCCTCAGGTCTGGAGGGAAGCTAAAGTCATTCCGCTACACAAGAATAGTAGAGAGTGGATCTATAGCTGACCAATCAGCCTGTTACCAACCCTTAGTAAACTTCTGAAATAATTTGTGTTATTTTACAGTAAACAAACAGACTTTCAGCACACTTATAGGAAGGACACTCAACAAGACAAATACTTACACAAATGACTGATGATTGGCTGAGAGAAATTGATGATAAAATGATAATTGTTAGACTTCAGTGCAGCTTTTGACATTATCGATCATTGTCTGCTGCTGGAAAAATGTATCTGTTATGGCTTTACACCCCCTGCTATAATGTGGATAAAGAGTTACTTGTCTAACAGAACACAGAGTTTTTTTTTAATGGAAGCCTCTCAAACATAATCCAGGTAGAATCAGGAATTCCCCAGGATAGCTGTTAAGGCCCCTTGCTTTTTCAATCTTACTAACAACATGCCACTGGCTTTGAGTAAGACCAGTGTGTCTATGTATGCAGATGACTCAACACTATATAGTTAGCTAATGCACTGTTGTACATCGCGCTGTAACGTGCAATTGACCTTATTTTAGCGCCCAAACATAATAGTTCCAGGTCAACAGTAATATGAATATCATTATAAAGCACATTTTCTCCCCTTTCCAGCAACATCAATGACGAGACCTTCATGCTGCCCGTCTCTGCATGATTGAAGGCAATGAGATCCTTTGGGTCATTTTAAAAATGGCGGGTGGGGAAGCAAAACCTACTGTGTGATAGGGAAAGCAGGAGATTGTCAGGGAGGGTCACGGATTCAGTTGCAGGTAAAAGAGTGTTTTATTTTGCTCTCAAAAGGTTCAAGATAAAATATAACAGGAACCCCAAAAAAAAGAAAGTCCAAAAAATATCCACTGGGTCAGGAGAGCACATCTCAAAAAGAAACCAAATACAGCATCACCAGATGCAGTGTCCGAGTCACACTGATGGTCTGGGGTAGTACATCCAAGTCCCAACAGGAAAGAACGCCTGGGCAGACAGTCGAAAATAAACCAGGCCTGGCAGGACGAGAGGGAGAGAATAGAAGTAGAACAAAAAGCAAAAGCACACGAAGGGTTAGAAGGAGCAAGACAGGGCAAGGCTAACCAGGTCACGAGAAAGGCTTCACACACAACAACGGTCTGACAAAAGACTGAACACAAAAGGATCTAAAATAGGGGAGATAATGAGGAATAAATTGACAACTGGTGTGAAGTGAACAAGGATCGTTAAGGATAACGAGTGGGAGGAGAGACGCCACAATAGCAGCAGAGCTGTCAAAACAAAGCACATGTGCTCAAAAGACAACAACACACAGAGAAAAGACAAAAACACAGCAGATCAGACCGAAGTCATGACAGAGATAAGCCGTTTGGGGAAACAGCTTTTTTCTCCCGACCTGTCCAACTTATCACCTCTAAAATGTAAATAATACACTTTAAGAGTTTATATAATGTGTCATTGCATACCTATTTGAAGGTTTGTGTCGAATTTGAATCGGGTTTTTGTGGCGGTGCTAAAGTTATCTTCAGAAGTAAACAGCGGCTGTCGCGGCTTTTGAGAGTCATGATGGCTTGCAGTGATGACGCAAAAAAAAATATGCATTCAATTGTACAATTCACCCGGTATCCCCCCTTACCCTGTCCCTGTCCCTTTCTTGTTTTTAATCTGTGAGAGAAGCGCTACACCTGGTGGAGAGAGGCTGTACGACACAGAATGAGTTGCGTTATGCATGCTGTACGTCGACAGCGTCAGAGGGGTCTGTTTTTTCAATTTTTATCCAATACTATTGGATCATTACCATGTCAATCAACGCTTGAATAGAAACGTAGTTCACACTCAAGATTTTGATGCCAACACAGTCGCTACAGTCCCAATAGTTTTCATTGCAGCTTCGTTTGAATGTCGTGGTTGCGCAAATTTGTATGGAGTGGGGTTAGTCAACAGTACACGTCAGCTACTACAGTGACTGAAATGACTGCAACACTTAAAAAAGATCTGCAGTTAGTTTCAGAATGGGTAGCAAGGAACAAGCTGGTCCTAAATATTTTCTAAACTGAAAGCATTGTATTTGGGACAAATCATTCACTAAACCCTAAACCTCAACTACGTCTTGTAATGAATAATGTGGAAATTGATCAAGTTGAGGTGACTAAACTGCTTGGAGTAACCCTGGATTGTAAAACTGTCATGTTCAAAACATATTGATACAACAGTAGCTAACATAGGGATGTCTGTCCAATATAAAGCCCTGCTCTGCCTTCCTAACAACACTATCAACAAGACAGGTTCTACAGGCCCTAGTTTTGTCGCACCTAGACTACTGTTCAGTAGTGTGGTCAGGTGCCACAAAGAGGGACTTGGGAAAATTGCAGTTGGCTCAGAACAGGGCAGCACAGCTGGCCCTTAAAAGTACATAGAGAGCTAACATTAATGACATGCATGTCAATCTCTCATGGCTCAAAGTGGAAGAGAGATTGATCATTACTTAAGAGGTGTTGACAAGGTGAATGTACCGAGCTGTCTGTTTAAAATACTAGCACACAGCTCGGACACTCATGCATACCCCACAAGACATGCCACCAGAGGTCTCTTCACAGTCCCCAAGTCCAGAACAGACCATGGGAGGCGCACAGTACTACATGGAACTCTATTCCACATCAGGTAACTGATGCAAGCAGTAGAATCAGATTTAAAAAGCAGGTAAAAATACACCTTATGGAACAACTGAGACTGTGAAGAGACACACACAAAGGTACAGACACATGCATATGCACACATTGTGAAATTATTGTATGGTGTAGGGATTTTTTTGTGAACATTTTGTGTTGTGGATATGTTGTGGTGTAGGGATGTTATATGATGTACTGTTTTATCTTTAGCTCATTCAGTACAAACATAGTTCACTGTTTTATCTTTTGTTTTATATGTAATGTGTGTGTTTTGGTGTGTTTGGACCCCAGGAAGAGCAGCTAACAACTAGGCAGAGTTCCTCTGTCCAGTGTCTGTGTTCTTTTGCCCATCTTAATGGGCATTTTGAGCCTGTAATCGAACCCACAAATGCTGATGCTCCAGATACTTAACTAGTCTAAAGAAGGTCAGTTTATTGCTTCTTTAATCAGAACTACAGTTTTCAGCTGTGCTAACATAATTGCAAAAGGGTTTTCTAATGATCAATTAGCCTTTCTAACACAACGTGCCATTGGAACACAGGAGTGATGGTTGCTGATAATGGTTCTCTGTACACCTATGTAGATATTCCATAAAAAATCTGCCGTTTCCAGCTACAATAGTTTACAACATTATCCATGTCCATGTCTACACTGTATTTCTGA
This sequence comes from Brachymystax lenok tsinlingensis, assembly GCA_030435695.1. Lineage (NCBI taxonomy): Eukaryota > Metazoa > Chordata > Actinopteri > Salmoniformes > Salmonidae > Brachymystax > Brachymystax lenok. Next base: position 12,880,193 of record CM059795.1, read on the forward strand.
TCAATTTGATGTTATTTTAATTGACATTATTTAAAACATTTCTTTCAAAAACAAGTAAGTGACCCCAAACCTTTGAACGGTAGTGTATATATGTTTTATATAAAAAAATATAAAAAATATACAATTTGCACACTGTGTTCACCTTTTGAATTTGTTTCTGGTCAATGACCCCAAGCATACAAATTTACACTCAACAAACAATGTCAAGACGTAAAAACAATTAAAGACTAAACACTATGATGTATTTTCTCTGATATAAAGTTAACACAGGTTAAATGTAATAGTGGACTATAGTATTAATGTTCCACAAGAAAAATATACATTTTACTCTACGATTGACAATGAGGTTGTTTAATTTGAACTCTCTCTGAAATTTCTGAACTCAATAAGACTTGTAAGTAAGACCATAAACCATTAGAGGAAAATGGGTGAGGAGTCAGATTACCCTTAAACTCAGTGTTATAAACTGCATAGAATTTATGGAGTGTTATGGATATTTGAAAATAATGTGGAAATGCTTGTATTAAAAAAATATAAAAAAATATTAAAGGCGTGTAATCCGTAATTTGATTCAGCCAAAATGCCAGTGAGTTTCTTAGCCAATTGAAGCATTGGGGGTGGGTCTAAGACAAGCACAAACTCCGTTCCCACTCACAGTGAAGGAGCAAGGTAGGGACATTGTATTTATTTATTCATCATTCAATTATCCAGAATGGTCCCATTGAGATATAAATCTCTGTTTTATGAGAGCCCTGGCTAAGAAGTAAAGGCTAGATAGTCTGTGTAATGGATTATATAGTCTGTAAAGTAGATAAGGCCTGTTTTTTTGTACTAGCTAGCTAGATAGTGTTAGCCTCAGTGGCTATTTAGGGTGTTCAAGGAACAGCTGTTGTTGCTCTACCAAAAATAGCTGCTGTAGATATGGACACTTATTCCGGAGAGCGGCTTGCATGCATATCAATAAATGAGACCTGTGCCAGAAATGATTGTACGTCATAGTTTATTTGAAAATACAGCTTCTGTCAATGAGTTCAAAATATTTTATGATAAATTTAAAACTATTGCCAAATAATAGTTAGGCATTGCTCTTTGCTAAGAAGCAATTTTTTGTTTTTGACCATCTTGATTGAAAACAATCACAGTAAGGTACTTATTTTTTACCCAGAAATTATTTGATATTAAAATAAAAATGGCTGCATTGGGCCTTTAAAACTACACTCATCCCAGATCTGCAATAAATGAACGCCAGTGTCTGAACAATACTAACATGCTGTCATACATGCTATGTGTTCTTTTCTGTCAGGAGGTGGCATGATGTCGTCAGACAGGGATAAAAGGGCTGTGTTTGGTAAAGGGATCGCGTTCGACCCCTGCCAGCTCCGAGACCCTTGGGAGAACAGAGCCCAGAAGATCAGTGAGAAGGGACAGCAGGAGAAGGAAGGGCATGAAAATAGAGACCTGAATCGGTAAAATCACAAAACAAATGTAATACATGAACACACAGACTTTCAGAAAGACCAACAGACAGACAGACACAGACAGACAGACATATTTACATAAATGTAAACATGGGGGTTGTTGAGGTCTGCTCTGTTTCGTGGACTGCCTCTAATCTTCTCCCCAAACTCAACACTATTCTTAATCATCTCCTCAATAAGGTTTTTTTCTTTTTTTTCTAATTCGCTATGGTTCTGTGTGTTCATCCGTAGGCTTATTAAAGAGCGGCACACTCGACTGATGTCATTGGAGAAGAAAGGGAAGGGCAGAAAGATGGTGTATTGTCCTCTACTGAAACGGTTTAGGCTTGATCCTCCACTAGACGCAGCCCCGCCCCCACCTCCACCCCCACCCACTCCCAAGAAATCACCACGACGGGTGAAGATAGAGATCCCCAAGCCAGTGGAGAAGAAGCCCACCCCACCTAAACCATCACCTCCTCCACTGCCCAAAGTCATTCTCTCTTACAAAGAGTTACAAAGACGATCTGAGGGAAAATGGTGGAGGGGTATTAGGGATAGAGAACTACCGAATGGTTCAAGTGAATGGTCAAAGCCCTTTAAGTGTCGACCACTGCAGTTTAGTAGAATCCTTTACGACCAAACAATGTCTTGGCAGCGGGGATGGCCAACGTTCAGCCGGGAAAAAAAGCAACAAACTACTGAAAGTTAAACCTTTGGCTGACAAAGTTAACCTTAAAGTGTGGAAGGATTCTTGGAAGATGTCCAGGCCTTTACCCAAGCAGCACACAGACAACAGGGGCATTACAGAAAAAGTAAAGGCTTTCAGAGAGTGGCAGAATCGCTTGGTAATCAGCAGAAATAGAACATCTATCGCAATGGAGAAGAAAGGAAAGAGCAGCGACATATCTAACTTCAGGTCTAAAGTGGCACCTCCACCAAATATACATACATCTGAGCCACCAACTCATGAGAAGAAACATGAACCACTCCTTCAGCTGAGGAAGGAGAGCTCTGAGGAAAATAAGCCCACCGCACCCACCGCACCCACCGCACCCAAGAGCGCAAAGCCCCCAGCCCCACAACCCAAGGAGAAGAAGCTGCTTGCCAGAAAACCGTCACCTCCTCAGGATGACACAGTAAATCTTCCCTGGTGGAAGAAAGTTTGTAGGACGTCCGAGCCTTCACTCAAGCAGCACACAGAGCACCAGATGATTGCAGAAACCGTGAAGACAGGGACGGGCGATGACATGTCTGACTCCAGAAAAATTGTGATGAGCCTTGACATTGAAGCAGCACATTTGGAGTCCAGGTTTGGAGACCAGGTTTGGAGGCCAGGTTTGGAGGCCAGGTTTGGAGGCCAGGCCAAGGTGGTACCTCCACCCAAACCACCCACAAAGAAACGTGAACCACCCAAGAAATCGCAGTTTGATGCCCTCCAAAAAACTCTGGCTTCATCGGACATACTTGATCTCGATAAATGGTCAGAAGCCTGGAGGACTCAACCACTGTTGTTGAACATTAAAGAACAAGCATCTCTGGAGGCTTGGGAGCAGGAATGGCCAGAGTTCACAGAGGAACAAAGTGATAAACGACTGAACGCTAAGCCTTTGGATGACAATGTAAATCTTACAGAATGGGGGGATGCTTGGAAGACGCCCAAGGCTTTAGCCAAGCAGCACACTGAGGACTTGACGGTTATTGAGACAGTAAAGCCCAAAGCCTTGACAGGTTGGAGAGAAGCAAGGAGGCTCTCTGGTGACAATGTTCAAAATAATCCTCCAAGTCTGAAGGATTGGCGTGACTCATGGAGTTTCTGCCAAGAACATCGCTGGTGGAAGGTTTCTATGGACTCCCAGATGTCAAAACAACTTTTTTCCCATCTAAGGAAAAGGGGCGGAGGGCTTTTTTTGTTTTGTTTTTGGTTTTTGTTTCTTTGTTTTCTTGGACACAATACGGACTGGGGACAATAGGACTTAATTACCATGACAGCCATGAAGCAAGCAAACATTACAAACAAATAAACGACACAACACATTTAGGTTAAGACATGAAAACAATGACAACAATGCATTTCTACCATTATAACCTAATTAACTTAAAGTAACTTTTTAAAGACCAAACTCGAAGAAAACTGTTTACAGTATTTGATGGGACACGTAATGAAAGGAAAGGAAAGGAGAGGAAAGGAAAGGGAAGGAAAAAAAGGCTGGTAAAAAGTAAGATGTTATGGCAAGGATTTTGGAAAGTGTATGTATGCAGATGGGATTAGGCTGGGGAGGATTGTGGGCTGGGGGCCCTTGGGTAATGTTTTTGTCAGCAGATCAACTTTAGAAAAGATGGTGGATAAATGAAGATGTCTTACTCAGGCCGTTTACCATTGAAAAAAAATGTGTCACAGTTCCGGTCTACTTAAGGAGTGGCTCTCGGGTCTGGTCTAATTAGTTAATTGACTGTACAGTATATGAACTAGAAAAAATGAAGGAGTGGGATGTCTCGCTTCCTCCTCCGTTTCTGACTGTAGGCGGTTCCTACTCCCATCAGGACCCAAACTGATGGAGCTGCACTAGTTGACTTCAAGAAACCCGAAGAAGCTTCCTTTTCAGATATGTAGTGTTTGATATTAGCAAATGTGGGACACATTTTATTTTTAAGTGGGCAAGGATGTGACAGGGTGTAGCTGATATTGTTGAGTTAATTAACATAGTCATGTTACATTCCTCCTATTGGTCTGTTCGAACTGATTCTTTGTGTTTTGTCTTAATTGATTGCAGGTGTGACTGCGGAGCATGCGTCTCCTCCTGTTATCTTAAAATGGCTGCATTTCCTGCCAACCAGGAAGAGGAAAAAAGAGCCGCTGCTACCTCCAAGTCCTCAGACTAGCTCTAGCCTATGGACTGAACTCCCAATCACAGTTGATAATAATTATATCTCTGTGTTGATTGTGAAATTCTGAGTACATCTTGTCGGATCAGTGTCTGTGAGGACTTGGAGACAGTCAGCAAAGGTAATTCTTGTATTTTTGTGTGTTTGTGGGCTTGGCCATTCAGTGCATGTAGCGCTTTCAGACATTTTTGAGAGTGTTGAATGCATTTTGTGTTATACTTGATACAGTTTGCTGTGCATGCACTATAGATGGGTTAGCTGATAACGTCACAAACGATTCACACGTTTCAATGGTGAGTTGTTGTGATTCTGGATGGCCAGATAGCTTCCAACAATGACAAGAAACGGCCTGTGGGGAATCGTAAGTGACTAGTTTCAGCTAGTTTCATCTTGTTCTTGATACGTGTCTTGTTGAGGTGTTTTGACTGATTTCATGTCAATGCTAATATGGCAAATTTGCTAGCTAGCAAACCAACAACTGTAGCAATGTATTTGAGACAAGTGCTCATTGTGTAAATGTATGTTTTCAATAATATTGTTGACAACATGTCAAATATATTTCTTTAATCTAAACCAACCGTTTGTTTTGCCCCATAGCTGTGCATGTGCTGGTTGCTAAACAACCAACCTGTCTATAGTTGCTGTGCTTTGAGATACTTTTACTAGCCTTAATTGAATATCGCATTTAAACACTGAAGTCTTACATGAATGCCCTGTTGTACTAGACACACACAACTGTAACTTTGAAATAACTAAATATTGCTTGTAATAACATTAAAGAGGGCTGAACTTGCCGATTCCACCTGGGATTTTTCGTTACTCATATTTTTTTTTTTATTTGCCTTGGAGTTGTGGTTCAGGGTGTGTTATGTTTGTCCCTCTTCAGTCACCGCCCCAAACAGGCCACCATACCGAATGGCTTATCAACTGCGACATGCAGCATGTCAACATGTTTGTTCAGGGAAGCCTCGAGCATACTGGATTTCCTGCATTCTAGATGAAAATTGTGTTTGTGATGCTAACGTTAGCTCACGAATGTGAGGATGTTTGAAAAAGTATGTATATAGTTAGTTCTTTCAAAATAACATTTGTGACAATATCTTATACAGTATATATTGTCTAAACAAGTCCAAGGTGCTGTGTGCTAATGGTTAGTTTGGCTGTCTGTAAATAAATGGGTGGGTTGTAAGTTGATTCTGGTGAGTGATTGGATAGCGTGCACTGCAGCACACTAGGCAGCTGTTATCCGGAGGATTTGATTACTGCCATTCGTGATTAGACTGCCATGCAGTGAGCCAATGGGGGCATGATTTAAATCAAAACCCAACCCTCATGTTAGGTTTTGACATCCTCAGTTACACAAAACTCTGTTTTGGAATATACTGACTTTATGACCAATTATCCTACTTACAGATTTTGTAAATTTTGGTACTGGAATAAATGTTTCTGACTAAAATCGATGCCACAGGCCATTTTCAACCAGAGAAGTGGGTTCTTGCGCTCAGTTGCACTTTAAATATTAGTTAATAATACATTTAAATCATTTTGTGATACTACTGTGTAGTGTGCCTTCGATGATTCAGTACTAATTTCAAGTATTTTTTTCACTGCTCTATTCTTATTTTTAATTTTTTGCTTGAATATCAGGGGACCTTCCCTCTATAAAAAAGGTAGCATAATCACAAGTGTTAAATGTGGTGTAGTTGGCAGGAGCAGCTATCTATATGTATAATTTAAATCCCCCGTGTTACATAATCATACATATATTCTATTTGGAATTCTCTCAAGTTTGTTGTTCCATATAATTTGAATATGTTTTGTTCATAACGTTAGAAAAAACATATGGCAGAGGAAGAGATTTTAGACAAGACAACTTATGCATGTATTAATGTAAATTGAAAAATGTATGCCTTTCCTTGTTTGAAAAATACGGCAAATTTGGCCTCAAAGTTTTGACGAGGTTGTTCATGTTCACTGGGATATGAATTCCAAGAATGTCTACTGGGCCACTTGTCCGATGAACGGCACACCACATGGACTCAAAGTTGGAGTGTTTTAGGGAATCCAGGATAAGTAGTGAGCACTTGTCATAGTGACGGCATGACAAAACCTTCCAATCCTGTAAAAATAGATCAGAGTCACCGTGGTTTAAATAGAGCACAGAGCCATCCAGACCTGACACAGAGACATAAACAACATTTTTATCGAAGTGACAAGAGAGATTGATTTTACAATTTATAACATATAGTGGATTACAGAATGAATGAGTTTACTCTACAAATATCAGTATCATGGTTATTTAAGGCCCCTGAACTCGATAATGCTTTTGCAAATTGAAATACAATACCAGTTTGTAGCATGAGAAGAGCTAAGCACATTAGGGAAAACAAAATAATGGAGGTGAGGAAAAGTCAGATTGAGGTTATTATTTATATATAAAAAAACAATTTCACTTCTGAATTTTGAAATATCCTTTTTCTTCAGCATCTTAGGATACATAGAACTCATGGCATGGCCATATGATGATACTTAACCTTTCTCCTCATATTTCAGTGGAACTGTTTGTCTTTGTAATGAATCTACAGTATAAACCACAACATGGGATTTGATTTGTCCCCCGATTGAAGCGTCTTCAGTTTCTCAGCCAATTATAGCACAGGGGGGTGAGTCAGTTTGGCAAGTCACACAGACAAGAAACTGTGCGCTATACAGACAGTAAAGCAGCAAGGGAGGAAGATTCTATATATTTATCGTTCTTTATCCAGACCAGTGACATTGGGAAAGGAATCCATTTTTTTCACGGGAGCCCTAGCGAAGAAGTAAGAGCTAGCTAGTCTGTGTTACGGATCATAAAGTTAGTGAAATTCAAAACCAGATATTTTGTGTTATTCCAACTAGCTAGCTTATATTAGCCTTAGTGGCTGTTTATGGTGTCCATGGTACAACTGTTGCTCTCCCAAAAATAGCTGCAGCTTTTATGAGCACTTACATAGGCTTTTACACTGCACTTTGACTGTATAAATGTATTTGTATTTAAAGCATTTGGAGCTTTAAAATGGTTATTTTTATTCCTGTATTATTGTGTTTGCACCGGGAAGACAAATGCCTTTTTTTTTATACTCTTGAACTCATACGAGCCTTAATATTTATGTCATTCATTCATACCAGTGTCTCTGGTCTACACTAACATGGTGTCATACACGCTATGTGTTTTCCTGTCAGGAGGTGGCATGATGTTGTCAGACAGGGATAAAGGGACAGTGTACGACAGCTTCCAGCTCAGGAACCAATGGGAGAACAGAGCTAAGCAGTTCAGTCGGAAGGGACAACTGGAGAAGGAGAGACAAGGAAAGAGTGCCTTGAATGGGTAAGACTGAACACACAATCACTCACATGAACCTACTGAAAATGTATTTTCTTCCAAAAAGTGAACTATCACTTCAAAGTACATCAACTATATTCATGATTTGGATTCAATTGCATATTTTTTAAGACAGTGTGGCATCCTATCCTTATCCAATCAATTTCTTAAAGCATGTCAATCTTTGAATGCCCAGGCACCAATAGGAACAGCGTCAGTCATAACACCTTGATAATGCATGTGCAATTAAGCAATAAGGCCTGAGGTGGTGTGGTATATGGCCAGTATACCACGGCTAAGGGTTGTTCTTAAGCAAGATGCAACGCGGAGTGCCTGGATATAGGCCTTAGCTGTGGTATATTGGCCATATACCGCAAACCTCTGAGGTGCTTTATTGCTATTATAAACTGGTTACCAACATAATTAGACCAGTATAAATACATGTTTTGTCATACCCGTGGTATACGGCTGTCACGGCTGTCAGCCAATCAGCATTCATGGCTCGAACCAACCAGTTTATAATATGTAATACAATAGTGCAATGCATTATAATAACATTTCATGCTGGCTTTGATTAAAAAACTATTTAATTGAATAACAACCTACAGTATAAGTGCAGTTTAATATTATTGTGTTAATAACCCTGCTGTGGTGCTGTCTTCCACAGGCTTTACAAAAAGTGGCAGTCTCGCCTGGCGAACAAAAATGGAACCCCTACGTCAGCGGAGAAGAAAGGAAAAGACTGCGACATATCTGACTTCAGAAAGGTTGCGGTGATCCCAGACATTGATGCTGACATTGAAGGAGCCATGTTTAAGGTGGTACCACCACCAAAGATTCCCAAACCTGCTCCATCCCCACCACCACCACCCAAAAAGAAACCACCCAAGAGGGCAAAGCCCCAAGTTCTCAAACCAGCTGGGGGCTGGGATGAGTCATGGAAGAGCCTGAAGCCCTCAGAGCAGGAAGTACAACCGGAGGAAAAATGGTGGAGGGATTTTAAGCCAAATAGATACCTACCTCTCAGCGAATGGGCAAGGCCCTTCAAGTGTCAACCACTGTTATTCAGTTTCATCCTTCACCAGCAAACAGAGTGGTGGCAGCGAGGATGGCCAGTGGTCAGCCGGGAACAAAGTAACAAACTATTGAAAGCCAAGCCTTTGGATGTCGAAGTAAACCTTCCAGGGTGGCAGGACGCTTGGAAGACATCCAAATCTTTATCCAAGCAACACACGGAGAACCAGATGATTACAGAAACAGTACAGCCCAAAGCCTTCTTCCCAGGCTGGACAGAATCTTGGAAGGTTGCATGTGAAAATATCCAAAACAGTGGCCGATATCTGAGGGATTGGCATAAGTCCTGGAGTTTGTGCCAAGAACACCACTGGTGCAAGGCCCCCATAGACTCCCAGTTGATGTCAAAACATGTGTTGTCCGATAAGTTGTTGATCTCCCAGCTTGATGAGGAGATCCCATCTTCATCAGATTGGATAGAGTCCTGGAAAGCTGTGAAATCTCAGCCCCAGTCCCAAGAGTCCCAGACAGAGCCCAAAGGGACTGAATTAAAGGTAGAATTGTCCCATGTGCCACTGCATCTTCAGTTCCACAAGCTTAACACACCTTTCTCAAACTGGCATGAGTCTTGGAAAGTGTCAACTGAAAATAACGAAGCAATTGAAGATGGATGGAAAGGTTCCTGGAAGATATGCAGTCAGAATCAAAATCAAAATGGCACAAAAGCCCAAAGAGATGTTATGTTTTTCTCAAATAAGTACAAGACCCAAAGGTTCTGGGGTGTCGACAGCATGCCTCAGAGTGAATGGTCTAAATCCTGGAAGACGCCCAAGCCTCCCCAACATACTTTCTTGCCAGGTTGGAAAGAATCTTGGAAACAAAACAGCAATCCATATTGGAAGGATTGGCATGAGTCCTGGAGTTTGTGCCAAGAACACCACTGTTGCAAGTTCTTTATGGACTCCCAGTACTGCTATGCTATGATGATGTCAAAATGCTTGCTGACCAATGAGCTGTTGAGCTCCCAGCTTGATGAGGAGATACCATCTTCATACAAGTGGATAGAGTCCTGGAAATCTGTGAAACCTTATCCTCAGTCCCAGTCAGATTCAGAAGAAACTGAATCAGAGTTGAAAATGTCCCATGTGCCACTGCATCTCCAGTTCCGCAAGCTTAACACACCTTTCTCGAACTGGCACGAGTCTTGGAAAGTGTCAACTGCGCAAACTGTAGCAGGTGAAGATGAACAACAACGTCCTTCAACAGAATGGACTCATTCCTGGAAAATATCTTGGACGAATCTAAATACAAATGACTTAAAACCCCAAAGGGATGTTGTATTCTTCTCAAGGCATAAGACTGAAAGTTTCTTGAGTGTTGACTGTATGGTCCAGAATGAATGGTCTGAATGCTGGAAGACCATCAAGCCTACCCAATACACTGAGACACAGGAGGAGAAGGAGGGAAAATATAGCCATTCTGATTCCTCTAAACACTTGTCACATCTAATAGAGATTCCTTTGAATGACTGGGCAGAATCATGGAGGTTCAAGCCAGAGGACGAGAGCCCAACCTCACCCAAGATGGCACAGCCCCTAGCCCCAAAACCAGAGGAGGAGATGCTGAAAGCCAGCACACCTTCACTTCCTCAGCCTTACAAATACAATCTTAACCAGCCAAGCTGGGGTGATTCCTGGAAAATCCTGAAGCCCCCACAGAAGGAAGTCCCATCTGAGAAAAAATGGTGGAGGGCGTTTAAGCAGGACAGAAACGTACCTTTCAATGAATGGGCAAAGCCCTTCAAGTGTCGACCACTGCTATTCAGTCGCTTACTGCACACACAAACAACATCCTGGCAGCAGGGATGGCCAGTGTTCAGCCGGGAACAAAGCAACAAACTACTGAATGCTAAGCCTTTGGATAACAAAGTAAACCTTCCAGAGTGGGAGGATGCTTGGAAAACACTCAAGCCTTCACACAAGCAGCATGCTGAAAACAAGATGATTACAGAAAGAGTACAGCCCGATGGCTTCTTGCCAGGTTGGACAGAATCTTGGAAGGTCGCAGGTAACAATGTCCAAAAGAACAATCCATATCTGAAGGATTGGCGTGAGTCCTGGAGTTTTTGTCATGAACATCACTCACACAGGGCCTCTCTAGACTCCCAGAATCGGTGGTATCTCCCAGTATCACTAAAACACAAGCTGTCCAATGAGCTGTTGATCGCCCAGCTTAATGAAAACATTATATTCTCACCAGAAGGGGTAGAGTCCTGGAAATCTTTGAAAAATCAACCTCAGTCCCAGTCGGAGCCCAAAGAAACTGAATCAAAGATAGATATGCCCGATGTGCCACTGCATCTCCAGTTCCACAAGATTAACACACCTTTCTCAAACTGGCACCAGTCTTGGAAAGTGTCAACTGCAGAAAGTGAAGGCGAAAAACAACAGAGAGAATGGAATGGTTCCTGGAAGATATATTGTCCAAATCGGTCAAAAAACAACACAAAAGCACAAAATGATGTTGTGTTTTTGTCCAACAAGCATAAGACTTACAAGTGCCTGGGTGTCGATCATGCTGAAGACAGCATGCCTCAGAATGAATGGTCTGAATCTTGGAAGACACAGCAGCACCAGCAGCAGTTGGAGGACTGGGCAGAGTCTTGGAGGTTATCTGTCACCCCACAATCCAACAACTCAGTATCACTGGACCGGTGGAAACAATCATGGAGACTCTCAAACCCAAATCACCCACATCCGCTTAAACATGGCACAGAGACTCCCATACACAACGGCCCCAAACACCACATGCAACTCCACGAGGTTGAACTGCCCCAGGTAGAATGGAGCAACTCCTGGCAGTACCTCAAGTCAGACACTCTGGAGGATCCTAACACGAAGAAGAAAACAGACATACAGTAGAACATCATAACATGTACATCAAATGATCAGATGTGTATTTGATCCTATACTATTTTAGCTTAATGTCAATATACATATTTGTTAAATGTCTTAATACTGGACACATTGGAGTGTGACCTGAGCATTCTCTGCTGCAGAGAGGAGGTTGAGGCGGATGAAGTGTATAACACGTGGTTTGCATAGCTGTTGGAAACTTTAAACCTAATCTAATTACTTCTATTCTATTGACTGAAATGTTGTTGTTTTGTACCGTACTGCTGTTGTTGCGACTTCTATTGTTGCTGGTTGTCTTTGTGGCAAAATTAATGCTTGATTGACGAACACTTTATCCATCTGGGATTACCAAATATATTTAATTATCATATTAATTGCTAAGGTAACGTCAATGTTGAAGGTTTCTCTCAAATTGCCAGAGCGTTCACCAGGGTTGAACTGGGATCTTGTAACGATGTGCGTTGAGAGTCGGGAAGCAAGTTCAGGGAGTGAGTGTTTAAATAAACAAACGCAACTAAATACAAAACAAGAAACATGCACAACGCACAGACATGACACTGGAACAGAAACAATGACACCTGGGCAAGGAACCAAAGGGAGTGACATACAGTTGAAGTCTGAAGTTTACATACACCATAGCCAAATACATTTAAACTCAGTTTTTGACAATTCCTAAAAATTCCCTGTCTTAGGTCAGTTAGTATCACCACTTTATTTTAAGAATGTGAAATGTCAGAATAATAGTAGAAATAATTATTTATTTTGGCGTTTATTTCTTTCATCACATTCCCAGTGAGTCAGAAGTTTACATACACTCAATTAGTGTTTTGTAGCATTGCCTTTAAATTGTGTAACTTACGTCAAATGTTTTGGGTAGCCTTCCACAAGCTTCCCACAATAAGTTGGGTGAATTTTGGGCCATTCCTCCTGACAGAGCTGGTATAACTGAGTCAGGTTTGTAGGCCTCCTTGCCCACAAATTTTCTATAGGACTGAGGTCAGGGCTTTGTGATGGCCACTCCAATACCTTGACTTTGTTGTCCTTAAGCCATTTTGCCTCAACTTTGGAAGTATGCTCGGGGCCACTGTCCATTTGAAAGACCCATTTGTGACCAAGCTTTAACTTCCTGACTGATGTCTTAAATATATCCACATCATTTTCCTTCCTCGTGATGCCATCTATTTTGTGAAGTGCACCAGTCCCTCCTGCAGCAAAGCACCCCCACAACATGATGCTGACACCCCCGTGCTTCATGGTTGGGATGGTGTTCTTCTGCTTGCAAGCCTCCCCCTTTTCCTCCAAACATAACGATGGTCATTATGGCCAAACAGTTCTATTTTTGTTTCATCAGACTAGAGGACATTTCTCCAAAAAGTACAATCTTTGTCCCCATGTGCAGTTGCTTCCGTACCTATAGATACTTCCGTACCTGTTTCCTCCAGCATCTTCACAAGGTCCTTTGCTGTTGTTCTGGGATTGATTTGCACTTTTCACACCAAAGTATGTTAATCTCTAGGAGACAGAACGCGTCTCCTTCCTGAGCGGTATGACGGCTGCGTTGTCCCATGGTGTTTATATTTGCGTATTATTGTTTGTACAGATTGGAAAATGCTCCCAAGGATGAACCAGACTTGTGGAGGTGTACACTTTTTTTTCTGAGGTCTTGGCTGATTTCTTTTGATTTTACCATGATGTCAAGCAAAGAGGCACTGAGTTTGAAGCTAGGCTTTGAAATACATCCACAGGTACACCTCCAATTTACTCAAATGTTGTCAATTAGCCTATCAGAAGCTTCTAAAGCCATGACATAATTTTCTGGAATTTTCCAAGCTGTTTAAAGGCACAGTCAACTTAGTGTAATGTATCTTCTGACCCACTGGAATTGTGATACAGTGAATTATAAGTGAAATAATCTGTCTGTAAACAATTGTTGGAAAAATTACTTGTGTCATGCACAAAGTAGATGTCCTAACCAACTTACCAAAACTATAGTTTGTTAACCAGAAATTTGTGGAGTGGTTGACAAACCAATTTTAATGACTCCAACCTAACTTCCGACTTTAACTGTATATAGTGCAGGTAATCAAGGAGGTGATGGAGTCCAGGTGAGTCTGATGACACGCAGGTCGGAGGAACGCTGGTGACAGGTGTGCGCCATAACTAGCAGCCTGGTGACCTAGAGGCCCGGAGAAGGAGCACATGTGACAGATCTGAATTCAGGACAGTCATTTCTAACACAAAAAACTAAATAATCAACATTCTGTCCAAAGACAACCATTTAGACAGGACCACTGGGCTAAAAATGGACCAGCTCATCTGCCATTTGGGCAAACCTTTGGTTTTCACCTTTTGCCATTTCTCTGTTCCAGGCTATAGGGCTCTGTGCCCTATTATTATGCAACACATCTTCATGTAACATGAAAGAACATTGAACATGTGTCATATGTAGTTCCATGGGAATGTGGGGCATAATGACAAAACCAATCATCTGCACAGTGGTGTAAAGTACTTACAGTAAGTAAAAATACTTATAGGTACTACTTAAGTAGTTTTTGGGGGTATCTGTACTTTACTATTTCTATTTTTGACAACTTTTACTTTTACTTCACTACATTACTTGAGTCATTTTCTATTAATTTATACTTTTTCCACCACTGAATCTGCAATGCATAAATAGATCAAAGAGACACCCCAGGTGTAAAATAAATTGAATACTGAATAGCCAGTCCTTAGCATCCACAGGAGGGTAATATCAAACATGTCAAGATTACTCAAATCATGATATCAAACTTAACCAAATCATCAATACAGAGAAACTTTAGTGCCTTGGAGACTCTGGGCCATGGTTCTTAACCTCACCTTGATGGGCTGGAGTTCAACAACAAAGTGAAATGTTTTATTCTACAAATTTCAATGTTTTATTATGGTTGTTTAATTTGCCTCTGAACACAGTATGGCTTTTGCAAATTGAAACATAATCAAAAGTTTGAAGCACGGGACGAGCTAAGCCCATTAGGGGAAAATTGAGTTTATGAAAAATCACATTGAGGTCTACAAACAAATAAATGAAATGTCACTCCTAAATTATAAAATGCACTTGTGCTCATTGTTGCAATTGTGTCAGTCTCTACAGGCAAAATAGGACTTGTGGCTTTTTTTTTTTTATTTGCGTAGTTTTATTTGGGTTACACTTTGCTCTAAACTGTATGCTGGCAAGTAGGCAATACAATATTTATACAATCAGTTTCTGAAACTTTATAAAGTAACATGTAATACCTCATGGGTAAATCTGCATCATTCTGTTCCGCACCATTTCCCCTTTTTCATTTCTTACCAAAACTTTTTAAATAAGACCAGGTAATATAAAATCGGCAGCAATATGACTTTGAAAATTAAAAAGATGTGCTCTTGAACATTAAACTAACTGTAATGGAATTCATATGCAGGAGGATTGTGGGGTGGAAATAGGTTAAGTACATCTGGAAGAGTGAAGGAGGAAGAAGGCCACCGAAGGGAACTAGATAAAGCGTACAATATTCAGAGCCACCACTGTCACTTTGCATGTCTCACTGCAGTGTTCCCATAATGCACTTAGGGATTATGGAGGCTCACTTGAAGAGACGCCACATTTGATTTCATATGCACACAGTAAAATGCACAGAACAGCGAGCAGAGCAGGGCATCAAAAAGAAGAGACTGCTGATGGATGCATAAAGCCATGAAAGAGGCTGGAGCGAAAGTTCAAGGGAGAAAAACTGGGAAATCATCCTGTGAAAGCCATATCCTATGTCGCAGACGCTTGAAGGCATGCGACATAATGGGAGACAAATTGGAATCTCAATTTGACGTACAGTGCTCTATAGTAAATTGATTAGATATTTGTTGTTGAAGTTTTGAGGGAACTAGGCTTTAAGATTAACTTCAGAGTTGTCTTTGGGATAGTTTGAGGACACCAAATAGTAAAACCTACAGTATGGGCTGAGAGACGACACACATGATAATGATGCTGCTGAAAAAGAGGATTATGATAATGACAACAACGATGAAAAGGGAGATGATGTCGATGACGTCACTAACAGCAAAAACATTCGTCAGTCATATAGCCTGCGTATGAGAGAATGATCCAATGGGAGTGTAAGAAGGGATACGTTGCAATAATTATCACTTAGCAAGGGGTGTGAACTTTCAGCAACCCTGCATGCCACAATATTCACCTGAGACTAATGGCCTGTTCAGGCCAGACGTACGCCAGCTGGCTGAGAGAGAGAGAGAGAGAGAGAGAGAGAGAGAGAGAGAGAGCGACAAAGAGTGAGAGCGAGAGAGAAACAGGTGTGAGAGAGAAGATAAATTAAGCCTTACTCCACTCTCTTTCTCACCTACCTCTAGAGAAATATTAGCAGTCTCTAAGACACAGCAGCACAGTGAAGAAGTTACAAGACTGCTGCCTGCCCTGCATGCCTGCTAACACACACATTCACTTTTTAGGATCTAGCTGCCACTTTTCAAGCCAGAGTCTGAGTGAGTCCCAAGTGATACCCTATATTTTGACCAGGACCCATAGGGCTATATGGTCTGATGTTGAGAAGAGTTCATGTCCCATATCGGTGGATCCAGTTATATGCCTCTATCCCAAATGAATGGGAAAGACAGGCGCATTCAAATTTCTGACAAAATTATGAATTAAACAAACCTGTGATAGGTGGTTTTATAAATGATTTGAATAAAAACTTTGGCTTGCATGCACTATGGTAACGGTAATCATGAACATGGTTAAGCAGGTGTAAATAATCCTAAACTAGGCTTTAAACAAGAAAAACATATCACAAACAGAACCTTTGTCAACCTGACCTTTTGACATGTGTCATTTTAAAATCAGAGAGGAGTAGAATCAAACAACCAGCACTGCTTATGACTTCATCAGCTATTCACCGTTCTCTGCTTCCTGTGATTGGCAGCAACATAGAATTATGAAAGCCACCATGAGTTTAATAATGTGATGAACAACTGTTTCCCTCCAGGGTTCAGAGACCCGTCCCCAGCAGGCAGACAGAGAGGCCACACTGTGAGACTGAAGCATGTATCCATGGCTCTGAGGACGTATCCACGGCTCTGAGGACGTATCCACCACTCTGAGGACATATCTCCAGCTCTGAGGACATATCCACAGCTCTGAGGACGTAGCCACGGCTCTGAGGACGTATCCACAGCTCTGAGGACGTATCCACGGCTCTGAGGACGTATCCACCACTCTGAGGACATATCTCCAGCTCTGAGGACATATCCACAGCTCTGAGGACGTAGCCACGGCTCTGAGGACGTATCTCCAGCTCTGAGGACATATCCACAGCTCTGAGGACGTAGCCACGGCTCTGAGGACGTATCTCCAGCTCTGAGGACATATCTCCAGCTCTGAGGACATATCCACAGCTCTGAGGACGTAGCCACGGCTCTGAGGACGTATCTCCAGCTCTGAGGACATATCCACAGCTCTGAGGACGTAGCCACGGCTCTGAGGACGTATCTCCAGCTCTGAGGACATATCTCCAGCTCTGAGGACATATCCACAGCTCTGAGGACGTAGCCACGGCTCTGAGGACGTATCTCCAGCTCTGAGGACATATCCACAGCTCTGAGGACGTAGCCACGGCTCTGAGGACGTATCTCCAGCTCTGAGACATATCTCCAGCTCTGAGGACATATCCACGGCTCTGAGGACGTAGCCACGGCTCTGAGGACGTATCTCCAGCTCTGAGGACATATCCACAGCTCTGAGGACGTAGCCACGGCTCTGAGGACGTATCTCCAGCTCTGAGGACATATCTCCAGCTCTGAGGACATATCCACGGCTCTGAGGACGTAGCCACGGCTCCATGCTACTTTGGTGCCACTTATGCCTGTGTGTATTTGCTGTTTGCTGTAGCATGCTCTACATTACCTTTTAATGGTGCAGTCTTTCCACTCATTTGTTTGTGAATGTTATTGTCTTTCAATAAATTAGTTTGGAATTAGCAAATTAAGGACAATGTCTCTCTGGTGAGGATTTTAAACAATCTTTCTCTCTCCCACCCTCTCTGCCTCCCACTCTCCTACTCTTTCTGTCCCTCTCTCTTTGTCTCCCCTTCTTCCCACTCCCTCTCTCTCTCTCCAAGCTAGCAATATGAAGACTGATAATAAGCGTGACTGTTTTGTCTTTCTGTCTCCCTGGTCTGAAGCTACAGGAGCTGTTTGTTAATGAGGCTAATCACCAGTCAGCTCTCTCCACAGGAGTCCTTCACTCCTGTTCTAACATAATTAGCCAGAGGAATACAAGCAAGCAAAAGCAGAATGCCAAGGACTTTCAGATTTATTGGTGTGATTTTTCCTTTGTTTCCCTTGTGATTATGATTCATAGCAGTGTGCATCTGTCAACAAACTATTTCCTGCTATGAATGGCCTTGCCAAACCTCACTTTCTGTTAGTTTTTGTTAGAGTACAAATATTTGAGGTTTGGCTCCCAGGCCCATGGCAAACCTGAATGTCCTTGATCCTGTGCCTTAATTACATGAACACTATCCAGCTAAGAATGGTCTTGTCAAATGTTAGGCTCCCAGGCACCCATTCCACATCTCAAAATGTTTGCACACGTTTCCATATCTTCACTCAGTGGATTACAGGGTGTAAAAGGTTAGCTAATCCTGTTGCTTTCCACTGTTTTCTCAGGCTTGTCTAGATTTCTGGTATGAGAGGTTCTGTAAGTCACCTACACTCAGTGGTTCACTGCTCTGAATAGCACAGAGTGGCCAGGGAGGCACAGAGGGTAGTACGCATAAAGAACAAAACAAACCTCTCCAAACCATATTGCTTTTTCATAGAATAGGCAAAGGTTCCATTTTAACAGAATGCAATATCTCAGTACGGTTAAAATTACATTACATGGAATGTCGTATATGAGATCCCGGTTTTCAATTATTTTTCTTTGATACCATTCCTACACAGCCAATTAAAAAGTCACAGTCAAGGTAATTTCATGAGGGTTGAGGAATGAGATTTGTTATTTTTTTCCTAAAATGAATTATAGTAAATAAATGAGTTTATAACAACCATCAGAGTTCTGGTTAAAATGATAACAGTAACAGTGTCTGATGAATTGTAGGTGGAGAGAGTAAAAGAGAGAGAGAGAGATTAGATTGAAAGAGACATATATTAGATAGATAGACAGATACAGCGACCTTGCAAAAATATTCATCCCCCTTGGTGTTTTTTCCAATTTTTTTGCATTACAACCAGTAATTTAAATAGATTTTTATTTAGATTTCATGTAATGGACATACACAAAATAGTTGAAATTGGTGAAGTGAAATAAAAAAAAGGACAAAACGAAAAAGTGGTGCGTGCATATGTATTCACCCCCTTTGCTATGAAGCCCCTAAATAAGATCTGGTGCAACCAATTACCTTCAAAAATCACATAATTAATTAAATAAAGTTCACCTGTGTGCAATCTAAGTGTCACATGATCTGTCACATGATCTCGGTATATATACACCTGTTCTGTAAGGCCCCAGTGTCTGCAACACCACTGAGCAAGGGGGGCACCACCTAGCAAGCAGCACCATGAAGACCAAGGAGCTCTCCAAACAGGTCATGGACAAAGTTGTGGAGAAGTACAGATCAGGATTGGGTTATAAAAAATATCAGAAACTTTGAACATCCCACGGAGCACCATTAAATCCATTACTAAAAAAATTAAAGAAAATGGCACCACAACAAACCTGCCAATAGAGGGCCGCCCACCAAAACTCACGGACCAGGCAAGGAGGGCATCAGTCAGAGAGGCAACAAAGAGACCAAAGATAACCCTGAAGGAGCTGCAAAGCTCCACAGCGGAGATTGGAGTATGTGTCAATAGGACCATTTTAAGCTGTACACTCCACACAGCTTGGCTTTACGGAACAGTGGCCAGAAAAAAGCCATTGCTTAACCTCTCCGGGCTAGGGGGCAGTGTTCGGAAGTTCGGAGAGTCTGGCGTGCCCAAAGTAAAATGCCTGTTACTCAGGCCCAGAAGCTAGGATATGCATATAATTAGTTGTATTTGATAGAAAACACTTTAAAGTTTCTAAAACTGTTAAAATAATATCTATGAGTATAACAGAACTGATATGGCAGGCGAAAACCAGAGGGAAATCCATCCGGAAAAATTGCTTTTTTGAGCTCCCGTGCAATTGGTATGGTTTCCTATTGCACAATGAAAAGAATAGCTCACAGATTGCAGTGCCTATGGCTTCCACTGGATGTCAACAGTCTTTAGACAAGGTTTGAGGCTGCTTGTTCTTTGAAAAATGAACAAGTAGCTGTAGTTTATCATTGGGTTCCTCCTTGGGTCTGTAGTCCTGTGGCGCGCGTGACTGAGGGCTTCCGGCGCCGACAGAGATGGCAGCCTCGCTTCACGTTCTCAGGAAACCATGTAGTATTTTGTTTTTTTATGTATTACTTCTTACATTGTTACCCCGGGAAATATTAAGTTTTATTACATACAACCGGGAGGAACTATTGGATATAAGAGCAACGTCAACTTACCAACATTACGACCAGGAATACGACTTTCCCAAAGAGGATTCTCGGTTTGTTACCCCAGCCAGGACAATAGACTGGATAGCACCCGGCGACTCAAAACAACGGCGGCGCCGGAGAAGAGGGAAACGGGCCGGTCTTTTGGTCAAGCTACGTCGAGGGGCGCATCGTGCACCTCTCCCGAGTATTTTAATCGCCAATGTCTCTTGACAACAAAGTAGACGAAATCAGATCGAGGGTTGCCTTTCAGAGAGACATCCGAGACTGCAACGTTCTTTGCTTCACGGAAACATGGCTCACTCAGGACACGTTATCGGAGTCGGTAAACCACCTGGTTTCTCCACGCATCGCGCGGACAGAAACAAAGTTCTATCTGGTAAGAAGAAGGGTGGGGGTGTGTGTCTTATGATTAACGAGACGTGGTGTGATCATAACAACATACAGGAACTCAAGTCCTTTTTTTCACCTGACATAGAATTCCTTACAATCAAATGCAGACCGCATTATCTACCAAGAGAATTCTCCTCGATTATAATCACAGCCGTGTACATCCCCCCTCAAGCTGACACATCGACGGCACTGAAAGAAATTCATCGGACTCTATGTAAACTGGAAACCACATATCCTGAGGCAGCATTTATTGTGGCTGGGGATTTTAATAAGGCTAATTTAAGAACAAGGCTCCCGAAATTTTACCAGCATATCGAATGTGCCACCCGGGCTGGTAAAATCCTGGACCACTGTTATTCCAACTTCCGTGATGCATACAAGGCTATTCTCCGCCCTCCTTTCGCAAGTCTGACCATGACTCCATTTTGTTGCTCCCAGCCTACAAACAGAAACTAAAACAGGAAATGCCCGTTCTCAGGTCTGTTCAACGCTGGTCCGACCAATCTGATTCCATGCTGCAAGATTGCTTCGAGCACGTGGACTGGGATATGTTCCGGATAGCATCGGACAACAACATTGATGTATACGCTGATTCGGTGAGCGAGTTTATTAGCAAGTGCATGTTGTACCCATAGCAAATATTAAAACCTTCCCCAACCAGAAACCGTGGATTGATGGCAGCATTTGCGCAAAACTGAAAGCGCGAACCACTGCTTTTAACCAGGGTAAGGCTACCGGAAACATTACTGAATACAAACAGTGTAGCTATTCCCTCCGCAAGGCAATCAAACAAGCTAAGCTTGATATAGAGACAAAGTAGAGTCACAATTCAACGGCTCAGACACAAGAGGAATGTGGCAGGGTCTACAGTCAATCACGGATTACAAAAAGAAACCCAGCCCCGTCGCGGACCATGACATCCTGCTCCCAGACAAACTAAACAACTTCTTTGCTCGCTTTGAGGACAATACAGTGCCACCGACACGGCCCGCTACCAAAACCTGCGGGCTCACCTTCACCGCAGCCAATGTGAGAAAAACATTTAAATGTGTTAACCCTGCAAGGCTGCCGCCCAGATGGCATCCCTGGCCGTGTCCTCAGAGCATGTGCAGACCAGCTGGCTGGTGTGTTTACGGACATATTCAATCAGTCCCTATCCCAGTCTGCTGTTCCCACATGCTTCAAGAGGGCCACCATTGTTCCTGTTCCCAAGAAAGCTAAGGTGACTGAGCTAAATGACTATCGCCCGTAGCACTCACTTCCGTCATCATGAAGTGCTTTGAGAGATTAGTCAAGGATCATATCACCTCCATCCTGCCAGACACCCTGGACCCACTCCAATTTGCTTACCGTCCCAATAGGTCCACAGACGACGCAATCGCAACCACACTGCATACTGCCCTAACCCATCTGGACAAGAGGAATACTTATGTAAGAATGCTGTTCATCGACTACAGCTCAGCATTTAACACCATAGTTCCCTCCAAGCTCGTCATTAAGCTCGAGACCCTGGGTCTCGACCCAGCCCTGTGCAACTGGGTCCTGGACTTCCTGACGGGCCGGTCCCAGGTGGTGAGGGTAGGAAACAACATCTCCACCACGCTGATCCTCAACACTGGGGCCCCACAAGGGTGCGTTCTCAGCCTTCTCCTGTACTCCCTGTTTACCCATGACTGCGTGGCAAAGCACGCATCCAACTCAATCATCAAGTTTGCTGACGACACTACAGTGGTAGGAAATGTTTTATTTAAAAAATTAACAGTAATTATTACACTAACAAATATTTTTAAGGAATGGAGATATTCAAATTTTATTTTATGGCTATGTGCAGTGTTGTAACAATGTGCAAATAGTTAAAGTACAAAAGGGTCAAATAAATAAACATAAATACGGGTTCTATATACAATGGTGTTTGTTCTTCACTGGTTGCCCTTTTCTTCCAGCACCAGGTCACAAATATTGCTGCTGTGATGTCACAGATTGGGTCTCTCTCTCTCTCTCTCTCTCTCTCTCTATCTCTCTAATCTGTTTCTCTCTCTCTTTCTATATCTACAGTGGCTTGCGAAAGTATTCACCCCATTTTTCTGAATTTGTTGCCTTACAACCTGGAATTAAAATGGATTTTTGGGGGTGTTGTACTCATTTGATTTACACAACATGCCTATCACTTTGAAGATTCAAAATAATATTTTTTATTGTGAAACAAACAAACCAGAAAACTTGAGTGTGCATAACTGTTCAATAACCCCCCAAAGTCAATACTTTGTAGAGCCACCTTTTGCAGCAATTACAGCTGCAAGTCTCTTGGAGTATGTCTCTATAAGCTTGGCACATCTAGCCACTGGGATTTTTGCCCATTCTTCAAGGCAAAACTGCTACATCTCCTTCAAGTTGGATGGGTTCCGCTGGTGCACAGCAATTTTTAAGTCATACCACAGATTCTCAATTGGATTGAGGTCTGGGCTTTGACTAGGCCATTCCAAGACATTTAAATGTTTCCCCTTAAACCACTTGAGTGTTGCTTTAGCAATATGCTTAAGGTCATTGTCCTGCTGGAAGGCGAACCTCCATCCCAGACTCAAATCTCTGGAAGCCTGAAACAGGTTTCCCTCAAGAATTTCCTTGTATTTAGCCCAATCCATCATCCCTTAAATTCTGACCAGTTTCCCAGTCCCAGCAAATGAAAAACATCCCCACCATGCCACCACCATGCTTCACTGTGGGGATAGTGTTCTCGGGGTGATGAGAGGTGTTGGGTTTGCGTCAGACATAGCGTTTGATGGCCAAAAAGCTCAATTTTAGTCTCATCTGACCAGAGTACCTTCTTTCATATGTTTGTGGAGTCTCCCAAATGCCTTTTGGCGAACACCAAACGTGTTTGCTTATTTTTTTCTTACGGAACAGTGTCCCTCTAGCGTGCCACCTCGACAACATCTGGTGAAATTGCAGAGCGCGAAATTCAAAATACAAATATTGTAAAATTAAACATTCATGAAAATACAAGTGTCATACACCATTCCTTAGCTTAGAATCTTGGTAATCGAACCTCTTTGTACGATTTACAATAGATTTTACGGCGAAAGCATAGCATTTGATTATCTCGCCCTGCATACTTTCTGCATATATATATATTTCAAGCCAGCACAGGCGTCACAAAAATCAAAAATAGCGATAAAATAAATCACTTACCTTTGAAGATCTTCCTCTGTTTGCAATCCCAAGGGTCCCAGTTACACAATAAATGGTTGTTTTGTTCGATAAAGTCCCTCTCTATATCCAAAAAACTCTGTTTGGTTGGCGCGTTTTGTTCAGTAATCCACCCGTTCAACTCGTTCAACATACAGACAAAAGAATCCAAAAAGTGACAGATAAACTTTGTCCAAACAAGTCAAACAACATTTCTAATCAATCCTCAGGTACCCTAATATCTAACTAAACGATAAAATTTAAGACGGAATGTAGTATGTTCAATACCGGAGATAAATAACAAAGAGTTCAAATCAAATCAAATCAAATCAAATTTTATTTGTCACATACACATGGTTAGCAGATGTTAATGCGAGTGTAGCGAAATGCTTGTGCTTCTAGTTCCGACCATGCAGTAGTATCTAACAAGTAATCTAACAAATTCACAACAACTACCTTATACACACAAGAGTAAAGGAATGAATACGAGTATGTACATATAAATATATGGATGAGCGATGGCTGACCGGCATAGGCAAGATGCAGTAGATGGTATGGAGTACAGCATATACACATATATATATATGAGATGAGTAATGTAGGATATGTAAACATTATATAAATGGCATTGTTTAAAGTGGCTAGTGATACATTATTTCATCCAATTATAATTATTAAAGTGGCTAGAGATTTGGGTCGATGGACGAACGGCATAGGCAAGATACAGTAGATGGTTTAGAGTACAGTGTATACATTTGATATGAGTATGTCGGATACGTAAACATTATATACAAAATTGTTTAAAGTGGCTAGTGATACATTTGTTACATCCAATTCCTATGTTTAAAGTGGCTAGAGATTTAAGTCAGTATGTTGGCAGCAGCCACTCAATGTTAGTGATGGCTGTTTAACAGTCTGATGGCCTTGAGGTAGAAGCTGTTTTTCAGTCTCTCGGTCCCAGCTTTGATGCACCTGTACTGACCTCGCCTTCTGGATGATAGCGGGGTGAACAGGCAGTGGCTCGGGTGGTTGTTGTCCTTGATGATCTTTTTGGCCTTCCTGTGACATCGGGTGGTGTAGGTGTCCTGAAGGGCAGGTAGTTTACCCCCGGTGATGCGCTGTGCAGTCCTCACTACCCTCTGGAGAGCCTTACGGTTGTGGGCGGAGCAGTTGCCGTACCAGGCGGTGATACAGCCCGACAGGATGCTCTCGATTGTGCATCTGTAAACGTTTGTGAGTGTTTCCTAAGGTTGAAGAGGCACTGTTGTGCCTTCTTCACCACGCTGTCTGTGTGGGTGGACCATTTCAGTTTGTCCGTGATGTGTACGCCGAGGAACTTAAAACTCTCCGTCTTCTCCACTTGACACATTAGAAATAATTAAAAACAGAGCAACTATAATGCTATTTGGCCCCAAACAGAGAGTACATAGTGGCAGAATACCTGACCACTGTGACTGACCCAAACTTAAGGAAATCTTTGACTATGTACAGACTCAGTGAGCATAGCCTTGCTATTGAGAAAGGCTGCCGTAGGCAGCCCTGGCTCTCAAGAGAAGACAGGCTATGTGCACACTGCCAACAAAATAAAGGTGGAAACTGAGCTGCACTTCCTAACCTCCTGCCAAATGTATGACCATTTTAGAGACACATATTTCCCTCAGATTACACAGATCCACAAAGATTTCGGAAAAAATAAATAATAAATTGATCCACCCCCATATCCACTGGGTGAAATACCACAGTGTCGCATTACAGCAGCAAGATTTGTGACCATCGTTACAGCACTGTATATAGACATAATATGACATTTTAAATGTGTGAGTGTAATGTTTACTGTGCATTTTCTTTGTTAATTTCACGTTTGTTTATTATCTACTTTACTTGCTTTTGCAATGTTAACATACGCTTCCCATGCCAATAAAGCCCTTGAATTGACAAATTGAGAGTCAGAGAGACAGAGAGAAAGAGAGAGAGACAGAGAGAGAGACAAAGAAAGAGAGAGAGAGACAGAGAAAGAGAGAGAGACAGAGAGAGAGAGAGAGAGAGAGAGAGAGAGAGAGAGAGAGAGGGAGAGAGAGAGGGAGAGGGGGAGCGAAAGATAGAGAGAGCGAGAGAGATATGGAAGAGTCTGGGAGAGACTTGTAATGAGAGGAAGACTAGTAGAAAACCAAAAAGCCGGAAAGAGCCAAACAAATGAAGTAAAAAAAAGAAGAATAACCAGTCCTAATTCAATAGGCTTCATAAAGTCTTTATAATGCCTTAATAAACACTACATAAATGTGTTGCAAAGCATCTATAACCTTATGTCATGGTTTATAAAGGGTTCGTTAATGTGGCATAACTCTGTGACATAATCACCAATGTCAAATGTTACATAACCCACTATGTCGAATATGATATAAACATGTATTTTATAAAGGGTGACACGTTGTGCTGAAGGATGCCATACGTTCTAAAGTGATGTGATGTTAGTCACATTACACCTAATCTCATTCCCAGACACTTCCGCCCAAATGCACGGAAAGTCTGGTGGACCAACGCATCAAACTTGGCCGTCATTAGTTAGGGTTAGGATTAAAATTGAATTTTAAGAAGATGCATTTTGGAAGTGGGCAGGGTTTAGCCATAACTATATGTTAAGTAGTGACGATGACAAATACTTTACACAGTAATTTCACTCCTATAGACTTCTATGGTCACTCCACTTTGGCCAACTTTGAATGATTGATATCCCAGGCTTATATGTGTTGTGTACGCAATAACAGTCAGGTCTTCACCCACTCCCCTGCTGAAAGATCAGCCACAAACTGTTGGCACTATTATAACAGGTTGTTATCAAGCCCTGGTCTCCATGGGAACAGAAGAGGAATACCTGGTGCGGTAGTCTCAGGTTGTACTACTTCAAATCATCTTTGTTCTGACACACACACACACACACAAACAAACAAAAGCATTGCAGGTCCATCAAGCCATTTAAATATCTCTCACAACCTACAGTAACCTGTGGATCATGAGAGAACCTTCATAGATCAGCAGAATGTTAATAACCTATTTATTGCCACTTTATCTTGTGTCCTGTAATACTTTGTTTGAAGTGAGACACCTTTGGTCATTCATAACACATCCAGAAAGACTCTATATCGCATGATTTTTTTAAAACTCTTTTCTACATTGTACAGTGCCTTGCAAAAGTATTCATCCCCCTTGGCATTTTTCCTATTTGTTGCATTACAGCCTGTAATTTAAACAGATTTTTATTTAGATTTCATACACAAAATAGAAGTGAATTTAATTTTTTTTTTAAGTGCATATGTATTCACCACCTTTGCTATGAAGCCCCTAAATAAGATCTGGTGCAACTAATTACCTTCAGAAGTCACATAATTAGTTAAATAAAGTCCACCTGTGTGCAATCTAAGTGTCACATGATCTGTCACATGACCTCAGTATATATACACCTGTTCTGTAAGGCCCCAGAGTCAGCAACACCACTGAGCAAGGGGCACCACGAAGCAAACAAAACCATGAAGACCAAGGAGCTCTCCAAACAGGTCATGGACAAAGTTGTGGAGAAGTACAGATCAGGATTGGGTTATAAAAAAATATCAGAAACTTTGAACATCCAACGGAGCACCATTAAATCCATTATTAAAAAATTGAAAGAATATGGCACCAGAACAAACCTGCCAAGAGAGGGCCGCCCACCAAAACTCACGGACCAGTTAAGGAGGACATTAATCAGAGAGGCAACTAAAAGACCAAAGATAACCCTGCAAAGCGCCACAGCGGAGATTGGAGTATGTGTCCATAGGACCACTTTAAGCCGTACACTCCACACAGCTGGGCTTTACGGAAGAGTGGCCAGAAAAAAGCCATTGCTTAATGAAAAAAATAAGCAAACACGTTTGCTGTTTGCCAAAAGGCTCGAAAAAACATATGAAGAAGGTACTCGGGGTGATGAGAGCTTTTTGGCCATCATGGAAAATGCTATGTCTGGCGCGAACATAACACCTCTCATCACCCCGAGAACCACATCCCCACAGTGAAGCATGGTGGTGGCATGTTGTTTATTGTTCCACAATAAAAAATATTTTGGATCTTGAAAGTGGTAGGCATGTTGTTTATTGTTCCACAATAAAAAATATTTTGGATCTTGAAAGTGGTAGGCATGTTGTGTAAATCAAATGATACAAACCCGCCAAAAATACCCGCCACTGTACATTGTAAAACTATGAAATAAAACATTTTGAATAATGTAGGTACCAAAAAAGTGCTAAACAAATCAAAATATATTTGATATTTGAGATACTTTAAAGTAGCCACCTTTTGCCTTGATGACAGCTTTTCACACTCTTCTCATTCTCTCAACCAGCTTCACCTGGAATGCTTTTCCAACAGTCTTTACTATGAAGTCAGACACCTTAGGTCATTCATATCACGTACATAAAGGCTGAATGATGTAAACACAGCTAAAACAAATAAACATTAAAGATAAGTTTAAACCATACATTCCATTTCATATGTACATTTCTAAAACAATACAAAAACATGACGTTTCAAAAAGTCCAGCAATGCAATTACATTGAATGTTACACAGGGCTGTGAATAGTGTGGCTTGTCCCTGAGCTGGTGGACAAATTGCTCTTGCCTCTCTTCCTGCTGGACGTACTGCATGTTGGTTCCAATCTTAAAAGTAAAGAAGAAGGATAAGGGCATTTCTGTGCTGCGCCAGAAACTCTAAATGGGGAGATGGGAAACTCCATTAAATTCGTATGATGTATATTCTTCTTTTATTTACAAATCTCATGACATGACTATGAGACATGGCTGATTCTAGGGGGATTTGTATTTAGAGGCAGCAAAAGTTTTGCGAACTCATCACATGATCAGCATCACGTCAGAAACACAAAAAAAAGTGTTTAAAATAAAATTCCCCCAGGTAATAGTAGAAAGGTGTCAATAACCATTCGTTATATATGAAAAATAACTGTCTAAACATTAACAATGATTCATATTTGTTCATATTTAGGTGACATTTACTTTGAATATCGATATTAAAACATGTTCCAAGGTCAAATAAATGTCCCAATGCAAGTCACTGTATATGGAACACATATTGGCTTAGAGCAAGAACTATTCTGGGTGCCACAGTAAAAGTATTGTAAGGCATACTCAGTAGGGTCTGTAGAATGTATATATGGTGTCATTTCATTGGGCTCTGAAAAATATGGAGTGTTGCTGGCCTTTTACTCCACCCATTCCATTGGCGGCCGAATCACATCATGTGCGCTTACTGCACAACAGAAAACCTGCTAACCAAACAACAATGCAGGGCTTTCAGAATTAAAGGGAACTACGTAAAAAAAATCTAAGTTCCTTCGATTTTTCCCAGACCTCAAAAGTCATCCCCTGATGTGGTTTAAGCATTGTTGTGAACACAGAAAATCCAATCGTGTTGTTTTTTTTTAATGAAAAAGTGTAAAAACCGGGGGAAATACGGGGGAAATACGAAAACCTGGAAAAGCTAAACCAAGAAAACAGAATTTGAAAAAAAACCATAAGTATGCAACAAAAAAAAAAAGGATTTCGAAAGGCCCTACCAACGTTTTTTGCTTTAGAGTGTGTGTCATCCTGCAGCACAGCATTTTGGGAGAAGTTGAGGTCCAATATTGACTATGAGGGAGAGGGAAAGAGGTTGGGCCATTCTATATTTTTTTTCGTGAAATATAATATAATATAAATGTTTCTTATGGGTGGTCCCGGGAATTTAACCCAATATCCTGGTGTTGCAATGCTCTACCAAGATGCATGACAGGGTTATATATTATTTGTAAAGCCTCAATTTAATATGATTTATAAGGCCTTTATTAAGCGGGGGCTTATTCCACATGCCACCCTTTAAAAAGCACAGGTTTATGTCATAATATTTGACATAGTGGGTTATGTCACATTTGACATTGGTGGTTATGTCACACAGTTATGCAACATTTATGATCCCTTTATAAAGCATGACATACTGTTATAGATGATTTGTAACACATTTATAAAGGCTTTATGACGACTTTATGAAGCCTTTATAAGCTGTACGTCATTTAGAGCGGGACCATCTGGCTGGTGACCACATTGTTTCCCCCTGTGAAACAGTAGTAGATTCCCATATGAATCTCTATTAGTTCTCTACCGCTTCTCTGAACCACACCTTTCTCTGTATGTACAAGTGATTATGGCTAATTACCTGAGGAGAATCGACTCCAGCAAATAAAACGAGACAAATTAGAGTGTAGCCTGCCTTGTAGTGGACATACCCATAAGTGATAACGTATGCAATCTTTGGGATGTTTGTTGAATAAGTACACCCAGTGGGCAAAACTGTTTGAAATGACGTTATTGGGCTAGGTTAAGATGTTCAATGCTGATCCCGATCAATTAGAAGGACCAGAATGAGTACCTTAATTGAAATGTGTGGTATGATCTACTACTGAGAGTATGGTGGGTGCTTCGCACAGATCTGGGGTTGTCAGCGATGCCTTCTCAAACACACCAGTGACACAAAGTGATCAGTACGAAGTTGACAATTTGTATTACAGGCAGAGATGAGTGGCTCAAATGTACTGCTGTTGACTGGAGCGTCCTGTGCCTACCTTGTGAGTTCACCATTACATCAGGGGGACAGACTCCTATTTGATTACCAGCTTTCAGCGAGGTGATAAATGGATCCTAAATATAGCCAGTCTGGTATTAGATGACGCAAGCTCTATGTTTGTCTGTACTGTATGTGGCAAAGCCTAGAAAGGCCTAGATGCTGAGTGGCAGCGTAGCCAGTGGATCTCCCAGTATAGGATACGTTGCAACCATGTTGCTTATTGCTTTGCAATCTCTGACAAAATGGTCATCAAATAAAACATTTCAGAGGCCAAGAATCTCCCAGTAAAGGATACATTACAACTGCTACAAGAATGAATTGGAATGTATAGACTAGAGCTGAATAGAAATCCTGAAAAAATGCACTTAGCAGTCGCTTGACGTACTGCAGTGCTAAATCCACATTAACCTTTTAGCACTATCTAACTTGGGTTAAGGACTTGAAGGTTAACATATGACTGTTGTGGCAACTGCTGCTATTAATGTGAGGGTATATTATCTGTAATCTGTCTTGTCTGCCCAGCTGCAGCAAAAGAAAGGTATTTATAAGATCTTACAATACTGACATCCCTAGGTTAGAAGGGGAACATCTTAATCGCTCTCCAACTAACCCCTCTCTGGAAGAAACCCACTGGGCACACACTGGTTGATTCAACGTTTTCCCCACGTCATTTCAATTAAATTACGTTGAACCAACGTGGACTAGTCGTTGAAATGACGTCTGTGCCCACACAGCAGGTGAGAGGGATGACTCCTTTCTGAGTCTTTATTCTGGCTGGGTGATGCTCTGTATAGTTATATCCCTTCCTCTGCATGTTACGCATCATGAAACTCGCTCCTATCCGGCTGCATATACCTCTAAAGAGCCATTGAAGGCTATTGATCCCATGCATTTTTTGGTCTTCAGTGAGGCCAATGAAGTGTGTGGGTTTGTCCCAAATGACACCCTATTCCCTTTACAGTGCACTCCTTTTGACAAGGGCACATATGGCACTGGTTAAAAAAGTGTCTCTTTTCATCCTCTTTGGTGCCTGAGCACTTTCCACACCAGTCCCTGTTGGACGTTTCCACCCTCCTTTATTCCTTCTCTCCTTCTTCCTGTTAGCAGATATAGCCTTCATTCCTCTTCCACCCCATGGCCATCCACTGAACCTAGAACAGTCTTTAGATGACTCATAAGGAACCTGAAACTGGATCAAAAAGTAAGGTAATTTGGACTTTTGGTTCTTTGCATAATAATATCCTGACCTTTTTTAATATGAGGAAATATTAATGTTAATATGAAGAAATATTAAGAAATGTCTAAGAGCTACTTTAAATGCCTTTTAGGGAAATAATATTTGGTAGTACATCATCCCTATAGTTAATATTACATAATTCCATATTTAATGTTCTTTCAACTGCCATTTTGTCCAATGCATAAAGGTTTCTCTGCTGAGCAAATGTATAACTGGATTAGGGTGTCGCTGTAAAAATATTCCCCCTGTAAAGCATGAATCATTTCCTTATCAGCAGACATTAGGAATTAGGTTAACGAAGACGAGGACAGCGGCAAATCTCAGGGCGTCATTTTGGAAGTCATGTTCAACATATATTTCACTCCTTTTAACCCCATTTACTCAGTCGGTATCACAAATGGCAACCTATTCTCTACATAGTGCACTGCATTGGACAGTGCTCTGATCAAAGGTAGTGCACTATGTAAGGAATTGGATGCCATTTGTAACGCACCCCGCCTCCCTAAACAGTTTCCTCTCATTTTGCCCAATTTCTTCACAGCTTGTCATGTGCTGTCTGGTGAGTGATGCTTGGAATGTCATGTTCACCCTGCTGCCATATTCACTTTTATCAGTCCCCTAATCACGCATACATGCTGAGAAAAATGTTAAGAGTCGCATAAAAATGATTGAAGTATTTCCCTCCAGAAACGGCACGTCTTATCAAACAGTAGAAGACTCAGAGACTTCATACAAAAAGGAAAAAAGTGATTTTCAATGGATGTCCCAGCAGTACAAAGTAAGTGGGTTGAAAGCGAAGCCCCCTTGTGGAGTCACGGTGTTGAGCTTAAAATAGGCAATTGTTTGTTTGCGATAATCTGCTGAAATCTGTTAAATGCTACAAATTGCAATCTTTCGTCTTGTGTTAGTCCATCTACCTTTAGTTTATTCCCCAATCTCTTTATAGTTAGCTCAATCAATGCCCCATTAAATTAATTATTAACCTTTCTTTAAACTAATTCAAATGATTAATTTAAAGCTAACCCCATCACAATGTAAAGGGTAAAGGCAAAATACCCCAATGGAAAGCTTGCGAGTTCTTATTTGGTTAAAAGGGCAATGTGTCCATAAAATTGCTAATGGAGATTGGATAGCACATTGGCCTGTGTTAAGAAAATGAAATGTGTATGGATGAAACAGCATGTTAGCCCTTGTTAGGAAAATACATGATGAGGAAGTGTTGGACGGATTAGGAAGCGGTGGATGGCATTACAGAGCTTCATACATGCAGGGTAAGGGAATTCCCAAAAGTCATACTGTACTGTTGAGCCCTTGAAAAATAAACACAATAATGTACAGTACTGTAGTGGGTTAAAAATAGTGGGTTAAATATAATATAAATGGAATGACAAGTCTTTGTTCTCTCTCTCTTGTCCTGCTATCCACTCTGCAGAATTTTTTCTTAAAGAGCAACTGCCACTAAAACCAACTTTTCATTTAGAAAAAAGCCTATGTAGCATCGATATGAGTCAGAAGCATTTATTCTACTGTCAAAATTACAAAGTGTAAGTAGGATCATTTTGGTCATAAAGTCAGTTTCGACCAAAACAGAGTTTTGTGAGAGCTAAATTAAGGTTGTGGTTTGTTTTCAATCCTGCCCACATGCCCACAGCTGGCAGCACACGAGTAATTATCAATTTGGATGGCAGTTGCACGCAACCTGATCGTAATGCCTGTGGTAAATTTGGGTTGACTTTGGATATCCCTATGGGGGCTAGTTAGGAACCATCGGTAACTTACACAATGTACATGGGACAACATGTCAAAATACCAATAGCTCCAAATTTCAATGACTTGGCAACCTCAAACCAATTATAAATTGTAGAAATTCATATAGGCCTGAAAATATTGAAAGCATTTAATGAGAAAACTAAAAGGTATGCCACAACTAGCCCCGGATATAGGCTATCCAAAGTCAAACCAATTTTGTCATGGTTGAAAACCAGCCGGGCTGAAGCTAAGGGTGGATTTACATTAGTAAAATATGTCCAGTGAGATCTATCTCTCTTCATCAAATTTAAAAATGTTCTGTTTACACTAGCCTTGGATGTGGTGTGGCCAAAGCCACATTCCTGCTTCATGTGAGTGCAGCTATTAGCATACCGTAAATGCCATACTATATAGACAAACAAAATAAGCATAGCAATTCAAACTATACAGGAGCTTCTCATCTGAACTATATTGCACATAGTGTTTCACACCTGATTAATGCAATGATTCACAAATGTGTGGCTATTTTAAAAGCCTTTAAAATAGGCTCCTGAGTGGGGTTTAAGTCCCTGCATCTCAGTGCAAGAGGCGTCACTACAGTCCCTGGTTTGAATCCAGGCTGTATCACATCCGGCCATGATTGGGAGTCCCATAAGGTGGCGCACAATTGGCCCAGCATCGTCCGGGTTTGGCCGTAGTAGGCTGTCATTGTAAGTAAGAATTTGTTCTTAACTGACTTGCCTAGTAAACTGTTAGGGCCCAGGGGCAGTATTCGGAGGTTCGGAGAGTCTGGCGTGCCCAGGAACTAAGATGCACATAATATTGGATAGTATTGGATAGAAAACACTCTGAAGTTTCTAAAACTGTTAAAATAATGTCTGTGAGTATAACAGAACTGATTTGGCAGGGAAAAACCTGTGGAAAATCCATCTGGAAAATGGGATTTTGTGATGTCACAGTTTTTCCTTTGACATGCTATTCAGTACTGAGGGATTTAGCTCCCAGATTGCAGTTCCAATGACTTCCACTAGATGTCAACAGTCTTTAGACAAGGTTTCAGGCTTGTTTTTTGAAAAACCAACGAGTAAGAGCTGTTTTTCCCAGTGGACTATGGAGTGGACTGTACTGTTTGGCACGCGTGATTGAGTGCGTGCGCTTCGTTTTTTTCCTTTTCTATTGAGAAGGTTATTTTCTGTCTGAAATACTATAATTTATTTACATATTAGGGTACCTGAGGATTGATTAGAAACGTTGTTTGAGTTGTTTGGACAAAGTTTATAGGTATCTTTCTTCGGTTTTGTTCGCATGTATGTTGAATGGAGTGGAACGGTGGATAACTGAACAAAATGCGCCAACCAAACAGAGCTCTTGGGATATAAAGAGGGACTTTATCGAAACAAAAGGACAATTTTTGTGTAGCTGGGACCCTTTGGATTGCCATCAGAGGACGATCTTCAAAAGTATGCAATTTAAGTGCTATTTTTGAGTTTTGTGACACCACTGCTGGTTATGAAATTATGCTAATGCATGAAGTATGCGGGGTGCTGTCCTCAGACAATCAAATGCTATGCTTTTGCTGTAAAGTGTGCAACACTTGTATTTTCATGAATGTTTAATATTACTATTTTTGTAATTTGAATTTGGCGCTCTGCAGTTTACCGGATGTTGTCGTAGGTGGGGCGCTCCCCACGGATCCCTAAGAAGTTTTAACTAAAAAAAGAATAAAATAATACTTTTCAATTTGGCTAACAGAGCCAAAATGTTGTCTACTGGTATTAAGGTAGTTAAGGTAAAATGTGGTGTGGGAGAGCCGTAGTCTTTACACTGTACCACGCAAAGGGGGGTATGTGGTGTAGACCTCCAGAGGTAGTGTGAGAGACATCTCTTAAATACAGATCTGAATCTAGATTTAACCCCTCTGAATCAGAGAGCTGCAAGGGGCTGCCTTATTCGACGTCCACAGTGTCCAGGAGCAGTTGTTGTTGGGGGTTAACTGCCTTGCAGTTAACAGCAGATTTCTCCACCAATACCTGCTCAGGGATTCAAACCAGCAACCTGTAGTGTCAAGAGTCCCTAATTGGCTAAATAATTCCCACCTTCGAACACACAGGAGATCCCTACATCAAACACCCCCAAAACCAATTCAGTTAGAATTCAGTCATGGCTGCTAGCATTTCTTAAATAACAAAATCTAAAACAGTGATACTTTGGGATTTTGGCAATTAGTTAGAGGTAGTTTCACGTGCTAATGCTAACTAGCATTAGCACAATGACCATAACTCTATTATATCTGCTAGCGTGATACCATTGAGTCTATGTATGGCATCATGCTAGCAGATACCATAGCTTCCAGTAATTGCGCTAATGCTAAATAGCAAGTGCACTAGCACTAGTTATCAACTTCCTTCAAACTGCACGCAAAGACATAGAAATGGTATCCTCATAGCCAAAATCCTGAAGTATCCCTTGTGAGTAGGCTTAAGTAGGTCTGAGGAGGCCTCTCTGTGTTCATGCTTTGCCCTGTAACATTACGATCTATACACCTAGAATAATATAACAGTAAAGCCTTGTAACTTAAGCTTTATGCCTTGTATGTGAATTCATACATTTTACAGTGTAATTAAATATACAATTCTCAGACCTTTCTTGATACCCTAACTCAACAAAAGTCCTCTTGCACATTTCTATTTATCTTTACGGAATCAGATAATTTGCAAATAACATAGTCTGAATATGAGACCAGGTGAGGAATATATACATGCATAATATATTTAACCCACTACAGTACCACAGTATCATTAGTGTAACCCACACACCAGCTGGTTTACTCTGGATTTAAACAATAGGTCATTCATAATAGTCGGCCATCTGAAAGCATCAGGTTTGATTATCATTTATTAAGCAGACTATATAATTAGTTAAACATGTGAAAGCGACAACAGGGCTATGCACAGTAAAGTCACTTGCTTTTGTACAGCTGTGTGGTTCAAGGCTGGCTTAGATTGGTGTATGTGAGTCTTTGTCCCCTGCATTGAATCTTGACTGTAGGCTACAGTATGTACAATTCACTTCTGATGAGTTTCCTGTGTTAAATGTTTTCTGTCGCATTCCCAAAGTTATTGCAAGAGATCCGCTAAATTACAAATGGGCAGTTATATGTAATGGCTAAGCAGAAAACAAATATTGAGTTTGACTCTGACAGTGGCTTTGGTGTGGCGTGGTAATCATTTTGGATTTAGTTAACCATTACTTCAGAGAAGCATTAACGCGGTGTGCCATGCTAGCTGATCAACAATATGGTGGCATTATTATAGGGGCAAATCTGCAGCTGGGAGAAAGCAGACGTCTGATACGTTGCAGAAATGCCTTCCATTTGGCCTAACAGACTACATCAATTCCAGGTCACTGCCATTAACATGATTTAATAACTGCTATCTGACATTCGTACAACAAAACTGCAGACCATCATACAAAATGGGACTTTTTCCCATCCATTTACAGTAGAAGCCCACTGAGCCCGCAAACTTTTCTCAACAGCTTTATATAATGCTTTTAATCATTGAGCAATGTTTTTTTCAGCTACAGATATATCCCGGGGAAACCAGAGATGTTGACTGTCTGGCCCTCAGTGGTGTATTTAAACTGGATATATACCGGGGAAACCAGAGATGTTGACTCTCAGGCTCTCAGTGGTGTATTTAAACTGGATATATACCGGGGAAACCAGAGATGTTGACTCTCAGTGTCACGACTTCAGCTGAACGTCACCGGAGTTCTAGCCACCACCGATCCATTTCTCAGTTTCTGTTTGTCTTGTCATCATTCACACCCGGTCATCATTACCCTAATTACATGTGTTATTTATCCTCTGTTCCCCCCCATCAGTGTTGTCCGTGATTGTTTCATGTTTGTGGCTTGGTGTGCGAGTAGCCGCTTTTCACGTTCAGTGATAATTGTGTGCCTTAATAAATTAAGGAGCGTATAACTGTTCTCCTGCGTTTGCTTCCGACCAAGAGCTGCTGTAGAGCCAC
Organism: Brachymystax lenok tsinlingensis; assembly: GCA_030435695.1. NCBI lineage: Eukaryota > Metazoa > Chordata > Actinopteri > Salmoniformes > Salmonidae > Brachymystax > Brachymystax lenok. Next base: position 12,917,611 of record CM059795.1, read on the forward strand.
TACAGAATCGCGGACCTAATTATGGAAGAAGCAGGAGAAAACAGCCCTCAGGTTCAGATGGAGGAGCGTGTCAGTGAGCATGCAAGGATGATCCAAAGTCTCGGCTCAGCAATGGATCGCGTGCTGCATAGCCTGGAGCGTTTGGAGAGAGGAGGACTGCAAGCACCCCTACCTTCACCACCACCTACCCAACTACTGGTCTCTCTTCCATCTGGTCCCAGTGGGATTCGTCTCTCTCCCCCGAGGGCGTATGATGGTACGGCTGCCGGGTGCCAGGGGTTCTTACTCCAGCTGGAGATCTACCTGGCAACCGTTCATCCAGCTCCTTCGGGACGAGAGAGTGTTTCCGCCCTCGTCTCCTGTTTGTCCGGGAGAGCTCTGGAGTGGGCCAACGCCGTATGGGGAGAGGAGGACGTGGCGTTGGATCACTATAAGGAGTTCACTCGCCGTTTCCGGGCAGTTTTCGACCATCCACCGGAGAGGAGAGCGGCGGGTGAACGCCTTTTCCGCCTAAGACAGAGGACGAGGAGCGCACAGGATTTTTCCCAGGAATTCTGTACCTTGGCCGCAGGCGCAGGATGGAATGAGCGGGCCCTGATTGACCATTTCCGGTGCAGTCTGCGGGAGGACATCCGTCGGGAGCTGGCCTGCAGGGATAATACACTCAATCTGGACCAACTGGTGGACATGACCATTCGTTTGGATAACCTGCTGGCTACCCGCGGACGTCCAGATCGGGGCCTGCCGATTCCATCCTCTAGCGTTTCCGCTCCGATTCCGATGGAGCTAGGAGGTACTGCGCTAAGGGGGACCGGAGGAGGAGCCACTCCCTGCACCAGCTGTGGCCGCAGAGGACACACTGCTGGTCGGTGTTGGGGGGTTTTTCCAAGGAGTCGAGGAGGCAGGCAGAGCACTGTTGTGCCCCCAGGTGAGTAAGCACCAAACTCACCCAGAGCTCCCTGTTGCTCACATGTTTGTGTTGATAGAGTTTAATGAGTGTTCCCCGCATTCCCAGCATAAGGCGCTAGTAGATTCAGGCGCAGCTGGGAATTTTATAGACCGTACCTTTGCACTTAGTTTAGGGATTCCCATCATTTCCCTGTGAATGCCTTAGACAGTCATCCATTGGGGTCAGGGCTGATTAGGGAGGCCACAGCTCCAATAAGTATGGTGACGCAGGGGAATCATAAGGAACGTATCAGTTTTTCCTTATTGATTCTCCTGGTTTCCCTGTGGTGCTGGGCATACCCTGGTTGGCCTATCATGACCCCAATATTTCGTGGCAGAGGGCTCTCAAGGGGTGGTCACGAGGGTGCTCGGGCAGGTGTGTATGTGTTTCCATCGGTGCGACTACGGTGGAAAGTCCAGACCAGGTCTCCACCGTGCACATCCCCTCAGAATATGCCGATTTGGCTCTCGCCTTCAGTAAGAAGAAGGATGGTGGTTTGCGCCCGTGTATTGACTATAGAGGTATCAATCAGATCACTGTGAGGTACAGCTACCCGCTGCCTCTCATAGCCAGTGCTATCGAGTCAATACACGGGGCGTGCTTTTTCACGAAACTGGATCTCAGGAGTGCTTACAATCTGGTGCGTATCCGGGATGGGGACGAGTGGAAGACAGCATTTAGTACCACCTCAGGACACTATGAGTATCTTGTCATGCCATACGAGTTGAAGAATGCTCCATCAGTCTTCCAATCCTTTGTAGACGAGATTCTCAGGGACCTGCACGGGCAGGGTGTAGTGGCGTATATCGATGACATATTGATATACTCCACTACACGCGCCAAGCATGTGTCTCTGGTGCGCAGGGTGCTTGGGCGACTGTTGGAGCATGACCTGTACGTCAAGGCTGAGAAGTGTCTGCTCTTCCAATCGTCCGTCTCATTCCTAAGATATCGCATTTCCACGTCCGGGGTGGAGATGGAGAGTAACCGCATTTCAGCCGTGCGTAATTGGCCGACTCCAACCACGGTAAAGGAGGTGCAGCGGTTTTTAGGGTTTGCCAACTACTACCGGAGGTTTATCCGGGGCTTCGGGCAGGTAGCGGCTCCCATTACCTCACTGCTGAAGGGGGGCCCGGTGAGACTGCGTTGGTCAGCTGAGGCGGACAGGCCTTGCAGTTAACAGCAGATTTCTCCACCAATACCTGCTCAGGGATTCAAACCAGCAACCTGTAGTGTCAAGAGTCCCTAATTGGCTAAATAATTCCCACCTTCGAACACACAGGAGATCCCTACATCAAACACCCCCAAAACCAATTCAGTTAGAATTCAGTCATGGCTGCTAGCATTTCTTAAATAACAAAATCTAAAACAGTGATACTTTGGGATTTTGGCAATTAGTTAGAGGTAGTTTCACGTGCTAATGCTAACTAGCATTAGCACAATGACCATAACTCTATTATATCTGCTAGCGTGATACCATTGAGTCTATGTATGGCATCATGCTAGCAGATACCATAGCTTCCAGTAATTGCGCTTAATGCTAAATAGCAAGTGCACTAGCACTAGTTATCAACTTCCTTCAAACTGCACGCAAAGACATAGAAATGGTATCCTCATAGCCAAAATCCTGAAGTATCCCTTGTGAGTAGGCTTAAGTAGGTCTGAGGAGGCCTCTCTGTGTTCATGCTTTGCCCTGTAACATTACGATCTATACACCTAGAATAATATAACAGTAAAGCCTTGTAACTTAAGCTTTATGCCTTGTATGTGAATTCATACATTTTACAGTGTAATTAAATATACAATTCTCAGACCTTTCTTGATACCCTAACTCAACAAAAGTCCTCTTGCACATTTCTATTTATCTTTACGGAATCAGATAATTTGCAAATAACATAGTCTGAATATGAGACCAGGTGAGGAATATATACATGCATAATATATTTAACCCACTACAGTACCACAGTATCATTAGTGTAACCCACACACCAGCTGGTTTACTCTGGATTTAAACAATAGGTCATTCATAATAGTCGGCCATCTGAAAGCATCAGGTTTGATTATCATTTATTAAGCAGACTATATAATTAGTTAAACATGTGAAACGACAACAGGGCTATGCACAGTAAAGTCACTTGCTTTTGTACAGCTGTGTGGTTCAAGGCTGGCTTAGATTGGTGTATGTGAGTCTTTGTCCCCTGCATTGAATCTTGACTGTAGGCTACAGTATGTACAATTCACTTCTGATGAGTTTCCTGTGTTAAATGTTTTCTGTCGCATTCCCAAAGTTATTGCAAGAGATCCGCTAAATTACAAATGGGCAGTTATATGTAATGGCTAAGCAGAAAACAAATATTGAGTTTGACTCTGACAGTGGCTTTGGTGTGGCGTGGTAATCATTTTGGATTTAGTTAACCATTACTTCAGAGAAGCATTAACGCGGTGTGCCATGCTAGCTGATCAACAATATGGTGGCATTATTATAGGGGGCAAATCTGCAGCTGGGAGAAAGCAGACGTCTGATACGTTGCAGAAATGCCTTCCATTTGGCCTAACAGACTACATCAATTCCAGGTCACTGCCATTAACATGATTTAATAACTGCTATCTGACATTCGTACAACAAAACTGCAGACCATCATACAAAATGGGACTTTTTCCCATCCATTTACAGTAGAAGCCCACTGAGCCCGCAAACTTTTCTCAACAGCTTTATATAATGCTTTTAATCATTGAGCAATGTTTTTTTCAGCTACAGATATATCCCGGGGAAACCAGAGATGTTGACTGTCTGGCCCTCAGTGGTGTATTTAAACTGGATATATACCGGGGAAACCAGAGATGTTGACTCTCAGGCTCTCAGTGGTGTATTTAAACTGGATATATACCGGGGAAACCAGAGATGTTGACTCTCAGTGTCACGACTTCAGCTGAACGTCACCGGAGTTCTAGCCACCACCGATCCATTTCTCAGTTTCTGTTTGTCTTGTCATCATTCACACCCGGTCATCATTACCCTAATTACATGTGTTATTTATCCTCTGTTCCCCCCCATCAGTGTTGTCCGTGATTGTTTCATGTTTGTGGCTTGGTGTGCGAGTAGCCGTTTTCTACGTTCAGTGATAATTGTGTGCCTTAATAAATTAAGGAGCGTATAACTGTTCTCCTGCGTTTGCTTCCGACCAAGAGCTGCTGTAGAGCCACTACAGAATCGCGGACCTAATTATGGAAGAAGCAGGAGAAAACAGCCCTCAGGTTCAGATGGAGGAGCGTGTCAGTGAGCATGCAAGGATGATCCAAAGTCTCGGCTCAGCAATGGATCGCGTGCTGCATAGCCTGGAGCGTTTGGAGAGAGGAGGACTGCAAGCACCCCTACCTTCACCACCACCTACCCAACTACTGGTCTCTCTTCCATCTGGTCCCAGTGGGATTCGTCTCTCTCCCCCGAGGGCGTATGATGGTACGGCTGCCGGGTGCCAGGGGTTCTTACTCCAGCTGGAGATCTACCTGGCAACCGTTCATCCAGCTCCTTCGGGACGAGAGAGTGTTTCCGCCCTCGTCTCCTGTTTGTCCGGGAGAGCTCTGGAGTGGGCCAACGCCGTATGGGGAGAGGAGGACGTGGCGTTGGATCACTATAAGGAGTTCACTCGCCGTTTCCGGGCAGTTTTCGACCATCCACCGGAGAGGAGAGCGGCGGGTGAACGCCTTTTCCGCCTAAGACAGAGGACGAGGAGCGCACAGGATTTTTCCCAGGAATTCTGTACCTTGTCGCAGGCGCAGGATGGAATGAGCGGGCCCTGATTGACCATTTCCGGTGCAGTCTGCGGGAGGACATCCGTCGGGAGCTGGCCTGCAGGGATAATACACTCAATCTGGACCAACTGGTGGACATGACCATTCGTTTGGATAACCTGCTGGCTACCCGCGGACGTCCAGATCGGGGCCTGCCGATTCCATCCTCTAGCGTTTCCGCCCGATTCCGATGGAGCTAGGAGGTACTGCGCTAAGGGGACCGGAGGAGGAGCCACTCCCTGCACCAGCTGTGGCCGCAGAGGACACACTGCTGGTCGGTGTTGGGGGGTTTTTCCAAGGAGTCGAGGAGGCAGGCAGAGCACTGTTGTGCCCCCAGGTGAGTAAGCACCAAACTCACCCAGAGCTCCCTGTTGCTCACATGTTTGTGTTGATAGAGTTTAATGAGTGTTCCCCGCATTCCCAGCATAAGGCGCTAGTAGATTCAGGCGCAGCTGGGAATTTTATAGACCGTACCTTTGCACTTAGTTTAGGGATTCCCATCATTTCCCTGTGAATGCCTTAGACAGTCATCCATTGGGGTCAGGGCTGATTAGGGAGGCCACAGCTCCAATAAGTATGGTGACGCAGGGGAATCATAAGGAACGTATCAGTTTTTCCTTATTGATTCTCCTGGTTTCCCTGTGGTGCTGGGCATACCCTGGTTGGCCTATCATGACCCCAATATTTCGTGGCAGAGGGCTCTCAAGGGGTGGTCACGAGGGTGCTCGGGCAGGTGTGTATGTGTTTCCATCGGTGCGACTACGGTGGAAAGTCCAGACCAGGTCTCCACCGTGCACATCCCCTCAGAATATGCCGATTTGGCTCTCGCCTTCAGTAAGAAGAAGGATGGTGGTTTGCGCCCGTGTATTGACTATAGAGGTATCAATCAGATCACTGTGAGGTACAGCTACCCGCTGCCTCTCATAGCCAGTGCTATCGAGTCAATACACGGGCGTGCTTTTCACTAAACTGGATCTCAGGAGTGCTTACAATCTGGTGCGTATCCGGGATGGGGACGAGTGGAAGACAGCATTTAGTACCACCTCAGGACACTATGAGTATCTTGTCATGCCATACGAGTTGAAGAATGCTCCATCAGTCTTCCAATCCTTTGTAGACGAGATTCTCAGGGACCTGCACGGGCAGGGTGTAGTGGCGTATATCGATGACATATTGATATACTCCACTACACGCCGCCAAGCATGTGTCTCTGGTGCGCAGGGTGCTTGGGCGACTGTTGGAGCATGACCTGTACGTCAAGGCTGAGAAGTGTCTGCTCTTCCAATCGTCCGTCTCATTCCTAAGATATCGCATTTCCACGTCCGGGGTGGAGATGGAGAGTAACCGCATTTCAGCCGTGCGTAATTGGCCGACTCCAACCACGGTAAAGGAGGTGCAGCGGTTTTTAGGGTTTGCCAACTACTACCGGAGGTTTATCCGGGGCTTCGGGCAGGTAGCGGCTCCCATTACCTCACTGCTGAAGGGGGGCCCGGTGAGACTGCGTTGGTCAGCTGAGGCGGACAGGGCTTTTGGTCGCCTGAAGGATCTGTTTACCTCGGCCCCCGTGCTGGCTCATCCGGATCCCTCTCTGGCATTCATAGTTGAGGTGGACGCGTCTGAGGCTGGGATAGGAGCTGTGCTGTTGCAGCGCTCGGGTACGCCACCAAAACTCCGTCCCTGTGCTTTTTTTTCTAAGAAGCTCAGCCCGGCGGAGCGAAACTATGACGTGGGGGACAGGGAGTTGTTGGCGGTCGTGAGGGCTCTGAAGGCGTGGAGGCATTGGCTTGAGGGGGCTAAACACCCTTTTCTCATCTGGACGGACCACCGCAATCCGGAGTACATCCGGGCGGCGAGGAGACAGAACCCTCGTCAGGCAAGGTGGGCCATGTTTTTCACACGTTTTGATTTTACGCTCTCTTATCGACCAGGTTCCCAAAACATAAAGGCAGACGCACTGTCCCGGTTGTATGACACGGAGGAGCGGTCCATCGATCCCACTCCCATACTTCTTGCCTCTTGCCTGGTGGCACCGGTGGTATGGGAGCTGGATGCGGAGATTGAGCGGGCGGAACGTACAGAACCCACTCCCTCAGTGTCCGCTGGGCGTGTATGCCTTCGTTCGATGTCCGTGACCGATTGATCGTTTGGGCACACACATCACTCTCCTCTGGTCATCCGGGCATCGGCCGGACAGTGCGCTGTCTTAGTGAAAGATACTGGTGGCCTACGTTAGCTAAGGACGTGAGGGTTTACGTTTCCTCCTGCTCGGTGTGCGCACAGTACAAGGCGCTGAGGCACCTGCCCAGAGGTAAATTACTACCTCTACCCGTTCCACAGCGGCCGTGGTCCCACCTGTCGGTGGATTTTGTGACGGATCTTCCACCGTCACAAGGGAAGACGATGATCCTGGTTGTTGTGGATCGGTTTTCAAAGTCCTGTCGCCTCCTTCCTTTGCCCGGTCTCCCTACGGCTCTACAGACCGCGGAGGCTCTGTTCACCCACGTGTTTCGGCACTACGGGGTGCCTGAGGACATAGTGTCTGATCGGGGTCCCCAATTCACGTCTAGGGTGTGGAAAGCTTTCATGGAGCATCTGGGGGTCTCGGTCAGCCTAACCTCAGGTTTTCACCCCGAGAGCAACGGGCAGGTGGAACGAGTGAACCAAGATGTGGGTAGGTTTCTGAGGTCCTATTGCCAGGACCGGCCGGGGGAGTGGGCGACGTTCATTCCCTGGGCAGAGATGGCCCAGAACTCACTCCGTCACTCCTCTACTAACCTGTCCCCTTTCCAATGTGTGTTAGGTTACCAGCCGGTTCTGGCACCATGGCATCAGAGCCAGACCGAGGCTCCTGCGGTGGACGAATGTTTTAGGCACTCTAAAAGGATCTGGGAAGCCGCCCACGTGCACCTGCAACGAGCCGTGAGGCGGCAGAAGGAGAGCGCCGACCGCCACCGCAGTGAGGCTCCGGTGTTCGCACCAGGGGACCGGGTCTGGCTCTCAACCCGAAACCTGCCCCTCCGCCTGCCCTGTCGAAAGCTGGGGCCGCGGTTTGTGGGGCCGTTCAAAGTCCTGAGGAGACTGAACGAGGTTTGTTAGAGGTTACAGCTTCCCCCAGACTACCGTATTAATCCCTCGTTCCATGTGTCTCTCCTCAGGCCGGTGGTGGCTGGTCCACTCCAAGGACCTGAGATTCTGGAGGTCCCTCCGCCCCCGCTAGACATCGAGGGCCCCGGCGTATGCAGTCCGGCGATAATGGACTCAAGGCGTCGGGCAGGGGGCCTTCAGTACCTCGTGGAGTGGGAGGGGTACGGTCCGGAGGAGAGAAGCTGGGAGCGGGTGGAGGACATCCTGGATCCTTCACTGCTGCGGGAATTTCACCGCCTCCACCCGAGCGCCCTGCGCCGCGTCCTCGGTCGTCCCGAGACCGGTGTCGCACGCTGCTGGAGCCGCGGCGTAAAGGGGGTACGGTCACGACTTCAGCTGAAGTTGGTCCCTCTCCTTTGTCGGGCATCTACCCCGGTCGACGTCACCGGAGTTCTAGCCACCACCGATCCATTTCTCAGTTTCTGTTTGTCTTGTCATCATTCACACCCGGTCATCATTACCCTAATTACATGTGTTATTTATCCTCTGTTCCCCCCATCAGTGTTGTCCGTGATTGTTTCATGTTTGTGGCTCGGTGTGCGAGTAGCCGTTTTCTACGTTCAGTGATAATTGTGTGCCTTAATAAATTAAGGAGCGTGTAACTGTTCTCCTGCATTTGCTTCCGACCAAGAGCTGCTGTAGAGCCACTACACTCAGGCTCTCAGTGGTGTATTTAAACTGGATATATACCGGGGAAACCAGAGATGTTGACTCTCAGGCTCTCAGTGGTGTATTTAAACTGGATATATACCGGGGAAACCAGAGATGTTGACTCTCTGGCCCTCACTGGTATGCTGACGTAACTCCATCCGCTGTGCCCTCAAGCAGACGCTTCATACTAGCCCCGGCCCGCTAACTTTAAACGCAGTGTCTCCCGCTTGCTTGCGTAGTAACGACTACCCCACGGCTTCCCTGTTTCATCTATTGCTGTTCACTGGACCCTATGATCACTCGGCTACATAGCTGATGCCTGCTGGACTGTTCATTAATCACAGTACTCCATTTTGTTTATTTTTTTGTTGATCTGTCGGCCCCAGCCTCGGCTCTGTGTGTAGTTAACCAACCCTCTCTGCCCATTCATCAGCATTTTTACCTGTTGTTGTTGTCTTAGCTGATTGGCTGTTGTTGTCTTACCCGTTGTTGTCTTAGCTCGCACTCCCAATCAACACCTGTGATTGCTTTATGCCTCGCTTTATGTCTCTCTCAAATGTCAATATGACTTGTATACTGTTACTTAGGATTGCTATCATTGTTTTAGTTTACTGCGGAGCCCCTAGTCCCACTCAACATGCCTCAGATACCTCCTTTGTCCCACCTCCCACACATGCGGTGACCTCACAAAGCATAACTAGCGCATCCAGAGATGCAACCTCTCCTATCATCACTCAATGCCTGGGTTTACCTCCACTGTACTCGCACCCTACCATACCCCTGTCTGTACATTATGCCCTGAATCTATTCTACCACGCCCAGAAATCTTCTCCTTTTATTCTCTGTCCCCAACGCACTAGACGTTGTTTTGATAGCTTTTGATAGCTTTTAGCCGTACCCTCATCCTACTCCTCTGTTCCTCGGGTGATGTGGAGGTTGACCCAGGCCCTGCATGTCCCCAGGCACTCTCATTTGTTGACTTCTGTAACTGAAAAAGCCTTGGTTTCATGCATGTTAACATCAGAAGCCTCCTTAGCTCACTGTTCACGATAACAACACCCACCCGTAGCACACACACCAACAGGTATATCTCACTGGTCACCCCAAAGCCAACACCTCCTTTGGCCGCCTTTCCTTCCAGTACTCTGCTGCCAATGACTGGAACGAATTGCAAAAAAAAAAAGCTGGAGACTTATATTTCCCTCACTAACTTAAAACATCAGCTATCTGAGCAGCTAACCGATCGCTGCTGCCGTACATAGCCCATCTGTAAATAGCCCATCCAATCTACCTACCTCATCCCCATATTGTTTTTATTTACTTTTCTTCTCTTTTGCACACCAGTACTTCTACTTGCACATCATCATCTGCACATCTATCACTCCAGTGTTAATTTGCTAAATTGTAATTACCTCGCTACTATGGCCTAATTATTGCCTTACCTCCTCACGCCATTTGCACACACTGTATATAGACTTTCTTTTTTTCTATTGTGTTATTGACTGTACACTTGTTTATTCCATGTGTAACTCTGTGTTGTTGTTTGTGTCGCACTGCTTTGCTTTATCTTGGCCAGGTCGAGTTGTAAATGATAACTTGTTCTCAACTAGCCTACCTAGCCTATAATTCTCAACTAGCCTATAAATATATATATATATTTTTTTTAACTGGATATAATACCGAGGAAGCCAGAGATGTTGACTCTCAGGCTCTCAGTGGTGTATTTAAACTGACAGCAGTATCATCACGTAGATTGCTTGAATGATGTATAATGAGTTGTTAGAGTGAGATGGAATAATTCAATATTAAGATGCAGTATCAGTCCACAAATCCACTTTTATCACTGTAGCTGCCTTTCCACAGTGGACGCGGTTACACAAGCATTTCAGAGACCCCAATATAGACATTTTACATGTAGATCTTAGTCATTTAGCTGGTGGTCTTATTCAGAGCGACGTACAGTCCATATAGCAGTGTCCATGTAAAGCCAACCAAGCATTTTCCTTTTCCTGAGGTGCCTGCTGTTTCCAGACAACACCATAGAGAGCTTGACAGCAAACACAGACAATACCTTGTGGTAACAAATATCAGTTGTCTCCACAAGCACTTTGTTTACAAAACAATGTACCAATCGTCTTCTCGCTGTCTAATTTCTACAGTCTATTTCCTCTACAAAACAGGAGGAAATGTCTCTACAGGCAGGAAGAGGAGCCATAGCCACAGAGAATACATGGTTGTCTCCAGAGACATTTATAGAGGAGCTTTTTTCAGGCCTGATTCCTTCACTGAGAAAGGAGAGGAGAGCTACGGGAAGAAAGTTTGTCTTCCCCACAGCGCCAATATCACGTGTTTTGGCAGAACTATCTCAGATCAGCACTGCATGGGGACTGGTAGAAGTAGCAGCTGCCTCTCCTCTCACTCACCATCGTCTGAGAGGAAGAGACTGGGGGAAGGTCCAGCAGCCTCTACTCTCATCTGCCGTCTGAGAGGAAGAGACTGGGGGAAGGTCCAGCAGCCTCTACTCTCATCTGCCGTCTGAGAGGAAGAGACTGGGGGAAGGTGCAGCAGCCTCTACTCTCATCTGCCGTCTGAGAGGAAGAGAATTCCTGCATGTGCCTCGGCTCCGAGTGTCAGGGGACAGACACAGAGAGCCGAGAGAGAGAAGAGAGAGGGAGAGAGAGTGGGGCCTGAAATCAGATGAACACAAAGGCTGCTGGGGGAGAGATGGAGGGATGGGGGGAGACAGGAGGTTGAGGGGAGACAGGGTGTAGCAGGAGAGATAAGAAGTGCTGCTGTCTCCGCTCCGCACGGACCCCTGCGTTTTTTTTCGGTGCTGAGGAAGTGTAGGTAAACAGGCTGTCAATCCTCTCACAGTTCACACAAATACATCTGTCTGTCTGCAGGAACACATGGCAGTGCCAATGCATTTTTGTGATTTGATGTGAATCCTTTACGAACCACAGCTTTAAAATAAAATCCAACTACTGCAGAGGTCTAGATGGTGAAATAGACCAAACAATGAGGATGTACTGAATATGTCTACATCAGAGAACAAAGCAAGAACAATCCATAGCCTTTGTGTCCCAGTTCTGCTCATACATTAATTTGCACTGCCTACAAAATGCAATGGCAGAGAATTTAGGCCGGTGAATCCCAAAAATAACTATATCCTCCATAAATAAAGTATTCTCTGAAATACTCTGAAAATACCTTGCATTTCTCTGAAATACCCTGAAGGTTCTCCCCCACCTTCTTTCCATATTTTCTCAATGTTTTTCATGTGATAGTGCACAGTCTACAGCCTACAGTTCAGGTCATTATATGACAGTAATGTTGGCGCACAATGGGAAGTAGTAAACTGAACTGATGCCCCAGGAGGCTGTATCGTCATACCAGAGGAGACTGAGTTTGTCTCTGTGTGCCTCACTCAGGTCTGTGTGCTGGGTTGACAGCAGGGGTAACTTGTATGCATTTGTAAAGTAGCCGGCGGCAATGCAAAAATAAACACAAGGAGGTAACTGTGAATTGAATTAAGGCACACAGAATATTAGGTGTAGTCCAGGCTTAGAGCACAGCATTATGTTCCTGTATATTCTTCTATGTGGGGAAAAACGATGTGGGTGGGACTGTTATCATGTTTTTGTATGTGTGTCTGTCTGTGCGCGTGTATGTGTTCGTCTATCTAGGTCCAATTAAATCAGACTCAAATGATGTCGTAATTTCAAGTGTATACTGTTTGACGGGGTCTGTCAGAGACAAAAATAACCTCCACAGCAAAGTTGCAATCAGCCACCCGGGTATTGAGGCCAAAACATAGTGTGTGGGATGCTTCTAAACCCACTTAAAAGCAAAGAGACGATAAGAGACTCCCTTGCAGCGTTGACTTGAAAAGAGAATCTTGCTCCTCTTGATCTATGGATCGTAAACGGAGGAGCCTGAAAATGCAGCATCGCTCACTTCAAATGTTTCTGCTGAGTAGTTACTCTTCTTTAAAATATCCCCTTGAACTGATGCCATGTAGGGTTCTAATGAAACAATCAGAGTGTCGTTAAGTTTTGGGACAGCTGTGCTTGGAACTACAAAACACTGCTGATTAGCTCTCTCATTGCCTCTCAGAAGATGGGACGTTACTGAAGAGCTCGTATTGCCTCTCAGAAGATTGGACATTATTGAAGAGCTTGTACTGCCTCTCAGAAGATTGGACGTTATTGAAGAGAGCATAGAAAAGCTTGAAAGAGCTAGGATAAAAATAATTACTTTCATAAAAAAATCTCTATTGGCAGTTTTTTTGCTGCCCAAAAAATTGCACTATTTGTTCATTCTGAACAGCAATGTATACCAGCTCTGGGTCAACACAAAACTGCAGGTAATAACAAAAATATAAACGTTTAAATAATATTTTGTTGTGTGTTTACCCAGGGCTGGTACACACTGCTGTTCACCAGATTGAAAAATCTGTTCATTGAATGTGATATTGTGCACCCCTATGCTGAACAGCATAGTTCCAAAAAATGTTGCCCTAAAATAGACCCTGACTTCAATGTACTGTACCTGCTCACTGTGCCTGTTCCATGCAACCAGATCATCAGAACCAACCAAACCTATATAACATGGCCTAAAAATAAAGGTGCAAGAGATCAGACTCAAATCTCAAAGGTACTACAAGGACTTTTCTGTTTCTTTCTACCCAGCAATAGAACAAAAGAGATATGCTTCCACTGTACTTCTATCAGTCCCAACCAGAACATTTGTTAGATATGTTTAAGTCTGTAAAAGAAAGAGAATTCTGGATGTCAAGCACTGCTTTGGACATGTTCAAGAGGCATTTTAATGATCTTTCCCTTTAAGTGTCCTGTGAAGAGAAGAAGGCTACCTGTCTTTAAAGTGGGTCCACCTGCCCGCTAGCTGTTTCTGTCAGCCAGATCGGTCTCTATGAATCCTCCTAACGAGTCATCCCAGTGTGTTCGAGTAGCATAGACACCTTGCGGTAACATCTCTCCCTCTATCCATCTATCCTCCTTCTATCCTACAGTTCCATGTTAGCTTTCTCTATCATTCTATCCGACAGTTCCATGTTAGATCTTTCCTAGACTCCCACATCCCTCCACTTCACTCAGATCTGTTCTGTTCCCACCATTCCTCCACTCCACTCAGATCTGTTCTGTTCCCACCATTCCTCCACTCCACTCAGATCTGTTCTTTTCCCACCGTTCCTCCACTCCACTCAGATCTGTTCTGTTCCCACCGTTCCTCCGCTCCACCGAATGTTCCCTCCTGCCCCCCCCTGCTGTCTCACATCACACAGAACCAGCTCTGGCTGGCCTGAGCCCCAACACCAGCACCATGCTTGAGCACGGTGACCCACTGAAACCAAATGTGTCACACCCTTTGGGAGAATCGAACAGCAACCACACCGTTTTGAAATGTTTCCTCACTTTCCACAAAGCATTTATGCACACAATGTAAATCAAGTATAACCCTGAGAACAAAGCACTTGTAGGTATACCTATTTCATATGCTCCATCTCCTAGTCCAAAAGGTGTGCATGTTAACTGCACTGCTTCCCCAGTATCTCCATTCCTGAAGCATTAATTAACACTTAGCCACGGGGTGCCTATAATTAGATTATCTTTAATGTGATTACAGTATTCATTTTTTTTTTTTTATCCTTGCATGCTTGCATTGGAGACATACACAAGAAAAATTGAATAATTTATTGTCACAAGTGTAATTTGATCATTTATTGCCCACAGACCAAAACTTGCTATTACATTTTTTACGACTCTGCTAATAACAGGCTCAGCATTTTCTACGCTGCTGTAATGGTCACAGCAGTGTACTGACGACATCATACCGTGCTCCATCTGCATGTGTGTTACAGTGATATACAGTAGGCCTATCCTAATCTTGTCCACCAGCCGGCTCTATGCGGTAGCAATTGAGCCTGGGGACGAGGCTAGGTCTATCCCAAAGAGGGTTCTGTCCATTGCACTACGGTAGCTGTAAAATATTGGGCTTAATCCAAATGAACCAGCATTGCAGTATGTACAGTAATAATTTTTCAGGCAGGACAGCTTTTATAGAGAATAGAGAAGAATTTTTTTTCTCTAACAGTACACTGATTAAAATGATCAAAGCTTGATGATTAGTTGATTATTTGAATCAGCTGTGTAGTACTAGCGCAAAAAAACAAAACATGCGCCCCTTGGGGTCTCGAGAACCGAGTTTGGTAAATGCTGTAATAGAGAATAGTTTCGTGTACTGCTCTAGGTAGATGGTAATTGTTTGTCATTTTTTTATTGTTATACCTAAAAGAATTTTGATCACAGTTCTAAGAGGCAGGGCTTGGGTGCTAGTGCAGAAAAGTTTCAAACAGATGATCAAGGCCTGTTGTTTAGCAGCTTAGACTGCAAAGACACTTGATCAACAAACTGTTTTTTAGCAGCTTAGAATACAAAGAGACTTGATCAATGGACTGTTTAGCAGCTTAGAATACAAAGAGACTTGATCAATGGACTGTTTAGCAGCTTAGAAAACAAAGAGACTTGATCAATGGACTATTGTTTAGCAGCTTAGAATACAAAGAGACTTGATCAAAAGACTGTTGTTTAGCAGCTTAGAATACAAAGAGACTTGATCAATGAACTGTTGTTTAGCAGCTTAGAATACAAAGAGACTTGATCTGTCACGTCCTGGCCATAGAGAGCCCTCTGGGTTCTCTATGGGGTTTTGGGCCAGGACCTGACTAGGGTTGCCTAGGTGACTTTATGTTTGGTTTTGTGTTTTTATGTTTGGTGGGTTATTGTTTATTGTCATGTTTGTTTTCAGTTAGTGCATGTGCTTGTGTGTATGTGCGCTACACTTAGTGTCCGATCCGGTCAGCTTTTTGTTGTTTTTGACTTATTCCCATTTATAATAAAGAATGTGGAACAACATGTCCGCTGCACCTTGGTCCGCTCATTTTCCAGATCGTGACATGATCAATGGACTGTTGTTTAGCAGCTTAGAATACAAAGACTTGATCAAAAGACTGTTTAGCAGCTTAGAATACAAAGAGACTTGATCAATGGACTGTTTTGCAGCTTAGAATACAAAGAGACTTGATCAATGGACTGTTGTTTAGCAGCTCAGAATACAAAGAGAATTAATCAATGGACTGGATTACAAGGTGAAACATGTACAGAGTCAAAAAAGTCAGTGCTATCTGGGGTCCTTGGGACGTCCCTACCGCTAAACCTTAACCTTTGCCCCTACCCTTACCCTAACATTAACCCTAACCGTTACCTAACCCTAACCTTATCCCTTACCTTAACCATTTTAAAATGTAACTTCAATGGGGTAGGGACGTCCCAAGGATTCTGGATAGCATGGACCAAGTCAAAAAGATCCGATAGAAATAACTGTTTTTTTCCCCAAAATGGCTTCTAACATATGGCTGTTGTTAATGTCCTGGTATCAAGAGGAGTCATGACCCTCTGGTCTTCCATTCACACTACATCATGAGAAGGGCTCAGAGTTTTCCCTGACCATGTTACTTCAGGAAAAACTCTCTGCTCCATCATGAGTTACATCCTCAGCGAGAAATTCTCATTTTAGATCAATCATTGTATGCAGATCGTTTTCGTGAAATGCATGAATTGTCATTTGGTAGTGGTATTGGCCTAACATTATGGAGTTATCTGTCTATACTCTCTATAACCTCATTAATAGTTTACCATCCCAGAGCAACAATAGCTCATTGCACATTTCAGATTAGTAAAATGGACGATTATTTTTTTCCACCTGTTAATTTTCTATTTGACTGGGCACTCCCAATTAACCTTTCTTCCCCTGCATTTAAACTGGGAAGAAATTGATTCAGAGAATCAGAATAGCTTTTCTATCTGGGAATAAATTGAGTCAAACGATCAGAATAGCTTTTCTATCTATCTATGAATAAGTAAACTTTCTGCCCATATAGCTCAAAACTAATAAACGATCATGTACAATAAGCTTAATATGTTAATTTCTTCAATTTGTTTCGCACATCCATTCTCACTATCAATAGCAGACCTGGCGTTTATTTCAATTCGGGTTTCTTTTTTTTTTAATCCCAGAAATCATAAGAAATGTTAATGTTAGAGGAAATTAAATGTCCTTCTTCATGACTAATATCCATGTTGTTATCGTGGGGAAAATAAATGACAGTCTCAGTCTGTATCAATGCAGAACTGATCTGGAAGCTAAAGTCATAGAACTACCCAAAATTATTCATAGACGCAGACGGTTCATAAGACCATGAAAAACACCTCTGCCTGCTCTTTGCACTGCAGATAACCCCCACGCAGACTGTAGTGCTAATTCATCTGGCTGGTTCAATCTGTGAGCTTTCACGTTCAACTATCTTCACTTCGCGGTGCCAGACAATTTAGAACTGACATTCTGAGTTCTCTCTACACTAGTTAATCTTAGTCGTACCATTTTACAATAATATTTTGATTTAATTAAGTCAAAACTGGGCAGCCTATTAAGTTTAATTTGTATTATTTTCAGTCTATTGCTTGTCAGAATTTCTTGCATAGTGTTAGAAAAAGGTTGGATTATGGTATCGCATCCAGGTTCAAAAGTTCACAACTGCCTCTTTCCATTCATTTGTAAGACTTTGTACTGAAGAATGGTGGATAGATAGAGCAAGGGAAGGAGACTGAACAATGGTGGAGAGATAGAGCGAAGGAGACTATAGTATAGTGGAGAGATGGAGGGAGGGAGAGAGACTGAAGAATGTTGGAGAGAGAGCAAAGGAGACTGAAGAATGGGGAGAGAAAGCGAGGGAGACTGAAGAAAGGGGGAGAGAGAGCGAGGGAGACTCAAGAATGGGGGAGAAATCAAGTGGGGGAGACTGAAGAATGGGGGAGATATAGAGCAAGGGAGACTGAAGAATGGGGGAGAGATAGAGGGAGGGAGAGAGACTGAAGAAGGGTGGAGAGAAGAATGGTGGAGAGATCGAGCAAGGGAGACTGAAGAATTGTGGAGAGACAGAGCGAGGGTGATTGAAGAATGGTGGAGAGATATAGCGAGGGAGACTGAAGAATGGTGAAGAGATAACACGAGGGAGACTGTAGTATAGTGGAGAGATGGAGGGAGGGAGAGAGACTGAAGAATGGTGGAGAGAGAGTGAGGGAGGAAGACTGAAGTATAGTGGAGAGATGGAGCGAGGGAGATTGAAGAATGGGGAGAGAGAGCAAGTGAGACTCAAGAATGGGGAGAGAGAGTGAGGGAGACTGAAGAATGGGGGAGATATAGAGCAAGGGAGACTGAAGAATGGGGGAGAGAGAGGGAGGGAGAGAGAGTGAAGAAGGGTGGAGAGAGAGCGAGGGAGACTGAAGAATGGTGGAGAGATCGAGCAAGGGAGACGGAAGAATGGTGGAGAGATAGAGGGAGGGAAAGAGACTGAAGAATGGTGAAGGGATAGAGCGAGGGAGACTGAAGAATGGTGGAGAGATAGAGCGAGGAAGAATGGTGGAGAGATAACACGAGGGAGACTGTAGTATAGTGGAGAGATGGAGGGAGAGAGACTGAAGAATGGTGGAGAGATAGAGCAAGGGAGGGAGCTACTCAGATGACTGGGTGAAACGCATAGAGCGAGGGGTCCACCTCTAAAAAGTATCCAGTTATGTAAGTGATTGTTTCATCGGAGGAGAAGACTGACTTAAGAGGCCTGTAGGAGCAGAGAATGGGGCGCTGGATGGCACACAGCCAAACCGCTAAGAGGTGTGCTGCTGACACACAGGCGTCGAGTCCCAAGGGGCACCCTTTTCCCTTTAACGTACACTACTTTTGACCAGGGCCCATAGAGCTCTGGTCAAAAGCAGTGCAGTATTTAGGGAATAGGGTGCCATTTGGGAAGCATGCAGAGATGAAACAGCTGCTCTTCTGGCCCCTTCCTCTGCAGGGACCTTTCACGAGAGGAAATAAAAGAAGATCTTATAGTTCTTTCCCTCAGATTATCCTTACGGCTGGTGTTCATGGTGTTCAAATCAAAGAGACCCAGATCCAGCCTGGAGCCATCACTCCTCTTACAATGCCAAGCCTCGACTCCCCATATCTTCCTATTACAAGCTACTTTTTTAACAGTTTGTAATTGAAACGGGATGAAATAGCAATAGTCGTTAGAGGACAAAGAACGTGAACAAAAAGTGGCGGTGTTACAATGTGATCAAATAGTCAGCTACCACATCATCTCAGTAGTCGAGTAATCAGGCCAGGCTGATTATTAACACACTCTGAGAAGTGGACCGCCGGACCGTTGGCCTTTATTGAACACCTTCTCTTGGCATTCAAGAGGCAGAAAGATACCCGGGAACAATTACAGTAATGAGAGATGACGAGAAACTCAACTCAAACAAGATGAACAATGTATGTTTTATCTTCCTTTTGTCTTCCCTCAGAAGTGCTCTTCTCCTAAACCCTGGGTCCATGTCAAATGACACCCTATTCCCTATATAGTGCACTACATTTGACCAGAGCTCTATGGGCCGGGACAAAAGTAGTACACTGGAGAATTGGACGCCAATTGGGATACATTGGGTTATTTTGGGTTCTAAATCAGGGAGAATAACAATCACCTTTGTTACTGTATCATCAATTCAAACCCAGCAGGACAGGAAATGGGCCAGGGTTTCTCAATGCAAGGAGAGTATAGCCTAGATAGAGTAAAATCACATCTCCATACGCTAGTAGGCAATTGTAATAAATGAACAAAAAATATTACATTTTGCGAATCCGCGTACCTGGAGGCGGCATAACTGTGTGTGAGATTATGACCAGTTAATAGTGCATGAGTCCGTGGCAAATATGAATGCTGATGTGAGCGAGACAGAATATTTAAGAAGCATTAGGTTGAGGGAACATGCAAAAAGCAGAACTCTGGAAAATTGTAGTCATTTAATCAGGAAGACATCACAACACATTAATGAACCACGAACTGGATGCAAGATGGATACTGGGTAAAATCAAACCTCTACATGCACAGAATGCAACACATGGCTAGACTTCATGCGCATTGCCAAGGATCTATGAAATTTCCTCTCTGGGGTTAAAAAACGTACCTATTTGCATATTTGCCTATCTATTGATCTCTATGGAAATGTAGGCCTAAGCATTCAGTCTTTTCGCAAAACTATTGCTGTCCATATTGATGGGGAAGAATGCAGATTGCTCTATAATGTACAAACAATACAGAAATCTTAAACTCTCCGTCATTTTAAAATGCTAAACGATGTCTTTGTTTGAGACAGAAATTATATTATCCCTCTATGCCAGGGGTGAGCCAGCCTCATTTTGCCCTGCGGCCCACATTCGGTCCAGAGGGCCGCACTTAAAATTGGTTATTTTTCCTCACTGTCAAAATGTGCAAAAAAAAAAATCCTCTATCCATCGCTTTTGGATGCTCCCTGACAGTGTAGCTTCGTTTCAATGACTGTAAGCAAGCTGGACAGAGTAAATAATCTATAAATGACTGTCAGCAAGCTGGACAGAGTAAAGAGTCTATAAATGACTGTTATCAAGCTGGACAGAGTAAATAATCTATAAATGACTGTCAGCAAGCTGGACAGAGTAAATAATCTATAAATGACTGTCAGCAAACTGGACAGAGTAAAGAGTCTATAAATGACTGTTATCAAGCTGGACAGAGTAAATAATCTATAAATGACTGTCAGCAAGCTGGACAGAGTAAAGAGTCTATAAATGACTGTTAGCAAACTGGACAGAGTAAAGAGTCTATAAATGACTGTTATCAAGCTGGACAGAGTAAATAATCTATAAATGACTGTCAGCAAGCTGGACAGAGTAAATAATCTATAAATGACTGTCAGCAAACTGGACAGAGTAAAAAGTCTATAAATGACTGTTATCAAGCTGGACAGAGTAAATAATCTATAAATGACTGTCAGCAAGCTGGACAGAGTAAAGAGTCTATAAATGACTGTTAGCAAACTGGACAGAGTAAAGAGTCTATAAATGACTGTTATCAAGCTGGACAGAGTAAAGAGTCTGTAAATGCCTGTTATCAAGCTGGACAGAGAAAAGAGTCTATAAATGACTTACCAATCTGGACAGAGTAAAGAGTCTATAAATGACTGTTAACAAGCTGGACAGACTGAAGTGTCTATAAATGACTGTTAGCAACTGGACAGAGTAAAGAGTCTGTAAATGACTGTTACCAAGCTGGACAGAGAAAAGAGACTGTAAATGTAGGTTCATTATAATTTCAACACTGTTTGGCAGACAGATTGAAGGGGCTTGCGGCCATATGTTTGACACCACTGCTCTACACTCTCATGCGTTGTGAAAATGAAATGGTTCATTCAGTTTCAATCTTTGTTCTCAGTACACAGAGGATGCTGTATAGTATTTACGTTGCTGGTGTTGTAATGGCTATGTTGATGAGCTCTGCTAAAACATTGCCATATTCTTCTAAATACAAAAGCATAAATAATGAAGACTAATGATCTGGAGAAGGGTACATGTAAATAGGTCTCATGTTGTTGTTTTTTAAAGCCATTGTGTTTCAGTAGGCTGACATTAAAACTGTGACTAGGCAATGTTGGAAACTGACAGTCATTTAAAAGCAATAAAAGGTACAGTTGAAGTCGGAACTTTACATACACTTATGTTGGAGTCATTAAAGCTTGTTTTTCAACCACTCCACAAATTTCTTGTTAACAAACTATAGTTTTGGCAAGTCGGTTAGGACATCTACTTTGTGCTTGACACAAGTAATTTTTCCAACAGTTGTTTACAGACATATTATTTCACTTATAATTCACTGTATCACAATTCCAGTAGGTCAGAAGTTTACATACACTAAGTTGACTGTGCCTTTAAACAGCTTGGAAAATTCCAGAAAATTATGTCATGGCTTTATAGGCTAATTGACATCATTTGAGTCAATTGGAGGTGTGCCTGTGGATGTATTTTTAGGCCTACCTCCAAACTCAGTGCCTCTGCTTGACATCATGGGAAAATCAAAAGAAATCAGCCAAGACCTCAGGAAGGAGACGCGTTCTGTCTTCAAGAGATGAATGTACTTTGGTGTGAAAAGTGCAAATCAATCCCAGAACAACAGCAAAGGACCTTGTGAAGATGCTGGACGAAACAGGTACAAAAGTATCTATAACCACAGTAAAATGAGTCCTATGTCGACATAACCTGAAAGGCCGCTCAGCAAGGAAGAAGCCACTGCTCCAAAATCGCCATAAAAAAGCCAGACTACGGTTTGCAACTGCATATGGGGACAAAGATTGTACTTTTTGTAGAAATGTCCTCTGGTCTGATGAAACAAAAATAGAACTGTTTGGCCATAATGACCATCGTTATGTTTGGAGGAAAAAGTGGGAGGCTTGCAAGCCGAAGAACACCATCCCAACCGTGAAGCAGGAGGGACTGGTGCACTTCACAAATAGATGGCATCATGAGGGAGGAAAATTATGTGGATATATTGAAGCAACATCTCAAGACATCAGTCAGGAAGTTAAAGCTTGGTCGCAAATGGGTCTTCCAAATGGACAATGACCACAGGCATGCTTCCAATCCTATAGAAAATTTGTGGGCAGAACTGAAAAAGCGTGTGCGAGCAAGGAGGCCTACAAACCTGACTCCGTTACACCAGCTCTGTCAGGAGGAATGGGCCAAAATTCACCCAACTTATTGTGGGAAGCTTGTGGAAGGCTACCTGAAATGTTTGACCCAAGTTAAACAATTTAAAGGCAATGCTACCAAATACTAATTGACTGTATGTAAACTTCTGACCCACTGGGAATGTGATGAAAGAAATAAAAGCTGAAATAAATCATTCTCTACTATTATTCTGACATTTCACATTCTTAAAATAAAGTGGTGATCCTAACTGACCTAAGATAGGGAATTTTTACTAGGATTAAATGTCAGGAATTGTGAAAAACTGAGTTTAAATGTATTTTCTAAGGTGTATGTACACTTCCGACTTCAACTGTATATATCAGGACTGTTTTAGCATAAAAAGACAGAGATGTTTTAGGGAGAGGGATAAATAGGGAGATAGAGAAATAGGGAGAGAGAGAAATAGGGGGAGTTAGAGAAATAGGGAGAGAGAGAGAGAAAAGTAGGGAGAGAGAGTGAGAGAGAGTAAGAGAGAGAGAGAGAGAGAGACGTAGGGAGAGAGAGTGAGAGAGAGAAATAGGGAGAGAGAGAGAGAGGGAGGGAGACTGTTTAAAGTCTCTCTCAAAGTGATTGACTAGGCCCCTTGGAGCTACCTGAGATTTCTGACTGTATCACAGGGGATAAAATTGTAGTGTTTGGTATAAATATATGGCTGATGTAGAATTCATAAGCTTGTTGCTGCGAAATCGCTCAAGCAAAAGTTTGCGGCTTCTAACACCACCCCAATGAATAACAATGAGAAAGAGCCTTTGTGTTGTATTTCCTGTATGAGTCCACAGGACCATAGAAACACCCATGAGATCAGCGTATGTTTTGTGGCTAAGGTCCTCTCTGAATTGCCACAGTAGTTGATTAAATGCAATAGTCATACTAGCAATATATAACATATTCCACACACTCTTAGAATGTGACACCTGGCTTTATTCTGAAGTTAATTAAGTTTATACAGAACAGGGTTTGCAACCTTTGGGAAATATGTACTCAACCATACACACAATGCGCATACATGTTAGCAGAGATAGAGAGAGAGGGAGAGAGGGAGAGAGGGAGAGGGAGGGAGGGAGGGAGAGAGAGAGGGAGACCGATGGAAAGCAAAGTAGACTTGAATTTAGTTTCTTTCCTATATCAATGCATGTTATTCTGTGTCTTCCTAAGTTCAGATCTAGTCGACCTATGAATGTGATTGATATGTAGGTTTGGCATTCTGTTTCATGGGTATGACTACTATATAATGTGACAAGCGTTGTGTTAGCAAGTATCTAATTAAACCCATAGAGACATCGTTGTGCTCGTTAGTTCTCAACATAGTGAAAAAAATAGGTTTAACTGAAAATTATACAGTTGACTCACACAGGAAAAGTTGTGGCGAAAATCCCTTCAGGAATTTTAGGATCATTATTCAGATTTTGTGGAACTGTGTACAATTTAACTGCTGTTCTCATGGATTTTCTAATAGTCCTTTCACAACTGTTGAACAAACATTGTGATTATTATTATTATTATTATTTGACCCTGCTGGTCATCTATGAATGTTTGAACATCTTGGCCATTTACTGTTATAATCTCCACCCGGCACAGCCAGAAGAGGACTGGCCACCCCTCACAGCCTGGTTCCTCTCTAGGTTTCTTCCTAGGTTCTTGCCTTTTTAGGGAGTTTTTCCTAGCCACCGTGCTTCTACATCTGCATTGCTTGCTGTTTGGGGTTTTAGGCTGCGTTACTGTATAGCACTTTTGTGACATCGGCTGATGTAAGAAGGGCTTTATAAATACATTTGATTGATTTATATTGTGCATTGAAAAGTAATGTAGTTGATGTTAATGACAAGCCTAGTACCACATGACATGATCTATAGAAAAATACCACCAGTGAACCAGTTACTAGGTTTATTCTACTAAGAGTCATTTATTGATCTAGATTCGTTTGCAAATCTTTTTACTGACTTCATGGAGGAGTATCTTTACATCCGATTTATCTTAAATTGGTCAGCAATTTTGAAAACATATTATTTAGTAATCGTGTATTAACTTGTCCAGCTTTGCATTATAGTAATCAACAATGATGATGAGCTGCAAGGTGAGCTGCATGTTTCCATTTCAACATCTATATATAGTTTTTTTAAATATATTTAATATAATGTATATTGCTTTGATGCACCTGTACTGACCTCGCCTTCTGGACGATAGCAGGGTGAACAGGCCATGGCACCGGCGGTTGATGTCCTTGATGATATTTTGGCCTTCCTGTGACATCGGGTGCTGTAGGTGTCCAGGAGTGCAGGTATTTTGCCCCCGGTGATGCGTTGGGCAGTCCGGACCACCCTCTGGACACCTACAGCACCCAACACCCTCTGGGGAGCCCTGCGTTGTCATGCCTGGTGGTGATACAGCCCAACAGGATGCTCTCAATTGTGCATCTGTAAAAGTGTGTGAGGGTTTTAGGGGCCAAGGCAAATTTCTTTAGCCTCCTGAGGTTTAAGAGGCGCTGTTGCGCCTTCTTCACCACACTGTATGTGTGGGTGGACCATTTCAGATCGTCAGTGATGTGTACGCCGAGGAACTTGAAGCTTTCCACCTTCTCCACTGCGAAAGAGAGGTTATTTTGCTGGCCCTCACCTCCTCCCTGTAGGCTCTCGTCATTGTTGGTAATCAGGCCTACTGCTGTTGTGTCATCTGCAAACCTAATGATTGAGTTTGAGGCGTGCATGGCCACGCAGTCAAGGGTGAACAGGGAGTACATTAGGGGGCTGACACGCACCCTTGTGGTGCTCCTGTGTTGAGGATCAGTGAAGTGGAGGTGTTGTTTCCTACCTTCACAACCTGGGGGCGGCACGTCAGGAAGTCCAGGACCCAATTGCACAAGTCCAGGACCCAATTGTCAATGAACAGCATTCTTACATAGGTATTTATTTTGTCAAGATGGGATGGAGCAGTGTGCAGTGTGATGGCGATCGTCTGTGGATCTATTGGGGAGGTACGCAAATTGAAGTGGGTCTAGGGTGTCAGGTAAGGTAGAGGTGATATAATCCTTAACTAGCCTCTCAAAGCACTTCATGGGTACTTTTTCAGTTTCTGCCTATAGGAAGGGAGGACCAAAGTGGAGTCGTGATCAGATTTGCCTAAGGGAGGGTGGGGGAGGGTCTTGTAAGCATTTCGATATATTGAGTAACAGGGGTCCAATGTTTTAACAGCGCGAGTACTACAGTCAATGTGTTGGTCGAACTTCGGTAGCGTTTTCCTCAAATTTGCTTTGTTAAAAACCCCAGCTACAATAAATGCGGCCTCAGGATAATGTGGTTTCCAGTTTTCATAAAGTAAAGTGTAGTTCTTTGAGGGCCGTCGTGGTATCGGCTTGAGGGGGAATATACACGGCTGTGACTATAACCAAAGAGAATTCTCTTGGGAGGTAATACGGTCGGCATTTGATTGTGAGGTATTCTAGGTTGGGTGACAAAAGGACTTGAGTTTCTGTTATGTTATCACAATCACACAATGAGTAGTTAATCATGAAACATACAACGGAGAGTTCATGAAACTTCCCAGAGAGTTCTTTATTCCTGTCTGTGCGATGTACTGAGAACCCAGATGGCTCTATGGACGGGGACAGTATATCCCGAGAGATTCATGTTTCCGTGAAACAGTGTATGTTACAATCCCTGATGTGGATGGTGTGCACGCCTCCTGAGTCGGACTAGAAGTCCACTACGAATACCTCTTCTCCGCCTGCATCTCACTACGAATACCTGCAACAGAGCATGCTGGGAAATACGATAATAATGGGCATGATTTTGTTGAACTCTGGTTATTAACACCAACACTGGGGTTCTTTTACACCGCTGAGTGTTAATTTAACTCTTTACAGAGTTAATTTAACTCATGTCAACACTAGAAATGTTACACTGAAAAATCAACACTCGGTAACACTGGCCAATTTGCTCTGTAAGTTTCTAAAGCATTTATCATAATATACTGTAGAACAGGATAAAAAATATATATTTTAAGTTGCTATATGTACTGTACTAACTCACTGATTAAGTTGAATCTAAACCTTGCATTCAGACGCATAAAGAAACAAATAGAACATAATGAATATTTGTGAGAAACCATCTATTAGAGATGAACAATGTGTAAATTGGCTGGAAAGGAGGGGACCCTTTAAGGGTATAGAGGGTTATTCTCTGAGTTGGCATAATTAATTAAACAATTACTCTGCCCAAATGGAACACTCTTCCAATCGGCCCTGGCCAAAAGTAGTGCAATATACAGAGGAGGGAATATTGTGCCATTTGAGACTCACTCAGGATTTGGGAGAAGAGTACTTCTGAGGGAAGACAGAAGGGAGATAAAAAATACTGTCACGCCCTGATCTGTTTCACCTGTCCTTGTGCTTGTCTCCACCCCCTCCAGGTGTCGTTCATCATCCCCGGTGTATTTACCCCTGTGTTTTCTGTCTCTCTGTGCCAGTTCGCCTTTTTTACCAAGTCAACCAGCATTTGTCTCCTACCTCCTATTTTTCCCAGTCTCTGTTTTTCCTAGAGCTCCTGGTTTTGACCCTTGCCTGTCCTGAAACCGAACCCGCCTGCCTGACCGTTCTTCCTGCCCTGACCTCGAGCCTGCCAATCGCCCTGTACTGTTTGGACTCTGACCTGGTTACTGAACTCTCGCCTGTACCCGACCTGCTATAATAAATATCGGAGCTCAACCATCTGCCTCCTGTGTCTGCATATGGGTCTCGCCTTGTGCCCTTATACATATATTGTTCATCTTGTTTTAGCTGAGTTTCTCGTCATCTCTCATTACTGTAATTGTTCCCGGGTATCTTTCTGCCTCTTGAATGTCAAGAGAAGGTGTTCAATAAAGGCCAACGGTCCGGCGGTCCACTTCTCAGAGTGTGTTAATAATCAGCCTGGCCTGATTACTCGACTACTGAGATGATGTGGTAATGAGAGGAGAGAAGTGGTGCTTCAGACCAGATTTGCGTCCTAATAATATCTTATTTCTCCCGAAGTATACACTTGTTCACTTCCATTCATGGATCCCGTCACGTAGTAGTGAGCAAGTGAACACTTCGGGAGGAAGGAGATATTATTGGAACACGTGTCATAAGACTATGAGTCTGCTACCTTCCTGCCCTCACCCTGGCTGGCCCCTGAATCGTCCACCCAATAAGACCATCACTGCCGTCTCTTCTCAGCTGCTTTACCGGCACAGTGTAACGGTTTAAGGTTTGTGAGAGATGAGATATGGACTATTAACTTGCGTGATTGAGTATATAAACCCAGGGATTTTCGAAGTCAAGTGGATTATAGTAAAAGTTTTTTAATGTGGCTGCTGGCTGCTGTACAGTACTATTGTTAAGATGAGTGTTGTCTTGTGAAGAGCACTTGAGGGAGATTTAGAAATAAAATGAGAAGGCAAGTCGATCTACCAATCCACTGTGGGCCTGTGCATGCCTTTGCCCACCCTGTCTCTCCATGCATATGTAATATCAAATGAAAGCGGTTAACTACAGGCTGGATGCACTCATTTATCATCAGCATCAAGTTGCTTTGGTCAAACACTCCATGCTCGACTGGAGACCATTCATTTTCAGTACTGTCTAGACTCATCTCGTGCCCTTCAGAGGGATTAGGCGGTATCATCAGGACTAGACAAGACAAAGAGCTCCCCTCTCAAAAACAGTGTTTGTGTTTTAAATCCTATCGGGAGTATGTTGTATGTTTAAGATTGAAAAGCAGCCTCTGATTTGACATGCAGATGCCTTACCATTCCCATCACAATGGTTTTGTTTTGGATCCTGTTGTGTGTTGTTGGTGTTGATGTTTCACATGACTAAATAAAGCCAGTCAGTATCTTTAGACAAGTTCTTCACTGCAGGAAGCTGACTGATTGTTAGTTGATTATACATCCCATGAGAGTGAGAATATAAACATCCATCTCTCTCTCTCTCCCTGTGTTTGTGTCTGTGGAGGTGCGGGACACTTAATAGCAGTCCTTGCTATTTGGGAAATTAAGCTTCTAAGGCGGATGTGCTACATGGCAGGCCCCTGATAGGGAGCTAATCATTTATTACCACAGATCTCTCTAACCCTAAACCAGGCCCCTGATAGGGAGGGTTACCGCGACAGATCTCTCTAACCCTAACCCAGGCCCCTGATAGGGAGGGTTACTCCGACAGATCTCTCTAACCCTAACCCAGGCCCCTGATAGGGAGGGTTACTCCGACAGATCTCTCTAACCTTAACCCAGGCCCCTGATAGGGAGGGTTACTCCGACAGATCTCTCTAACCCTAACCCAGGCCCCTGATAGGGAGGGTTACTCCGACAGATCTCTCTAACCCTAACCCAGGCCCCTGATAGGGAGGGTTACTCCGACAGATCTCTCTAACCCTAACCCAGGCCCCTGATAGGAGGGTTACTCCGACAGATCTCTCTAACCCTAACCCAGGCCCCTGATAGGGAGGGTTACTCCGACAGATCTCTCTAACCCTAACCCAGGCCCCTGATAGGGAGGGTTACTCCGACAGATCTCTCCACGAGAGACGTTGGAAACATTATTAATCAGATGACATGGGGTAGAACAAGATATCTGGATGGCTGCTCGTTCGCAAGGGGCGACACACAGGCTTCTGGAGAATGTCAACAAAACAGACATGGGCGTGGGAAGGGAGGAAGACTTGAAATGGTTTAGGGTTTTACCTGTCATAGCCAGACTGAGAAAGACACATGCTATCACTCGGTCATTACAGGTACAGTAAAGCATGATTATTGGAGCTGTTATCATAGTTTTGCATCTTGAAGGCACTCTGTTACCTTGTATGTAATAAGATTCTTTGATCTTGAAATCAGCTGGTCCGTATAAAGCAATGGTGCATAACATTCCATAGGAAGCTGTATCATTTGATTCGACATCAGGGAAGCTTTGGTTCAGGTTTTCATCGACAATTCCCAGGCAGTGGCATGTGTACATGTAAGCGTTAAATGCAGAGAAAGGTAATGCTTCTTTAGAGAAGTTTTACGGTAACAGGTTTTTCCGAGGTTTGTTTTACCTGTGAGAAATATCAAAAGTGTGTGAGAGATTGTCCAAAGTCATTACCTGGCTCTGCTGTTCTGAAGCGTTCCACAGCCCCCACTGATAACACATTTGACTGCACTTGTGTGTGAGATTACCACAACGGAAAATATCTGTTCTTGGAAGATTGCAGTGCATGAAATTCATTTGATGTCTCGCAAGTCGTGGCTTAGCCTGGAGCTGCATTTGGTGTAGAGGCTATGCTCTTCAACGGAAGGCCTTAGAATTTTCTCAGTCTATAATGACAGAACATTCTGATTAGTTTTGTCATTTAAAGAATCTAGAGGAACTTTGATGTGTTATCTGAATCCCTTCATCTTGAGAGGCATATCTAATAATGCTTTTCAATGGTCAATGAATGCACCACTGCCTTTATTTACACATCACAACTCAAAATTCAAATGCAGTGTGATATACTGTATGAGATATATGAGAAAATGTATCAATGTAAAAGTATACTGCGCCAACATCTTCCGACTCTGTAATGACTATTAGCATTGTTATGTTATCTTATATGAAATACTTAACCCTAGACTAAGGGCATTAACTAAACGACATTAACTATGGATATTGCATTTGTCTTCAATGTTTTGTGTTCACTTGAGAACCTTTGCAGCATCAACAACATTCTGTTTATACTTTAGGCTCTGCTGTAGGTAGCTAAACTACTGCTAGTCTTATCACTACTGTTAAGTACTAAAGAGTAGATATTTTCTACACACAACCTATGCAACACAGCAACAATAACTTTTTCTGTAGCCCTATCCTGCAGTCATTGACCAAAAGCACCCTCTTTGGCCTTATGGGTGGAATGTTATGAATATTTTTCATATTTTCATAATTCCTAAATACTTTTATTTTTTTATTTTGTGTTTCTATGTCAAACAGTTTTGTTGTCTTCTGTGTTGTATATAAAGTCTAAAATTGGGATGTAAATTCAAAATGTCTATATCTGACATGGTACAGGAGTCTTTTTTAAGCCTATACACTATATATAAAAAAGTATGTGGACACCCCTTCAAATTAGTAGATTCTGCAATTTCAACCACACCATTTTCTGACAGTTGTATAAAATCGAGCACACAGCCATGCAATCTCCATTGACAAATATTGGCAGTAGAATGGCCTTAGTGAAGAGCTCAGTGACTTTCAACGTGGCCCTGTCATAGGATGTTACCTTTCCAACAAGTCAGTTCATCAAATTTCTGCTATGCTAGAGCTGCCCCGGTCAACTTTAAGTGCTGTTATTGTGAAGTGGAAACATCTACTGCAGGAGCAACAACGGCTCAGCCACAAAGTGGTAGGCCACACAAGCTCACAGAACGGAACTTCCGAGTGCTGAAGTGCGTAGTGCGTAAAAATAATTTGTCCTCGGTTGCAACACTCACTACCGAGTTCCAAAATTCCTCTGGAAGAAATGTCAGCACAAGAACTGTTCTTCGGGAGCTTCATGAAGTGGGTTTCCATGGCCGAGCAGCCGCACACAAGCCTGAGATCACTAAGCGCAATGCCAAGCGTCGTCTGGAGTGTAAAGCTTGGCGCCATTGGACAGTGGAAATGCGTTCTCTGGAGTGATGAATCACGCTTCACCATCTGGCAGTCCGACAGACGAAAATGGGTTTTGCGGATGACAGGAAAATGCTAACTGCCCCAATGCATAGTGCCAACTGTTAAGTTTGGTGGAGGAGGAATAATGGTCTGGGGCTGTTTTTCACGGTTCGGGCTAGGCCCCTTATTTCCAGTGAAGTGAAATCTAAATGCTACAGCATACAATGACATTCTAGACGATTCTGTGCTTCCAACTTTGTGGCAACAGTTTGGGGAAGGCCCTTTCCTGTTTCAGCATAACAATGCCCACGTGCACAAAGCGAGGTCGATACAGATATGTTTGTCGAGATCGGTGTGAAAGAACTTGACTGGCCTGCACAGAGCCCTGACCTCAACCCCATCTAACACCTTTGGGATGAACTGGAACGCAGAGTGCGAGCCATACACAATCTCCCAACATCAGTGCCCGACCTCACTAATACTCTTGTACTTCCGGCGCCGACAGAGATGGCCGCCTCGCTTCACGTTCTCAGGAAACTATGCAGTATTATGTTTTTTTACATTGTTACCCCGGGAAATATTAAGTTTTATTACATACAACCGGGAGGAGCTATTGGATATAAGAGCAACGTCAACTTACCAACATTACGACCAGGAATACAACTTTCCCTAAGCGGATCCTCTGTTTGGTCCACCAACCAGGACAATAGACTGGATCCCAGCCGGCGACTCAAAACAACGGAGGCGCCAGAGAAGGGGGAAACGCGTCGGTCTTCTGGTCAGGCTCCGTAGACGGGCACATCGTGCAACACTCCCAAGTATTTTGCTTGCCAGTGTCCAGTCTCTGGACAACAAGGTGGACAAAATACGAGCTAGAGTTGCCTTCCAGAGAGACATCGGCGACTGCAACGTTCTTTGCTTCACGGAAACACGGCTCACTCAGGACACGTTATCTGAGTCGGTACAGCCACATGGTTTCTCCACGCATCGCGCCGACAGAAACAAACATCTATCTGGTAAGAAGAAGGGCGGGGGTGTGTGTCTTATGATTAACAACACGGCCCGCTACCAAAACCTGCAGGCTCATCTTCACCGCAGCCAACGTGAGTAAAACATTTAAATGTGTTAACCCTCGCAAGGCTGCCGGCCCAGATGACATCCCTGGCCGTGTCCTCAGAGAATGTGCAGACCAGCTGGCTGGTGTGTTTACGGACATATTCAATCAGTCCCTATCCCAGTCTGCTGTTCCCACATGCTTCAAGAGGGCCACCATTGTTCCTGTTCCCAAGAAAGCTAAGGTAACTGAGCTAAATGACTATCGCCCCGTAGCACTCACTTCCGTCATCATGAAGTGCTTTGAGAGACTAGTCAAGGATCATATCACCTCCATCCTGCCAGACACCCTGGACCCACTCCAATTTGCTTACCGTCCCAATAGGTCCACAGACGACGCAATCGCAATCACACTGCATACTGCCCTAACCCATCTGGACAAGAGGAATACCTATGTAAGAATGCTGTTCATCGACTACAGCTCAGCATTTAACACCGTAGTACCCTCCAAGCTCGTCATTAAGCTCGAGACCCTAGGTCTCGACCCAGCCCTGTGCAACTGGGTCCTGGACCTCCTGACGGGCTGGCCCCAGGTGGTGAGGGTAGGAAACAACATCTCCACCCCGCTGATCCTCAACACTGGGGCCCCACAAGGGTGCGTTTACCCATGACTGCGTGGCCAAGCACGCATCCAACTCTAAATGTAAAAGGCCAGGCTCTAAAGGAGTGGACTTTAGGAGATGGGTTTAATGTAAGCTTTTTAGAGCTGGCACTGTGACTTACATGGATAGGGAACTCGGACATTCTGATTGTGGACTCACAGACCAGACCTGGGTTCACTTACCATTTCAATACTTTTTCTGGACTTGATTGAGCATGCCTGGCACAATAGAACCAATAGAATAGTCAAAAAAATCTAAACCTGTCAATCTTGCACTCCAGGCAGAGTAGACTATTTGAAACATTTCTAATAGTACTTGAACCCAGTCTCGACCTGCAGCTCAGATCAGAGACCCTTGGCGAGGCATTGGGGATATGTATATTTCTGTCTATACAGCTGAAGATCAGAGTGATGATGAATGAGTTTGACAGACATTCACCTTTGGAGAAGAGTGATAAGTGTCTGCGAAAAGGCTAAATTCTGATGGAGATGACAATATTTCAAAGAAGCATTGTACACAAATCTTCAGTTGCACACAGAAAGACGCCCACACACACTGTCTGAAAATATGTGCAACATTTTTGGCAGTTGATATATTCAAATTCATGTCTGAAAAATATTTGTATAAAAGTAAATATTAGCCTGACAGATTGTTGGTCTTTGTTAGTAAACACTAATGATGTACGAACATGAAAGTTTGAGGTTTGTCTGATAATGGCAAACAATAAAGAAAGGATTAGCTTTTGTTTTGGCTCGAGATATTGACCTACAAACTCAGTGACATTCAAAGTTGTTATTTTTTCTGCCAGTTTTTATTGCCGTGGATGTGAAAGGTTTAGTCTAAGTGTTTGCATTCTCTCTCTCTGTCACTATGTGTGAGATCTGAAGCTATCTGGATGGCTGTCAAGCAGAGGAAACATGGGATGACATAGAGGCAGGAATTGCCAACAGTGAAGTGTGTGTGTACTTGTGTGTAGGTGTATTTGTATTTATTATGGATCCCCATTAGCTGCTGCCAGGGCAGCAGCTACTTTTCCAAGAGTCCAGCAAAAATTAAGGCAGTAATATACAGCACATTATAATAAAATGTTGAAACATTAAAATACATTTTCCAACAGATTTCACAGCACATAAAGTGATTGGCATCAGGCCACTACTCTACTACAACCAGTGGAGTAAAGTACTTAAGTCAAAATACTTTTTAAGTTTTAAGTTTTTTTGGGGTTTCTGTACTTTACTTTACTATATATAATTTTGACAGCTTTTACTTTTACTCCACTACATTCCTAAAGAAAATAATGTAGTATTTACTCCTTACATTTTCCCTGACACCCAAAACTACTCGTTACATTTTGAATGCTTAGCAGGACAGGAAAATTATCTAATTCACGCACTTATCAAGAGAACATCCCTGGTCATCCCTATTGCCTCGGATCTGGCACACTCATTAAACACAAAATGAATGCTTTGTTTGTAAATTATGTCTGACTGTTAAAGTGTACCCCTAGCCATCCATACATTTAAATAACAAGAAAATCGTGCCATCTGGGTTGCTTAATATAAGGAATTTTTATGATTTATACTTTTACTTTTACTTGTGATAATTCAAATCAAATCAAATTGTATTAGTCACATGCGCCGAATACAACAGGTGTAGACCTTACAGGGAAATGCTTACTTACGAGCCCCTAACCAACAATGCAGTTTAAAAAAGTAAAAATAACAAGTAATTAAAGTGCAGCAGTGAAATAACAATAGCGAGACATTATACAGGGGGGTACCGAAACAGAGTCAATGTGCGGGGCACCGGTTATTTGAGGTAGTACGTACATGTAGGTAGAGTTAGAGAGAGAGTAGCGGGGGTGAGAGGGGGTGAGGTGGGGAAGGGCACTGCAAATAGTCTGGGTAGCCATTTGACTAGATGTGCAGGAGTCTTATGGCTTGGGGGTAGAAGCTGTTTAGAAGCCTCTTGGTCCTCGACTTGGCGCTCTGGTACCGCTTGCCGTGCGGTAGCAGAGAGAACAGTCTATGACTAGGTTGGCTGGAGTCTTTGACAATTTTTAGGGCCTTCCTCTGACACCGCCTTGTATAGAGGTCCTGGATGGCAGGAAGCTTGGCCCCAGTGATGTACTGGGCCGTTCGCACTACCCTCTGTACTACGCTTCGCACTGCTGTTTGCACTGCCGTTCTCACTATCCTCTGCACTACCCTTCGCACTACCCTCTGTGTCTTGCGGTCGTAGGTCAAGCAGTTGCCATACCAGGCAGTGACGCAACCAGTCACGATGCTCTCGATGGTGCAGAACCTTTTTGAGGATCTGAGTACCCATGACAAATCTTTTCAGTCTCCAAAAGGGGATTAGGTTTTGTCGTGCCCTCTTCACGACTGTCTTGGTGTGCTTGGAACATGTTAGCCTGTTGGTGATGTGGACACCAAGGAACTTGAAGCTCTCAACCTGCTCCACTGCAGCTCTGTCGATGAGAATGGGGGCATGCTCTGCCCTTTTTTTCCTGTAGTCCACAATCATCTCCTTTGTCTTGATCACGTTGAGGGAGAGGTTGTTGTCCTTGTACCACACAGTCAGGTCTCTGACCTTCTCCTTATAGGCTGTCGTTGTGATCAGGCGGTGATCAGGCCTACCACTGTTGTGTCATCAGCAAATTTAATGATGGTGTTGGAGTCGTGCCTGGCCGTGCAGTCATGAGTGAACAGGGAGTACAGGAGGGACTGAGCACGCACTCCTGAATGGCCCCTGTGTTGAGGATCAGCGTGGCAGATGTGTTGTTACCTACCCTTACCACCTGGGGGCGGCCTGTCAGGAAGTCCAGGATCCAGTTGCAGACGGAGGTGTTTAGTCCCAGGGTCCTTAGCTTATTGATGAGCTTTGAGGGCACTATGGTGTTGAACGCTGAGCTGTAGTCAATGAATAGCATTCTCACATAGGTGTTCCTTTTGTCCAGGTGGGAAAGGGCAGTGTGGAGTGCAATGGAGATTGCATCATCTGTGGATCTGTTGGGGTGGTATGCAAATTGGGATGATGGTGTTGATGTGAGCCATGACCAGCCTTTCAAAGCACTTTGTGGCTACAGACGTGAATGCTACGGGTTGGTAGTCGTTTCGGCAGGTTGCCTTAGTGTTCCTGGGCACAGGGACTATGGTGGTCTGCTTAAAACATGTTGGTATTACAGACTCGGACAAGGAGAAGTTGAAAATGTCAGTGAAGACAGTTGCCAGTTGGTCAGCGCATGCTCACAGTACACGTCCTGGTAATCCATCTGGCCCTGCGGCCTTGTGAATGTTGACCTGTTTAAAGGTCTTACTCTCATCAGCTGCGGAGAGCGTAATCACACAGTTGTCCGGAACAGCTGGTGCTCTCATGCACATTTCAGTGTTATTTGCATCGAAGCGAGCATCGAAGTAGTTTAGCTCATCTGGTAGGCTTGTGTCACTGGGCAGCTCTCAGCTGTGCTTCCCTTTGTAGTCTGTAATGGTTTGCAAGCCCTGCCACATCCGACGAGCGTCAGAGCCGGTGTAGTACGATTCGATCTTAGTCCTGTATTGATGCTTTGCCTGTTTGATGGTTCGTCTGAGGGCATAGCGGAATTTCTTACAAGCTTCCGGGTTACAGTCCCGCTCTTTGACAGCGGCAGTTCTAGCCTTTAGCTCAGTGTGATGTTGCCTATAATCCATGGCTTCTGGTAGGGGTATGTACGTACGGTCACTGTGGGGACGACGTCATCGATGCACTTATTGATGAAGCCAATGACTGATGTGGTGTACTCCTCAATGCCATTGGAGGAATCCTGGAACATATTCCAGTCAGTGCTAGCAAAACAGTCCTGTAGCTTAGCATCTGCTTCAACTGACCAATTTTTTATTGATCTAGTCACTGGTGCTTGTAAGCAGGAATCAGGATAATAGAATTAAAGTCAGATTTGGAGGGCGAGGGAGAACTTTGTATGCGTCTCTGTGTGTGGAGTATAGGTG
Source organism: Brachymystax lenok tsinlingensis (assembly GCA_030435695.1). NCBI lineage: Eukaryota > Metazoa > Chordata > Actinopteri > Salmoniformes > Salmonidae > Brachymystax > Brachymystax lenok. Next base: position 12,954,145 of record CM059795.1, read on the forward strand.
GTCCAGAGTTCTTTTTCCTCTTGTGGCACATTTAACGTGCTGATAGAAATTTGGTAAAACGTATTTAAGTTTCCCTGCATTAAAGTTCCCGGCTACTAGGAGCGCCGCCTCTGGGTGAGCATTTTCTTGTTTGCTTATGGCGTAATACAACTCATTCAATGCTGTCTTAGTGCCAGCCTCTGACTGTGGTGGTATGTAAACAGATACAAATAATACAGATGAAAATTCTCTCTGTAGGTAGTGTGGTCTACTGCTTATCATGAGATACTCTACCTCAGGCGAGCAATAGCTTGAGACTTCCTTAGTTATCGTGCACCAGCTGTTGTTTACAAAAATACATAGACTGCCGTACCTTGTCTTACCAGACGCCACTGTTCTATCCTGCCGGGAAATTGTATAACCAGCCAGCTGTATGTTGATGTTGTCGTCGTTCAGCCACGACTCCGTGAAGCATAAGATGTTACAGTTTTTAATGTCCCATTGGTAGTTTAATCTTCCACGTAACTCGTAAATTTTATTGTCTAAAGATTGCACATTTGCTAGCAGAATGGAGGGAAGTGGGGATTTATTCCATCGCCTACGAATTCTTAGAAGGCAACCCGACCTTCAGCCCCTCTTTCTCCGCTTCCTCTTCACGCAGATCGGGGCCTGTTCCCGAGGAAGCAGTATATCCTTCGCGTCGGGCTCGTCAGAGTCGTGAAAGGAAAAAGAGGATTCTGCTAGTCCGTGGTGAGTAATTGCAGTCCTGATGTCTAGAAGTTATTTTCGGTTATAAGAGACGGTAGTTGCAACATTATGTACAAAATAAGTTGTGTTACAAACAATGCAAATAAATGAACAAAAAACACAATCAGCTGGGGGAACATAAAACGTCTGCCATCTTCTCTGGCACCATCTCAAATATACTTAAGCATATTTTAGCGATTACATTTACTTTAGATTCTTAAGTATATTTAAAACTTTTACTCAAGTAGTATTTTACTGGGTGACTTTCACTTTTACTTGAGTCATTTTCTTTTAAGGTATCTTTACTTTTACTTAAGTATGACAATTGGGTATTTTTTACACCACTGACTACAGTACATCCCACAATCCAGGTGTACGTGTGTGTATGTTATGTGTGTTTGTATGTGTGTGTTTGTACCTGTGTGTGTGACTCTTCACAGTCCTCACTGTTCCATAAGGTGTATTTTTATCTGTTTTTTAAATCTGATTTTACTGCTTGTGTGAAATACTGCTTGAGTTCATGTAGTCATGGCTCTACATGTATGTAGTACTGTGCGCCTCCCACAGTCGGTTCTGGACTTGGGGATTGTGAAGAGACCTCTGGTGGCATGTCTTGTTGGAAATGCATGGGTCTCCGAGCTGTGTGCTAGCCTTTTAAACAGATAACTTTGTGCATTCAAAATGTCAATACAAAAAAACAAGTAGTGATGAAGTCAATCTCTCCTCCCTTTTGAGCCGTGAGAGATTTACATGAATATTATTAATGCTAGCTCTCCATGTAGATTAAAGGGCCAGCCGTGCTGCCCTGTTCTGGGCCAGTTGTAATTTTCCCAAGTCCATCTTTGTGGCAGCTGACCACACGATTGGGCAGTAATCCAGGTGCGACAACACTAGGGCCTGTAAGGACTTGCTTTGTTGATAGTGTTGTTAAGAAAGCATAGCAGTGCTTTATTATGGACAGGGCTCTCCCCATCTTAGCTGCTGTTGCATCAGTATGTTTTGACCATAATAGTTTTACAATCCAGGATTAGTCCAAGCAGTTTAGTTTCCTCAAATTGCTCAATTTCCACATTATTCATTGCAATATTTAGTTGAGGTTTAGGGTTTAGTGAATGATTTGTCACAAATAAAAGGCTTTTCGTTTTTTGAATATTTAGGACTAACTTATTTCTTGCCACCCATTCGGAAACTGCTCTTTGTTGTGTTGCAGTCATTTCAGTCACTGTAGTAGCTGACATGTATAGTGTTGACTCATCCGCATACATAGACACACAAGCTTTACTCCGAGCCAGTGGCAGGTCATTAGAAAGGTTAGAAAAAAGTATCCGTGTGTGAATACGTGTGTTGAGAGGTAAGCAGGTCAGCGGTTGGCAGGTCAGCCAACACACCTTCCAGAATCCTGTATTAGTCAGAAGGGGCTCCTCTGTCTGTCCTGCAGTGCATTCGGAAGGTATTCAGACGCCTTGACTCTTTCCACATTTTGCTGCGTTACAGCCTTATTCTAAAATTGATGGGGGTTTGTCTTTATTTGTTATTGGCTTAACAGTAAAGATGTGGAATGGGCTCTATGATCAATATGTGATCTTTATAACCCACTTAATTGTAATGAATTCATAGATTAACCCTGTTTAGAAAACACGAAGAGTTGCAGTCCGGCTTTCTGGAATTTTAGATTGTGATTGGCTGAGGAGCATTTGAGCTGTACCACATTGTCATGGTTAGATGGAATGTTCACCTTTTGGGATGTTGCTTTGTCTCCAGTTAACCATGCAAATCGATAAGAAAACGACAGTAAATTGATTATCAGTAATGTTGCCAAACGGAAACAGGACAAGCATCAGTAAATCCTCTCTAGTATTCCTAGAGTACATCCAAACATTTTTAACTAGCAGCAGTCTTTTGTGACCTTTTATTTCAATGATTTTGGAGGCAGTGGCAGAACACCAGCCACTCCAGCCACCTACAATATTGAATTCTCTATTTTGGCCTATGCACAGATTGGCTGTATTGAATTGAATTGCCACTCCTGATATACTTGCTAGTTTCTGAGGGGTAAGCTGTGTGAAACGTGATTCTGGAACAGAATAGAGAGAACATTCTGGAATAGAACACTGTTGGAACAGAACACTGGTGTTGGATTCATACACTGGGTGTTCTGTTGACACTGATTCTGTCTCTGTTGTTGTGTCTGTCCTGTCCTCTGCCTACCCTGTCCTCCAGTCTGCAGTCTGGAGCCACAGCGTTGGAGTTGGAAGCCATCAGGGTGAGAACCATTAGAGCCTGCCTCCCACAGGACTCATTAGCCTAGCTCTCCATTTGTTCCAGTTCACTCTGAAGCCTTTGTGGGAAACACAGATAAGGTTTTTCAAATATCTGCATTAAAGAGAAACTAAATGCGATGCTCAGGAATTTGGATATTGTGACGTCTACGAAGGTAGCCTATCAGTTTGTTTAAAACTGAGGGAACAACAATGTCAGGATTAAAATGTCATAGCTCTAATGTACTTGTTGAGGTGGTTGGACCCATTTTGTGGGTAGTTACTTAACAGCGTAATAAAACTGGAGTAGCACATTCGATTAGTGCCCTTGTAAATATGTAATAACTAAGTAATAGGATAGATATTTCATTGTAATAATTCCAATATGGAGTATTATGCCTCACATTTGATAACATTTTGAGACAGGCTGAGATAGTAGAATATGAATAATGAACAACTGAAAGGTGCGGAATTAGATTGTTATATTTGGGGGGAAATTAATAATTAAAATCCCAATATTTTCAATGTTGAGGAGCCTTTTGAAGATTTCCAATGATAATAAGGTCTCTTATTATGAACCAGGCTCTACCATGAATCTGAATGGACCCGAGTGCCCTGTTTCAAACAAAGTCAGCGTGTTATTGTTGCTGTAATATTTCCCTGACCATTTACACACAGGGAGAGAGGGAGAGAGGGAGAGAGGAGAGAGAGAGAGAGAGAGAGAGAGAGAGAGAGAGAGAGAGACAACAAAAAACTAAAGACAGAGTCAGAGAGAGAGCGGGAGAGTGAAAAAGCGAACGAGAGACCCAGAGACAGAGATAGCTCTGACAGTGATGCCCCAGGATGGATAGGGGATATGAAGAACATCAATAATGGAGCACTGGGTGACAGACAGCGGTGGGAGGAGTGCAGACAGACAGCAGAGGGGTTAAGGGAGACGGGACATTGAGTCATACTACCACCCGGGTATCAGCCCGATCAAACCCCTTCTCACCACCGGGTCAAACTCACATCTCTCAGGCAGAAATCTAACTTACCGGTATGTGCCTAAAGGCTAGTCTATCAGTCTATCACTACACATAAACACGGACTACATTTTTTATATTAGTTTTTTCACCACACACAACACTTTTTCTCTTAGTGCTGTCTTTGGAATGACAATGATCACCAGATATGTTAGCATGCAAACACATGCGGTTCATTTGATTAGTGTAGCACACAGAAAAACCACGGAGAACCACTTCAGTCCCCTGGCATGAACATAGCATCATATAATGATGCAAACAGGTTTTATCCATGTTTTGCTACATGGCAGCCTTGACATGCATCAGAGCATCATTGACCAAGAAGAAGAAGTCATTCCAGTAAATGGGGCAAGGACTATGAAACCCAGCAGGGAACCAACTGTGTGTAAAACATTTGTGTGAAAGAATGCTATGTACACTATATATACAAAGTATGCTGACAGGTGTATAAAATCGAGCACATAGTCATACAATCTCCATAGACAAACATTGGCAGTAGAATAGCCTTACTGAAGAGCTCAGTGACTTTCAACGTGGCACCGTCATAGGATGCCACCTTTCCAACAAGTCAGTTCGTTAAATGTCTGCCCTGCTAAAGCTGCACCGGTCAAATGTAAGTGCTTTGATTGTGAAGTGGAGATGTCCAAGACCAACAACGGCTCAGCCTCAAAGTGGTAGGCCACACAAGCTCACAGAATGGGACCGCCTAGTGCTGAAACGTGTAGCATGTAAAAATCGTCTGTCCTCGGTTGAAACACTCACTACCGAGTTCCAAACTGCCTCTGGAAGCAACGTCAGCACAATAACTGTTATTCGGGAGCTTCATGAAATGGGTATCCTGGCCGAGCAGCCACACACAAGCCCAAGATCACCATACGTAATGCCAAGTGTTGGCTGGACTGGTGTATAGCTCGCCGCCATTGGACTCTGGATCAGTGGAAATGCATTCTCTGGAGTGATGAATCACGCTTCACCATCTGGCAGTCCGATGGAAAAATCTGTGTTTGGTGGATGCCAGGAGAACGCTACCTGCCCCAATGCATAGTGCCAACTTTAAAGTTTGGTGGAGGAGGAATAATGGTCTGGGGCTGTTTTTCATGGTTTGGGATGAATTAGAACCCCGACTGCGAGCCAGGCCTAATCGCCTAATACCAGTGCCCTACCTCACTAATGCTCTTGTGGCTGAATGGAAGCAAATCCCCACAGCAATGTTCCAACATCTTGTGGAAAGCCTTCCCAGAAGAGTGGAGGCAGTTACAGCAGCAAAGGGGGATACCAACTCCATATTAATGCCCATGATTTTGGAATGAGACGTCCATTGAGCAGGTTCCACATATTTTTGGTCATGTAGTGTATGTTTTTAGAAGCGGAAAGACCATAATGGAGTCCTATAATGGTCTCCATTGGTCTGCAGCGGATCCTTAAGGTTAGACAGCTCAGGACCTCTGGGTGGGTGTAATGGATAATGACTACTTTATGTCTAATGTGTGGGAGATGCGATTCTATATTTTGCTTAACCATGCTGTTATCTAACGTGATGCAACTTATCTAAGGAGTGTTTCAGCAGCTATTTGATTGGGTCGACTGCTGTAGCATTCCAGAGAAACATGAACTCTAAAAGTAGCCCACTAGGTCAAATATTGGGACAAGATCAAGTATTCCCAGAAGCATGTTTTAATCAAATGTCTTTTCCTGCTTCTTCTTATTTTTCTTCTTCAATGAATTTGTACTCATTTGGGTGTGACTGCACTTTGTTTGAAAAGGCATCGACTTCTAAAGAGATGAGATTCAATAGGTTCTACAGGGCTGTGTAATGAGATCTCAATTAAGATAGGCTTGAGTGAATACGGCTCCAAGTGCTGAGCTACAGCTAACTCCCTCTTTGACTGTCTACGTCCGTCGGACAATGACGGGAGGCAATTTAAAAAAGCCTGGAACAATGCTTTAGGGGGGAAATAGCAGTAAACCAACTAACTGTATAAAAAGCCCTCCGAGGATGGTGTATATCTCACACAATACTTTTTATATCTACAGCTTCCTCTTATCCTCCATTACAGAAAATGTTCCACAAACTGCGCCAATACATGTTAAACGAGCCAGATTGTCGCCTAATCTCGCCTAATGTCAGTGTCAAACATTGTTGAACGGGTAGAAAATGGGTTACACTATCCCAGGTAGAAATATCTCTTTATGTGTCAACCAATTGCAATTTGTGAACAGAACTGGACAGCACTAGCATAGTTGATCAGGCAGTAGTGCTGCTAGTTCCAAAGCATTAACTGGACTATGTTATTTGAGCAAAGCCAATGTGAAATACAGTATTTCAGCCTGTTAACCATCAATCCAAATAAATAAATACATGAAAAATGCATATTAACCTAAGCTACTTACTTACTTAAATATTTGGGTTTAGCTCAGTGGGCTAAGGCATGAGGTGCACAGACGGGACAGGTTTGATACCCAGACAGTCACATCAACTCTGTCTTTCAGACAGCCTTGGGGTTAAGCTGAACATGTAGTGAATAGTAAGTATCAGGTCTACGAGTAGAAAAAGTCAAGTTTCTAGGTCCCTTAAATGTTTGATTACCTCATTTGAATTTTCTCTGCACTTGGCGAAAATGTGTCCATTTTCTCTGACATTTTGACTTGATGACAGACAGGAAAATGCTCTGTTACTTTTTAATGAGATTTAAACTAAAGGCCAGCCTGAGCTGAACGACAATGAAATCGCTTACATTTCTACCCCCTTTTGTTTGATCAATAACTGCAGGACAAAACAACAGAGTAGACATGCATCGACAGGTTAAATATCTGCACCCCACTAAAGTCTAGTCAGTCTTACTTTCTCATCTAAAATCCCATTCACAATTTAACGGATAGTGTGGTGCCCATTTTAGGACATTCTCACACCTCAGCATAACTCTCACTCTTCCCTAATTTAAGTATGAGGGCTGAGTGTCGAGCATCCATCCATTAATCACATTAGCCATCTCACCAACTCCCATGTTCCTAACTTCCCCCCTGTGTAAAACTCTACTATGGTAAAATATCCTCTCAGTGTTGACCAAGTAATTATAACTTAGTCTTAGAGGAACGGAGGACTCTGATTGCTCAGAGCATAATAAATTACACCATGGAGAATGACCCAGATCTGACATTTCTTTTAACATTAAACATGTGGCTTTAATCAGGGTTGAAATGTCAGTCTGGGGGTGAATACTATTGAATTTACTCAGGAGATATTTAAAAAAGAAATCTGATCCTTTGGGGTCTTACATGGGTTATCACTAATTTTGTCTGACTGAAACTCTATTGTGCTGTTATTAATTCAGATTTGGTCTTTCTGTCATCGAGACATATTTTTACAAGGAGGGGGTCACAAAATGTTCCTCTGCTGTTTTGTGTGACGCTGACAAAGTTCAGAAATGTCCGCCAGCTATGGTAAAAAGTGATGCGTCATCACGGCGGGCAGCTTGGTCCAGACACACAGTAACGCTGAATCACGACAGACATTTACTGTATCCAAAGGATGTGCAGCGTAGAGGCCTGAGGGGCTTACTGTACTCACCAAGGGCAGATGGTAAACAAATATTTGAAGACATTAGCATATTGTCACTTAGCGTTAGCCCAGTGATAAGCCAGGGGGTCTTGATTGTAGATTATCAGTCTACTAAAAATAGCCTCTGGGCACTTGCACATTCAGCATAACAGCTACAGTACAGGTTTACTTCAACAGTTGGATAAGGTGGAGTCTTTCATAGTGGTATGGACTAGGAGTTTTGTATGGAACCAGGGTATTGGGAGCATGTATTCAGGAAAAAAATATATAACAAATAAAACTGCATCAACTGAAAGTTATAGCCAACTCAAATGAATTGTTGATTGAAGCAGCCCTCTAGGTCTGCAAAAATAAAGAACGGGAGAAAGAACTCGCACAACTAATAACATTACATAAAAAAATATGAAATATCTCCAAACCTTCTCCCTACAGCACATGCTTGATTAGATTAGCTTGCTGACTCCACAGCTAAGGGACGGCTGTACAAGGCGGGGCGACAGCTTTGGCAGATAGGGGGAAGGGATTGGTGGGGAGTGTTAAGATTTTACATGCATAATTAAGTTTGTTTACCATGTCTACTTTGGGGTTCTGCATCTCTGCTTGATTGCTTTCAACAAGCCGTGCTAAGAAAGTCAAAAGTACCGATGTCTTTATAATTTGCATAATAGCTATGTTCTCTGAGTTCCTCTGAGGATTGTTTTTCCCTCCCTGCATTTCAAATTTTAGATGTTTTTAAATGTTTTTAGCTCAAATGTGTACCAACTCTGTGGAGTGGGAACAGACCTAATCCATTATACTGCACAGTGTATTAGTTAGTGAGTCTATCAATTATCCGGTAGACAGAACACTCTTGGAAATATAGCATAAGCAGACTGAAGCAAGGGACTGCTAGCCAAGGGACCGCTGTGGCCTGATTGGATTCTAGTCTTAGACATTTTTCAATGTTGGCTCTGAAAAAATCTGTGGTGTATTGCCATTGGAGATTTTGTCTTGTTCCCGGTTAGTCCCGGGGACGTTTTTAGGACATTCGTGTGACGTTGTGTCATTGTCCCCTGAAGTTCTCCTGAATGTTCTTGGGACCTTGTGTCATGGTCCCCTGGAGGTTTTTGTCAAGTGATGGTCCCAGATGTCCCAAACCAATATAAGTAAAGTAATGAAATGGTATGGGGGTTTTAAGGTACTATATAGTAGTTTTTCTTCAGAGTAGCTCAAAGTTACTTTGGAGTGCAAGGTGTAGGAATAGGCCTACAGGTGAAATCAGTACTGACGCAGCCATGAAGGTGTAGCTGGAAGATCGGAATGCTGTAAACCAAGAGCTTGTGAGTTCAAAAATCCAGTGTGAGGACATGTTAAATAATAATTACTGTATTAATAAACATACACAATGTAGTCATGTCTTTCAAATATGTAAGTTAAAAGCACTCTTTGTGTGTGTCCCTTGCATTGCCAAAAGACAAAGAGCTGTGACTGGATCAGTGGTTCACAAATCAGGGCCTTGATTTTTATTTTAATTTTTTATTGATGGGCTTGATCAGGGCCTTGATGGGCACAACATCCCAAGAAGTCCTAAGAACGTCTCTGGGACAAACTGGGAACTCGACAAAACCTCCAGGGGACCATGACACAACGTCCCACGAACGTCTGAAATACCTCCTCGTGGGATGTCCTCGGGACCAACCGATAACTAGACAAAAGCTTCAGGGGACCATGACATATTTAGTAGATGCTCTTATCCAGAGCAATTTACACTAGTGAGTGCATACATGTTCATATTTGTTTGTACTGGTCCCCCGTGGGAATCTAACACACAACCCTGGCTTTGCAAGTGCCATGCTCTACTAACTGAGCCACACGGAACACAACGTCTTGATGACTTTAGGCAACGATTTTGTGATGTCCCAGGGATGTCCTAACGACTCGTTATTGTTTGCTGGGTTCTTTAGATGATATTTGGTGTCTGAACTCCTCTGTGTATGAAGCACACTCAACAACGTGATAGTAAAAGGTTGAACATCTGTTCAAAACTTTTCTTTCAATATTTCTAACAAAAATCTCCCTGTGCTTTTGTTGTTTTCCTGATTTGCACGGTGTATTTCTTGGGCTGAGGTACCTCGAGTCAGACAGACTCCACAGAACAGAGTAATGAAGCAAGGGAAATGGAGCAGCCTGCAGCCACTGATAGTAAATGAGGCCCATTTAGACTACAATGTTTTCCATTGGCTGAGTCCCGGCCTTCTCCCCTTATCGTCTTCCGCCTCAAATCTAGAATCAGAGCATTTAATTTGATCCTCCCCGCACCAATTTCTGTTAAGGTTTCTGAACATGGCAGGGAACGTATATGCCAAATGCTATTTTCTAATTGTATGGAGGAGGACATCTAGAGCGACCCCCCCACCCCCCCACCCCCACCTCCCTACAGTAATCTGTAGATCCTGTAAATGTGGCTGCTTTTGACAATAATGAATGTTCACTCCATGCATTCCGCACTAATCACCATTTTTCCTGAGCCCCCTGCCTTTTCCAAATGTCCCAGACAATCAAAGGCAATCTTAATCAATCTACTAGTTGTATCTTTTTTCTCTCCACCTTCATGTGTTCCATATTAACGGATTTGACTGCAGCACCAGAGATCAGTTTTTACCAAATGAACAGCCATATTGGTTTTTCAGTAATAATAACTTTGGCCAGCTCACAGCAATGTTAATTCCCACATTATTTTATAAGCAAACCTTTGACATTGTTGATTCTATCATTTTGGTGGCTGTTCAGAGCTGATAAAGCCTTGGTGGAGAGCAATCTCTGTTGGATTCAATTGGAACCCGGTCAACTGGAAAGCTTACCCAGCAACTCAGGGATTTGCCAAAAGTAGTATTTCTCTGCATCACTCTGTAAACATACTGTAACTGGGAATCTGTTCAAAGTGTTTGGGAGAGGGGGAATATATTAGCATAAGACAATCATTCAGTAGAAGCAGAGTGAGATATCTGCTTGACTGCTAGCTCTTGGCTTAGGACTAACAGCTATTTGGAACGGGGTTGTTCGCACTCCAATCATTCATTTAATGCTTTGCTGCAGCAAAATGTTTTCTATTATGTCCATGCCAGAGCATGTGTAGGAGGATGAAAAGGGATTTTCAAAAACACAAGTCATATAATGAAGCGTTTATGATGCCTGTTTTTACGCTGTCGTTGTTCATCCTTTTATGCTATTACTGTAATCCTCTCTGGATCATCAAGTCTATGCTAATTGACTACACAGTCTCATTAGAATATGTCAAAAGTAGTAACGTTTAACCATTGTAGTTATAGATAGCTATGTCACACAATCTATGTAATGATTCAACAGATCTTCAAAGTCAGTCTTGAGAGAAAGTTGTCTTCTATCCTCGGGTTGGCCCTGGACCTAGTACACAGGCCATAGACCTCCTATACAGGGTTGGCCCTGGACCTAGTTCACAGGCCATATACCTCCTATACAGGGTTGGCCCTGGACCTAGTACACAGGCCATAGACCTCTTATACAGGGTTGGCCCTGGACCTAGTGTCACACCCTGATCTGTTTCACCTGTCTTTGTGCTTGTCTCCACCCCCCTCCAGGTGTCACCCATCTTCCCCATTACCCCAGTGTATTTATACCTGTGTTCTCTGTTTGTCTGTTGCCAGTTCGAATTGTCTTGTCAGATCTTACCAGAATGTTTTCCTGTCTCCCTGCTTTCTCAAGTTCTGTTTCCTAGTTTCCCCGGTTCTGACAATTCTGCCTGCCCTGACCCCAAGCCTGCCTGCTGTTCTGTACCGGCCTGACTTTGACCCGATTACGGACCTCTACCTGCCTTTGTCCTGTCTTTTGCCTGCCCCCTGTTTGGGTCCATAAACATCTGTGACTCTAGCTGTCTGCATCTGGGTCTTCTCCTGAGTTCTGATACATAGTACACAGGCCATAGACTTCCTATACAGGGTTGGCCCTGGACCTGCTGTAGTACACTGAACATAGACTTCCTATAAAGGGTTGGCCCTAGACCTATTATAGTACACAGAACATAAACTTCCTATGCAGGGTTGGCCCTAGACCTAGTACACAGGCTATAGACCAATCCATGAGGTCCAATCCACAGGATTGTGTCGACGCACAGATCCAGGGAAGGGTACCAATAACTTTATGCAGCATTGAAGGTCCCCAAGAAAACAATGGGCTGCATCATTCTTAAATGGAAGAAATTTGGAACCACTAAGACTCTTCCTAGAGCTGGCCGCCCGACCAAACTGAGCAATCGGGGAAGAAGGGCCTTGGCCAGGGAGGTGACCAAGAACCAAATGGTCACTCTGACTGAGCTCCAGAGTTCCTCTATGGAGATGGGAGAACTTCCCAGAAGGACAACCATCTATGCAGAACTCCACTCAGGCCTTTATGGTAGAGTGGCCAGACGGAAGCCACTCCTTAGTGAAAACCATATGACAGCCCGCTTGGAGTTTGCCAAAAGGCACCTAAAGGACTCTCAGACCATGTGAAACACAATTTTCTGGTCTGATGAAACCAAGATTGAACTCTCTGGTCTGAATTCCAAGTGTCACGTCTGGAGGAAACCTGGCACCATTCCTACGGTGAAGCATGGTGGTGGCAGCGTGTTTTTAGTGGCAGGGACTGGGAGACTAGTCAGATTCTAGGGAAAGATGAATGGCACAGCGTACAGGGAGATCTTTGATGAAAACCATCTCCAGAGTGCTTAGGACCTCAGACTGGTGTGAAGGTTCACCTTCTAACAGGAAAACGAACCTAAGCACACTGTCACGATCTCCTATAGTGACGGACCAAGGCGCAGCGAGGTATCCAGTATACATATTTTATTTTACGTAACTGGGAAAATAATGAACAAATGAAGATCGTAACACCGGTGTGGCTAAAAGTGCACACACCACTAAACATACTATTACAAACAATGACCCACAAAACCCCATTGAAAACCACAAGCATATATATAGTTCCCAATTATAGGTAACGACAATCAGCTGCCTCTAATTGGGAACCATTTCCCCAACATAGAAATACAAAACCTAGAACACAAAACCCTCCTAAACAAAAGACAAACTAAACACCAGCCTGCTAACCCAGGCCTGGACGTGACATTACCCCCAAAGCGCGGACTCCGACCGCGCCAAAAAGTCCATGGGGGTCCTCGGTGGTCTCTTTGTCCTAGGTGGCGGCTCTGGTGCCGGCCGTGCTGGCCGAGATCACGCACCGGAGGCCCGGGGCTAGAAGCTGGAACAGTTCGTACCAGGCTGGTATGACACCCTAGAAGCCTGGCACGAAGAACAGGCTGAGCAGGATTCGCAATGCGCACTGGGACTCGGGTGCACGGAGCAGGAACGGGCCATGCTGGACTCACGAAGCGCACTGGGACTCTGGTGCGAGGAGCAGGAACGGGCCGTGCTGGACTCACGATGCGCACTGGGACTCTGGTGCGGGGAGCAGGAACGGGCCGTGCTGGACTCACGATGCGCACTGGGACTCTGGTGCGGGGAGCAGGAACAGGCCGTGCTGGGCTCACGATGCGCACTGAGATCCTGGTGCGTGGAACAGGGACAGGACGTGCTGGGCCCATGACGCGCACAGGGATCCTGGAGCGTGAAACAGGGACAGGACGTGCTGGACCCACGACGTGCACAGGGATCCTGGTGCGTGGAACAGGGACAGGACGTGCTGGGCCCACGACGCGCACAGGGATCCTGGTGCGTGGAACAGGGACAGGACGTGCTAGACCCACGGCGCGGACAGGAGACCTGGATCGCAGAGCCGGCACCATCCTACCAGACTGCACATTCACCCTAGCCTCACAGATAAGGGAAGCTGGAATGTCGCGCACCGGGCTGTGGGCACGAACCAGAGACACCGCACGCAGAGCCGGCGCAGGATATCCTGGCCCGAAGAGGCGCACCGGAGACTAGGAGCGCTGAGCCAACACCCTCTTTCCTGGCTGCCAACTCCCCCTAGCACGGCAGATGCGAGGAGCTGGCAAGTCGCGCAACGGGCTGTGAACGCGCATTGGAGACACTGTGCGTTTCACCGCATAACACAGTGTCTTACCAGTGCGACGCTCCCTCCGGAAAGCGCGAGGAGTTGGCTCAGGTCTCCAAACTGCACCAGCCAAACTCCCCGTGTGCCCCCCCCCAATTGTTTTGGGGGGCTGCCTCTCGGGCTTCCTCGCCAGGCGTGTTCCAGTATATTTCTCCCGATCGGGTGTCCATACACCATACTTCTCCTCATAATATCGCCGCTCCGCCGCCGCTGCTTCCAGCTCCTCTTTAGGGCGGCGATACTCCCCAGGCTGGGTCCAGGGTCCCTCTCCATACAGTTCCTCCTCCCAGGTCCAGAACTCCCGGTTCTGTCGCTGCTTGGTCCTTTTTTGGTGGGTCATTCTGTCACGATCTCCTATAGTGACGGACCAAGAAGGCGCAGCGAGGTATCCAGTATACAGTGAGGGAAAAAAGTATTTGATCCCCTGCTGATTTTGTACGTTTGCCCACTGACAAAGAAATGATCAGTCTATAATTGTAATGGTAGATTTACTTGAACAGTGAGAGACAGAATAACAACAAAAAAATCCAGAAAAATGCATGTGAAAAATGTTATAAATGGAATTGCATTTTAATGAGGGAAATAAGTATTTGACCCCCTCTCAATCAGAAAGATTTCTGGCTCCCAGGTGTCTTTTATACAGGTAACGAGCTGAGATTAGGAGCACACTCTTAAAGGGAGTGCTCCTAATCTCAGTTTGTTACCTGTATAAAAGACACCTGTCCACAGAAGCAATCAATCAATCAGATTCCAAACTCTCCACCATGGCCAAGACCAAAGAGCTCTCCAAGGATGTCAGGGACAAGATTGTAGACCTACACAAGGCTGGAATGGGCTACAAGACCATCGCCAAGCAGCTTGGTGAGAAGGTGACAACAGTTAGTGCGATTATTCGCAAATGGAAAAAACACAAAAGAACTGTCAATCTCCCTCGGCCTGGGGCTCCATGCAAGATCTCACCTTGTGGAGTTGCAATGATCATGAGAACGGTGAGGAATCAGCCCAGAAGTACACGGGAGGATCTTGTCAATGATCTCAAGGCAGCTGGGACCATAGTCACCAAGAAAACAATTGGTAATACACTACGCCGTGAAGGACTGAAATCCTGCAGCGCCCGCAAGGTCCCCCTGCTCAAGAAAGCACATATACATGGCCGTCTGAAGTTTGCCAATGAACATCTGAATGATTCAGAGGACATCTGGGTGAAAGTGTTGTGTTCAGATGAGACCAAAATGGAGCTCTTTGGCATCAACTCAACTCGCCGTGTTTGGAGGAGGAGGAATGCTGCCTATGACCCCAAGAACGCCATGCCCACCGTCAAACATGGAGGTGGAAACATTATGCTTTGGGGGTGTTTTTCTGCTAAGGGGACAGGACAACTTCACCGCATCAAAGGGACGATGGATGGGGCCATGTACAGTCAAATCTTGGGTGAGAACCTCCTTCCCTCAGCCAGGGCATTGAAAATGGGTCATGGATGGGTATTCCAGCATGACAACGACCCAAAACACACGGCCAAGGCAACAATGGAGTGGCTCAAGAAGAAGCACATTAAGGTCCTGGAGTGGCCTAGCCAGTCTCCAGACCTTAATCCCATAGAAAATCTGTGGAGGGAGCTGACGGTTCGAGTTGCCAAACGTCAGCCTCAAAACCTTAATGACTTGGAGAAGATCTGCAAAGAGGAGTGGGACAAAATCCCTCCTGAGATGTGTGCTAACCTGGTGGCCAACTGTAAGAAATGTCTGACCTCTGTGATTGCCAACAAGGGTTTTGCCACCAAGTACTAAGTCATGTTTTGCAGAAGGGTCAAATACTTATTTCCCTCATTAAAATGCAATTCCATTTATAACATTTTTCACATTTCTGTATTTTTTTGTTGTTATTCTGTCTCTCACTGTTCAAATAAACCTACCATTAAAATTATAGACTGATCATTTCTTTGTCAGTGGGCAAATGTACAAAATCAGCAGGGGATCAAATACTTTTTTCCCTCTCTGTACATATTTTATTTTACGTAACTGGGAAAATAATGCACAAACGAAGATCGTAACACCGGTGTGGCTAAAAGTGCACACACTACTAAACATACTATTACAAACAATGACCTATACATATATATGGTTCCCAATTAGAGGTAACGACAATCAGCTGCCTCTAATTGGGAAACATTTCCCCAACATAGAAATACAAAACCTAGAACACAAAACCCTCCTAAACAAAAGACAAACTAAACACACAGCCTGCGAACCCAGGCCTGGACGTGACACACACAGCCAAGACAACGCATTAGTGGCTTCAGGACAAGTCTCTGAATGTCTGAATGTCCAGCCAGGACTTGAATGTGATCTAACATCTCTGGAGAGACCTGAAAATAGCTGTGCAGCGACGCTCCCCATCCAACCTGACAGAGCTTGAGAGGATCTGCAGAGAAGAATGGGAGAAACTCTCCAAATACATGTGTGCCAAGCTTGTTGCGTCATACCCAAGAAGACTTGAGACTGTAATCGTTGCAACAAAGTTCTGAGGAAAGGTTCTGAACGCTTGTGTAAATGTGATATTTCCGTTTGTCATGTTTAATACATTTGCAAAAATGTCTAAAACCCTGTTTTTCCTTTGCCATTGTGGAGTATGGTTCCTAGATTGATGAGGGGAAAAAACGATTGAATACATTTTAGAATAAGGCTGTAATGTAACAAAATGTGAAAAAAGTCAAGGAGATTGAATACTTTCCGAATGCACTGTAAATACAGTATCTGTGAATTTAGCATTGTTTTGGTGGAAATAGGCACCAAAGCACATTGAATAAGTACTGTTCCTCAAAAAAAGATGTAAAACTCACACAGTCAGGGTCGTTCAATCATAACAATGGACTTCTTTCGAGCTTTGTTCAATTTATTTGTATTACCTGGGGAGTTGGTGTGTCTGCACCTGTGATTGGAGACAGGTGTTCTTGGTTGCACTTGTAGTGTTACTTTGAAAAACATTGTGGCACTAGATGCAATACATTAATCAGAATACATTAATCCGAATACATTAATCCGAATACAGTAATCAGAATACAGTAATCAGAATACATTAATCAGAAATACGCTTTGTCCCATGGATCCTATTCTGTATTTTCTATTTTCTGACCTTCGATATTGAACACTGTATTGTTGAGAAAAAGCTTGTAAGTAAGCATTTCACTGTACTGTTGACACCTGTTGTATCCTGTGCATGCAACAAATAGACTTTGATATGGCGTTGTCCCAATCTATTCTTGAATAGAGAGTATGTATCTATACCTAATCTTTTCTATATGAAGTGCTTTTTGCTTTGACCATCAGTCTAGCTAATGTGAACAAGCAGCAATGTTTTATTGGAACATTTGTCCCGTTCTGTAAGGGGTCAGTGACTTCCTGGATTACTTGTAGCCTATGAAATCCCTCTGACATACTTTTCTAAAGGTAGCTTCAGAAGAGGAGCTAAGTTTAGGTACAATATTTGTTACTATCTGCAAACTGACGTCCGGCTCTACAAAGTAAACCTTTATTAAGACCCTGGGGACAACCATGTGCCTGAAAAAACAACAACATTCTGCTGAAAGTGATTTGTAATCATGTCACAATCATTAGGTTTAAAATATCTGTTTGTTAGAACAGATTCACAATCCAACCGTTGGAACATATTGGAATATCTTTCCAGGCATAACATATACAGTACGCAGCATTCAAAATCAGAACACAGCATATGCAGGCGTGTGAATTCTGGCTGTTTTGACACTTATTTGCATAACATTTGAATGATGAGACTTATGGTAATTCGGCAGCCTGTTTGATGTGTCTGAGGACACAGTTTAAAATGAGAGAGAGTGAAGCAGAGAATGTGAGAGTGGAGCGCTTAGTCCCCAAAAGCAACGGCATAATCATCCAAAGGATGACCTCCTCAGTCCAAACAGATGGCTCTCACATGCTGCCAGCCAGAGAGACAGGAGGCAGAGGAATATCTGAGTGCGATATTCAAGATATTCAAGGTAAAATCTTGGGGGCGTTGGGGTGTGAACAAAAGTCCAAACATTGCTTTTGTTGTAGATTTAGTATGGGGAATAACGGATAATGTTGTAGTGTATGTGTGTTTGTTTTTGTTTGTTTATTTGTTTGTGTGTGTATGTGTGTGTGTGTGTGTGTGTGTGTGTGTGTGTGTGTCCATATTCAGTAAATATCATTGTGCAAACTATTGGTCAGGCTGATTGGTAGTCAAGGAGTGTACTAGCTACTTGTGTGTAATCAAGTGCCGGCCACTGGGTCCTTTACCAATAAGGAGTCTTATTGGTATAGGACCCACTATCTTCTATTTCCCTATCTCCTACTTAGTCCACCCTATGGGCCCTGGTCAAAAGTAGTGCACTTAGTAGGGAATGGGGGGTCATTGGGGACGCAATCAAGTTCTGCCATGTCCATGCTGGATTAGTAATGGCCTGTTTTGGACTCATAACTTGATGGGATTCATTGGTACATGATAGAACCACAGCAGTCAATCCACAGAACTTGTGTCACCGCCCCTACTCAGTTACCATGGTAACAATGTAAGGGCAAGCACTTAACTTTAACACTGGACTGAAGTCGGGCAGCGGCTGAGCAAAATTACCCCCTACCTACTGCTACAGTATTTGGTAGATTAGTTGTTTCTCATTATTCAAGATTAGTACAATGTCAGGTAGGAAATGAACACATCTCATTTGGATCCCTAATCCTGACCCTCAAGCTGAGAGAAATTTGACTGAATTTGCCTTGATACAGTCCTTCTGAGGACTATAGTTGTGGGCACGTCTTCCACATTATAAGGATTGATAACATAAACAGTTTGGTTAGCCAACAAACAACATCCAAGCTGAGGATACTGAATTTGCCTGGATACGATTTGGTAGTCATTTTGCCTGAGGTTAATTCAATTACCAGGTTATACATCAGTGGGAGGTAAAGACCATTCAAGTCACCTTTTGATGTCTTATTTCCTGACTTCATCAACCTTTATGCTTTTTCTTATGAATTGTTAATGAAGCATCAACCAGTATGTGTTTATGAAGACCTTATGAATGCTCTATGAAGGCTGCATAAGTAGTTGTTCATATCAAGTATGACCAAAAACTAAGAAACATAATTTATAAAGATATAAAGAAATGTGGGGAATAAAAAAAAAAAAGGTATGCACTCACTACTGTAAGTCTCACTGAGTAAGAATGTCTGCTAAAGACTAAAATGTAAATGTATCCAAAACTGGTCGCAAAGCCACCTGATTACAATAATGATAATAGCCAGCATAATGGTTATGGAAGTCTTACAGTGTCACAAAGAGTAGACACTTTGTTCTCTGGAACAGAGACCCTTTGTTCCATATCTGTGTGCATCCCAAATGGAACCCTATTGCCTATATAGTGCACAACTTTTGACCAGGGCCTATAGGTCTCTGGTTAAAAGTAGTGCGCTGTGTCGGGAATAAGGTCCCATTTGGGACGCGTGCCTTATCTCACCATTAATCTAGTGGAATTTTAAAAAGAAAGCTCATTAAAGGTCCAGATGGGAAAAATAAGAAAAAAACTGCTCTCTTCCTGAAATGGAAATCTGGGTTTAGAGGAAAGTTCCTCATTCCAGATGACATCCCAGACGCATCATTACAAAATGTCGTTAAGTATTCCATTCCTGCGGGAGGTGATTAATAGGACCACACAGATAAAAGGCAACTTAACATTAAACCTCAGATTATGTTTCTGTGTCAAGGAAAGAAGGTCACCAAACCAACCAAGAGGGACCCTTGGAGAATGCTTTACTATATGAGATTGCTGTGTTGGTGTCATTGCAGCAGCAGCGGTCTGTGTGTGTGTGTGTCTGTGTCTGAGATTGCTGTGTTGGTGTCATTGCAGCAGCAGCGGTCTGTGTGTGTGTGTCTGAGATTGCTGTGTTGGTGTCATTGCAGCAGCAGCGGTCTGTGTGTGTGTGTGTCTGTGTGTCTGAGATTGCTGTGTTGGTGTCATTGCAGCAGCAGCGGTCTGTGTGTGTTTGTGTGTTTGTGTCTGTGTGTGTGTGCGTGTGTGTCTGTGTGTGCGTGTGTGTGCGTGCATGTGTGTGTGTGAGTGTGTGAGTGAGTGAATGAGTGTGTGTGTGTATTGCTGTTTTGGTGTTATCGCAGGCAGCATAGCCACACTGTGTTCTAATTATAGAAGCATGTACAGTACAATGATGCTGGAAGGCGTCACGGTTAAGATGGGAGACCTGCTAATTTTCTATAAGGTTGTCAGTTGTAATTGGTGATGGTGAGGCTAAGCTATAATGTACAGTACAATGCAATCAAACTCTGCAGATTAGACTGTATCGGGGATATAACATTACTTACACAGTGCTATAGTGAGCTGTGATTAAATACGTTGAACGGGTGGTTGAATTTATAGAATGAATTTTTTGTGCGGTTGATATTGAACAGAAAATATATACACAATATGCACACTATGTACACTATTTACACAATGTACACTATGCACACTATATACACTATATACAGAATGTACACTATGTACACAATACACACTATGTACACTATATACACTATATACACTATGTACACAATATACATTATGTACACGATATACATTATATACACTATATACACTATGTACACTATGTACACTATGTACACCATATACACTATGTACACCTAAAAAGCTATATGCACTATGTACACTATGTACACGAATTACACTATGCACACTATATACACTATGTACACTGTGTACACTATATACACGATGTACACTATGCACACTATATACACTATGCACACTATGTACACTATGTACACTATGCACACTATGTACACGATGTACACTATGTACACTATGTACGCTATATACACTTGTACACAATGTACACCATGTACACTATGTACACTATATACACTATGTACACTACATACACTATGTACACTATGCACACTATGTACCCTATGTACACTATGCACACTATGTACACTATATACACGATGTACACTATGTACACTATGTACGCTATATACACTTGTACACAATGTACACCATGTACACTATGTACACTATATACACTATGTACACTACATACACTATGTACACTATGCACACTATGTACCCTATGTACACTATGCACACTATGTACACTATATACACTATTCACACTATATACATGATGCACATTATATACACAATATACACTAGGTACACTATATACACTATGTACACTTTGTACACTATATATACTATGTACACTATGCACACTATGTACACTATGTACACTATGCACATAATATACACTATGCACACTATGTACAATATGTACACTATATACACTATTCATACTATATACACTATACATGCAATGTACACTATGTACACCATGTACACTATATACAGTATGTACACTATGTACACTGTACACACTATGCACACTATGTACACTATAGCTGAAACCAACTCTTTGGCCTGAATGGCAAGCGTCACATCTGGATTAAACCTGGCACCATCCCTACGGTGATGCATGGTGGTAGCAGCATATTTTGTGGGGATGTTTTTCAAATTTCTAATTTCAGTTGCAGTTCATATAGGGAAATCAGTCATTTAAAATAAATAAAGTAGGCCCTAATCTATGAATTTCACATGACTGGGAATACAGATGTGCATCTGTTGGTCACAGATACCTTAAAAAAAGGTAGGGGTGTGGATAAGAAAACCAGTCAGTATCTGTTGTGACCACCATTTTCCACATGCAGCGCCACACATCTTCTTCACATAGAGTTGATCAAGCTGTTGATTGTGGCCTGTGGAAGGTTGTTGGACTCTTCTTCAATGGCTGCTCGAAGTTGCTTGATATTGTCGGGAACTGTAAAATGCTGTCATACACATTGATCTAGATTATCCTAAACATGCTCAATGGGTGACATGTCTGGTGAGTATGCAGGCCACGCCGATTGCATGCTCCCTCAAAACTTGAGACATCTGTGGCATTGTGTTGTGTGACAAAACATTTTAGAGTGGCCTTTTATTGTCCCCAGCACAAGGTGCACCTGTGTAATGATCATGCTGTTTAATCAGCTTCTTGACATGCCACACCTCAGGTGGATGGATTATCTTGGCAAAGGAGAAATGCTCACTAACAGGGATGTAAACAAATTTGTGCACAACATTTGAGAGAAATAAGCTTTTTGTGCATATGGAAAATATTGGGGATCTTTTATTTCAGCTTATGAAACATGAGACCAACCCTTTAGATGTTGCATTTATATTTTTGTTCAGTGTACAATTATTCCATTATACTAGGCTGCACTGCAGATGTTCCAATGGTTACTATGTACATTATATGGGGATATACCATTCAGGGCAGGTAGTGTTTTTCATCCAGTGCCAGTCAGGTTCTCACAGATTCATAGCTCCTAGGGTGACGTGGCAACACTGGAGAGGTTGTCTTCTGGAGGAGGCAATTGATTCCTGACACAGGGGCATATGTCACAATCACCAGCGACAAGAGAGAAGACGCTAGAGTTAAAAATTCCATGTGAGGGAAATAAAATACACACTAGGCCTACCAACGTCACAAGGTAATTCCCCCTGTCACAAGGTGATTTATTTTTTATGTAGCCCTTTCCTGTAGTCAAATTACCTAGTGGCTTCATAGGTGGGCTGTTATTAATATTTGTTATAATTTCTATATCAATAAAAAGATCATACAGATAAATGCACAGCAGAACATCATGATAAACAAAGTATTTTGTGTTGTATATAAAGCGTAATATTGGGATTCAAAGTCAAATTTGAATATATTTCCACCTTATGTCTGACATGGTACAGGTGTCTTCTTTTATTGTTGTTGCCCATAACCATGTGTGTGAGATATATACTTTTGTTGCTAAGTAGATGTGTTTAAGACTACCAGGAAGAAATTGTCAACCCTGCTACATTCATGTGGTGCAAGAAAATTTGCAGCAACAAAAGATCCTGCATCCGTAGGCCTATATAGTGGAGCTGCTTACCTACAAATCCGATAACTACCTGCTACATGCTGTTTAATGTCTTTCACGTCCCTGTCCTTTATACCTACATGTTTCTAATTACGGGCTCAACACGCTATGTTCATCATGATGTGCTGCTGTGCATTTATCTGTATAATCTAATCGCTCAGCTCTCATCCCGCCATCACAGCTAATCTCCGCGGACCAGTGCAGGATAATCAATATGCCTGGGAGCCAAAAATAAGAGTCTGGCCTCTCCTGGGAGGAGAGCTCTTTGTGTGAGTGAGTGTCTGCATACAAATGGCACCCTATTCCCTACACCCTTTTCCCTATAGGCCCTGGTCAAAAGTAGTGCAATATGTAGGGTATAGCATGCCATTTAGGAGGCAGGGTGAACCTTGTGAGAAAAAAGACTTCACAGCATCCTAGGCTGTAGTTGGAGTTTGCCAAGTGGGCTGAAACCAACTCTTTGGCCTGAATGGCAAGCGTCACGTTTGGAGGAAACCTGGCACCATACCTACGGTGATGCATGGTGGTGGCAGCATAATTTTTGGGGGATGTTTTTCAGCTGCAGAGACTTGGAGGCTAGTCAGGATCGAGGGAAAGATGAATATAGAAAAGTACAGAGAGATCCTTGATGAAAACCTGCTCCAGAGCGCTCAGGACCTCAGACTGAGGTGAAGGTTCCCCTTCAAACAGGAAAACGACCCTAAGCACACAGCCAAGGCAACGCAGGAGTGTCTCTGAGTGCCCTTGAGTGGCCCAGCCAAAGCCAGGACTTAAACCCGATCTAACATCACAAGCTTGCTAGCTAGCTAGTTGGTCCAATGTTAAGCTAACTCTCTGAAGTTCAAAGACAGTTCCTTCATAGATGCGACTCCTCCATAGGTATAATTCTGTGTGCCTAATTCAGATAATGCATGTGATAACAACAAAATGGCCATCGCTTCAAGCGATGCTAAACAACCAACCGGTCTATATACTGCACTACTTTTGACCAGGGCCCATAGGGTTCTGGTCAAAAGTAGCACACTATGTACAGTGTAATAAGGTGACATTTGCGATGCAGACATGGAAAATATGAGGGCTCTGAGATTTGAAAAAAGAGCCCCTAACGCTGAAGATGTTATTTGTTTCAGATATATCTTGCCACCAGACACTTTTTGCACACACACATTCTTCCTCCTGATGTCATTCTCTCTGTTGTTTGTCTGCAGTAATCTACTCCCCCCAAGCAGATAGGGTTTATAGAGTTTATTCCCGTGTTATTCCCAGGCAGCCCCCTGACTCTCAGCCATAAGCACTTTCTGTTTCTCTTTCTGTAGGTATTGTCTGATGTGCTGCTGCATGGGGTTTGTACAGACTACTGTGTGAGCGGAAAGGCTGGTCAAGGCTTCATACGGTGAACGGTATCCGAGGCTGTCCTAATATGGACACCATAGTAGAATGTCGATTTTTTTTTACACCTAGGAAACCTAGCTAATTTCAGAGCAAAATGTTTGTCAGGCACAGATTGATGGTTGTGGAGGTGTGTGTGTGTGTGTGGCTGTGGGTTGATGGCGATACTAGGTAATCTTTCACAATTACACATTCTTCCAGAATTACAAAGACACAAAATCAGTACAGTGTTACTCCTCTGTGGATCTGGCAAAGCTGCAATTTTGTTACAAAATGTAATCAAAGTTTTCTTTGTAGAGCTTAGATTGGGCAGGAACAAAAATGACCTGGCTGCGGAACAAACAGAAAGAAACACATAATACTCAAAATCTTTGATGAAATGAGTGTCTGACGCTGACGGAGAGAGGCATGAGAGGAAAATCATTTCCCCAACAACTGGGAAAAGATCCACAACCTCCCTTTTACATTTCCTTATCAGCATTCGCAAGCGTCAAACTGAAACGCTACAAATGACACATTTACAAAGAGATAGGAATACATTAAACGGGCTGCTGACTGGGTGGCTTTGAGAGAATTCATTCCTTTCATGTGTCACCATTGCGTTGTGATGGGAGTCCATGCTTTGCTGTGTATTAATGATGAGAAAATGGACATGAAAGGTCCAATTTTAACAGTTCCGTCAATAATTTTGTCCCTCAACATGAGCATTGTTTGCTGCCAATTTTCCTTCTGATTACAACTGTGCAATGATGTCTCTGATCTTATTCTCTTCTACTTAGCCTTTCAAAAGAGAAGTGTTATGCTTAGACAGAACAAATTGTTGTTGTTTTCTCCACAAGCAGAACCAAAGCAGATTCATTATAGAATGTTCTGGGTATTCTGTTCTAAGTATTCTAACTTATGATTGCCCTCTGACCGCTGCTTAGCAACCATACAGCGATGTTTCTTTGTCTGCATGGCAAAAAGGATGTTTAAAATAACGAATATATATAGCCTGGTTATTTAGGTTTGCAAGTATCACTTTAGTTTCATTTAAGCTTACTTTGCTTTTCAAGGTACCAAATTATTCCCACGAACCTGCAGGAAGCAACCTCAGTGCTTTTCCTATTTGGAGCCTAGTTTTTTGGTGTCAAAATTTGCCATTCATTTCTCCTCTCTACACTGTAGACAGAGCACTTTGTTTGGCTTGGATGGCTGAGACTTTGGCTGTCCTGTACAGTGCCACTATCTGTGAGATCTAATGTCCAGATTCCCTGAGCTATCAGGCTCTTTGAGACCTAGCACAATGGACAGCTTCAACCTGGCCCTTGGCTTATCAGACAGAAGAATGGAGGAGTCACTCTGGATGTTGTGGCTGAAAACTCCCTGAAGGCTTCCATTCATGCGTTGAATAACCAGCTAGAAGTGTGTAGTCACAGTTTATTGACCTCCTGCTAGGATGTGAAACCTGGTTTTCCATTCATTTCCACAAGACATCTGGAGGATGTGTATTACCTGAAATGTGTTCCTCGTGTACCAGCCGTGAGAATGCATGGCAGTCTATGTATACCTCACTCGATTTCAGTAAAGCAAAAGAATGGCAAAGGTATGGTACAGAAATACTTTTTTTTTTAGATACAGTATGTCAGTAAATGTGTGAATACTGGACAGCAGTGATCAGTTTTATTACAAGTCCCGAACAGTAATTCTGATTACAATGTAAAATAGCCTTCTGAGTGACTAAAATATTCCCCATAATATTTTGGGGGTATATAAATGCTCAACATGAAAATTAAATGGCTAACTACCAGGAAGTTTGAAAAGACATGCTGAGTGGGCGGGGAGCTTATATTCATGAGCTCGCTTTGACTGACAGCTCTTTGAAACGCCTATGTCAAGAAACTTGGATACAGTGAGCAGTGTTGCAGTAAAATCATCTCAAGCAAATATGGTGATACACAAAGCAACTCAAACAACATTGAAATTCCATTAATGATTTTAATGCTGTTTGGCATGTGTCTTGTGATTTGGTTCACAGTAGCACTGACAACTTGACAACGGCGTCAGAGTTTTGAACGGCCCTTCCCTCTCTTTTGTTCCATGCTGGCTGAAGACCTAGCTAACCAGTAACTAGCTAACCAGACACAGATGAAGACCTAGCTAGCTAGTAATTAGCTAACCAGACACAGATGAAGACCTAGCTAGCTAGTAACTAGCTAACCAGACACAGATGAAGACCTAGCTAGCTAGTAACTAGCTAACCAGACACAGATGAAGACCTAGCTAGCTAGTAACAAGCTAACGAGACACAGATGAAGACCTTCCTAGCTAGTAACTAGCTAACCAGACACAGATGAAGACCTAGCTAGCCAGTAACTAGCTAACACCAGACACAGATGAAGACCTAGCTAGCTAGTAACTAGCTAACCAGACACAGATGAAGACCTAGCTAGCCAGTAACTAGCTAACACCAGACACAGATGAAGACCTAGGTAGCCAGTAACTAGCTAACCAGACACAGATGAAGACCTAGGTAGCCAGTAACTAGCTAACACCAGACACAGATGAAGACCTAGCTAGCCAGTAACTAGCTAACCAGACACAGATGAAGACCTAAGTAGCCAGTAACTAGCTAACACCAGACACAGATGAAAGGGGAGACATAGATATCTTTGCCATAGTGTAAACTTTTTATTCTATTTTCTGACACCCTATAGTCAAATGTTGGCACCAGTAGAGTAGCTATCTATATAACCCACGCCCCTCCGCAAACACGCCTTCTCCAATGTTGGTTACAAGTCGGTACTTATTTAAATTAGGTAAGACAATATCATGTTACCATTGGTGTATTCAAATTAAAGATAGGTTGATGTCACCCTATCCTCTCAATACCCCCCCCCTCCTGAATCCAAGTTTGACATGGGGGAGGGGACCAGTAACTTTATGATCAATGTAGCAGCAACAGTGATTTTTCATACTTTGGTCATCATACTTTGATCTGGTTTCATCCAAATGTAATCCAATTTCATTAAAAACATGAGTTTGACTGTTCATTTAAATGTAAATAATGTGAATGGCAGATTCTTCAAATGTTTTTCAAACACGACTCTGGAAACTAATCCAAAAATACCGAAACGTACATCTAAGATTAATTCCCTTCTATCTTTTTCATTGATCTTTGAAATTATTCCGCCTGAGTGAAATGTATTGCTCCTCGGACGTTGAACTTTCCCCCATGTCTTGGAACTTTCAGCCTTCCTATTGTGATGCAGGAAAATCAAGGAGACTTTACATCCTTTTATGGGAATCAATCAAAACATCTCTAAATTAAGCACAAAATAATAGAACAATCCGAAATCCCTCATGCCATTTCAGTGGGGTGGATGGTGAAGAAGGGACGATTGTTGAGAAAGTGTCTGAAATCCTATCATTCTTATAAAGAAAAAATGTATTTGCTTCAGACGTGCTCTGCCCCATGCTTCTGCCCTAAGACGTGAGCGGCCCTTCATTCCTCACATCTGATCTTATCATTTTTCTCAGCCAAACCAATGCCCAGCTAGTCCTCATATCTGTACTTCGACCCAAAGACATGCTGTACCATGTTATATGTGGCAGAAATATAAAGGTTCTGATTCTAAAATAGACAAATTGGCAGAGATTATAGTATCAACAGTGTAATGCGCTCTTTTATCATTGGCTCTGCAATCATGGCTAAGCAGTGAATGACAGATGAACACTAACATCAATGCTGTGTAACCATTAATGACTCAATCAATAGAGCCAATGGTGATTATGACTAGGCGTAACATTTAATGTTAGCTATTAATGTGAGCTTTTGTATTGCTATTGACATGACCAGAGCCCTCATCAAAAGTAGTTCCCTGTAGAGGATAGGGTGCCATTCGGGATGCAGCCCAAAGCTCCCCTCTGTATTCTATCCTATCAGCTTCAGCCAGACAGCTGTGTGTGGACCATTTCACTCAGGATGCTTAGGACACCTGCCAATGCCAGTTAGTAGCCAGTGGATCTGTTGTTTGCATGAGCTTACCAAGGATACTGATTTGTGTCAACAGGCCCATTAAAACACATTCAGTGGCAAAAAAGCTCAGTAAATTACATGGTTTTCTTCAGTAAGGTATCACTTAAAAAGGGATTTGGGTTTCTTTTGTCACATATTAGGGCTAGGATTTTTATTGAGAGACGAGGCATACATGATTTCCAAGGATGCCTTTGGATGCCTTTGGACAAGGCCTAGCAAATTAGCATTTCTAAGGAGGGGGTAAGGCTAAAGAGGATTCTTTAAACTCTAATTCTCCTGTTGTTTTCTCCCAAAGGTCAGTGCATAGGAAATGGTGGCAAATTGCTTGAGGCCTGACCTTCCCGTCCTCTGGGAAACCATCTGAGTAATTCCCATGAGCATGTGAAGAGTTTATTTAGAAAACGCTATATCCACAAATTGTTCACATTTGTGTTTTTTAATCAGAAATGATTGGTTATGGGTACCTTCATGTGTATGTAAAATATTACTGTTTTTTAATTAATAGATTTTAGATGTGTATGAAAATGTGTTTTTCTGCACAAAAAATGGAATGGAATGTTCGTATCCTGTATATTTGACTGTGGTATGTGGTTGTCTCACCTAGCTATCTTAAGATGAATGCAAGTCACTTTGGATATGAGCATCTGTTAACAGACTACAATATCAAATGAAAAATGTTTTACATACAGATCTCATATTACTGTACTGAATTATTAAAAAAATAGTTACATTGATGTCACGTATCATTTGTACAGTTCTTTATATATATACATATATATATATATATTTTTTTAATATATATTATTTGTTACATTTAGCTATGTAAAACCTAGCAGTACTACTTATTTACCTGAGAGTGCGGCGGATATACACTCAGCAGAAATGTATTAGGTACTCCCATCGGGTCAGGCCCCCCTTTGTCTCCAGAACACCCTGAATTCTTTGGTGAATGGAAATGTTGCTCAATTGGTATCAAGAAACCTAACGTATGCCAGGAAAACATTCCCTATACCATTACATCACTGCCACCAGCCTGTACCGTTGACACCAGGCAGGATGGGGCCATGGACTCATGCTGCTTACACTGCTTACGCCAAATCCTGCAATCAGTATGACGCAACAGGATCCGGGATTTGTCAGACCAGTCAATGTTATTCCACTCCTCAGTTGTCCAGTGTTGTTGATCGCGTGCCAACTGGAGCAGCTTCTTCTTGTTTTTAGCTGATAGGAGTGGAACACGGTGTAGTCGTCTGCTGCAATAGCCCACTGGCACGCCTGGCACTGACAATCATACCACGCTCAAAGTTGCTTAGGTCACTCGCTTTGCACATTCTAATGTTCAAACGAACAGTAGCTGAATGCCTTGATGCCTGTCTGCCTGCTTTATGCAGCAAGCCATGGCCATGTAACTCTGTAGGAGAAAACCATTTTCGTGAACGGGGTGGTGTACCTAATATATTGGGCACTGAGTGTTTTGTATTTAGCAAAAAAACATGATTATTTGTCTCTCGGAAATGACATCATCAAGTCATAGATTTTAAACAAATACATGTCTGTCATTGAACAAAGCCCATACCATGATTAGATAGCAAAAACACACACCAATCTCCTTTGTAATTTGTCGTTTGCATGAGCTTACCAAGGATACTGATTTGTGTCAACAGGCCCATTAAAACACATTTTGAGGTATCAGTGGCGAAAAAGCTCAGTAAATTACATGGTTTTCTTCAGTAAGGTATCACTTAAAAAGGGATTTGGGTTTCTTTTGTCACATATTAGGGCTAGGATTTTTGTTGAGAGACGAGGCATACAGGATTTCCAAGGATGCCTTTGGATGCCTTTGGACAAGGCCTAGCAAATTAGCATTTCTAAGGAGGGGTAAGGCTAAAGAGGATTTAAACAATAAAGGCTAATTTACAAACTTTTCTGAAAATGGATATATAGCATTTTAGAATTAAACTCTTCAGGTCCTCCATGGTACCGCTGGTGTTAACCTGAGTCCCAGATCTGTGCGTGCTGTCTTGCCAACTCCATTGCTGTCATTGTGAGAGTTGTTAAGGCAGTACACAAAGATCTGGGATTCAGGCTAGGTATCTGTTATAAGAGTATAGGGTTGTGTTTTATGAGTTAACTGTTCTGGGCTACATTCCATAATACCTTCAAAAAGAGGCCTTAATACAAAGGGTGATATTCAGAGTTGCAGTAGATTTGCAGTAGCTGTGATTCTTTTCTCAAAATAAATAAATTACCGCTCCGAGCAGTGTCTGCAAGTGTCCAGAAATAATTAGTACATTGATGGGAATTGAGGCATTCATAATGCTTTCAGGTACAAGCCCTATGATCTGATGTTGTTGTCTTCTCTCTCATTCATATTCAAGACAGAGCACAGACACTTTCAGATGAAGTTAATTCAGAATTACACACTGGCGAGCCCAGCTTCAAGGCCTGTGTCATCTTACTGATCCCAACTAAGCTGAATTGTGCTAGGAATGACGCAGAGGAAGGTTTTTGTACTGTGAAGATAAATGGCCATGGAGTTTGTATAAATCTGTGTAAGTCAATTTCACAGTGAAACTGGGACACAAAGAAAAGATTGGAAGATCAGAATGCTTTGACCCAAG
This sequence comes from Brachymystax lenok tsinlingensis, assembly GCA_030435695.1. NCBI lineage: Eukaryota > Metazoa > Chordata > Actinopteri > Salmoniformes > Salmonidae > Brachymystax > Brachymystax lenok. The sequence goes on from CM059795.1 coordinate 12,984,825, forward strand.
AAGTTGAGTTCAAATCCCAGGTGAGGAATTGTTGAATAATAATTACTGTATAAATAACATACACAATGTAATCATGTATGTCAAATATGTAAGTTGAAAACCCTGTACAGTATGTTAAAAACACAGTTTTTGTGGGTGTCCTTAACATTGCCAAAAGAGCTGTAAGTGGATCAGTGGTTCACCAATCATGGCTTTGATGAGCTTGACAACAAGGAGTGTAATGAAACTAGGGTGCCTGTGCCCTGGGTAAAAAAAAATGTGCGACCATCAGGTGACGTACCGGGAACTAGACAAAACCTCCAGGGGACCATTTATTTAAAAAAATATTTTACCTTCATTTAACTAGGCAAGTCAGTTAAGAACAAATTCTTATTTTCAATGACAGCCTAGGAACAGTAGGTTATCTGCCTTGTTCAGAATGACAGATTTTAACCATGTCAGCTCAGGGATTTGATCTAGCAACATTTTGGTTACTAGTTCAACGCTCTAACCACTACGCTACCTGCCGCCCCCAGGTAGACCATGACACAACGTCCGGAGCATTTTGTGACATTCTGGGGACGTCCTGACAACAAATTTTTGTTTGTAGGGAATGAACCTATATTTTCATGGATTATTACTTTTGTCTCAGCTCTGGAACTTTGTTGTGTCTCATCAAAGATTTTGTGGAAAATTACCCATATTTCCTTAGAGAGGATCATGTATGACTGAAGCTAAGAAAAATATCTTTAAAAATGCCACCATGAATGTGTTAAAGGCCCAGTGCAGAAAAAACATGATTCCTGTGTTGTATATATATTTCCACACTATGATGTTTGAACAATATTGTGAAATTGTGAAAATGATGATAATGCCGTTTTAGGATAAGAGCTGTTTGAAAAGACCGCCTGAAATTTCAGCTTGTTTTGGTGGGATGGAGTTTTAGCCTGCCTGCTGACATCACCAGGCAGTAAATTAGTTAATAGACCATTAAGAAAGAGAGTTGCAAACCTCTCTGCCAATAACAGCTAGTTTTGAGTTTTCCCCTCACCACTCAGACCACTGCCAGACAGACAGTCCTAGCAAAATTCTTGATTGAGAAATTGCTTTTTGCTAAGAACCTATTTTTGTTTATTTTTGACCATTTTAATTGAGAATAATCACAGTAAGGTACTCAATTGTTACCCAGAAATTATTTGATATTGAGAAAAAAACGAATGCATTGGACCTTTAGGACTTGCCACAATTGCCCATGGTGTATCCTGTTAATTGAAATACGTATGATGTGATTCTATTTGTGGTTCTGTTTTTACCATAGGCAATATACATATAAACATCATAACTTAGGTTATGAACTGCAGAATGTGAATGTTCAATTGTCAGGACTGATTTGTCGAATTATACATTACCACTTCAAAAAAAGGAAAAATAATATATCTTGTATGATGCTTTTAGTCAACCAAGCCGAAGCATTAATTAAATACCATGACGAAAGAGAAAATTACATTTGTAATTAGTTTTGGGAGGACTACTGAATTAGCATAAGTTTTAACAAATTAGCTTTTGAATAATTGCAGTTATGCAAAGCAGGTGGAAGAGTGAGCGTTGCGATGCGATGGCATGTTGTACTATTATTCAACCTTGAAGAACCGGAGCAGAATAACTGATCAATCTCAGATCCTCTCTCCTATCTGTGTTCATTTGTGGTTCACATCCCAATCATCACAGTCAATGGCTAATTGACATTTCTCATGCTCTGACGTTCTTTCCCTGGGCGAATCACGGTTGTATTTCCTTGCACATATAGACAGACTAACACCCTCCTGCATATTCTTTACTTTAGTGCTTCCTCCTCCCTTTCATCCTCACCCCTCATCATCATCCTCCTTGCCCCTGCCCCTCCTCTTTGTCCTCCTCTTCCCCCTCTTCCTCCTTGCCATCCTCCTCTTCCTCTCCCCCTCTTCTACCTTCTCTCTGGTCATTGACAGTACCACCATTTGGCTCTACTGGCCTACATGGAAATTATATCATTAACTTTTTGACCCTGAATCCAGTGATATACATAGGTAGATTCACCGCCTCTGTCATTAAAAAGGACTTGGTAGATTCACCTGTCCAGTCATTAAGAAGGACTTGGTATTTGCCTCTGCTATATGATGCAACACGCATGTTAATTTGTCTGTGGACAGAATACATGGTTTCTCTGTTATTCACCCCAAACTACTGCAAAAACAATTCAAGTTTTCATAATGTGCGTCTTTAGATGGTAGCGTTATATTACGGTGTGAGGGATAATTTTGGAAACCCTTCAAGTGGTGACGAAATTAATAAGTTGTAACTTTTCTCTCAAAGATACTTTTGAAATGAAGTGCTTAACCTTATGTCTGTTTCGACATGTTCTTAAGAGGCAGCCACTTTAAAGTATTAGAGCAATTTCAGACGATTAATGTCAATCGGAATTCTAGCAGTGCAGCAGCTGTTTTTAAATTAATTAAATGTTTTGACAGGTCGCCATGGGGATCGAAAAGGATTCAGTTCAACACCCAATGTCCTTGTGCTCGACATTACTTCATGTCACCTTACAATATGACGTCAATTAATCTTGCCTTCAGAAAGTAATCCTACCACTTAATTTATTCCACATTTTTGTTGTGTTACAGCATTAATTCAAAATGGATGAAATATAATATTTATACACAATACCGCTTAATGACAAAACGAAGACATGGTTTTAGAATTTTTAGCAAATTTTTGACATTTTTTTAAATCTAATTATTCATGAGACTTCACACCCCTGAGTCAATATATGTTACAATAAACTTTGGCAGCATTACAGCTGTGAGTCTTTTTGGGTAAGGTGCTTTGCACACCTAGATTGTAAATCTTTGCACATTATTCTTAAAAAAATTCTTCAAGATCTGTCAAGTTGGTTATTGATCATTGCTAGACAGTCATTTTCAAGTCTTGCCATAGATTTTAAAGAAAGTTTTAAGTCAAAACTGTAACTAGGCCACTCAGGAACATTCAATGTCATCTCGGTAAGCAACTACAGTGTATATTTGACCTTGCACTTTAGGTTATTGTCTTGCTGAAAGGTTAATTCATCTCCCAGTGTCTGTTGGAAAACAGACTGAACCAGGTTTTCCTTTAGGATTTTGCCTGCGCTTAGCTCGATTCCATTTATTTTTATCCTAAAAAAACTCCCTAGTCCTTGCCGATGACAATCATACCCATAATATGATGCAGCCACCACCATGCTTGAAAATAGAAAGAGTGGCACTCAGTGATGTGTTAGATTTGCCTCAAACATAACACTTTATATTCAGGACATAAAGTTAATTTCTTTGCCACATTTTTTTACAGTTTTACTTTAGTGGCTTGTTGCAAACAGGATGCATGTTTTGGAATATTTGTTTTCTGTACAGGCTTCATTCATTTCTCTCTGTCATTTAGGTTAATATTGTGGATTAACTGCAATGTTGTTAATCCATCCTCAGTTGTCTCCTATCACAGCCATTAAACTCTGTAACTGTTTTAAAGTCACCATTGGCCGCATGGTGAAATCCATGAGCGGTTTCCTTCCTCTGGCAACTGAGTTGGGAAGGACGCCTGTATCTTTGTACTGACTGGGTGTTTTTATACACCATCCAAAGTGTAATTAGTAACTTCACCATGTTCAAAGGAATATTCAATGTTTGCTTATTTTTTACCCATCTACCAATTGGTGTCCTTCTTTGTGAGGCATAGAAACCTCTCTGGTCTTTGTGGTTGAATCTGCATTTGAAATTCATTTGTCGACTGAGGGACCTAACAGATAAATGTATGTGTGGGGTACAGAGATGACGTAGTCATTGAACATGATTGATAATATCATTTTACTGCAGTGGGCAAAATCAGGGTCACACAGAGGGATTCTTGGTAGTCTTAAACAAATCTACTTTGAAACAAAAGTATACACCGCACACACATGGTTATGAGCTTAAAAAAAATAAGACACCTGTACCATGTCAGATATAGAGTTGAAATGTATTAATTTCACACTTTATATACATCAAAGAAGAAATATAACAAAACTCTTTGACATAGAAACACCGGATTCCATTGTTTAATTTGTTTTTATTTGTATTCGTCATTGAAATTATGAAAAATATTAATAACATCCTACCCATAATGCCAAAGGGGGGCTTTTAGTTATTGACTGCATGAAAGTGCTACACATGAGTCCATGCAACTTATTGTGTGACATTTTTACTCCTGAACTCATTTAGGCTTGCCTTAACAAAGGGGTTGAATACTTATTGACTCATGACATTTGAGCTTTTCACCTTTAAATAATTAATACAAATGTCTAAAAACCTAATTCCACTTTGACATTATGGGGTATTGTCTGTATGCCAGTGACACAAAATCTAAATTGTATTCATTTCAAATTCAGGCTGTAACCCAACAAAATGTTGAAAAAGTCACTGTCTGTGATCAGATATCACTATCAAACATAGAAGAGCAATGGGCATGTAACTTAGACGGTGTATCCAACAGTTCATTGGAAAGGTCATGTGTGGATGTAAAGGCTTCCGTTGAAGCACCCAATGTCCTTGGTCACAATACCTTTATTACAGTATGTCGTCAATACAGTATGTCGTCAATACATATATTTTATCTGATGTCATATGCAGTCAAATGTACTGTAGACTATCAAACAATGTCAGGGGACAGAGATGGGCATGTAACTTGCATGGCATGTTAAAACGTTTTCCTTTTTACCAAGTTGGGATCAAAGGTTTTCAAGGGTTTACTCTGGAGATGTATTGGACGAGCAATGTGAATAAATCAATCCTGTGTCTCCTTCTAAACCTAAGGAACTTTAATATTTTCTGTGGCCAGAAAGACCGACAATATGAATCCACTTACCTACCTCTGCCTACCTTTGAGTTTAAATGCAGTGGGTGTTGTCTGTCTTTTACTGATGTGATGATACGATACACACAGCCGCTATGCTTTAGGCTCAACCACTGTCAAACTTCCTTTCACCGCCTTCATCCTGGAGACACAGTCTTGAGCTGCAGCCAAGTCCTCTCTGCAGATAGATAGGGCAAGTGGGGGAAGAGGAGAGAGGGCAGACAACAGGACATGCTCAGTGAGGTAATGGATATTTACATGGGAAGATATATAGTTTGCTCAGATGAGCTCAGCTTCTGTCCCCGGTAGATTGCAGAGAGGCAACAGGTGTCAGTTGTGACAGGCAGCGTTGTTGTGTTGAGGAAATGGCCAATGCAGTGTGACAAGCCAGACTGGGCTGGAAGGGATACAAGATCTGCACAGCGCAGGGCCCACAGAGGTAAAATAACTGAAAAGAGAGAGGAGGAAATTGTGTTGGAGAGGAGGAAATTAATTCAAATCGGATAATATACCCTTGGGCAGTGTTAAACACATTAAGACTTACTCAAGAGTGAGACATATGTTATTAAAAATGACTAATTGTCAAAATCACATGCACAAAACCAATTTCCTTTTTATAGGTTTCGGGCGTGACTACATTTAATTCCACCACTATTTTGTGAAATTACAGATTTCTTTAGCATGAAGCAAAGTGCTCCTTACAGAAACCTGACTTGCACCCATTTGAAAATCTCAGATGTCATATAACTCGTTTTTTTTTTATATTTCTTTTTTAGATCCTACAGTGCTTCAAAGGGCCTTAAAATTAACAGTGCATCTCCTTAAATCAGCATAAGCAGTACCACTCCTGTTATGTCAGTCCATTTTCAGTATTACCATTCTGCCCATTGATCCACAGATATCCCACTGATGAAGGGTTGCATAACTGACACCCTCTCTCCCTCACATGAAAAATACATACATTTCCCTAACTGGACCCCCATAGCTGCTCTAACAATGACTAAATCCCAAATGGCTCCCTATTTCCTGTATAGTGCACTACTTTTGAACAGAGCCCACAGGGTAAAAAGTACAAAATAGTGCAATATAAAGGGAATAGGGTGCCATTTAGGACGAAGACAATGTTCCACCTGAAGAGGCCTGTCTGTCAGTCACAGGCTGTTACCGTGGAGATGCTCAGGGGTCATTATGACGCTGGAGCCCTGCGGTGTGTATCGCAACGCCTAATATCACGCTCCACATCACATTCAATATCACACGGACTGGTCAAACTCCCCCAAGTGCCGCTCACAACACAAAGTTCACACTCTCTAGAGTCAAGTCCTGTGGTTAAGTTGCGACCCTGTAGTATTTACATATTATACTCTCTATATATTGTAGTATCTATATAATATACGCTCTATATATTGTAGTATCTTTATATTGTACTCTATATATATTATAGTACCTATTATTATACTGTCTATATATTACAGTATCTATATATTATACAATCTATATATTATAATCTCAACATATTATATTTATATATTATGCTCTCTATATATTATACTCTCTATATATTATAATATCTATACATTACAGTATCTATATATTATACTCTCTATAGAAAACAGTATCTATATATTACAGTATCTAAATATTATAATATCTATATATTACAGAATCTATATTTTACAGTATCTATATATTATAGTATCTATATAATACAGTATCTATATATTATAGTATCTATATATTATAGAATATATATATAAAAGACTGTTAAGTATCCCAGCAATTTGGATAAATAACCTTGCATCTCTCATCTATTGTCAATATGCTAACTATTATCTCTCCTGTACTGTCAAAAGGCTGACTATCTTCTCTAATGTATTGTCAATAGGCTGACTATCATCTCTCCTGCATTTTCAATAGGCTGACTATCATCTCTTCTGCATTGTCAATAGGCTGACTATCATCTCTCCTGCATTGTCATTAGGCTGACAATCATCTCTCCTGTACTGTCGATAGGCTGACTATCATCTCTCCTGCGCTGTCAATAGGCTGACTATCATCTCTCCAGCATTGTAAATAGGTGGACTATAATCTCTTCTGTACTGTCAATAGGCTGACTATCATCTCTCCTCCGCTGTCAATAGGTGGACTATCATCTCTCCTGCACTGTCAATAGGTGGACTATCATCTCTCCTGTACTGTCAATATAATGACTATCATCTCTCCTGCACTGTCAATATGATGACTATCATCTATCATGTAGTGTTATTAATATGCTGACTATCATCTCTCCTGCGCTGTCAATAGGTTGACTATCATCTCTCCTGTGAATTCAATAGGCTGACTATCATCTCTCCTGTGCTGTCAATAGGTTGACAATCATCTATCATGTAGTGTTATTCATATGCTGACTATCATCTCTCCTGTGCTGTCAATATGCTGAATATCATCTCTACTGCGCTGTAAATAGATTGACTATCATCTATCATGTAGTGTCAATACACTGACTATCATCTTTCCTGTGCTGTCAATAGGCTGACTATCATCTCTCCTGTACTGTCAATAGGCTGACTATCATCCATCATGGAGTGTTATTAATATGCTGACTATCATCTCTCCTGTACTGTCAATATGCTGAATATCATCTCTCCTGCACTGTCAATAGGCTGACCACCATCTCTCCTCTGCTGTCAATATGTTGACTATCATCTCTCCTGTACTGTCAATATGATGACAATCATCTTACCTGTACTGTCAATATGCTGACTATAATCTCTCCTGAGCTGTCAATAGGCTGACTATTATCTCTCCTGTACTGTCAATATGCTGAAAATCATCTCTCCTTTGCTGTTAATAGGCTGACTATCATCTCTCCTGTGCTGTCAAAAGGCTGACTATCATCTCTCCTGTGATTTCAATAGGCTGACTATCATCTCTCCTGTGCTGTCAATAGGTTGACTATCATCTATCACGTAGTGTTATTCATATGCTGACTATCATCTCTCCTGTACTGTCAATATGCTGACTATCATTTCTAATGCGCTGTCAATAGGTTGACTACCGTCTATCATGTAGTGTCAATATGCAGACTATCATCTCTCCTGTACTGTCAACATGCTGACTATCATCTCTCCTGTACTGTCAATATGCTGACTATCATCTCTCCTCTGCTGTCAATAGGCTGACTATCATCTCTCCTTTGCTGTCAATAGGCTGACTATCATCTCTTCTGTACTGTCAATAGGCTGACTATCATCTCTCCTTTGCCGTCAATAGGCTGACTATCATCTCTCCTGTACTGGCAATACACTGACTATCATCTCTCCTGCGCTTTCAATAGGTTGACTATCATCCATCATGGAGTGTTATTAATGTGCTGACTATCATCTCTCCTGTACTGTCAACATGCTGACTATCATCTCTCCTGCACTGTCAATAGGCTGACCACCATCTCTCCTCTGCTGTCAATATGTTGACTCTCATCTCTCCTGTGCTGTCAATAGGCTGACTATCATCTCTCCTGCATTGGCAATAGGTGGACTATCATCTCTCCTGCACTGTCAATAGGTGGACTGTCATCTCTCCTGTACTGTCAATATGCTGACTTTCATCTCTCCTGTGCTGTCAATAGGTTGACTATCATCTATCATGTAGTGTTATTAATATTCTGACTATCATTTCTCCTGTACTGTCATTTTGCTGACTATCATCTCTCCTGCGCTGTCAATAGGTTGACTATCATCTCCCCTGTACTGTCAATCAGCTGACTATCATCTCTCCTGCGCTGTCAACAGGTTGACTATCATCTATCATGTAGTGTCAATTTGCTGACTATCATCTCTCCTGTACTGTCAATAGGCTGACTATCATCTCGCCTGCGCTGTCAATAGGTTGACTATCATCTATCATGTAGTGTTTTTAATATGCTGACTATCGTCTCTCCTGTACTGTCAATTTTCTCACTATCATCTCTGCTGCGCTTTCAATAGGTACTATCATCTATCATGTAGTGTAATATGCTGACTCTCATCTCTCCTATACTGTCAATATGCTGACTATCATCTCTCCTGTGCTGTCAATTATGCAGACTTTTCTCAAAATCCAACATTACCTTGCGCCCAAGTCAAGTAAATCTCAGGGTATTGACTTCTTGTAACCCTGAGAAAACTCCCAAAACTCTCAGAGAAAACAGCTGTCCTCTGACTTTCCCATACTCCACAGGCCCTAGTAGGGTTCGTCGTGCAACACATACAGTAGTCTGCGTCTCAAATGGCACCTTCTTTTGTACATAGTGCTCTACTTTTTAACTAGACTCCTATTCCTATATAGGGAATAGGGTGCAATGTCAGATGCATATCTAGCCCTTCTCAGTAGGGTAGATGTGCTGTGTGCCTCAAATCACCTCTTACTAATCCCAGATCTCAGTACATGCTATGGTGTAACAGCTAGAGGTCTAACCCATCTGTAGAATATGAGATGGGACACCTAAAGGTCTACCCCTTCTCAGTAGAATATGAGGTGGAACACCTAGAGGTCTAGCCCCTCTCAGTAGAATATGAGGTGGAACACCTAGAGGTCTAGCCCCTCTCAGTAGAATATGCGATGGAACACCTAGAGGTCTAGCCCCTCTAAGTAGAATATGAGGTGGAACACCTAGAGGTCTAGCCCCTCTCAGTAGAATATGAGGTGGAACATATAGAGGTCTAGCCCCTAGGATCTTTTTTGTACACGCTTAGCCCCTCTCACCAGGGTCTGTATGAGCGTCAGAGCACCCGGTGTACTGGAATGAGGTCACAGTGGGTTAGTGGCTCGGCTGACCGGGCCGTTTGGTGTGATGAATTACTGGTCTGGAGAGCCAATGCCATTTCTCCCTTCACGTCTTGCCCGGTCAAGACACAGACACTTTTCTGGGACACAGGCCATTTATTTAGCATCCCTCAAACCGTCTGGATGGTAGGATTGTGGATTGTGTCTGAGCTGAGGCTAAGCTGTGGGACAGACTGAAACTGACTGCCAATGGTTTGTTCTTATAACCAGAGCTCACAGATCTCACAGACAGGCCTTTAGGATTGGTTGTAGAGATCATATCTTTACTGACTGTTACTGTACACTGTTCTGCTTTTGAAAAAAACAACAGCTTCCATCCAGAAAAACAATCCTTCTCAAAATATTGGTACAATACTGAGGCTTTTGTATAAAGAGAAGTGTAGGGTAAGATATTGCAGAATCGCGGAAAACAAATATTCTGTTGTTTGGAAAGTTATGCAATTAAAGCAAAAAAAAAATTAGACTAAATCCATTTAGTAATTATATGTCAACTTGGACCTCACTGCATTTAATCGCCTTTGGCTTTCTCTCTTTGCGTCAGAGGGGAGAATGCTATGGCAACAAACTGATATTGTGGGATAATTATGATATAACAGATAAAGTATCTCTCTCAACTTATCTTTGCAATGCTAGTGAACTACTACTACTACTGCTGCTGCTTGATAAGAAGTTAAAATGAAAATACATTATTTTCTGTGTATGTTTATTTCTGCGTAAACACAATGGCATTTACCTGTTTACAGTTATCAGATACGCTTACCCTAACAATTCCCAACACACGCCAATACTTTCTATGTTAGCCTTATGCATAATACATACAAAATAACTCCCTTATATATCTTTTAAATGGCTCCTTGCGGTACATTCACAAAGGTGAAAAAACGTGTATATTCCAGTAACTACAGTGCACTGATCAATGGGAAAGCTATGAGGGTATTGTATTGCTCAATGGAGGTTGTGTCCTGCACGCCATTGGCACAGTAGATTACTGTGCTTAGCAGTGATCATCATCTCGGTCATAATTAATACTTGGAAAGATGGAAAAAAACAACTATTAGTAGGGTTCCCATAAGACTATTTTGTATTTACTAGACTGTTTTTATCAATAGAATTAAATGTCGAGGGCCTTGTTTGAGACAACACAGTCTTTCTGTACATTAGGTCTGCACACTTGTGTTTGAGTGTGAATGTTTTGTTTTTCTGTAGAATAACTGGTGGCAACTCAGGTGATTGGTTAACATAGAAATGTTGTGACTAAACTTATCAAAAATATGAAGATATTACACTACCAAACCAAGATAAATGGCATAAAACACAATGTAAAAATACTTTGGAGTACCTTAAATGATATCATTGGCAGAAAACCCAATTAATCTACATCATTCATTGAAGGGAAATGACAACAATGAACAATGAACCATCCTATTTTTTTGTAAAAGATCTAATAATGAAAGAGAAGGATTGCTGTTTTGAATTTGGTCAAGCTGGTGTGGGAGAGGTGGAAAAGATTTTGTTATCCATCAATATTAATAAGCCACCAGGTATAGACAACATTGATGGGAAACTATTGAGAACGGCAGCAGACTGTATGGTCACCCCTATTTGCTACTGTATATCTTTAACCAGTATATCTGTGTACACAGGCGTGGAAGGAAGCTAAAGTAATTCCACTGCCAAAAAATAGTAAAGGACCCTTTGCTGGCCTCAACAGCCGCCCAGTCAGTTTGCTGCCTCTTCTTAGTAAACTGATGGAGAGAATTGTGATGGACCAAATAAATTACAATGCTATTTTTCAGAGAACAAGTTAATTACTGACTTTCAAGATGCATACAGAGTAGGGTACACAACACTTGCACTGCACTGACTCAATTGATAGATGATTGGTTAAAATAAATTGATAATAAGATGATAGTTGGAGCTATATTGTTAGATTTCAGTGCAGCCTTTGATGTTATTGATAATAAACAGCTAGTGAAAAAACTCACTTGCTATGGCTTTACACCTGCCATCACATGGTTGGAGAGTTATGTATCCAATAGAATCCAGAGAGTGTTCTTCAATGGAAGTTTCTCTAACATCAGATACGTACAGTGCGGTGTCCCTCAAGGCAGTTGACTTGGGTCTTTACTCTTATTTGGTTCAAAACATTCTCTAAGACCTCAGTTGGAGTTGAGCAAGTTGAAGAAGCTAAACTCCTAGGTATAACATTGGATGCTCAATTATCATGGTCATATTGGCAAAGTTGTTGTGACGATGGGGAAGGGTATGTCTGTTATAAAAAGGATGTTCTGTGTTTTTTACACAAAACTCAACTGTACTAGTTGTTCAGGCTCTGGTCTTGTCCCATCTTGATTATTGTCCAGTAATATGGTAAAATGCAGCAAGAAAAGACCTAGCAAAACTGCAGCTGGCTCAAAATAGAGCAACTAAAATCAGCAACATGCATGCCAGTCTTTACTGATTGAGGGTTGAGGAGAGATGAACTGCTTCTTTTCTAGTTTTCATGAGAAGTGTCACTGTAATGAAAATTCCAGATTGTCTGCACAATCAAATAACATTCAGCTCAGACAACCATACATACCCCACAAGACATGCCACCGTCCAAAATGTCCAAAAGGAATTCACGGCAACACAGTATTATACAGAGTCATGATCACATGGAACTCCCTTCCATATCAAATTACTCAACCAAACAACAAAATTACCTTAAAAAATATATTAAACAACATTTTATTGAATGGCGGGGACTGTGAGGGGACACACACTCACAAACACACACTAAAAGACACATAATATGTTGGGGTATTGTTTGTACTATTATTATTATTATTTGTTTTTTTATTTATTGTTTGCATTTAAAATATGTGTGACTGTCCTTGTCTATCAGTGAATCGGTGCTTTGTTACTTGTCATGTTTTGTGTTTTTTGTGGACCCCAGGAAGAATAGTTTCTGCTTCAGCAACAGTTAATGGAGATCGGAATAACCAATAAACCATGGGGCTCCTGTCAAAAGCAGTGCACTATATAGGTAATAGGGTGTAATTTGGGACCCAGACTACATCTGAATACTGTACAGCTGTTGGTAATAGGGTGTCATTTGGGACCCAGACTACATCTGAATGCTGTACAGTTTTGTGTTATTGACTGTACGTTTGTTTATGTGTAACTCTGTGTTGTTGTTTTTGTCACACTGCTTTGCTTTATCTTGGCCAGGTCGCAGTTGTAAATGAGAACTTGTTCTCAACTGGCCTACCTGGTTAAATAAAGGTGAACTAAAAAAACCAAAAAAAAACAGCTGTTGGTAATAGGGTGTAATTTGGGACTCAGACTACATAAGAATACTGTACAGCTGTTGCTTGCTCCATGTTTGATCCTATTCTTGGCTGAACCCACCGACAGATTCACTACCTGAGTTATGGTCTTTAGTTCTAGCCTGGGTCCACATCTGTTTGTGCTGTGGGCAAAATTGCAAGACAACACCAGGCTACCTTAGTTCACTGTAGGAATAGTTAACATTGACACTGCAATCTATTTCTATTCAAAATACCTTTGTGATTGTGATTAAAAGTTTTTCTGCCATTCTGTTGCTGTTTTCATCTGTAAGAAAGGTGAGTTAGTAGTCATGGATCAGAGTGAGGCTCAGTCTCGCTCCGGTCTCGGCTAATCCGCGCTGTAAGCATGCTAATCCTTGACATCGAGAGTTATGCTAGCCAGCTTCTGTGGCGTGTTGAATCAACAAGTAATAACATTGTTGAAGGGCTTATATGATTCTGCCTGTTTGTTGGGCTGCTGCATAAAAATTTGAGGGAGATGAGCAAAGTAGGAGACCCCTAGCAACACAAACAAATAGGATAAACTGAGATGTTATTTTTTGGTAAATATCAAGGTTGACCAGGTACTGTGACTCAAAGGGGAGGTCGCCAGACAAACCCTTAATGATATCAGTGGTTCAAGGATAAGCTGAATGGGAAGAATGGTGTTGGTGGCTGGGTATCATAAAATACTGTTCCCCCATAAGAATGTTTTGCACAATGGAATCTTATCATTGCTGTGCTTTTGTTATCCATTCCTATTCACTTTTGTTAACATTATCCATCCAATCCTTTCTCTATCAGTCTTTTTACAGGTCAAGCATTTAATAAGGGAGAGAAGACCCACAAGCTGACCAACCTCACTGAAAGACACATACCTCCTAACTGCCGGTGGATCTATCTCCTATGTTGAGTTATTGATATTGTAACAGTCACATGAACAATCTCCAGCTGAAACTCAATTGTATCAGTTAGATAGGGGGTCTCTGGACACAATCTATGCACAGTGGCCTCCAGCACCACCATCTACTGTAACAATTACACCTCCAAGAACACCAAGGTAACCTGTCTAAATGACTATCGCTCCGTAACACTCACATCTGTAGCCATGAAATGCTTTGAAAGGCTGGTCCCTGGCTCACATCAACACCATCATCCCAGACACCCGGGACTCACTCCAAACTGCCCCAACAGATCCACAGATGATGCAATCTCTACTGCCCTTGCCCATCAACACCATAGGTGGGTTAGCTGACGTTGTAACGAAAACGATGTTTGCGCAGAAGTCAGCGTATTGTTGTGATTCTGGATGGACAGATTGCTAGCAAGAATGACAATAAAATGCCATGTGGGGAATCGTAAGTGGCTCTTTTCAGCTCGCTTCATCTTGTTTTTATGTGTTTTGGCCAATGCTAATATGGATAAAATCTGCTAGCTAGTATAACCAGCAACTGTAACGATCTATTCGAGAGATTTGCTCATTGTGCAAATGTATTTAAGTTTTCAACAAACATTGGAGATGAATATATAGTTTACATGTAATCAACAATCTAAGCCTGTCTGTTTTGTGCCATAGTTGCGCACGCATTGGTTTTGTTGCTAAACAACAAACCCGTCTATAGTGCCCTCCAAGCTCATCACTAAGCTAAGGACTCTGGGATTAAACACCTCCCTCTGCACCCGGGCCCTGGAATTCCCGATGGGCCGCCCCCAGGTGGTGAGGGTAAGCAACAACACATCCGCCCTGCTGACCCTCAACATAGGGGCCCTTCAGGGGTGCGTGCTTAGTCCCCTCCTATACTCCCTGTTCACCCACGACTGCATGGCCGTGCACGTCTCCAACACCATCATTAAGTTTGCCGATGACATGACGGTGGTAGGCCTGATCACAGCCGCCGATGAGACAGCCTACAGGGAGGAGGTCAGAGACCTAGCAGTGTGGTGCAAGGAGTTGTCCTGGCACCTCTCCCTCAATGTCAGCAAGACAAAGGAGCTGATCGTGGACTATAGGAAACGGAGGGCCAAGCACGGCCCCATCCACATCAATGGGGCTGTAGAGGAGCAGGTTTACAGCTTCAAGTTCCTCGGTGTCCACATCACTAAGGAATTATCATGGGCCACACACACCAACACAGTCATGAAGAGGGCACAACAACGCCTAAGGAGGCTGAAAAGATTCTGTATGGGCCCTCAGATCCTCACAAAGTTTTACAGCTACACCATCGAGAGCACCTTGACTGGCTGCATCACAGCTTTGTATGGAAACTACTTGGCATCCGACAGCAAGGTGCTACGGAAGAGCGAAAACCTTTAAACCTGTAGACACCTGTCTAATCATCCTCCACTCCGGCGTACGACGTCACTGGAATACTAACCACCGGTCCTGGGATTCATCATTACGCACACATGGCACTCATCATTACACGCACCTGTTAATAATTATGATTCACACCTGGACTTCATTACCTTCATCATTTCCTCCTCTTTATAAGTCACACCCACATGTTCACTCAGCAGTTGGTATATTTCTTGTGTGTAGCCACATGGAATTGTCTCATTCCTGGTTTTATTAACCGTTTCACCTGCACCTGCTTCCCAACTCACAGCTTCATTATTACAGAATACAGTTGAAGTTGGAAGTTTACATACACTTTGGTTGGAGTCATTAAAACTAGTTTTTCAACCACTCCAAAATTCCTTGTTAACCAACTATAGTTTTGGCAAGTCGGTTAGGACATCTACTTTGTGCATGACACAAGTAATGTTTTCAACAGAAAACAGAAAATTATGTCCAGAAAATTATGTCATGGCTTTAGAAGCTTCTGATAGGCTAATTGACATCATTTGAATCAATTGGAGGTGTACCTGTGGATGTATTTCAAGGCCTACCTTCAAACTCAGTGCCTCTTTGCTTGACATCATGGGAAAATCAAAATAAATCGAATCAAGTCTGGTTCATCCTTGGGAGCAATTTCCAAACACCTGAAGGTACCACGTTCATCTTTTCAGACAATAGTACGCAAGTAGCAGCTCATTGGGACCACACAGCCGTCATACTGCTCAGGATACTGCTCAGGAAGGAGAAGCGTTCTGTCTCCTAGAGATGAACGTACCTTGGTGCGAAAAGTTCAAATCAATCCCAGAACAACAGCAAAGGACCTTGTGAAGAAATTGTTAGATTACTTGTTAGATACTACTGCATGGTCGGAACTAGAAGCACAAGCATTTCGCTACACTCGCATTAACATCTGCTAACCATGTGTATGTGACAAATACAATTTTATTAGATTTTATTTTATTTGAGATGCTGAAGGATACAGGTACAAACGTATCTATATCCACAGTAAAATGAGTCCTACATCGACATAACCTAAATGGCCGCTCAGCAAGGAAGAAGCCACTGCTCCAAAACCGTCATAAAAAAGCTTGACTACGGTTTGCAACTGCACATAGGGACAAAGATCGTACTTTTTGGAGAAATGTCCTCTGGTCTGATGAAACAAAAATAGAAATGATTGGCCATAATGACCATCGTTATGTTTGGAGGAAAAAGGGGGAGGCTTGCAAGCTGAAGAACACCATCCCAAACGTGAAGCACAGGGGTGGCAGCATCATGTTGTGGGGGTGCTTTCCGGCAGGGGGGACTGGTGCACTTCACAAAATAAATGGCATCATGAGGCAGGAAAATTATGTGGATATATTGAAGCAACATCTCAAGACATCAGTCAGTAAGTTAAAGCTTGTTCACAAATGGGTCTTCCAAATGGACAATAACCCCAAGCATAGTTCCAAAGTTGTGGCAAAATGGCTTAAAACTGCTTAGGGATCGGTGGGGTGCTAGCAACCCACCTGCGACAACATCCGGTGAAATGCAGAGCGCCAAATTCAAATTACAAAAGTCATAATATTAAACATTCATGAAAATACAAGTGTTTTACACCGTTCTTTAGCTTATAATCTTGGTAATCGAACTGCGTTGTCCGGTTTACAATAGGCTTTACGACGAAAGCATAGCATTCGATTATCTGAGGTCAGCGGCCAACAACAACATATTTTTCAAACCAGCACAGGCGTCACAAAATCACAAAAAGCTGAAAAATAAATCACTGACCTTTGAAGATCTTCCTCTGGTTGCAATCCCAAGGGTCCCAGGAACACAAAGAATTGTAATTTTGTTCGATAAAGTCCTTCTTTATATCCCCCCAAAAGTCTGTTTAGTAGTTCATTAATAGTTCAGCGTCATTGAGTTCAGCGTCTTTGAGTTCAGTAATCCACCCCTTCTGCATGCAGACAAAGAAGTCCCAAAAGTTACCTGTAAAGTTCGTCCAAACAAGTCAAACAACGTTTCTAATTAATCCTCAGGTACTCTAATATCTAAATAAACGATAATATTTCATACGGAGAGAACTATGTTCAATAGGAAAGGAAAAGTACGAAGATCGCGCCCCCGTTCACACGAGCTCCCTATGGATAGGGCGCCCCTATAGAGCTCCCTATGGATAAACAACTATGACTCGTTGGTTTTTCAAAAAACAAGCCTGAAATCGTTTAAATACTGTTGACATCTAGTGGAAGCCAGAGGAACTGCAATATGGGAGGCGGAAGTCATAGTTTCCAAAAGCTTTTGAAGTGGCTTGGATCTCAAAAAAGATAAGAATCAGGTTGGATTTTCCTCTGGTTTTCGCCCCCTTCCATATGAGTTCTGTTATGCTCACGGACATTATTTTAACAGTTTTAAAAACTTCAGAGTGTTTTCTATCCAATTATATGCATATCCTAGTTTCTGGGCCTGAGTAACAGGCAGTTTAATTTGGGCACGTCAGACAGCCGAAATTCAGGATGCTGCCCCCTAGCACTAACAAGTTTTAAGGACAACAACGTCAAGGTATTGGAGTGGCCATCACAAAGCCCCGACCTCAATCCTATAGAAAATGTGTGGGCAGAACTGAAAAAGCGTGTGTGAGCAAGGAGTCCTACAAACCTGACTCAGTTACACCAGCTCTGTCAGGAGGAATGGGCCAAAATTCACCCAACTTATTGTGTGAAGCTTGTGAAGGCTACCCACAACATTTGACCCAAGTTAAACATTTTAAAGGCAATGTTACCAAATACTAACTGAGCGTATGTAAACTTCTGACCCACTGGGAATATGATGAAAGAAATAAAATAAATAATTCTCTCTACTATTATTCTGACATTTCACATTCTTAAAATAAAGTGGTGATCCTAACTGACCTAAGACAGGGAATTCTTACTAGGATTAAATGTCAAGAATTGTGAAAAACTGAGTTTAAATGTTTTTGGCTAAGGTGTATGTAAACTTCGGACTTCAACTGAAACTACAGAAGCAGCAGTAAAATTGAATATCTCTCAGGCGGTACCTTCTACGTCAACACCATGACCAGCTGGCTCAACTGGGGACGGCCATGGAAGAGGTTCTCCACAGTCTCAAACACCCCCGAGAGACGTTGCAGCCCAGCAGCGAAGGATACTCTAGAGCCAGTCTACCCAGCGAGCCAGCACAGCGGCCCATTCAGCAACCCACTCAGGTCAGCGACGCTCGTCTGTCCCTCCTGGAGAAATACAATGGTACACCATCCAAATGCCATGGCTTCCTCCTTCAGCGCTCCCTCTATTTTTCACACCAGTTGGGAGCCCCCACCACTGAGAGGTCTAAGGTTGCCATGGTTATTTCTCTGCTGACCGGACGAGCATTGGAATGGCTCCGTCTGGGAGAGAGGAGAGGAGGAGCTTGCTTC
The DNA here is from genome assembly GCA_030435695.1 of Brachymystax lenok tsinlingensis. Taxonomy (NCBI): domain Eukaryota; kingdom Metazoa; phylum Chordata; class Actinopteri; order Salmoniformes; family Salmonidae; genus Brachymystax; species Brachymystax lenok. The sequence continues at coordinate 13,003,597 of CM059795.1, forward strand.
TTACAAGGGGTTCATGGCTCAGTTTAAATGCATGTTTGATCATCCCGTGGAGGGCAGAGAAGGAGGTGAGCATCTGCTTCAGCACCAGCAGAGGAACCAGATGGCTGCTGAGTATGCGCTCACCTTCTGGACAGTAGCAGGTTCCAGTGGATGGAATGAGCCGGCGCTTCTCACATTATTTAGAAGAGGGCTGCACGAGGAGGTCCAGACAGAGCTGGCCTGTTGGGACGACAACCTCACCCTGGGCGCACTCATTGTGATGGCCATCCGTCTGGATAACCTTCTTCGGGAGCATCTGCATTCTCATCGCTTCTTTCCCTGAACCCATGGAGGTAGGGGTCACACGCCTTTCCACGGCAGAACGACGCAGATGGATACAGCTGGTGCTATGTCTGTACTGTGGGCAAGGAGGGCACAAGCTCTAGCGGTGTCCGGTACTTCAGAATCCGGGATCCACTAAAGCAGAGGGACGGTCATGTGATGTTCAATCCCCTGGACCAGGAGTGAGTATTCCAGATTCAACTCTTCCCACTAGACTCTTTTTGGTGTCCATCACTCTGGCTGACTGAACCTCATGTACTGTGTCTACAGCTTTAGTGGGTTCCGGCACCGCTGGGAACTTTATGGTTTAGACCCTTGCCTCCTCCCTCAATATTACCATCTTACTGTATATGATCATATTTGATCGCCTATGAATTCTCAGAAGGCAGCCCGCCCTCTGGCGCCTTAATCTCCGCCTCCTCTTCACGCAAACCCGTGGATCTGGGCCTGTTCCCGGAGAAAGCAGTATATCATTCGCGTCGGGCTCATCAGACTCGTTAAAGGAAAAAAAGGATTATGCCAGTCCGTGGTGAGTAATCGCAGTCCTGATGTCCAGAAGTCCAGAAGTTTTTTTTTGTCATAAGAGATGGTAGCGGCAACATTATGTATAAAATACATTTAAAAAAAAGTTACAAACATCACAAATAAACGGACAAAAAAACACAATCGGTTGGGGACACGTAAAACATCAGCCTTCTTCTCCGGCACCATTGTCAATATACTATACTATTGTAACGCCCAGGCCCGAGATTACAGGCTGGAGCGTTTTGGTTTCATTTTGGTGTAGGGTTTGTGTGTTCTAGGGTGTATATTTCTATGTTGGGATAATGGTTCCCAATTAGAGGCAGCTGAGTCTCGTTGTCTCTAATTGGGAACCATATATATATTTGGGAATTGCACTTTTGTTTCGTGGGTTATTGATTATGTTTATGTCACGGTCTTCATGTCCAGTCGGGTTCTTGTCTAGTTAGGTTCTCCTCTCATGTCTAGTTAGGTTTCGCCGTTCGTGGTTAGGTTAGGTTAGGTTTCTTCCGTCGTGGTTAGGTTTAGATCTCTTTGTGTATAGTTTAGTATTTAGAGTTAGGGCTCTCGTCTTGTTCATCGTTTTTCTTGTTTTGTTCCGCCTCGTCCCGACTTTGAATAAATCATGTATTCTGGCTACATCGCTGCGTCTTGGTCTGTCCCCTCAGAAGATAATCGTGACAGAATAACCCACCATAAAAGGACCAAGCAGCGAGAGACCCGGGAGTTCTGGACTTGGGAGGAGATATTAGCTGGGAAGGGACCTTGGGGGAAGACAGAGGATTATCGTCACCCCAGGGAGGAAAAGGCGGCGAAAAAGGAGCAGCGCAGGTGTGCGAGGACTGAGCGTGGGAGCTATGAGGATTTATATGGCGTATGGACCCCGGAGAGAGAAAAGTTCATTGGAACTCGCCTGGCACGGAAGCCCGTAAGGCAGCCCCAAGAAACTTTTTGGGGGGGCACACGAGGGGGTTGGCCGGTTCAGGAGGGACTCCTGAGCCAACTCCTCGTGCCTTGTGGAGAGAGCGTTGGGGAGAGCGTCGCAGCGAAGGGAGGCCGTGCTATGCAGTGTTGCGCACGGTTTCCCCTATAGGGATTCAGAGGCCGGTGCGAGTGATTCCCGCTCCACTCATCAGTCGGGCGAAAATAAGTGTTCAGCCAGTAGGAGTGGTGCCATCTCTGCGCACTAAGTCTCCAGTGCGTCTCCTGGGACCCGGATATCCTGCTCCAGTTCTGCGTGCGGTGTCTCCGGCACGTGTCCACAGCCCAGTGCGAGAGATCCCAGCGCCACTCATTGGTCGGGCCGAGGTCTGTGTGCTACCTGGGAGAGTGGTGCCAGCTCTGCGAGCCAGGCCTCCAGTGCGCCTTTTGGGTCCAAGTTATCCTGTGGTCCTACGGGCAGAACCTCCGGTACGAACCCACAGCCCAGTCCGAGAGATTCCAGCTCCACTCACCCGTGAGGCCAGGGTTAGTGAGCTAGCTGGAGATATGATGTCGGCTCTCCGTATCAGGTCCCCGGTCCGGGCGGAGGTTTCTACACATCCAGTCCCCGTTCCACATTCCAAGATCCCTGTTCCACGTTCCAAGATCCCTGTTCCACGTTCCAAGATCCCTGTTCCACGTTCCAAGATCCCTGTTCCACGTTCCAAGATCCCTGTTCCACGTTCCAAGATTCCAGTTCCGTGTTCCAAGATCCCAGTCCGTGTAGTGGTTTCTACACGTCCAGTTCCTGCTCCGCGCACCCAGCTCCCCGTGCGCTCAGAGAGTCCAGCACGTCCTGTTCCGGCTCCGCGCACCAAGCTTCCCGTGCGCTCAGAGAGTCCAGCACTTCCTGTTCCGGCTCCGCGCACCAAGCTCCCCGTGCGCTCAGAGAGTCCAGCACGTCCTGTTCCGGCTCCGCGCACCCAGCTCCCCGTGCGCTCAGAGAGTCCAGCACGTCCTGTTCCGGCTCCGCGCACCCAGCTCCCCGTGCGCTCAGAGAGTCCAGCACGTCCTGTTCCGGCTCCGCGCACCCAGCTCCCCGTGCGCTCAGAGAGTCCAGCACGTCCTGTTCCGGCTCCGCGCACCAAGCTCCCCGTGCGCTTAGAGAGCCCAGTTCGGCCTGTTCCCGCTCCCCGCACCAGAGTGCGCGTCCCGAGCCCAGTTCGGCCTGTTCCCGCTCCCCGCACCAGAGTTCCAGTGAGCATCACGAGTCCAGTACGACCAGTTCCTGCTCCACGCACCAGAGTTCCAGTGAGCATCACGAGTTCAGTACTGCCAGTTCCTGCTCCACGCACCAGAGTTCCAGTGAGCATCACGAGTCCAGTACTGCCAGTTCCTGCTCCACGTACCAGAGTTCCAAGAAGGGGTCCAGGGCCTCCGGTGCGTGACATCAGACCAGCACGGCCTGCACCTGGGACAAAGGGACCATCTCAAGACCCCCACAGATTTTTAAGGCCCGAGTCCGCGCCTTTGGGAGATTGTAACGCCCAGGCCCGAGATTACAGGCTGGAGCGTTTTGGTTTCATTTTGGTGTAGGGTTTGTGTGTTCTAGGGTGTATATTTCTATGTTGGGATAATGGTTCCCAATTAGAGGCAGCTGAGTCTCGTTGTCTCTAATTGGGAACCATATATATATTTGGGAATTGCACTTTTGTTTCGTGGGTTATTGATTATGTTTATGTCACGGTCTTCATGTCCAGTCGGGTTCTTGTCTAGTTAGGTTCTCCTCTCATGTCTAGTTAGGTTTCTCCGTTCGTGGTTAGGTTAGGTTTCTTCCGTCGTGGTTAGGTTTAGATCTCTTTGTGTATAGTTTAGTATTTAGAGTTAGGGCTCTCGTCTTGTTCATCGTTTTCTTGTTTTGTTCCGTCTCGTCCCGACTTTGAATAAATCATGTATTCTGGCTACATCGCTGCGTCTTGGTCTGTCCCCTCAGAAGATAATCGTGACAACTATATTGTAGATGATAAATCAAGTGAATCAGCTTCAAACAACATTCCAGCATAGCGACTGAGTAGACATCTCTAGAGGTTGTTAAGGTTTTCACCCAGAGTCATAAAGAGTAGGTACATCATAGGATCTCTATGGCTACAGTCATATACAGTAGATACATTATAGGATCTCTATGGCGACAGTCATATTCAGTAGGTACATTATAGGATCTCTATGGCTACAGTCATATACAGTAGATACATTAAAGGATCTTCATGGCTACAGTCATAAACATTCGATACATTATAGGAACTCTGTGGCTACAGTCATACACAGTAGGTACATTATAGGATCTCTGTGGCTACAGTCATATTCAGTAGATACATTATAGGATCTCTATGGCTACAGTCATATACAGTAGATACATTAAAGGATCTTCATGGCTACAGTCATAAACATTCGATACATTATAGGAACTCTGTGGCTACAGTCATACACAGTAGGTACATTATAGGATCTCTGTGGCTACAGTCATATTCAGTAGGTACATTATAAGATATCTATGGCTACAGGTGTATACAGTAGGTATATTACAGGATCTCTATGGCTACAGTCATATTCAGTAGGTACATTATAGGATATCTATGGCTACAGGTGTATACAGTAGGTATATTACAGGATCTCTATGGCTACAGTCATATTCAGTAGGTACATTACAGGATCTCTATGGCTACAGTCATATACAGTAGGTACATTACAGGATCTCAATGGCTACAGCCATATTCAGTAGGTACATTATAGGATCTCTATGGCGACAGTCAAATACAGTTGGTACATTATAGGATCCCTGTGGCTACAGTCATAAACGGTAGATACATTAAAGGATCTCTATGGCTACAGTCATATACGGTAGGTACATTATAGGATCTCTATGGCTGCAGTCATATACAGTAGACACATTACAGGACCTCTATGGCTACAGTCATATACAGTAGACACATTACAGGACCTCTATGGCTATAGTTATATACAGTAGGTACATTATAGGATCTCTATGGCTACAGTCATATACAGTAGGTACATTATAGGATCTCTATGGCTACAGTCATATACAGTAGGTACATTATAGGATCTCTATGGCTACAGTCATATACAGTAGGTACATTATAGGATCTCTATGGCTACAGTCATGAACACTAAGTACATTATAGGATCTCTTTGGCTACAGTCATGTACAGTAGATACATTACAGGATCTCTATGGCTACAGTCAAATACAGTAGGTGCTTTACAGGATCTCTATGGCTACAGTCAGACTCGTTAAAGGAAAAAAACGATTATGCCAGTCCGTGGTGAGTAATCGCAGTCCTGATGTCCAGAAGTCCAGAAGTTTTTTTTTGTCATAAGAGATGGTAGCGGCAACATTATGTATAAAATACATTTAAAAAAAAGTTACAAACATCACAAATAAACGGACAAAAAAACACAATCGGTTGGGGACACGTAAAACATCAGCCTTCTTCTCCGGCACCATTGTCAATATACTATACTATTGTAGATGATAAATCAAGTGAATCAGCTTCAAACAACATTCCAGCATAGCAACTGAGTAGACATCTCTAGAGGTTGTTAAGGTTTTCACCCAGAGTCATAAAGAGTAGGTACATCATAGGATCTCTATGGCTACAGTCATATACAGTAGATACATTATAGGATCTCTATGGCGACAGTCATATTCAAATCAAATCAAATCAAATTTTATTTGTCACATACACATGGTTAGCAGATGTTAATGCGAGTGTAGCGAAATGCTTGTGCTTATAGTTCCAACCATGCAGTAGTATCTAACAAGTAATCTAACAAATTCACAACAACTACCTTATACACACAAGAGTAAAGGAATGAATACGAGTATGTACATATAAATATATGGATGAGCGATGGCTGACCGGCATAGGCAAGATGCAGTAGATGGTATGGAGTACAGTATATACACATATATATGAGATGAGTAATGTAGGATATGTAAACATTATATAAATGGCATTGTTTAAAGTGGCTAGTGATACCTTATTTCATCCAATTATAATTATTAAAGTGGCTAGAGATTTGGGTCGATGGTCAACGGCATAGGCAAGATACAGTAGATGGTTTAGAGTACAGTGTATACATTTGATATGAGTATGTCGGATACGTAAACATTATATACAAAATTGTTTAAAGTGGCTAGTGAGACATTTGTTACATCCAATTCCTATGTTTAAAGTGGCTAGAGATTTAAGTCAGTATGTTGGCCACAGCCACTCAATGTTAGTGATGGCTGTTTAACAGTCTGATGGCCTTGAGGTAGAAGCTGTTTTTTAGTCTCTCGGTCCCAGCTTTGATGCACCTGTACTGACCTCGCCTTCTGGACGATAGTGGGGTGAACAGGCAGTGGCTCGGGTGGTTGTTGTCTTTGATGATCTTTTTGGCCTTTCTGTGACATCGGGTGGTGTAGGTGTCCTGGAGGGCAGGTAGTTTACCCCCGGTGATGCGCTGTGCAGTCCTTACTACCCTCTGGAGAGCCTTACGGTTGTGGGCGGAGCAGTTGCCGTACCAGGCGGTGATACAGCCCGACAGGATGCTCTCGATTGTGCATCTGTAAAAGTTTGTGAGTGATTTTGGTGACAAGCCGAATTTCTTCAGCCTCCTGAGGTTGAAGAGGCGCTGTTGCGCCTTCTTCACCACGCTGTCTGTGTGGGTGGACCAAGTCAGTTTGTCCGTGATGTGTACGCCGAGGAAATTAAAACTTTCCACCTTCTCCACTACTGTCCCCTCGATGTGGATAGGGGGGTGCTCCCTCTCCTGTTTCCTGAAGTCCACGATCATCTCCTTTATTTTGCTGACATTGAGTGAGAGGTTATTTTCCTGACACCACACAGTAGGTACATTATAGGATCTATGGCTACAGTCATATACAGTAGATACATTAAAGGATCTTCATGGCTACATGGCTACAGTCATATACATTCGATACATTATAGGATCTCTGTGGCTACAGTCATACACAGTAGGTACATTATAGGATCTCTGTGGCTACAGTCATATTCAGTAGGTACTGTAGCGGTATTTTTTAGAGATAGGATATACATTATAGGATATCTATGGCTACAGGTGTATACAGTAGGTATATTACAGGATCTCTATGGCTACAGTCATATTCAGTAGGTACATTACAGGATCTCTATGGCTACAGTCATATACAGTAGGTACATTACAGGATCTCAATGGCTACAGTCATATTCAGCAAGTACATTATAGGATCGCTATGGCGACAGTCAAATACAGTTGGTACATTATAGGATCCCTGTGGCTACAGTCATAAACGGTAGATACATTAAAGGATCTCTATGGCTACAGTGATATACGGTAGGTACATTATAGGATCTCTATGGCTGCAGTCATATACAGTAGACACATTACAGGACCTCTATGGCTACAGTCATATACAGTAGACACATTACAGGACCTCTATGGCTACAGTCATATACAGTAGGTACATTATAGGATCTCTATGGCGACAGTCATATTCAGTAGGTACATTATAGGATCTCTATGGCTACAGTCATGAACACTAAGTACATTATAGGATCTCTTTGGCTACAGTCATGTACAGTAGATACATTACAGGATCTCTATGGCTACAGTCATATACAGTAGGTACATTATAGGATCTCTATGGCTACAGTCATATACAGTAGGTACATTATAGGATCTCTATGGCTACAGTCATGAACACTAAGTACATTATAGGATCTCTTTGGCTACAGTCATGTACAGTAGATACATTACAGGATCTCTATGGCTACAGTCAAATACAGTAGGTGCTTTACAGGATCTCTATGGCTACAGTCATAAACACTAAGTACATTATAGGATCTCTATGGCTATAGTCATGTACAGTAGATATATTACAGGATCTCTATGGCTATGGTCATTTACAGAATGTACATTATAGGATATATATGGCTATAGTCGTACACAGAAGATACATTACAGGACCTCTATGGCTACAACTATATACAGTAGGTACATTACAGTATTTCTATGGCTACAGTCATATAAGGTATGTACATTACAGGATCTCTATGGTGATTGTCATATACAGTAGGTACATTATAGGATCTCTATGGCTACAGTCATATAGAGTAGATACATTATAGGATCTTCATGGCTACAATCATATACAGTATGTACTTTACAGGATCTCTATGGCTACAGACATTAACACTAAGTACATTATAGGATCTCTATGGCTACAGTCATATAGAGTAGGTGCTTTACAGGATCTCTATGGCTACAGTCATAAACACTAAGTACATTATAGGATCTCTTTGGCTACAGTCATGTACAGTAGATACATTACAGGATCTCTATTTCTTCAGTCATTTACAGAATGTACATTATAGGATACATATGGCTACAGTCGTACACAGAAGGTACATTACAGGACCTCTATGGCTACAACTATATACAGTAGGTACATTACAGGATTTCTATGGCTACAGTCATATACAGTAGATACATTGTAGGATCTCTATGGCTACAGTCATGTACAGTAAATACATTTTCAGTATCTCTATGGCTACAGTCCTACACAGTAGGTGGTTTACAGGATCTCTATGGCATCAGTCATAAACACTAAGTACATTATAGGATCTCTATGGCTACAGTCATGTACAGTAGATACATTACAGGATCTCTATGGCTACAGTCATATACAGTAGGTGCTTTACAGGATCTCTATGGCTACAGTCATAAACACTAAGTACATTATAGGATCTCTATGGCCACAGTCATGTACAGTAGATACATTACAGGATCTCTATGGCTACAGTCATTTACAGAATGTACATTATAGGATATATATGGCTACAGTCGTACACAGAAGGTACATTACAGGACCTCTTTGGCTTCAACTATATACAGTAGGTATATTACAGGATTTCTATGGCTACAGTCATATACAGTAGGTACTTTACAGGATCTCTATGGCGACAGTCATATACAGTAGGTACATTAAAGGATCTCTGTGGCTACAGTCATATAGAGTAGGTACATTATAGGATCTCTGTGGCTACAGTCATATAGAGTAGATACATTATAGGATCTCTGTGGCTACAGTCATATACGGTAGATACATTACAGGATCTCTATGGCTACAGTCACATACAGTAAGTAAATATTAGGATCTCTATGGCTACAGTCATATACAGTTGGTACATTACAGGATCTCTATTTCTACAGTCATTTACAGAATGTACATTATAGGATATATATGGCTACAGTCGTACACAGAAGGTACATTACAGGACCTCTATGGCTACAACTATATACAGTAGGTATATTACAGGATTTCTATGGCTACAGTCATATACAGTAGATACATTATAGGATCTCTGTGGCTACAGTCATATACGGTAGATACATTACAGGATCTCTATGGCTACAGTCACATACAGTAAGTAAATATTAGGATCTCTATGGCTACAGTCATATACAGTAGGTACATTTTAGGATCACTATGGCTACAGTCATATACAGTAGATACATTACAGGATCTATACGGCTACATTCTTATACAGTAGGTACATTACAGGATGTCTATGGCTACAGTCATATACAATAGATTCATTATAGGATCTCTATGGCTACTGTCATATACAGTAGGTACGTTACAGGATCTCTATGGCGACAGTCATATACAGTAGGAACATTATAGGATCTCTGTGGCTACAGTCATATACAGTAGGTACATTACAGGACCTCTGTGGCTACAATGATATACAGTAGGTACATTATAGGATATCTATTGCTACAGTCATATACAGTATGCACATCATAGTTTATCTATGGCTACAGTCATACACAGTAGGTACATTATAGGATCTCTATTGCTACAGTCATATACAGTAGGTACATCATAGTTTATCTATGGCTACAGTCATACACAGTAGGTACATTATAGGATCTCTATGGCTACAGTCATATACAGTAGATACATTATACGATCTCTATGGCTACAGTCATATACAGTAGATACATTATAGGATCTCTATGGTTACAGTGCCACACAAATCAATTCACATTTGGTCACTTACTTAATACAACAGGTGTAGACTTTACAATAAAATGCTTTCTTCCGAGCCCGTTCCCAATAGTGCACAGTTAAAAAATATGACAAATATTTGCTAAATATATAATGTAATAGTAACACAATAAAAACAATAACGAGGCAATGTACAAGGAGTATCAGTACAGAGTCAATGTGCAGGGGTACCAGGTAGTTGAGGTCATTGAGTTAATTCAGTATGTACACGTAGATAGTTGTAAAAGTAACTAGGCAATCAGGATATATAATAAACAAAGTAGCATCAGCGTGAAGTGTGAAACTGTGTCTATGTGTGGGAGCGTATGTTTGTGTGTGTGTGTGTGTGTGTGTGTGTGTGTGTGTGTGTGTGTGTGTGTGTGTGTATGTGTGTGTGTGTGTGTGTGTGTGTGTTGGCGTGTCAGTGTAGTATGTGTTGAATGTGTGCGTAGAGTCTAGTGCAAGGGAGTCAGTGTAAAACAATGAAAATAATAGAGAGGGTCAATGTAAATAGCATTTGATGAACTGTTCAGCAGAAGCTGTTCAGCAGTCTTGTGGCTTGTGGGTAGAAGCTGTTCAGCAGTCTTATGGCTTACGGGTAGAAGCTGTTCAGGTGCCTTTTGGTCACAGACTTGACGCTTGGTTACAGACAATCTTTTGGGTCTTCGTCTAACACTGCCTTGTATAGAGGCCTGGATGGCGGGGAGTTTGGCCTCAAGTGATATACTGGGCCGTACACACTACCTCTGTAACGCCTTGTAGACGGATGCTGAGCAGTTGCCATACCAAGCGGTGATGCAGCCAGTCAATATGCTCTCGATGGGATCTGAAGGCCCATGCAGCTGTGCAACAACCACTTTAACCTCTATCTCACTCTCTGTACCTCTGCAGGTGAAGGTTATGACCTTTGGGAGAAAGATATATTTCATGGATTATAAAACGTTCAGTAACTGTTGTTGTGATTCGGTTTGAGGACTTGTTCAATAAGTCATCTTAACTACCCAGGTCCACAATGACAGGGTATCTTTTTATTCCACAGTAAGATCCACAGTAAGACATAGTGTATACTGTAACCATTAGCTATATTAAACTTCACTGTAAACCGTTTACCCTACTAGATAGGTAAGTATATGAGAGTGAGTACATTTTTAAACACAGCCTCATTTAGAGTGAGCCTTCTGTAGAGTTTGAGGGGGAAGTTTGTCAGGGCTCGTTGCTGTAAAGCGACTGGACCCACTGCTCTAGCTAAGTACCAGCTGCTCAGCTACCTAATTTCACACCGCCTTCTCTGAATGGGAAAGCAGCATCATAAATGACTGTACTACCTTCCTCCAGCTTTATTTTCTTTCCTTGTGTTCGCTGAATTGTGGCCCAATGAATTTATTGAGCCTGTAAAAGGCCACGTCCAGTTAGTCTACAAATTGCAGACAGTCTATTTCTCTCCATACATTTAGTGGTTCTCTGCCCTGACTGTCTCCTGTCAGGTCACATCAGAATCTGCAGTATGGAGATTTGCAGTATGGTCAGTGAGAACATAAGGACCTTCGCTCTCCAAACCCAGGATTTACTCTTTATTGTTTCTCACACACAAGGCGAGGAGCTGGTAACACCTTGATCTCTTAAACTCTCTACGCTCTCTCTACAAAACAGATACTTTCTCAGCTAACTGGCTAAGCACATTCTTCTTTGCCAGGGAAAAAAGACACAACACTACACTACACTACTCTACACAACACAACCAACAAAACACATTTCTACACATCACAAAATATCACAACTAAACATATCACTAACCAACACATCATAACAAAACACATCACTAATTCACACAATACAACACTACCAACACAACACTACACTACAAAACACTACACTACACAACCCCACACAAAACTGCACAACACTACACAACAGAACACAACACTACACAACAAAACACTACCAACACAACACTACACAATACTACACAACACCACACAACACTACACAACAAAACACTACCAACAAAACACTATCAACAAAACCCTACACAACAAAACACTACCAACACCACACTACCAACACAACACTACCCAACACAACACTACACAACACAAGCTACACTACAAAGCACTACCCAACACCACACAACATTACACAACGAAACACTACACACACAACACTACCAACACAACACTACACAACACAACACAACACTACACAACACAAGCTACACTACAAAACACTACACAACACAACACTACACAACGAAACACTACACACACAACACTACACAACACAACACAACACTACACTACAAAACACTACACAACACCACACTACAAAACACTATACAACACTACACAGCACAGCACTACACTACAAAACACTACACAACACAACACTAAACAACACTACCCAACACAACACTACACTACCAACACAACACTACACTACATTACAATACACAACAAAACACAACACAACACAACACTACACAACACAACACAAGCTACACTACAAAACACTAGACAACACAACACCACACAACACTACACAATGAAACACTACACACACAACCCTACACAACACAACACAACACTACACTACAAAACACTACACTACAAAACACTATACAACACTACACAGCACAGCACTACACTACAAAACACTACACAACACTAAACAACACTACCCAACACAACACTACACTACCAACACAACACTACACTACACTACATTACACAACACAACAATACACAACAAAACACTACACAACACAACACTACACAACACAACACTACACAACAAAACACTACCAACACTACCCAACACTACACTACAAACCACTACACTACCAACACAACATTACACAACAAAACACTACCAACACAACACTACACAACCCTGCACAACACAACACTACCAACACAACACTACACAACACTACACTACAAAACACTACACAACACAACAGAGACCAGTTAGATCAGGGAGGGAATGTAAAGCAGAATAAATGCAAAAGTGACGAGGTAGAAAGCAGTACAGCGCTTTAGAACAGCTGCCAAGCCAAATGACTCATTTACTGTAGGCAGCAAGCTAACTAACTAATAGCAAAACTAGCGCCTCTACACTGCATGAGCCTAATGCCGGCTTAATTTTTCCATAATGAAGAACTCCTTCAAATGTTTGTGCTGGAGAATGTTACAGCAGCACACTGAATGAGTCTAACCATTTTAACATTGTTGATTTACTTCACATGATTTCACGTTTCATATGTGAGAAGGCCTTACATCTGAAACAATTGAATTCATCATACACAAAGGAGTTAAACCCAATCATATCCTATTTAATCTATTTACAGCACACTGAATAAGGAAGGTTCTGATCAAATGTTTTGCAGGGAGGAAACAGACGTCTGATTTGCATGTTGGCACTCCGAGCAAGATTGTGACTATTTTGACAAAATTACCAGCAGGCTGGATTACTGCTAGATTCGTCAAAGATTGCATGTGCTGTATAGAGTACTGCTCTATTTCATATTCATTTGTA